>JAYKKI010000106.1:0-1287500 GCA_039881145.1 Druceiella hillmani | reverse complement strand
CCCTGCCAATTTTCTTTCCGTATAATGTTACTGTCTGTATAACGCGCGTGTCATGTCAACGCTCGCCTTATACCCACTTGCGGTACGGATGTATTTGGCGATAGTTGGTTTGGATTCTGTCCTAGGTATCGCTGCGTCGTTTATTTGTGGTCGGAGATAAAGCCGCTAGTGTAAATAAAAGAGGTGCAAGTATAGACGAGCTAAAACACAAAATGTTGGCTGCATTTGACACAGTGGAACTCACAGTGTGATACTAATACGTGTGAATGAAACTTTCGGAGACGAGCTCTTTTGTGTATGGGGCAGAATAGCAAAGCATTTTGAACTATTAATATATGGTGAGTTGTACCTTTTTGTACGTACGTCGTTAAATCGTTGTAAATATCTAAAACCTGTTGTAAATAAGTTGACTGAAGTTTTTTCAATATGCCTGAAATATTTTACGTTGAATTTAAAATAAAAATTATCCATTAATTGCTTATTTCCCCGAAACTAAAACAATTCGCTAATCGCTTGAATTCACAAGGAGCAGCAAAAAGTACTTTAATAGTATTCGGACACGATACGATTCATTTGAATAAAAAAACTAGGCTTTAGGATCTTAGAACTTTATGCGAAATCATATCACACGCACCAACCGGGGACGTTCATATTCTACTCAGTGCGCGTCTACTCACTGCGAACTCGATTCGGTGCGAGTGCCTCAGTCAGGGCACGCGAATCGAATGTACGGAGTGTTTAATTGTTTATTGAACGCAACATTTTTTCAAAATAAAATTTAATTAGTTTTTTCATAACTTTAACACTGCGAATGGATTGTATTTATGACAGACCTTAACTTATGTCTAGGTGTAAAACGAGTAGTCACCGTGTATATACATATAATGTAAGAATATATATATATACATATATATATATATATATATATATATATATATATATATATATATATATATATTTATATATACATACATATATATATATATATATATATATATATATATATACATAAATAAATTGTTTCACTGCTAACGCAAAACGTCAAACTCATAACTATAGACGCATTGTTAGTATTAGCGTATCGGTGACGTGAACGCATAACATTTTCTTTTTCCAAAAATTGCTCAACGCCTAAAAAAGTTTTCACTTCAATAATCATATTCTCGTATTTTTAAAGGGAAATAAGTTTTCTACAATAACTAACTGGGACAAACATTTAATATGAACTTAACCAATACTGTGCGTATTATTCTGTAAGTTTTAATTATCACGCCTAAGGAAAGACCAGAAATTATCGTTTTAAGTAGAAATTGTATTACATTACTTTTAAAGTTTTTATTTACCGTATCTTATAAAGAAACTCGGAACCATTATAAGTTCACACACGTGTCTGTTCGTTTATCGGTCATAACCGTTTTTCTCAGCAATCACTTGACGCAGAAACTTGACATTTAGCACAGTAATAAGACATATTAACCCATTTATGTCTCAAGAGATAATACATAGAAATATTTATTAGAAATTCTTACAGAAGTATACCCAACAATTTTTATTCGGAATGCTAGTTAAGTACTCGATTTTTTAAAATTTCTATGGTTATCTTTTAAGAGGGTTATAATTATCTCAAAAATATATTCTTTTTAATTGGGATGGGTGTATCCAAATATATAAACAATATCCATTTTAGAAACTACACAACCTAGGATTATGAGAAATATGGCTTTTTAAAAGCCCACGCAAAAGTTGCAGGAAAACATCAGTACTATACTGATTCTATATGTCATAATTTTTTAAGTATTCTACTAATATCGAAATAAGGTTTTTATTTTAATAATTGTATATTTTTTTAGTTTGAGGATTTATTTATAAATTATATCTTAAATTCCGTGGTATATTCATAAACACTAACGGATCACTTTTGTGACTTTAAATCCACTGTCTATATTTTTAGTTTCATATATTACTTAACATGTTAAAAATACATTATAAACTGGAAGTTGAAATCGTTACGCTTTAATGAAAAAATCAATTTTATTCCAGTGAGTTTGAGTTTGGTTAAAAAAAATGATAACTGAACGGAATATAAATAATGGAGCTCCAAAACAGGAACATATACTTACCGACATATATATATATATATATATATATATATATATATATATACATACGCACATAAGAGAGGAAATTTCTCGAAGGGACTAAATTTGAGGAAGCCTTTCGTTTTCAAACCGAGAAATAGAAGGCTGAGAACTCGAGAAATCGAGAAAAAGTTTGAAAATTTGTTTATATTGCAAAACCTGCAATAGCGAAAATGTTTCTGTTTTCACGATCACCAAATGTTATTCAAAACTATCAACTTGGCAACATTTTATAATTATAACGAAACTGTTAATGGTGTTGTTCGTGGATCTGACAAATTAAATTTCTGGTGAGGGAAGTGATTTCTGTGATAATGTCTGTAGTTCAGTAGAAAAATGGGGTAAAATACACAAAGATGTGTTTATAGTTTTGAAGGGAACACATTAATTGATAAAATTATTCAGAAAATTTCCCTTAAAAAACCCACTTTGCAGATATGTGTCAAAGACTAGTTTGGTGAAACGTTGAAATTATTATTAGATCTGAGTACACGTTGGCATTCCACATTAAAAGTATTTGAAAATTAATAAAACTGTGAGGTGTCGTAAAAAAGGTTCTTATTTATTTAAATGATATTCGTAATGCTTCTCATTCAACAACAGAAAAAAAAATTAACATTCAGTTGCTGTTAAACGGCTTTGATAAATTTTACTAAAGAACTTTTAATAGGTCATTATTTAGCCCTAACCCATAAACGCTTCAGCTGGAGCAACAGAAATTAATACTGAAAAAAAAGTCCTCGTTTTCAATACATTTATAATTTTTCAATAGCAAATGAAGAAAGATATCGATTCGGGCGTATCTTCTTAAAATATCATCGAATATGTAATAATTAGAAAATAAACCCCTAATCGAGTAGACTTCTATAAGGTTGTGATGATTGTAAAATCAACTTCTTAAATAAATCAACGTGTCTATTTCATTATTTTGAAATATTGTATCGAAAATATGAAAGCGATTTTTAGACGGCGTAATAAATTTTCTCCCATTTTCAAAATAAAGTTTGATTTATTAACTTCAGTAATAAAGGACATTGAATTTAACCTAATTTTGTTGTTTTTATTCATTATGTTAATAAGCTTCCAGCCAATATGAGTTTTATTTAGTTAATAAAGGGTAATTTATTGATCGTTACAAATAATGATTAAGTCTTGCAAAAATGTCAAAAATAACAGAAGTCAAGGACTGAGCTAACAGAAATATATTTTTGTCAATCTGATTAAAGAGCATAACTAAATACATAGTATTTTTTTTCAATTGAAAATTTCATCTTGTTATTGTATTTTGCAATATTATAATATTTATAATATTTTATAAATTTCTCGGCTACTTGAGAAAACTCCGCCTTCGAAAAATCCGCGGCTGAAAATTCTCACGACATGAGAAAGCAGATACCCTAAATAAAATGTTTCTGAACCCTCATATCCATACGTAGAATCTATATTTGTGTTCAACGAAAAATTCGGCTTAAATATTTTAAACGTGCATATATATACACATGTACTATAGTCAGGATCTGAACAACATATTTTATTTTGTACTAAATGTTTTCTGTAAACCTCGTTTCTCGCCCTGTAAGGAGTCTTATATTTACAAAATCCAAAATTCGCTTGTTTTCAAAGTATTTTTAGACTCTAGTTGCAACTCTAATTTACGCAAAAAAGTTTTTTCAAAGCACAGCCGATAATAAGTAACCATCAAACTACGAAAATTGTCCATCTGTAAATTAAACAGTAAAAACATAAAAAAATTGCCAACGTTATTGATAAAATCGGTGTCTATTGCCAGGTTCTTATCAGATAGAGAAAGTTGTGTTATTCTACGTAACGTATAAAAATATAACACTTTGAATTTAAAAGAGTTCCCAGATGCCTTTTCACATCCTTAACATGTTCCATACTAACATTACGATTATCATTAAAGCATGAAGCGAGTCTAGGAATTGTATTACTAAATTAATTAAAATTTAACTATTAATTGGAAAAGGAGTCGAATTAAATTTATAGCACATGTATTATCACGGGAATATATCCTTATTCCTTAGTCCAACACGTACTATGAGACTTTTATTTAATAATTGTAAAAAAATTACTGTCAATACATGATATTACAATACATCTACTACTTCAAGTCATATATCATGTTATTTTAAAGCCTAATATTTTGCAAACGGGGCTTGAAAGTAAAAAAATATAATTAAATCATAATTTTATTTTATAATAACTATTCATTTATACCACACTCCATGGAACATGCCAAAAATTATTTTCGTGATTTTCACTCATACCTAAAATGTTTGAAAAATATTTCTTTAACTAACTGTAAAAACTGACTAAACAACTTTGTAGGCAACATAAGATGTCTATAATAGAGGTTGAAAAGAGGTGTCCTGAATATCCCCTACATATTGTGTAGGCAGCCAAGATTTGTAATACACTCTAGAGCTTAAAAATAAAAAGGAAACGTATAGAATGAAAAAATATAAAGTTTTGTAAAAACATGTAAATTTCTAATTTAATTTTGCTTCCACGCAGGGAAACAAACTTTTGTAAACACTTTAGTAACTTGAAATTATGGAATCCAGAATGAAACATATTGTTAGCATAACGGTAAATATATTTAGTTTTTGCATCCTAAAAATATTTACTTAGTAATCGAATCAAGTAGTTTTAAACTTGAGAGAATATATAAATGATTTAAATAACAAATACATACAACGAATCGTAATGAATCTAATTTTATTCATGTTCATAAATATAGAAACTTAGTAGAAATATGTTTAGCGAAAAATAAAATTTTATATTATCGTATTAGCAATAATTAAGGAATTACAAATATATTGTTTTTAATTTAAGTATCTAAATAGAAGCTGTTCTCAATACGTCAAGAAATATTACAAATATGTCAGAAAATATCTTTTGCTTATGTTGGTAGTAATCTTAAACAAGTAGTACTTATTTAAATATTGTTATCTACGTCCTTACATCACAGAAACGACTGAATGATGTTAATTCTGGATATTGTTAGACACAATATATTATGCATCTAAAGAGATTTGAACTAACTTTGTTGGAAAAGAACGCATATTGGACAATTTGGCACATATGAATTTTCCCTCTAATTTGTTTATATGACTAAATATACTTCATTTCAAACTAAGTACACTACAAAACACATACATGCTTTCGAGTTCCAATATAAAAGTATAACATGGCGTGATATATGCTGGCCTTTTTGCCGGTAACGAATCGATAAATCATCCCGATATATTGTATCAGGTCTTGCGGATATCATGAAATGGAGAGCATGCGATACAATTAATTGGTATTCCCCAAAGTGCAGACCCTCCAACATAATGCAACACAGTTGGTCTATGATTGACAATAAGTACTGCAAAATATTTCAGAAGTATGAACAAGGAACTGAAGTGAGCAATTTTTTTCAATTAAAATGAATATTCGTTAATTACCGTCAATATAAATTAGAAACGAATGCAGATGTTATAAATATTTTTAAAAGCGCCTGTCTTACCACAGCAAAACCATGCAACTAATAAAGCCATACAACTAATTAAATTAAAACATTTCTTGCAGCAATATATTTTTTTGCGTAAAAATGTGATCGTTAGCAAAATCGAGGGTCTAGCTGACAAGCATAATGAAATATCCCCCGAAATAAGTCAAGGCGAACAGTTTTGGGACATTTACATTATGATAATTTGAAAACGGACGAATGTGACAATGTTTTTAACCAATTTTTACCCAAAACGTAAATTAGGTATCTGAAATAATTTATGTAAAAATGTAATTGGTCAAATAAAATATAACTTTTTTTAATAAAAAGTTACAAAAGAATATCAGATAGTCTTTGTAAGTATTTAGTTCAGGTATATATTATACAATTCTACCTTTTTATAAGTCAATACGGACGGACGATCATAATGAAATAATAAGACATCTGTTTTTGTCATTCGATAACAGAACTTTAAAATAAATAGTAAATTCAAATTGTTTTGGAGCAACCCTTGTACATCTAATCTTTTCATTAAATATTCTACATCAATCAGCGCAAGCTTGCATAATTATCTGGAACAACTAGCGGAAGCTGTCGGATAAAGACACATCTGAATTCTAATGAGGAATCACGTCGCTTGCATCGATCGGACGTGTGACGAGAATACGGTAACACACACATTTCGACAATGAATCGAATGCAGAATATTATCCCATTAAACGTCGGTGGTAAAAACGTTGTATTTTTGTAGTTAAATGATTAATTTAGTCGAAGCTACTTACTAAAATAAGATTAATCATTGACCCACTGTTACTGATTAATCATATTACTCAACCTTGAATATAACTAGCAACAAGTATTGTATACATGTATTGATCTCACTTTATCTACATAGAGAATACACGGTCCCGCAATAAATAGTGCCGCTTCGGTCTGTTTACTTAGTGTTCGCCGAGCGCATTTAGAGATAACTGCGTTGGCGAATTTGTTTACACTAAAATAAATGAACTAGTTTTTAACAATAATGGGTAATAATAAACCATTAGTTTTATCTAAACCATCAGCTCAAAAATTCTTAACTCCATCATTGGCGAAGATTTATATGAAGGTAATAGTTGTGATTTTACTGTTAAATACGAAAATTATCAATCCGAACGTCCAGGTAAGACAAAATAAGTTTGTTTTATTATTATTCTAATATATAAAATTATATCTTAAACCAAGAATAGAGTGTACCGTCAAATTTGCCCATTTACGTGGTACCTTTTTAATGAATTCAGTTTCGCCTTTTTGTTAAATGTCCATTTTTTAAAATAGGTAAAAAAGAATAATAATGGTTGTACATAATATGATTATAAAAAGCACGTATTATATAAAAATAGGTTTAATTATGATCTTATAACTTTATTTTGCTTAATAACACATGATGGCGTAAGTGATGTCGAGTGATCTTTGATATGTAATCTTACCTCCTTACTCATTTCGTACTTATTGAACTATTAGCCCATTAGATAGTTAGGTAATAATAATTGACATAATATTATGTTGCTGTAGTGTCTCCTCTTGAATCTGGCGTGCAGTATGCTACCAAAGATTTATCTTTTGACGTTTTCAATAATTCAGATATCTTATAACCCCCAGAAATCACCAATAAGGCATCTGATATCCCTTACAGCGAACCCACCGTTTCCATCGCTCCAATTCCAACACCAGCTGTTTCGTTTACTACTATTTCCTCCGGACATGTTCCATTTGAAAATTATTGCTGAATTGAAAATTATTGAGTGAACATCCAGATTTGTTTACTTCGACACCAGAATCGACTTAAAATAATAAAGATTCTTATTCGCAGCCGAGTTCTGTTGTATCTAGTGATTATCAGTTAATTCCTTCGTTGAGTTAATCAGCTGAATATTCGTCCAGTGAAGTGTTTTTGTTTGAAGAAATAGGAAAAGGAAGTAATTTAAGAGAAAGGATATCGAGACACTGTGGGAATTATTTCAGAAGGAATGGGTGGTAAGCGTTTAAAACAAATAGATTTAGAATGCAACAGTCGTGACGGCAAGCTGCGGCAGGCTAAATCACTTGAAGTGTTCTAATAAGTCCAAGCTAAAATGCTCTGAGAAGCTTACAGGACTCCGAGTGTTAAATAATATTTGACTAATTTTGGGCTATTAGTGAACATTCTAAACAATGGAAGATTCTTGATTAGCATGTAAAAAAAATAAATATACGTAGAACTGTAATCGATCATGAGTTACGTCAATCCTTTACATATATTTATCATTTACCTGTTGTTAAATGAGTTGATGCTATGAAACGGTGCACAGCAACAAATTTGTAAGACATTTTCACACATTTCCTCTGTAAGGTAATTTTTGTTTTTGGTCTGATAATTACGTAAGCCAAAATAAATACAGGATAATTCCTTTTCATGTAATCGTTTGCTTCTGAGACTTTTAATGTATGCATTAAAATATATTTTTAGAGAAAGGACAGACGTAATTAGATGGAAAAAGCTGTTAAAACTAAGGTTATTTTATGGAATGCATAGATTATATGGTTAAAACAAACAGGAGAAGCATACAATGTAACTGAGCTGAACCAAGATATGATATTTGATTTAAGAAGAAAATGCAGAATTCCTATAGATACGCCTGACTGTTTAAAATTTAGATATGACTTGGCTGAAGGTTCACCTAAATTTATCATTACCATTACCAAACAAATTAAAAATAGAATTACCAGGTCACGACAACAGGTTGGAGTGTCAGTTTTGCCTAAAATATGTTACAACGGTCTATTACCAATAAGAGAAGAAAAAAGAAAGATTTCATATCTATGTGTAACGACAGAGTGATTCGTTTCCTACCATGTTTTCTTCCCAATTTGATGTCATTAGCCGATTGAATTGAAAATTCTGTCGGCAAATGATATTAATGATATTATGAATATGTGATGTCATCAGCCGATATAATTGGAAGCTCTGATGAAGAGTAGTGAAGCAAAATATATCATCTTTATTTCTTAATTTCATTGATTTGATAAAAATATAATAAATACCCAGTTAATATTAAATACAAAACCACTTGAAAATATGTTTTCTACTACATATTTTCATAAAGTATTATGATACAGAAAATATTTTTCAATGTGTAAACAATTACAAAGTTGTGAATTGTGATATTTAATTTTCTTTGATCTCTCATTATTTTTTAGATATGTATTTTTAGCATTATTACCTCTATTTATGTTCAAGTCAGTTGGTTTTAGTAACACTAAACCATTTTCGCCGTTCCCATTTTTTATCAATAGTTAACACTAACTCTTCAAATAATTAAAATGTTAGTTTGTAGTTGATTTATATACCCATTTTTATACTTGTGTTCTCAGTATAGAACTGAAAAACTAATTTGTGTAGCTTAGACAAAAAGTGCCAAAAGATTGTTTTTTAGATGATTAGTTTAGATTTAAAATAAATTATTATGTTTTTTAATACAGCTTTTTACGATTGTCTTAAACAATAATTTAATTCAAAGAATATTCTTTCTTGATGATAAATATGTCTTTATTGTTATATTTCATATATTAAATAATAAATATAATTACGTTCGTAACTTTTGTTTTAATTTAAACTTTATTTTTAGTCTTTCTACGTTGTTAACACCTATTTATAACCATTAATCGAATATAAGCGAATATGCTACAAAATTAAACTATAATAGTATTAGGTAGCGTTTGTTTAGGTATATGAAAGAACGATCTCAAAATCGTTGATATTTAAATATCCTAATCTATAATAACATGCTAAGGCTTTGCCTACTATAAAGGCGCAAAAGCACTTCTGCCTTTTTAGGTCCTTCTAATATTGATAAACATAAACAATAACATCGTAAAAAGCTGAAAATGCAAAATCTCTTTCAAGCATAACAAATATAACAAAATGATTTACATTAGTGTATAAACAATTCCATTCATATGTTACATTAAAAATTCATCGAATTCTTTTTGGAATTTAAAAAGTTACAACAAAAAAACTTTTTTATAACTTCGAAGCGCTCTCCTGTAAATTTCTTCATTACTCATAAAGGTTTTGCTTTTTCCCTTTCTGTTTGCTGTTTCGATGCGCTATCTTTAGAGGTTCTTACCCAATAATTGCCACCCCAAATCACCTGTTGGCGTCCGCAGTGCGTAGCTTCTCAAAGCAGTAATGCTGATGTACGTTATTCTTCTCAAAGCAGTAATGCTGATGTACGTTATTGGTAATGGGGAATTTTTGCTAGGCGATTTTAAATATCACTCCAGCCTCACTCGATGAGCGGCCGGGAATCGAACCCGGGTAGTCGCGTCAATACGCTTGTGATTAAACGGCGGCAACATATCCCTTAGTATTAATTAAAAAATCGTACATCTTATTAATGATAGTTCCCCATGAAATTTTCTATATCATATATAAGTATTATTCACTCTTTAACATAAATATTTCTTCTAATGGTTTTATAATGCCACAGTAACAGAATATGTATCATCGAGGTTAGAATAGGCAATACCTTCATTACACCTATTGCGCAAAATACATTTGTGCAAACTATGATTACAAGGTTACCACAAATTTATTATTTGCATTGAATCTCGACGTCTTTGATCACAATAAAAAATGTGTGATGGTAAATTGGCTTATTTCTAAGGCGTATAACAACGCATTGTTATTGAGCGTGTATTGTGTCGGATATAAACGGTTTGTATTGTGTTTTAGCCAAGGCTCAGCGAATACCAATTAACTTTACCGCACACACGCTCACGACCTGTGGTCATATATTCAGTTGATTTATCGACTTCAATATGATCAAATGTATTTACTTGCTATTGGAAAATTCTATATTTACTCGGTTGAGAAAGGTCATTCATTCAATTTTTCATTTGGTGTATTCTGTTTTGGATCAAGATTAGGAAGATTGATTTTTGTTAGGCTTTATATAATATTATTTTATGGACTAGGGACCCAATCCTTACGAACTAATATTTTTCTTTCAAATAAAGAGAGAAAGTTTCAGACATATATACATATATATATATATATATATATATATATATATATATATATATATTTGTTTTCCTTAATATGTTTGAATATTTTCCATCAAAATGAAACTTTTACGTAATTATTCACACCGTGGTAATAGAACATATATTAGCATAATTTATTCGTTTGAATAGAGAAAAGCTGCATTAACTATACTTATGTACCGAATGAGATTTTTTAAATGATTAAATTGATAATTTGATGACTTGGTACAATATTTGAATCAGCTTATAAATGAAGCTATTATTCAGAAAAATATTTCAGGTAGTAATAGGTTTTTATTGAGATATAAGGATTTAATTTTCAATAAATGTTATACACCTTGAACCAAATAATTTTTAGCTATTAACGATGGATTTCCATGATAAACTAAATAATAAGCGAGAAAACAAAAAAAAACATATTACACATACGCGAAATGAAGCATATATGGGCGTATGTTCAAATATTTTTTTAATTAATTATTTCATAATATTTTACTTCGTTAATAAAGTATGTATATTTTTTTTGCGATAAGACATTAATTCTTAGTTTGGTGTAAATAAAACTCATAAATAATAATAATATCTAAAATAAATACATGTACATTTATTTTTGACATAAATTATGAGTTTCATTTAAACCAAACTAAGAGGTTAATATCTCTTTTTTAATGTTTTCACGCCATTTTATGAAGAAGTAGCAACAGTGAAGCCACAGGTCACGTGTAAGATTTAAAACCAAGCAAAGACATTGTTTTTAGGGCATACTTTCGTATTGTAAAAATAGTATTTTTAAATAAATCATATTTTTTTATCAAGGCATATTTTTGCACATTATTTTTAAAGCAGACTCATTACTTCTAAGGATGTAGTTTTTTAGGTGAAAATATAAAATAGCAATTTATTTTAATTTATTGGTGAGCGGAAATATTAATACGCAAATCTATCCGTGTGCTGTACCACTAGAACTCTAGACTGAAATTTAAAATAAAGTGCCGGAAAAAATATCAATAGGTAAATATGCAAAATTAATAGCTATTTTACGAAAATATTTCTGGATTTTAGCATAAAGACAAAAAATATTTTTTAGGGAAATTAAAGTTTCCTATTTACCTATGCCTATGGAATATCAATATGTATAGGTAAATTAATATTAAATTATTTTTAGGTTTATTTATAAATTTGATATCAAAATACTCATGACTCTTAAAGTCATTAGCAAGATACTTGTCACTTTATGAATTTATATTGAAACAGTTTTTTTATTATTAGATTTCCTAAAACAGTAACAAACTAAAATAATAACTTTAAGTAAACTTTTTGGGAGAGTCAGAGCTCAAAACATATTGTCAAAACAATGTTTCTAGTAAACGAAACAGATACTAAAATGTAAGGAAATTAAGATTTAACGTTTTGTGATTTATACAATTATTAATATCTATGCTTATTTTCCGAAAATCATGTATGTAGGTCTTAAGGACAAAAGGGTTAAGTGATCTCTTATATTAATATGTAATAAAATATTATATTCATTAATTATTACGCATAAAAAATATCTGCTAAAATGAAAATATTTATACGTCTTTAACCTTCTACGTAATTTTTAGTTTCAAAATCACAAAATAATATTTTTTTAATAACATGTTTATTTCATTTCGCATGATTTCGTGTACCATGTCCTTTATTATTATTTTTATTTAGTTTTCTTAATTATATTTTATTCCATTATTATTTGGCCATAATGAAGTTATGTAGCTGGTAGCAATTTCGGTACATGATTTTACCTTGTTCGGTATTAATATAGAGTGCACTTGAGGTTTATATTAATAGAAAAAGTTAGGTTTGCGTAAAGTTGGCGTGGTTTATCGGATAATTTAATTAAAATATTTACCAGTATAAACTTTCCTAAATTATATTATATTGAATCTGCCTTTTATGTGTTGTGTTAAACATAATGTATAAATAACAAAAAAATACAAAAAGCTGACATCCGCATTGCTGCACTGTTAATAACAATGGTTATACTACAAATTAAAAAAAAGAATATGTGAAATTATTTTGCCGTCTTTTTCTTAACAGAATTAGTTTCAGTATTATCGCCAGAAATAGAAAATATAAGATGGCCACATGTAAATTTCAACGTAGTAATAAATTAACTTAACAAAATGTAAATCAACAAGGATGGTACTTGTTATTGATGTAAATATAACATTTATTGTTTCTAGATTTGTGTCAATTTCTTCTTTAAAATTTTGATATATTGCAATTAATTCAATGACATAACATTGAATATAATACCAAAATCCAGACCAAGTCTTTGTTGGGAGTAACTCACAACACAGTACAAAATCTGTATGCTACATATGCATACACAGTTAAAATGTAACATCAAAATATATAATTAATGCAAAAATATATTAGTGTTTCTTTTTTATAAATTGGCCTTACAACCATTACTTGTCATATCTTAAACGTTGTAGATAAAAAATGATAACGTATATCGTCCTTCAAAAAATCAGTGCTAGAATAGTTTGCTTTTTTGAATACCGTGATTTATAAACGTAACATTCTGAACAGGGGCAGACAAGGTAAGATAATTAATATTTTTTGTATTTTTAGGGTTCCGTACCCAAAAAGCTACCTTTATAGAATCATTTCGTTGTATCTCAGTCGGCCTGTTAAGACCCTTTTTCAGGAACACATGGCGGTATCAAATTGAAATTAATACCGAATAATAAAAAATACTATCAAGAATGCCAAAAAACTGGCCAATTATGCTGCATATTTTGACATTCGCAAATAAATCAAAACCTATAGGATACTTCGAATTGAAAACAGCACAAATAAAGAAAAATCTGAAAATCGTTAATTTGTAATTTGTCGCATGTTTATTTATATATGCACAGAACCCTCGTAGTGCGAGTTCCACTCGTACTTGATAACTTTTTTATACATGTTTTAAATACTTCTAATGTTTTAGAGCAGCACTACTTACATGCCAAAAGATTTTTTTTTCTCATTTTTAGGTTATAATCGTCAACATTATCGCTATCTCTCTATCAATTCATTATGACATTAAATAGAATATTAACTTTTTCCCTGAATTTCAGTATGTGTTCAAGATGTTAAAAAGTATCGAACCGACGAAATTACGTTTACCCGAAATGTAACAATGGACAACTGATGCACGATTGTCTAACATGTACTATTAACCTGCCTCGAGTTGACTTATCGATAGTGTAAAATCACTGATTTTTTGACCGTAGGAACGAATTTGTTACAAGAATGTCAGCTATCAACTGACGCTGACCAACCAAAGTAAGTTTAAATTCTTCATGAATTTTTCTTACTACAGCCTCGTGTAAGTCAAGCACTTGAGCCACAAACTGAATTTGGTAGTAATCACTCTTTTTACATTAATTAAGCCCTTGACAGTTGTAAAATTCCCATAAATATAATTAGAAGTTAAGAAGGAAAATTCTAACACCTGCCATTACTTTACAATTTTTTCTGCACGTCTTGTGTTGGTTTTTTTAATTTGTTTTTAAAAACTATTTCTTTGATATATTTCATGATGCATTTAGTTAAATTTTATTAAAATTTCTGCTTTCGTTCAACATTTCCACGCAAGATATATATCTTATTAAATTAGCCCTCGAAAGCCATCCCGTTTGCACACGGAGGCATAACAAATGTTTATCTCGATGTTTTCACGATTTGTTATTGAATGCCAACTAACAAGTTCAACTTAAAAATCAGATTTTTAATCCTAAATTTTAAACATTTCTTTCTAAATGGCTTTATTCGTTCCTGCTCTGGTATAACAGCTGGATACATCCGTATAATATGTAGACTGATAAATACAATACCCTCCTCGGTGTACCGCACTCGTGTATTATGTGTGTGAATATATATATATATATATATATTTATATATATATATATATATTTATATATATATATATATATATATATATATATATATATATATATAGTGGTATATTATACCTTGTAACTAGAAAAACGTTGAACAAATGATAAATGGTTCGTATTAAACAAAAATATAATCAAGAACAATTTTTTAGAAAATTTACATAGAAGTTGTCAAAAAAAGCAATATCATTATGAAATATTAACTTGCGTTTGACCCATGTGTTTAGCGTTGTTTTACCAATATTTATACAGGAAACGAATACTTACTTCAAGTCAATTTGATTAGTTGAATTAGTCACGTTCACCGAGGCAATTGGGATTAATTTGTAACGAAGCGCGCCCGAAATAGCAGAAACCTGATTAATCTCGTTTCGATATTTACCTTTAGCTAAACTAGTTAATCATCTGTAAAAACACAATCCGCCATTATTTCTCTTGACTTCAGCGCTTTCAATTTCGACAATCGACTTGAGCGAGTTAATAGATTCTCTTCACGTGTCAGCTAGCTTGGTTGTTATTAGTGCTATAACTGACTTAGTGCAATATGTGCCGAAGTTATATTAATTATATACGACGCTGATTATTGGGTATGATAACTAAATATCAGAAAAAAAAAAATTTAATCAGAACTAATGTTTTATACATTGAAGAATCTTTTTTCACTTTCGGATTTTTTTATTAGAAAGAATAAAGGTAAATTATAATACGGATAATGCTGGTTACTTTTCTAATTCGATGGATTGGTATATTCAGCTTCTGATTATTAACGTTTTTAAATTTGACTTACAAATATTCAAAGTCCAGCTTTGAATTTTTTACCAATAAAAATTATGTACTGCATTTGATTTGAAAACACAAATTCGCCTAATTTTAAAAGCTGTCTGCTCTATTGTTTTTTATAGACTTTTGTTTTTAGTTTTAATTTTAATAACTGTGTATAGCTTATCTATTAATTGTCCAAACAATCTTCAGAAACAATTCTTCAGAAAGTTCTGTCAATCACAAATTTAACTAAGCGAATATGTATATGTATATATGTATGTAAAATAAAAGTAAAAATATTTTTTACCAACCTTCATTATTCGAAAAAAATTACGTTCAATTTAGAAAGCCACCGGAGGGGAAAATCTTTTTAGCTCAGAGTACCTAAAATAGGCCAACTTCTTAAATTAATGTGTGATTTATCAATGTCAATCCACATAAATTTGTTTTCCTAGGTGTTAAGAGGATCGTATATTTTCGGTTTTTGAGACCAGCATAAATCTCCTGTGCTCCGCAATCTCCGAAGCTCGTTGGCAATTTGCCAGTCACCGATAATTAATTTAAATGTATCACTAGAATATCGCACTTGCAATTTCGTATGTGAATAATGTTAATAGGTAAAAAGAAAAAAAAACAGTAACTTAAAAGAAACTTGAATTTTACTGATTACCTCATTTATTAGTCCGGTTTATTAAGAGTGGAATAGTCTTTTAAAACTTTCATTTTTAACATTTTTCTTAACTTTTTCAGATAGTCTTTTAACATATTTGCGTTACATGTCATATAGACTCAAATAAAATGAACAAATTTAGGCATTAAATTTTTAACACTACATTTTTCTTTGCGATGAATACACGTCATCTCTATAACTTTTCAAAGAAATGTAAAAATAAGAACACTAATATCCAAATAAATATATTTGTGTCATAATTAGGGAGCATTTAACCATGTTTCTTTCAATCTCGTGTCTCTTATAAAAACTTTATCAAAGACCATACTTATAGCGACCTTCAGGGGAACTGTTTTTGAAGAAGATGTTAATTAAAACACATGTATGTCAACTGGCACACTATTTACTAACACAGCACACTATTTATTAATCCAAAGGAACGCCTAAAATTATTTAATCATTTATAAATATTAAAAGTCAAAGGGTCTAAACGTATCAATCTTTATAAATTATAAATTAATTTTAGGCGTTTTACTTATTGATCGCGTAATATTAAAAAAAAAATAAAAGGGCGTGTTAAATAAAAAAATTGTACATGTAAGTAACCAAAATGTCAACTAAAGTAAAATTTTTATGAGGTAATTATTTAGTGAAACGAAGATCTTCTTGACTTTAATTTTTAAAAGGAACAAAAATCAGCTCTTTCTCTTTAATTCGTTTAACTACTGGGATTATTTTTTAATCTCAGTAATAAATTGGTATTATTCGAAAAAAAATGAGGAATAAAAAGTTTTTTTTTCATAAAATGAACTCAATATTTGACCTATTTCTAAAAGCACAATAAGATCAGTTGTTGAGAAAAAAATATTCTAGGCCCTGATCTTTACGGTCTGTCCGTCCGTTACACGTGTCTTTCTCAGAAACTTTTTAATGTAAATACATAAAACTTAGCTTCGTAATAAATCATATTAATTGGCACTGGGTAAAATGAAAAAAAAGAAGGAAGCAGCATTAGAATCTATTCAGAAACGTGAAAATAAAGAGCAAGCAAAATAAGCATTGGTTTTCAATACATATTCAGGCATTTGTACGCCATCATATAAAATATAAATTTTTCACAATGTAAATACTTTATCTGTTATATTTTGTCTTCCATGTAAAAGAAGTTTGAATATGAATGTGGTACTTGTGATCTTCTGCCGTGTAACGTTCGAAATTAGACATATATTATAGTAAGTACCTAATTTCCTTTATAATTATTAGCCTCTGACAAACAGGCGGACAAGCGAACCACTTTATCATAACGACAGGGAGTCCGTCATGTATGGAATCCTAAAATGACTAATTTCTGAAATTGAAAAATAATATACTCTTCTTTTAAATACTTTCTTTATATTTATGAGCACTGGCCAAATTTTACTTAAATATCAAATTCAATAAACCAAGGTATAGTTTATTTCTTTTTGACACTGGTAATACGGTTAAATTTTGGAGATCGGGTTTAGTCTATAATAAGCGATTATTTTATTTATGTTTTCATTAATGGATGACATTTCGTTTTGTTAAACCAAATTCTTTTAAATAAACTTAATTTGTTGTAGATCTATATTTTTTGTACTTACGAACTAACATAACTCTTAATTGAATATTTAGACCTATCATATCGTATGTCAACGAATTAACACACTGAAAAGACAAGATAAGGTTGAAATAAAATAAGTATTCAAGTAATAAAATTCCAAGCAAGTTTAAACAACAGTTTTTTTAATGTTCTACCCCTTTCTACTTCTTTGGAAAAATTATGATATCTTTTCTAGGTGAGTAATTTATTTTTCATAACTCTTCTAGTTTTCCTTGATATTTTTAACCTTGTAATTACACCAGAATACGCATTAAATATTTTACATTTATTTAAGTTATCAGAATAAAATATCATATATTTTTTAAAAAAAATTTACGTTAATTTCACTGTTGACATCAATTAATTATTTTGTCATATTCTCTAGGAAAAATGTGGAATGATGCTCTAACATAATTATATCTTTAATAAGTGTTACAATATATTGAGAAATACGAATTTAAATTTAAGTAAAGGAACGATAATCAAAAGCAAATAAAGTAATGATTTTTCATAATACTTACTGACTAAATCTGTCGAAAATTTATAGAGGATTTATTTGTAAATATTATTAAAATAATGACCTTCGAAATATTACTCCGCATTTGAAACTAAGCAGTAAACAGTTCATTAAAATTAAACTGTAAAAAATATTTATTTTTTTTTTAAAACAAAATTTAGGGATTGAAGTGAACTGAATTTAAAACAGAACTATATAAATAAATTATTATAAACTAATATTTTAGCGAAATCGTTATTTGTCTTCCTGTTATAAAATATAAAATACTATTTCCTAAGTAAGACAATTTTTGTATACCTAGGAGCTGTCGACTAAAACTACATAGTGATTGTATATTTCTGCACGAAATAATTTTTATAGAAGACACAAAGTTTTTATGGAAACTTGACAATATTAATATAGATACGAGTAAAGTGAGTAAACTTATAAATATTTCATTTCTATACTGTTAAAAAAATTATCATTAAAAATAAAAATAAAATTGACACGTAGTTTACTTAGAAACGATACGGAATGAAATAGAAATCCACCTTTTTTGAGTGTTAGGAAAATATACAAACTTTATTACTCATGAAGTCATGTTAATCTAAATTCAGTTTAGATCAGTTAAATTATGTAGTCAATTTTCTTCTTTTAATAATACGAATGGAAGAATATAACTGTTGGTTAACAAGAGCTTTTTTTTATGTGCATGTCCCGTAACAAACTAAATAAAATATATTATAATTAATACGATTTAATTGAGATCAGAATATCATATTTAAAACTCAAAATGTTCTGAATAAAATTCTGGATACGATTGAAGTTCGACCTTGTTTGACATTCTGTATATTCATTCTTTCCTATTAATGTAAGAGATTTGATACCATTACTGGTAACCCGAATAGTCATATTTTATCAATGAATGAAATATGTAAGACTTAAAGATCAATGCCGGTTCCATAGGTATTGATGTTTAGTTACTTGTAGTAATACTCAATCCCTACATAATAACAAAAACTGAAACTATTTACTAAGAGTTAGTGTAAGAAGATGCTATAAACTGATATGTGTAAACCAATTAGAAGATTAATTTGGAACCGTGGTATAAGTAATATTTCTCAATTGTTTAAGTTTCTTTCTTCAACGACCTGATTACTAACTAGCAATAATATTTTGATGTTTTAATACGTAGCGTGATCAACGAATGCAGAGATAATAAAATACATCTTTTATATTTATCTCTGCGTTTGATTATAATATGTCTATAAAATATTGGTTTGCTTTTATCTTTTTAAATAGATATATGCGTTTTCTACATGCTGAACCGTTACGCTAATTTTTAATTGTTGCTCACAGCAACGCGTATGGAATAATGCTTATAACCTGGGTTGCATTTAATAGAATTATTCACTAATTGTACGCGTTTTGAAATTAAAATAATAGTATCATATATTAAAATAATTAAATATTAAAATAATAGTAATATCTTCTAAAATATGATAATGATAATAATATTTAAAATATGAAATTATCATTATTATATTTTAGAGGAAACAAATCTGCCGTTGTTGAATAGTAAATCCTTTGAATGCGATACTTCTTTATCTTTCCTATGAGCCTTTCTTTTGTTAAGACATTCTTTATTACTAGTTAATAAAATTTTATTTGTAGACATTTGTATTTTAATTTGGATATTATTTTTTTAATCATGATATATTCATAAGAATAGGAAAATGTACGAAATATTTAGAATCAGTTTATAAGTTTTTATAAATAATATTAAACACCTAATACTTATATTTGTAAAATATCAAGTAAAATTTTTCAACAAACTATTTACTAATATAACAACTAATATTATAAGATATTTTAACAATAAACGTCATATTTTTTTCCAAAAATTGTTATTACCACTTAATGTTTTATGTATTATTGCAATCATAAAGTACTAATTACATTTAGCACTGCGTTCCACGCGCGTAATTTCTGTATTTCATATTACAAGTATTCCGATATTTTCTTTCGAAGAAACGGAATAAAACATATTATTTAGCTTATGAGAATAAATATAAAATATAATACAATTGGTTAGAGTCGTTTTTGAAAATAGATATTTTTCTTAAGTTTGTTTAATTATTTTTTTAAATTAATTTGATTCAAATCTGTCCAAATATTTAAACTCTAAACCGTACGGCGATACACGCAACTTTCACATACATGCTCACAAGCTTACACAAAGTTAACCAAATATGCACCTATACACGTAAACACGCACGCAATGTACAAAATATTATGTACAAATAATATTAAAAAAAATTATATAATTTCACAATTCCAAGTTTATTTCGTGACCTTTTGAGGGCATGCACGATGTTTGCGCGAGTTAGGTAATAATATAGCCACTTAATACGATCACGTAAGCACTCTTATTTGAGTCGTCGCATGAGGCGACAGATGCCGCAACCTCAAGCGTTATCCTATAGGATTTGCATTGTCAATGCTGACGGTAGATTTACAATGGTTGACGGGAATACTAATCCGCTATTCAATCTTCCGTGCTTCGTTGTCAGCAATATGACTTTGTTATTACTTAATTTACGTTGCACTGTTTTGGAATATGAATTTGAAGGAACTTAAGGCAGAATGTTAATGTTTTGATCAAGGGAAAACATAAAGAGAAATTAATAATAATTTATTACAACTAATTTATTTGTCGTATCAATCTAATCATGCGAACTGTAATTCAAAAAGTCATACACACACACACATATATATATATATATATAATGTTTTGTGTTCATTATCGTCAGCAGCATGTACTAGTCTAGCGCTGTACACAGGGAGACTCTTAAATACACGTATCGTTGTAGGTAACCTCCATGCTGGGTAGACGGATTGGCTATCGGAGTGTGTATCCTCCCCATAGACTAAATATACTACGAATAGACTGACACGACATGCCTTGCATCACTGAAAATGAATAGCCTTGTGTGCGTAATACGATAGTTGACTCATTCTAAATTTTTATATTTTTCGTACAATATTGTGAAATATAAGTTAATTAAAAACCAGTCTTGAAAAAAATTTAAAAATTGATTAGTTAAACCTAAACTTCTCGTAGAGTTTATAATAACGGCACTATCCTCAAATTGAAAATTTCTAAAATATTTGTATACTTGATCAATTTTGTCGAATATTTCACGTTTATTAGTCGAGCACAAAGGCTTTTTAAACCCAGAAGAAAGTTTCTGGAATTTAAAATATCAAATATGTCATTGACGAGGCTAATAAATACACACAGGGCTTACATACACACAGAGCACAAAGGCTTTTTAAACCCAGAAGAAAGTTTCTGGACTTTAAAATATCAAATATGTCATTGACAAGGAATTTAAAATATCAAATATGTCATTGGACATAAATACACACAGAGCACAACGGCTTTTTAAACCCAGAAGACAGTTTCTGGAATTTAAAATATCAAATATGTCATTGACAAACAACGGAATACACAGTAGCTTCCAATTCCTCAAATTGTGATAAATTCAAAAAATAATGGCAGTACTGGATGTCTGTCGCAACAGACCTTGAAAATAATTGAGCTGCTAGCATCACTTTAAATTTTTGTTTGGAATAATTAATATGTCAATGTAATTTTGTTCTACAATTTCAGAATTTTCCTCACTTGAAAATTGCGTAATAAAGACGAATTCAATTTTTTCACGATTTTCATCCAATGAAACTTTTTTTTGTCACCGAACATATTTCCCACAAGTGATACGGTTCGAGTAATATATAATGTTTTTTGGCTATATATGTAAAATATGGAGTATATGGTTCGCTGTTTAATTTTGCCCTAAGTAAAACGTTAAGATTTGAAGCGATTCCGTGACATATAATTGAATTTATGTATGCAGACTCATTAAGTAAATCAAGGCAAATGTTCAATAAATTTCCTTTTATGAAGCCGTAAAACTTCTTGCTGAAAATAAACCAACTGAAAATTTCCAAAAGCTATTCATAGCCACTACCATAAATATCGAAAAATAATGCTAACAAATAAACCCGATTCGCAATTCACTCTCTGATATAATTTCCTAAGTTTGTTAACATGGGGTAAATAAACATCAAACTTTTCACGGATATAATTATAAAAGCTTGGGCTATGGAAATAGACAATGAGTGCAAATTTTCTAAACTCTTCACTATATTAAGTAGAATGGGCTATTTTACCATCGTTTTTTTTATTTACCCTATCGACTTAAAATTGCCATGTTTCGTTACTACATGATATTGAATGGTCGTTTAAGTTACCTCAAAAATTTGGACGTTTTTTTAAATTCTTAAAGCACCGACTGTAATGTTATCATTTTTTCCCATTCGCTTGGATTTAGCCATCAACTTTCTAGTGTTCTGCTGCTTATGTTTTAATTTTAATGTATTAAATTTAAAAATAAGCTTCTTTTTTCTTGGCGCAAATGGTGGCTGGGACGTCGATGGGTCAGATAAAATATTTCTGTATATATAAGATGATATAGGTCTTTTTGGGATTAACTTTACCTGAAAACAAAAATTATGTTAATGTGAAAGGTAGTTACCAATTTTATTATAAAAACTTCATTGTTATTTCGTACAAAACAGGTAAATATTTATAATAATATTTTAAAATAAATAGAAAGAAAAGTTGTTTTCTCTTTTAACTAAAAATATATACATGACATAAATTTTCTCTAGAGTTGTGACGTTATCCGGACACGGTATAGAGTAAACATACGTTTACTAAGTAGAGTGTCGCTTGTTCAATCTTCGGTAAAACACTAAAAGTTTATAAGAGGCTTAGTTATTAATAATAAAATATAAATTAGGATGCTCACAAATACATCGGTACAAACTCTATAGGCACAGGGTACTTTTTCAAAATATGTTAGTATGTTCTTTGTACAAAATATTTTCTATGATAATGTTAACTACAAATTATGTAATGGTTACGGGGAATCCAGTTGTATCTATTAAGAATTCTTGTCCATTTTTCTCGTTGTACAGAATTAATTGGAAACCTGAAAAACTTACGTTTGAGTGATATTTCGAATAACAATATGAAAACAATTATTAAAAGATCGAATGCAAATTTCACTTTTTCACTAATTGCCAGCTTGCTTTTTTTTATATACTAAAATTTGTTTTATATACTAAAATTATCTTCAGCTCAGCAGGTCTGCAGCTCAGCTCTTATTTTTAGTATTGAATGATTTAGATGTCTTCAACTGTTTTAAATCCGAAAACCTTTTTCTGATCTGTGCGTCATTTGACCCCACGACTTTTTCGGCCACATATATCATTAAAATCTTAACATTAAATTAAAATTATCATTAAACTTACATCGTAAAAAATAATAAAAATATATTTTTCGTTTAATTTCATCTACTAACAATTTCCATAGCAATCTATGTTTATTTTCACTGCAGAAAAATATCAATATGAGTTGTCGATAAAATAGTGCTAATTCCTATATCACAATCTGTATAATGTCATTTTTCACGGATATAATACTTCGAAGCTTCATACACAAAATACCAAAACAAATAATAAAACATATTTGCTACGATATGTATATTTGACGAAGTCTAGTTAAACGGTAATTTAGCGGAAAATAAGTGACAAAAAAGTAAATACGTGCATAGTATTTACCTGTGAAATGTCTCTTTATATAGATTTCCCATATATATGTCACTTCACTATCCAATACTGCACAAGACACCATTGTTTCTTCTAAAATAATAAATTATGTAAATATTATTTGAAAATACACGGAAATACTAAAATACGGCGAGACGCTATCGAAGCAGGAAATTTTCTGATACTTTTATCTGTCAAAATAGTTTTATTTGTTCACGTGTTGTCATCCCTCTTCCATTCACAGTAAAGTCATTATGAAAATATTCCCGCTCGCACGCTTTATTCGTCTATTCATAGTATATTAAGTCTGCGATTCTCTCACGCCAGTGGCACTGCTGCCTGTCACTGGTCTAGCATTAAACTACGTGATTACAAACATCACTTTATCCCCGCTCGGCAAGCGGTTGGAAATTGAACTTAGGCGGGTGTGATAGGTTGCATCGCCAAGCCCGTAAGCCTTGTGATCAACGCAGTACACCATGGCATCGAGAAGGTTTTTTATTAATTGTTTTATAATATTAAATCAATTAGGGAAAAATTGTCAATTTAAGATAAGTTAGGTATTGGATATTTTCTAAATTTCTAACAAAATTTATTTTAAAACAATTTTATATCTTTCATGTACTTTTTGAACCCTATTTGAAAGATAAAATAGAGCACTAAACATTATTTAAAAAAATTAAAATGAATTCTAGATTCTTTTAAACATCTTCCTAGTTATAAATATCTTTTATAGAGGATATTTTATTTTTTACTTTAATTAATTTAGCTACGTACATAGTTGTTTAAATTAATTTATGATCAGTTGAGTAAAATAAGACGATATCATTAAAATATGGCAAAGGATTATGCTAATTGCTTTAGAAAAAGTTTGTTGTTTACATTTAATTTTGAAATTTTTTATTATGTAGTCAGTATTAGAAATCATTGCGTTAATGTTACTTTTATAGAAAAGTAATTTGCAGATTTCTTAAAAAAAACTATCAATCGTGAGTGGAACTCGCACTACCAGGATTCCGTAAACATTTAGATATTAATAAATATTGAATGGTACATAATATTCGTTTCAAACTGTTTAAAAAATTTAATTGTTTTAAATGAAAATATATTGCCTATATCTTTCAGAGGCGAATAATTAAGACAAAATAAAAATTTATGTCATAAAAATATAAAAAATATTTTCTAAATCATATAAACAAAAAATTAAATCATATAAATGAAAAATTCACGATTCTAAATCATATAAATGAAAAATTAAAGATTTTTGGATTTCTTCCTTAAATTGTGCTATACATTTCTTTCTAGCTTGTTATCTAATTTCCTGATTCTAGGTTAACGGGAAGTACTCGGGAAGTTTGCGGGTATAAAAATAAATCACCTCTGATGAGTCCATGATCACCTTAGATTTATAATGAAGTTATGACAAAGCATAGATTTGAGTTTTATAATTCAACTTGCATATATGACTCACACTTGACTTCCTTTGTACAAGAATTTAAAAAAAAACAGGGTTCATGCGTATAGACGTTTATTTAAAAAATGTCCAAGATCGTTCTTGTCGAAAATATTATTGCCCTGATATTTTTTATAGTATTTTTATTAAAATCATCTCACTTTTCTATTTAGACGAATAAAAAAAATAGGCCTAATGTTTTAATACCACTTCTCACCGAATACTTGTGAAAATATAACAACTAATTCCAATATTAAACAAGTGTAAGATTACTTTTAGTTAGCGGGGGAAAATGCAGAAATTATAAAAAAATATATAATAAAGTATAAAATCAATTTATTATTGAACGGGAAAAATTTACGTTTGTACTATATATTCGTACCCATGGTCTAAAACTCGATAATATCGATATGGAACTTTTGAGCTCAAAAGTTCACTTTAAAATTTTTAAATTTAATGTTTGTCAAATGCTTGAACATGAAAGTTAATTACATGTTTTTCTATTACGTCATGATGAAACGCACCAAAACTCAAATTGTTAACCTGTAAGCTTCAAGAAAATACTGCTAAGGAGATCTTGCATGGAACTTAATGACATGGTGACTATATCACTTGATAAAAGTATGTTTGTAATAAAAATGCAATAGTATGGTGACATTAGAATTACTTCTCCATCATCTTGAAAAAGTATTTTCCTTTATGAAATTTCATACTAAATCCAGACAATAATCAAACATTATATTGGAAAAGTGTTTGAGAGATATATGATAATGTTAAAAAACTGACACCGATATTAAAAAGTCATGTAAAAATATAAAAATTTTATGTCTACAAAGAAATTAATGGGATTGTTTATATACTTATCTAAGTTGGAAAATAATATAATTTTCCAACACGTTGTGGGCCCACCCGGCCTCACTGTTAGTAAATTTCCCATGTAGAGAAAAATAATGCTTTTCCACCCTTTACCTACGGAAATACTTTTCCAATTTGAATCAAAAGTTATTGATTTTTCTGTTCCATCTATCAAAATTTCTGTTCGTAATTTATGTTCATTTTTGTAAATATAATAAGACTAGTATTTTCCATATTCCGTAGAAACTATTTCAAAAGGTAAGATGAATATCATTTTAATCTATATTATAGCTATGACAATTTTTACGTAGTTTCATGGTGATTTATTTTATTGTTGAGGCGTGATTGGGTAAAAAAGAAAACAGTTAAAAGCAACATTTGACTCTCGAGCCAGTTTAACATTTCTATGACAATATCCACAAGTTATATCATACAAAATCCGGTTAGGTTATTATAAAATGTAATTAAATTAGTTTTTCAGTCGTTCCCAATTTATAACATAAAATAAATTAAGAGAAATATATTTTTCTGAAATCTGCTCAAATTTATATAACAAAATCTAAAAAAAGGTTGGGGTATTTAGATTTGACGTCATAAATTTATTATCTCTTTCTTTGAATAGGTGATATGAAATGTATTTTACTATTTTTTAATTAAGAATACATAGTACACTTTCTGATGTAGCATTATAAGTGACATCATGCAAGAGAGCGAAGAGCGAAAATGTATAAAATGGGTGTTACAAACTTGCTATATTTACTTATGCAGAAATAAATTATAATATTTTAAATTTATAACGATATTTTTATTTTGTCAATGGTTCTTTATAAAATTCAAACCACAACATTATCGACTTAAAGAAATTGAGCAGAACTGGGGTTAAGTTTACCATATACAAAATACCCTCATATACTCCCAGTGCTAACAGTAATATGAACAGTAAGATTTTGAGGATTTTTACTTAAATGTGAAAGCCTACCAAGCTGCAAACACAAATTTTTAACCCATTAATTTTACTGCTATTAAATGACTCTCAAAATCGTTGTTCTAAAACGGATTAAATTTTCTAACAAAGTAATAAATTTAAATGACAATATCACAGAATTTAATAAAATTTGTAATGCTTTTTTCAATTTTACGTAATATACGAATATGTATCTTTTATTCAAATTAGCGTACCATATTTTACAATGAATTTGAAATGACGGTTTTGTGATTTAAATATGGTTTAATACTTGAGAATGATTTAATCGTATAATCACAAAAAAACAAAATTTCCACTAAGACAACGTGGGTAAAAAACTACTATAAAACGGGTTGGTACTACTCAGGATGCGATTATCTATAGAGAAAACAGTTTAACATCGAACGCCATAATTGTAAAGAATATTGTATGTAAGTTAATACAGCAGAAAGAGAATGATTATTGTTGAATATAAGTACCTAAGAGTGTAATTTTAATTTGTGGTTAAAATTCGCTAATTTTTTAACTTAATTTTAAATGATTTGAACAATAGCTAAAACATTTAGACTGAAATAAAATTAATTATATTTAAATGTGAAATTTTAAGTAACAAAGAAAAGCCTTGCTATTTGCACTTGGCCATAAAATTTCGACGAAATGACGTCGCACAATTGTCAAACGCAAACTATTTCCGTTAAACAGATCGAACAGCGTGATTAAATCGAAGTTTAACCAAAGTAACCTCAATATCCTGCTCGGAATGACCTCGCTGCTTTGTTATCTTGAGTTATCGTGCGATTCACTGTGAAATCCCCAAGTGAAGCGGGTTTTACAAATCCCCACTTGCCCTTTCCTTGGTCACATTTAAATTATTATTATCCACTTTGGAACAAGGATAGGTATTCCCTCTCTTTATCTGATTTGTATCGATTCACATAGTTTATTTGGTTCCTGTCGCCATTTCTTACGAAGACTTCTAACTTCTCAAATTACAAAGCATAGCATCACATTTATGTTAGTAGATAATCCGTTGTATGGTGATAGTACTTTCTTCATGTGTAAAACTCTTTTTATTATTGAGTCTTTATATGCAATTGTATTTTATAAAATTCTCTCGTGTTTTAACTTATTTAGTTGCTAATAACATTTATATCAGTATTTAGTTTTATTAACTTAACCTTGTTCTGCGCCAAATCTGTATATGCAAAATTTTGTACGCCAATCTGCGCTTTAAATGAAAACTGATTTTTGGGAAAGAGGTGTTTTAGTCCGATTTCGTAATGAAACTGTTTTATATTATTTATCATCTGAAATATATAAAATTAAATTATAACAACTGTTCTTCAATCGTTTTTCTTATCCATTTAAAGAAAAATTCTTAATTCGCTTAGGTTTTTCCGTTTTATCCAAAATTTTATCAGTAAGTTTCTTCGTGTTCATACTCTTGTATATACTTTACTCGCCAAAGCTTAGTTGGCAACTTAATCAAAATCGAACGCGCAGCTTTTTATATATATAAAAGAAATATTCGACAATTTCTATACTATTTTAAAAAATTGCCCGAAAAAAAAATTATATTGCGCATAAACAGTCATGAATTTCTATGAAACATACATAAATTAATTATTTGTTATTTGATGTATGTTATAAAATTTATAAAAAAAATAAAATGAATATTATTAAAATATTTAGAAATATCATTTCAATATTTTGTAAAACCTTCTTTGGCTTGTGTTATATTATACCTATACATATAATACTATACCTTGTTATTCTTATATTTTATATATACATATATATATATATATATATATATATATATATATAATACTAGATATCTGTATTTATACAATATTTATGTGTGTATAATGATAAACATTTGCTTCTTACACAGAGAATTTTCCAAAAGATATATCATGGCATGGGCACTTGGGCACTTGGGCACTTGGGCATTTACAATGCATACTAGTGTATGCACTGTAAATAAATTAGGTCTTTTCAATGAACATTAATGTATCTGCTTCTCCTTTACCGAAACCCGACAGCCGCCATCTGTTTCCTTATCGGCTGCCATGATGCGCACTCCCTCCGCCCGCTTCGTGAGAGTACCTTGCCAGTTTGTAATCAATGGAATCCTTTAAAAGGCCCAAGCAGGTATTGATATTGGATTTAATTTATTAGCCTACTGATAAATTAGATTGGGTTACCTAGTTTAATATATGTATTTATAGTTCCGATTTAAGAGAGATGGCTGGGTTTAATTGGATGAAAAATCAATTTAGTTTGACGCAATAGTAAAAGAGAAAGAGAAAAATATTTTGTCAACAATATTTTTGTCATACATTTCGTAACACCAGCTTGTTATTCCGCTCTTTAATGCGTCCCGAAGCGGTTATGTCTGGCTATGAGTCCTGTTTTTTTAATAACAATTAGAAATTAACATTCTACAATAATTTATATTTATTAAAATTTTGTATGAAAAACGTCCAAAAGAAGGACCTGTTTTATCTAATAATACTAATATTAATAAAGCTGCCGATAAAATATATAGTGAAAATCTTATAGGGAGAAATTATGAGATGCAGCGCCATCTAGTATGATTAAACGAAATTAAATGCTAAGTCATTTGTTCGTCATTTTATAAAACTTCTCTATAAACATTTATTTCTAAAACATAACAAATATAACATTACATAAAAATATTGTTGTGTGTATAAGCCTGTTTATTTTCACACGTACCATGTAAAAGTAACTAAAAGAATTTTGATGAAGTTTTTACTGATGGGTTCTGTAGGGTCAAAGTAATTTATAGGCTATGTTTTATCACAATTGACCAAGTAGAAAGAAGATATGGCAGTTTCATGTTTATATATAAATTATGCTAACTTGAAAAAAATTATTTTTATAATTTTTATAATAGGTCGCATTACGCGCATTAACCTTACAATTAACTTAATTGTACTTTCTAAGAGGGCAATACCAATATAAAATTAGAAAATAAATCGTTAGCTACTTTGTTATATTTGCATATTATTAATTTAAAAATTCGTGATTATTTCAACTGCATGTATGAACAAGGAATAGTAGATATCCAAAGGCATAACATTATGTTTTATTGTAGGTTTTATTATTTAAGGCTAAATACTAAAATAGATTGATATTTCATAACATTCGATTTGTGTTGCCGTATTGCTATAAATATAGTTGAGAAGTGGTTTAAAAACCGTAACGTCAAACGAAAGCAACAAATGCCGTATTTGTTGCCCCTGTAATGTCAGTTTATTGAGATAGTGTGTCATGATTTACATCACGACATATTTGTATCTAGGACATGTTAGTTTAGGAAAAGCTGGCTTTCAAATAACTGGATCCTTACTTGCCATATTTATAATTCAATCATTTTAATTAAATCGATCTTAGGTTGTCTACTTCTAGACGATGGACATTTTAAAAAATATGACATTTAGTTTTTATGTGATTAAGCCGTATTTTTATTTTATAGGTAGAAACCAAATTGACCAACCAAAGTGAATGTCCAACGGCAAAAGAATAGTAGACACTGATAAAGCTGCATGTAGGAAATAAAATTAAATTTTTTTATCATATTTTATCATAGCCACTCTAGTCAGCTGGGCTAGTAAATTGCTGGAAAAGTAATTAAGCTGGTAATAATACTAATATATGTTATTATTTTATCGACGCAATTTTAATAATAAAACATAAATAAAACTGATTTCCAAACAAATATTGAATACATATTAACAATGATCAAGGTAATGCGAACATACCATATTTTTATTGCACACGACAAATGACGTCGCTACGCATGTATTAGTGATCTGTCCTCGAGCAACGGAATTTTGTAAATAGGGTTTATTTTTCTCATATTTCCTCACTAAATTTCCTTCCTATCTTATTTATTTATATAACATTAAAATAAAAAAGCAAAAAACATTTGTACTAGAAAAATAATTAGCGAGAAGAAGTTGTTCTTATACTTATTAAAATAAATTCGATTGCGAGTTAACATTTTTAAATAAATGTCAAAACTAAATAAATTATAATATCTTTAATTTATCTAAACTTTCTAAAAGAATGTTTATTCATATGAATAAATTTTATTAAAATCCAATCTGCCTAACCTAACCCAATATTTAAAAAATTTCATGATAAATATTTTACAATTAACTAAGGGATGGGTGTTAAAAATAACACAAGAAAAGAAAAATTAAAAATTTTGAAAAAATTAATAAACTCGTTTTTTTATATTTTTTTTTCCGATTCAGAATAATCTGATGAATGCTAAAGAAAATTATGGAAACTTCATGTCTACCTTCTAGACATCATCAAGTGACCTATTATGTTTGATATTAAATTTTGAAAGAAGTTCTAAACGTAGTAGAAAAAGATTGGTATTAATTTTTTAGCGAAAATTAATTTTTTTATTGTGGAACTTAAAATGTGAATATTATTATTACTATTCACTATTAATATTTTACGTTCAGAATTATGACAGTAACCTATCATGTAAGAAAAGTTTAAAAAAGTTAAAAGAAGATATATGAAATTATTTCCTAAGATATAAAAAATATACGAAAAACCATCCGAATGCCAGCCAAAATTCCAATTGAATTTGTTTGTGCCAGTTAACTAAAACTATTTCAATGAAATTTTCTTACAAAGCCTAGAATTTTTTCATATTTTTTCAAATTCTTCATTGATAAATAATAGCGCCCCGATAAAAGTGGACTTTAATTTAAACTCAATATTTATCGAACGAGAATTATACATGAAAGCTCGAGAATTATACATGAAAGTTCGAGAATTATACATAAAAGAAAAATTTATCGTATCCTCTGATACACATCAAAAATATTTCTCTCTCATTTTAAGTGTGCAAGGGAGTAAGTACGCTGCTGTTTCAAGCATTTAGGTAGATATTAATTAAGAAATTCATTTCAGGCATCTAATTTCCTTGTTATGTTGCTTTTTCATTTATGGAGTTATTATTTAAAATAATGTAATTATACTAATACCACGAAATTTTAAATACGTGTTGGTTTTCTTCTTAAACTGATTTATCACATAAAATAACATACAAAATTGATAATTCAGCTACAAGAATAATGTCAAAAATAAAAAAAATGTAGGCTTAATTCCCAAAGGGTCTATCAAAACATTAAATTAATTAATTTGTCTAGGTTTACTGTTTGGTGACTGATGAAGACATTTCTACTAGTAATGATTTTAGCTGGCATGTAAGCATATGGAATGCCAATGCCAACTTCCAGTTTTCCGGAAATTGTTTTATTTTTGTTGAGGAAAGATATATTTTTTGGTTTATTTACTGCATACTCCAAACTGAATTTTTCGAATTTTCCTTTTAGATACGAAATTAAAGGCTTTCTACTTGATAACAGAAATGCAAATTTAAGGGTTTTTTTTTCAAGTCTCGCATATAACAATTTGTGTGTGTATAATAATGTTATTTTCAAGGTTCTATTCAGCCTTTATTTACTATGCAGATCGAGCGTAAAATTGCAATATTAAAACCAATTCATTATATTATTTAATTTAAATAGAAACCTTAACTAATTTAAGAACACACGCACGTTAATTTAATACCAAATTGAATAGTAATCGTAATCTAAATATTTTATTCTTTATGATTGGTCAATAAGTAAGTATTGATATAATAATCTTCTGTTTGCATTGGCTGGTTGAATTTTACGATTTCGCAAGAAATACAATGTCGCTCTGTTGTCAATGAATGTATTGTAATAAGAAATGTAACAACCGTCGTATTAGTTATATTTTAACAATGTTGTATTACAAGTAATTTTACTTTTGTCATTTATTGGAAGCGCAGGATTTTCACAATTCAATTGTAATAAAAGATATTTCATTTACGCGCACAGTGGTGTTCCATATTTCCAAAAATTATACTGCTTATCGGAATGTGATAAAATGCAATATATAACATCACGTGTTGTTGTGTTAGCTCCGCCATTCAGCATTCAAAAATATGTAAACATTACATACTTTCTTTAATAATTTTTCGAAATTGTCAATATTATTTTGGGAAAGTTGCCGATTTTATTTGTCTGCCATTTGAAAAAAAATGATGTTATACATCGTAAACGGTGGAGTTTATTATAAATAATTGAGCACGTTTTTCAAACCGAAATAAATTCTCTAGAATTTTAATCAGAATACTTATTCAGAACGTATCATCATAATCACACGAGAGAGATGATTCCTAAATAATCTTACTGAACATATTTTTATTTTTAAGAATAACTATTTCGACGAATAATGATTTGTAGACGTTATTTCGTACAATGTAAATTATAATTTTCCTGTTTTCCTAATTTGTCAGGTTTTTAAAATGTTTGAGAGAAACATATTTAATTTTTACCTGTCATTAACTATTTCATTGATCTATTTTCTAAGGTCTTTGAAAGAAATATCCTCATCACAATAAAATATTAGTTTATATGTAATTTAAAATCTAAGAAATTAAATACCAACCTAAGATTAGTTATGTTCGAAAAAGTTAAAAAGTGTAAAATATCATTTAAAAAAAAATGATAAAACCACGCGATTTGGAATTAAATATTTTATTGGTAATTAATCATGCATATTAATTTATACTTTTTAAATTTTTTTGTAACAATAAAACAAATACCATTTTTTCCATATAAAAGTTCTATAAACTATTTGCAACATTTCAATAATGTTTCGAAAGCAATAGAACAGATCCAACATATCCGAAGGGAATAGACAACGTAATAAAATAAACATTTAAAAGCTTGCCACACGGATTGCATGAAGCTTTCTTGGCGTAAACTATATAAGTCATTACATTTTTTTGGGATAATGAGTTCTACCTTTTCTCTATGTCACCAAATGTAATTTTCATCTATAATTTAAGAGAATCAGTATATAATTTACAACCATGCATGAGAATCGTATTTACCGATTACATGCATTTCCTGAAAGTGGGGGAAGTTCAGGAAGTGCAAGTATTAATTACAAACTTAAATAGATATTTCCTTCATATAGATCTCTCTCAATTAAAAAATATATTAAGTCACCACCGATACACATACAAATGGGTAAATGATTGTACGCATAAACGCATAAACTACAACGCTTTTTGTCTCAAGGATGAACATGTTCACAATTAAATGAAACTACGTGATGTAGTATTATTTCTACTTTCTTCTATCAAGAAAGTAGAAATAATACTACATCACGTAGTTTCATTTAATTGTGAATAATGAATTTCTACAAAATTAACGCTAAATATATTCAATATTTGATTAACATGTTGTTAATGAGAATATTAAAATACCTGTTCCGGGACATGCTATTTTACGTTATTTAAATTAATTTCTGTTTCATTTTATGTTCAATGTTTTTTATTTAAATACATATGTTTTTGTGAAAGCTATTATTCATTTTCCAAAAATTTTTTGCTGTTTTAAATAGAAGAAAATTAGAACATTAGGAATCTAAAAGTCGTGACGCCGAAATGAGAATAAACGTGTATTCAAATTTTAAAGAACATTTGATTTTTCTAATTTGATCGTTCTTTCGCCGTAATTTCGTCGTTTTCTATTTGATTTTTCTAAATTGAATTCTTGTAATTTGATTTTTCCACAGATTTTAAACTTTCAGCATGTATTTATATATATTTAAAAGAATAATTAAATTAATTTTAATTAAATATGTGAGTAATTAAATATGTTATATTATTATAAATTTTAGTCAGTGATTACAAATAATGAAGTTTAACTTATCAGTTTATTAAATAAAAATATTCGGACACATTTTTGGCCATTCTTTCAATTAGCACTCGTAGCTAGGTATTATGAGAACTCGTTATGCTGAATATACACAATCTATATCTTATATTAATCACTTTTCCGTTATTTCTAAACGATTGAGTATTCATTTCTTTAGTTTCTTTTTGTGTTAAATATTCTGTGTTGTATAACCGACTACAAAAAAGGAGGAGGTCCTAAATTCGACTGTATTTTTTTGTGTATGTTATTTCATATATTCATAAATACCGAATGTCGGACTCTCAGTCAACTGAGCTAAAATAAGTGTCATCCGAACGAGTTTGGGTGTGGTGTTTGGGGGATCTAATTATAATCTAATAATAAAGTCTCATAATTTTGACACAACTAAGGGTGATATAAATCAGGGTACGATGACAATGCTAGAAAGTGGGGACAGAAATTCTTCACTGATGGGGAGTAAACTCACTGAGTAAGGATTCCTTCCACATGACATAAACAAGAAAAAAACAAAAAAAATAGATTGGTATATGCAAAGACATGATGCAACTAAGATATTCGTAGGTATGCAGATAAGTAGTTACTTAACTTATATAAACAGATAAATGTGGTGAATTAGTGTATAGGTAGGTAGATGAGTAAGTATATAGGTATATACGAAGACATACAGCAATTGGATAATTAGTAGGCAGGTCAGTTTTAAATTCTAACAAAAATTTAATGATAAAATACTAGCATTTTTTTTACGATTCTGCACTGGGGTCCTTATAATAAAAAATATTAATCCAAATTAATTGTTTTTTACGATACGGGTTGACATAAGCAAAACAGAGAGTCCCTACTAGAGGGCTATAATAGTAATTTAAAATGAGCAGTTTCTCGAGTATGTATGTACATATATATGCAAAATTATGAAATGACTAGAATATTAGTATATAGATATATAGTAAATATAAGTACATACAGATTTGAAGCTATTATTACCGTTAAGCTAAAAGATTGCATGGGATTTATATAACGGTATGAACGTATGTACGTGTACACATGCATGTACGTATGCAGATATATAAAAATATATTTTGGGTTAGATAAATATCACTAACGTCGGTACAGTATTGAAAAGTATTGAAAATACGACTAATAAGAACAGCTATAAAAATAATAGTAAAAAATTAATTAATGGTAGAACACACACTGGGTATGTTTGAGAAATTTTATTTATTCTTACGCCTACGATATACTGGCTATATATTTAAACAGTGAAATATAAAATTAATATTTGCAAAAAATTTCAAAGAAACTCTCTAACATAAATTTCGAAGAGACCCTTAAATTTTAAAATTTGTATATAGACTTAATTATATTTAAAACCATCGTAAAGCGAGTTCTGCAGTTTTATTATATAGAAAGTCTAGTGAAACAAAATAAAATATAAAGCATTGCACGTAATATGCGTGCATACTGTGAACACAGTATATTATAACTAAAACAAAGCTATATAAATCGGCATGAATTTTAATTTAATCGATTTTATTATTTTAAGATAGTGTAATATTCCATCGTCTATTAATTATTTAAATTCTTATGTATTTTTTTTAAAGGTAAATGGTATTTATGGATTACTTTTAAAACTTTTTTTAGCAGCACCTTTTTATTCCTCCTTTACGGATTTTTGTAGTTGAACTTTGGTAAGAAAAAGAAAAGAAACTGCCTAATTTCTTTATTATATTTAAAATTATGTTTTTTTCCCTAAATAGATAGAATACATGTTAGGACTAATTTTGATTTCTTTATGAATGTATAAAATTCATGAAATATACAAACTGCATATTCTAGACGTAAGAAATCAAAATCATCGCTAAAAAGGCGGAGAATATTTTTTATTCCTCCAAAACCTTCAAGATAATACAGTTTTAGATATTTTCCTTCAACTCAGTTTACCGTGATGTTTTTTCTGTAATTCTTCGTCGAGATTCTCATCAATTACCTACTTTTCAAACTAATAAGTTTGGAAAATATTATGGCAAAGAAATTTTTTCAAAGTTACGATTTCGTTATGCCATGAAAATATTTGTTTATAAGTGATCTCATTGATATTTCAAGATTTTTTAAATTTCGTTTCACACTATTATCAAGGAAATATACCTTATTGTTTTTTTTAATACATAAGGCACACTGTACCCCTCTATAATTTCAAAGATTTTATTGGACATATTTTGGGATCAAAATTAATTAAACAAAAATATATGGAATTTTCACTCAATCGGTGAAATGGTTTTTTGGTGTTGTTTCGAATAATATAAGCGAATAAAATCAGTTTTATCATTCGTTTTTTACTTTAATATTTTAAAAAGCCATCACCTCGTAAATTTTCATAATTTTTTTTTTTAAATATATTAAATAAAAATGAACTAATTTTTATAAGAAAATTTGAAATCAATATTCTCTATGACTATATGTTCAGCTAGAAGTTCAACTAGGATCATAAAGCATTTCATAGCTCTTTTGGTAATGAGGACATTCGAGAAGAAGAGTAATCCAATCACTTTGATTCTAAGTAAATCGGTTTTAATAAAGTAATAAAAATGTGAAAATACTTTAGCATTAAATTTAAAAATACTTTATAAATGTATCCATAAAAATTAAATCACATTTCTAATTTTTAAACATTAGTTTTCTATGTGAAATCAATGGGAGCAAACTTGAATTGCTTGTTCAATTAGATTGCCGCAATAATAGACCCTTCAGCGTCGACATAAATCTTGTAGGGGAAACTATTTGGGCCTGCGACGTTTGTTTCTGATTCGATCGTACAGTAAGTCGTTTGTATCCGCCACTTGTCTTCATTGAAGTGGAAAATAAAGTAAATGGTTCGAATTGAAATACACGGTATCTCGATGGTTTCCTGAACAAAAATACATTTATATCGGGGGATTACTTTTGCATGTAATGTTACTTGCTACGCACTTAGTTTTTAAATTCACATATTTTCTGAAATAAATCCGAAGAGGGAATATAAAATAAAAGATAATGATTTACTAATGTATAACGTTTTAAAAAGAGCTTTTCCTTAAATTTCGAAATTGATGCACTACTTATTGTTGAGCTGATATTAAGAAAAGCTTAGATTGAATCCTTTGTAATCATACGTCGCTCTGGGGTTAAGATGATGTAAAAAAATAATTTTTTTAAAAATCCCTTTAAATATGCATATAAAAATCTTTGTTTTAATATTCGATGGATTTCAGATTGATAGAAATATATAAGTTTTTATTAAATCTGAGCTTCATTTCATAATGTGCTCAATATTGGTTCATAATTTTTAAAAAAAATATCAAATTCGAAGCTTCTTTGAAAAAGTTGTAAGGGATTTTCTATTAAATCTTGCGTGTCTTTTTTGTAAATACGATATTATTTTTTTTAATAACTTGACCTTTTATTGGAAAATGAAATGCTATTTCTCTTTCTTTAGTCGAATATTTCAATATTTTTTAGTTCCGTACCAAAAGAGCAAAAAAGGAAACCCTTTTAAGGTTACTCACTTGTCCATTTACTTGTCTGTGCATCCATCATAGATATTTTTTTTTAAATCGAGGCAGAATGTAAGATTTTCTATGACTGATTTGGCCTCACAATTCTGTTACGAATAAGGGTTGCTTACAAATTAAATTAATATTTTTGTTGAAATAGTACCAAGATGGGCTTTTAATTATTATTTCTAATAGAATTGTTGATTTTTTAAATTAGATTATGTTTACAACAAAGTTTGCATTACTTCATTGTTCTAATTTATTCATTTTTAAGTAACATAACTCAGAAGACAAAAGAAATCACACTCATGATCATATTTAAGCTTGTAACAGACATGAAGCGGATGTTTGAAGAATATTTACGGGCTGTTTTTTATGAAAAATTAAGTACCCGCTCAGACTTTGTATGGGTAAAATTAAGTATTTAAGTATTCAATGAAGCTTTTTATTTCATTCTTTCATGAATGTAACCTTTAGTTTAGTATTAATTAAAAAGAAAATAAAAAAAAACATCAACAATCAGATTACCCACATGTCTGCATTAAAATTTAATCATCCACAAGTAGGAATTTCTTGTGGACCGCTATGTCTGATCGTAATTTTTACCCACCACGGAACTTTAGGTTTAGGGTGACAGGTTGTTTGTTTTTTGTGCAATCTAATGTTCATATTTAGCTACAAAACGGTTTGACCGATTTCGATACGGGTTTCTGTAAAATGTTTGTGATTTATTAGCAGTGGTTCTCAGATAGTTTTTTACGGTGATTACTCACAATGGGCAGCGGCAATAAACATATTGTTGCAAATTAATGTTTCCATTTATCTTCCAAACGGTTCGCACTGATTTAGGTAACTTTACCTGTAAAATATTTGAGATTAATTGGCGATAGTTTCTAGATAGGCGTTATGGTGATTACTCACCAGATGGCGCCGCAATAAACATTTTTTTGCAAACTAATGTTCCCATTTATGTCCAAAATGGTTTGACCGATTCAGGCACGGTTCTCTTCCAAATATTTGGGAATAGTCGACGATGGTTCTCAGATAGGTGTTGTAGTGTTAGCTCACTAGGGGCTGCTGCAACATTTCGTTGCAACCAAATTTTTCCATTTATCTCGGTTTTCTATAAAATATTTGGGATTAATTGGCGATAGTCATTAGGTGTTATGGTGTTAGCTCGCCAGGTGACGCGATAAAGTTTTGTTGCAAATGAATGCTCCCATTGCTTTTAGTCTTTATTATGTTCTCATATTTTGATTAACTTTCTCAATGATCTCATTTCTCCTGAATTGATTTTGTACTTAGGATCCACGCTTAAGGTGTATAATCTATGATATTATTATGTTTGCAGATTTTAACCTCTAGAATTTTGTAGACTTTTTAAAATTAACTAACTTGTACCTACTAAGTTTTTATTTGCCATTTTAAATACTATCTCAGAGACGAACTTAAACCATGTATGAGAAAGTTCCCACTAATATGCGAAAGGCGTATATTGTTTAAAAAGTGTTTTTCTTTATGATTTGAGAAACTTTAACCAAATTTTACGTCTTACTTAATTAAATATGTTATAAATTAAATACTCACATACACTTTTTAATTTGGTTGATGTAGTCCAATCGAATCTATTTATTTAGTCAAAAATTATAACAAAAATCCACTTTTTTTGTCACTTTTACTCGGAGGTTAATAAAAGAAATTTTATAAAAAAATTGGTAAATTGTGATAGGTAAAATTATTATGAAATATTAAAATATAATTTATAATAATTCTTCTCAGAAAATGTGAATCGTGACAGCAAGTACCATTACGTATCTATAAACGTCAATGGCCGCTAAATAAGTATTTTATAACTCGACATTTGGACCTGCTATTGCGATTTAGCTTTTTTGAAAAGATTTATTATTAAATATATTTCAATATTTATTTATTTGATGTACACTTGCAAACTCAGTAGTCCAGTTATTCCCATCTGTGTTATAAACCATATGCCGCGTACTTAAACTTTTTTTAATTTTTCTGACACTGATGAAAATTATTATTTGAAATAAATTTATTGGTTGTTGGTTTTAGGGGATTTCCTGAATTTTTTATTTTGCTCATTTTAATTAATATCTTGATGTAAAAAAATACACTGGTGTAATTTCACAAACGTAAGTCTAAAAGTAGTTCTTGAAGTTTCTATAGAAATTACGAATACTTTGTGTATGACTACGGCAGCTTAAAAACGTATAATATAAAGTGCAGTAAATTAACGACTACTTCAAAACGAGACTTTTCAATCAATATTTGCAAGGTGTTAATTAGAAAATTATATTTGAGTTTTGAATATTTAATGCATATTACAATCCTTGGGTTCAATACTTTTACAATTAAAAATTTTAATTATTTTATTGGAAATAACGGAGTCATTGTTCTTCCTAATAAAATAATTGGAAATCTTAACTCAAAAAGTATGAATATGAGAATTCTAGATGTAGTGATGGTAAATTATCAGCACCTAATATTATTTCAATTTTTTTTCGAATATCGGATCTACGCATTTTTCTCTCTTTCTAAATATATTTTTCCTTATATCCCGTTCCTTCCTTCTGAACATTGACATATTCCAGAAAAGAGAAATAAGATAGAGAGGAAAAATTTAATAACAAATATTATTCTTATTAAAAACATTTAAGAGCAGTCTCTTAATACAGAGGATAAATTGTATCTACCATTCAGCCTTTATTGATGTCTATATTAATGATGTCATTGAAAAAGTTTTTCGTATGCAACCATGTTATAAATATAGAAATACCATTTGTTTATCCAATATACTAATATTGAAAGAATAAGAATTATGCCGGTCCCATTTCTTATAAATGTGGATAGACTCGTCTCTTGTCAGGTATTCATATTAGTTAAAATAATTCATCTTTTTTAACAGAGATAGTAGAGAAAGATGATACCAACATTTCATTATTTATAAAATCAAGCATTGTTTAACATTTCGATCTAATAATAATAAGGCGATTTTCCGACGTTACAAACATTTTAATGTCTGCCGTCCGTCGTATCCATTTGTCATATTCCCCTATATTTTCGATTAACGAGCCAAACGTGATGTAATTTAGCAAATGAAGTTTTGAACCATTTACATTTGGTTAGTAAAATCTCTCCGAGCTGATATCGATTAAAACATTTTAATCACCAGAGGATGGAAATTTTACTTTAATATCCTTTTTATATGAATTTTAACCTCTTAAAGCTTGTTTATATAAAGACAATGTAGTTCAATACGAAATATAAACATACATTTATTTTGTAGCTTATCTTATAATGTAAGTATGAAACCAAAACAAGAGTTTCACTATGTGGGAAATTCAATGTATCAAGTTAATTGCCGACATTTCTCATATAACACCTGGTACATGTAAGTCAAAGTTTTGGTCTAATTTTTTTATTGAAAATTATTTAATTTCATGAAATATATATTTTTTTACTGTCTTGAAATATTTATAATTGCATACTAAAATAATAATGATTTTTTAATTTTATCTTAGTAAAAAATTACGTACAGTTCAACGGACTTAATATTTTAAGAGGAATTACGCGTGTTATGGTAGTGTAATATTAATTTTACGTCTGATAATGAATATATTTATTATTTTTGTCTTTTTTCTCAACTTTCAAAAGAAAGAATATTGATACTTGCTCCAAAGGTTAAAATATAGAACACTAGTAGATGTAAGTGAGGACAGTGATGATAAGATTATTAAGCTTATTCCAGAACATTATCGGGGAACGATTTGAGTAAATTGTGTTGCTGTACGTCTTGACAATAGACCAATAACTTATCTGAGTATACCACAAATAAAGGAAAAAAAACCATAAGGTAAAATATTTTTGTGATTTGTGGTAAGAGCCATTTAGTCTGATTTCATTATATGCCAAGGTGCTGGTACAAACCTAAATAAAGATGAATGATGTATTGAAATATGATTTAATGGCTATGTATAAATACATATATATATATATATATATATATATATATATATATATATATATATATATATATAAATTATCTCATATGTCAACGTTTCTGACCGTTATCTTTCTATGACAGTTACTTTCCCAACTGCCGCTTTGAAAGATCTTTGTGAGCCAGAAATACATGCTGGGGAAACCATAGGTGTTGATAGATATGAAACTCCATATTACATACTCCATAAACTCCTTATTATAGGCAAAAAGGAGAGAAGAAACTGAGAAAATATTCAGTAGAATTAAAAAAAATAATAAGAAAAATATAGTTATGGTCAAATGAATGTATTATAAGAAGGTATTTTAAATTTCATAGGATCGTGAAAAAATACGAAGCAGAGCAATATAATGTGAATTCCAAAAAGTACATGTCAGTGGTGTTCGGCAAATAAATTTTATCATCTAAACATTTCATACCGCACGTTTGGTAGTCTTGTGGAATATCAAAAGGGTTCTAAAATTTGTAACAACGCAAAAAAGTATGTCTCCGATCTGTTGCAGTTGCGTCGCCGAGTGACAGTTGCCTTGATAAAAATGAGACAACTACGTATCCCAAGACAAATATTTTTTTGTAGTATCTTATATAATACTTTTTTTACGTAAATAATATTAATTCACGTTTGAAGGGGTTGAGAAATAACAATTAATTTGATGATCAATTTGTATGATTTAGCCATTTCAGTTAGTGCAATTAAGAAATAATTATAAGGAAAACTAAGGAAAAAAATAAGATAATTTTGTAATTTATATTAAATAAAATTTAAATTTTGGAAAAGTAGTGTAGCCCATATAATTTTGCCAAATTATTTTCCTTGTTACCGAGTAGTAAAAAAGTGAATATATTTTCCATCTAATTGGATATTTAAAGTACATCATGGTCTGCTTGAGAAATTTAACTGCCAACACTCACCCAACCTTGTTGCAAATTCCAATTGAAAGAACACAAATTTTCCTGTGACTAATATTATTTATTATGGTTGAAAGAAACCAATTTATAATTGTGATAGCTAATATTAAATCCGTAAACTTATTGATACTAATTTCAATAAGTTACCAGATTTAATTTTATGGGCCATTTAGATTTTGTGTTAGAATTATGTATCTTATATTACACGGAATTATACAATGATTTTAAAGGTACTTTGCTTACTAAAATCGTTTTAGCTATTTTGTCCCGATTAGGGAAGAAATAAACTCACAAAGAATACACAATACTCCATTTAGTGTAGTTGTGTAAAATCTCTGCCTAAAACTTTGAACATGAGTTGAAATAAAATGCTTGTTGTATAAAATGTAAAATAAATGGTGAAAATGTTAAAGTTAATTGGAAATAAAAGGCAAGAGATATTACTTTTTGCTGGTCGTGGAATTGTTGACAATACGCATTTACTGTGGAAATATTACCAAGCGTAAGTTCATCGAATTGCTTTACAAGATTGTATACTGGACTCAAAAAAAATATATAATAATATTAATCGTTTGATAACCCTGAAGTACCACATATATACCAACATTATGTGAGCCAAGTTTAATAATATCCACATAAAACTAACTTTTAAATAAGATATAATAGCGTAATTACTGATGCTATTAGGGAAGAATTGTCATACATACAATATTAAAACCTAATTCAATAGGTGTGGATTAAAGGATAAGATTACAATATTCCTGCGAATATGTTTTCAGTTTCACTTTATTATATAAGAACATAATCTACGAAAAAGTTGAAAGTATAAAAGAACGACTAACAGAAGTTTTTTTTCAGCAGTGATAGCATTAAATGAATTTTGCATATCAATTTATACACATCAATTTAATCTACCTTTATTTGTCGCTGTCATTTTTATAAATTTTGTGGTGGGTTGAACTTGGATTGAAACCTTTCAGGGAGAAGTAAATTCGATTGTATGGAATAGATATATTGAAAGTCCGTGTCAGGGGAACTGAAAAGCATCAGTGATACTTGGAGCGAAGCGATATATGAGTCTCAGAATCAACCCGTATGGCGAAGTACTGTATAGGAACATAGGCTATGAGGAGAAGGAGAACATTTTAATATATATATATATATCAACAGGTATTATTCGAAAATATTTATACGGATATTTCTTCATTTTATAGGTAATCAATTTAGAAATTAAACCACAAAATTTTCCTATTTATTTCATTATGGTTTTGAACTTATTTTTTTTGCAATCCAATATTTGTGACTATCTGTTATTAATATTGTGTTCAGTTTTAATATTATGAGTATGAAATATGCCGGTATGGTTAGGTTTAATGGTGAATGCAGATATAATTATGGCAGCAATGCAGGATTTCTATTATATTTGCTATCCGGAAAACCTCCATTCTGCCAAATCCAGTGTTATACGAAACTAACATACGAAAATACTTTTGCTTGAGATGTAACGCATAATTTTTGAAAGTCCTCACGTTTGGTCATATTCCAATTAGCCATCAACAAAGATAGTCTATGGACTTATGCCAATATCAGGCATTAAGAATGCTATCTAATTCAATTGAAAATAAGGTCTATTAATTGTTGGGTAAAAGGGGAAAAAAAACTTGGAGACTAGGGATTTTTTTCAGTCGTTTTCATCTAAGTAGCAATAGACGCTAATGCAATAATCAAATAATCCAATATATCTTTGAAGTTTATTCAAATTTGTGTAATTTATACACCACAATACTAATATTATCCTAATCGCTCATAATTAGTTTAAATGATGGAATATTCTTAACCGGTGAGTGTGCAGAACTTATAGTTAGGGACTTATGAATATATATTTTGGAGCTTGTTTCTTATCGTTATTTAGTATTTTTTGTTAATTTTAAAAGTTAATACAAATAACACATGTAAACTCGTTGTTTTATATATATATATATATATATGTATATATATATATATATATATATATATATATATTTATTTATATATATATATATATATATATATATATATATATATATATGCGCTCGTGTGTATGTGAAAATTATACTGGTAATCTAAAGCTATTATGGTAACATATAAGTTTTCTTCATGAATAATATTCATTTAAATTTTTATACATATGTCGCTTAAATTCCAGGCACAGATATTATTGCCAAACTAAGTAAACCAATAGCTTTTAGTCGAAGAGCTATGCACCAAAACCAATATCAATACCTCCAAAATTCTCCAAAACATTCCATTGACTAAATGCAGACGAGTTACTCTCAAAAGCAGGAAAGCGTATACATAGCGACAGCGGATAAGGAAATGGATTGCGGCAGTTGCGCTCCGGTCATGTAGAAGCACTCACTTCAATTCGACTGAAAGCACTTAATTTATGTTCAATGCGTAGTAAAAGCTAAGCCACTGTATAATAATATAATTTTAAAATCTCTAGAAATTTTTAAACTCTAAGTGACTTTGTGCATTTCTAGTCTTAAGATAGAAAACTTAATTCTTTGAATACTTGATCACATGGTTTTTATTTGTCTTTAGATACGGCAAAACATTATTATATATACCTATCTAAATAGGTATATATATACATATATATATATATATATATATATATATATATATATATATATAATATATAATATGCATGCTACAAACTTATCATTTAAAGTAATATAAAAAACTGTTAATATAAGTTACTCGCCGAATTGATTAACAACATTCAATATATCGCAGTATACATTAATAATTTAATGTCGAGATATGACATAATTATTTATTATTCACAAAATGTGTGGATCATTCTAACTAATATTCGTTACGTAAAATTTATAATAAATAAAAAATGCATAATTAATAAATCAGTTTTACAGTTTAAAATTACCCATTTAAATCCACTTAAATTTATTGAACTTAACCTCGCAATAGAATAAATAGTATTTAAAAACTGAACATGTTTTCGTATATAAATATTGCTTATTTTTAATTTTACAAGAACGTAAATGCATCCTGTTAAAAATAGAACTTCTATTATCATGACGTATAAATTTATCAAGATTTTAATTAATATTAAATTATTACCATAAGAATTTTTGACACTTCATTGAACTTTATATTTATGTTCGTAATAAATAATACAGACATTTTTAATTAGTTGGTACGAGGAAAATTTCATTCCTATACTATTTATCATATAGTTTTAGTAAAATAAACGGTTTCAAAATGTTTAACTTTTTTGCTTTTAATTTGTCTCAAAACTATTGCTTTTAATTGTAAATCTACATTTAATAATGATTACAAGAGTGTATAGTAAATAAAAAAAATATTGTGTTATAACAATTATGTTCTTTTAATTAGTGCTTTATATGAAAGGCGATTTTTTCATTTATTAATTCTATATATAAACAGATACTAAAAAAAACATCCTGAAAATATGATTACTTTAATCATAACTATCAATACCATTAAAAAGAACTTATTACTTCAAATACTGCATTTAATATTTTAAATAGGATTTATTAGAAAGAAAAAGGATTATTTTCCTTGGACATAATTAAGCGAAGAATTCTCGGCTCATTTTTAGAGGTTACAGTGTTATACACGTAGACAATTATGTGAGCCTAGACGTGAAGAGTAGATTCATTCTATATAAAAAACATAGTATTACGGAATTAACTGTACATACATGAGAAGGGATAACTTTTCTGAAAATAGATATTGAAAAGTGTGTTGGAATCCTTTCATACAACTTGTGCCGAGACGATCTAAATCTCGCTTTCTATCTAATGAATGGCTTTGCAATCATGCTAAAAGCTTTGTTCGGAAACGGAAACGTTTCGCTCCGATTTATGTTTTTGGGCCATAGTTAACCCAGTTTTTGCGCCATAATTAAATTCTTTCAACATTATTAACATTTATCTATAGCAATGTTAGCTTGTTTTTTTCTCAAATATCTATTTTATTATTTTATATCTGTAAGATCATTAGTTTTGTTGCTGGCAAAATATTTTTATTAGTTTAATTTTTTAATTTTTTTGAGATTTCACGAAAAGATGAACCAATGAACACAAAAAATTACGATATTGTATTGACAATACTGTATGAATATACATTGACTCTTAGCCTCACGAATAGTCGAGCAAAATTTAAAGGATAATAGCAATTTTATTTTAAGATCTGGATAAGCTCTCTTTATACATTAACTATTTATTGCTTAATGATTTTCCGTACAATGTATTTTCTTTAAAATATGCTGACACTTATATATTTATCAGCAGGAATAAACCTGTTTACGTAATTAAATGTGTATTTAAAATATTCTTGGTAACAATAATACAATTTCCCACTTTCAAACTATATATTATATATATATATATATATATATATATATATATATATATATACATATATATATATATATGTATATATATATATATATATAAATTAAGCTGCGTGTGTTTGTGCCCTCAAAAATCGACTTGGTCGACTGATGTGAAATTTTTCGCAAGTTGCATTCGAATACACGCGTGTTTTTATCGGAATAATTTGGGTATTATTATTAATTTTATTTTTTTTTCAAATCACCTTCCTATCTTATTTCTGCAATATCGTGAATTGAGACGAAGAATGAGTAGACAAGTTTACCTAAAGCATCAAAAAAAATAGTCGGTTGAGCGAAAGAGCCATTCTGGCGTCTAAATGTCGATATACACGATATGCATAACATCATTCTAAATAGAATCCCAGGTAAAAAAGTGAAAGATCAATCCATTGACTTCATGGTGACCCAAAGAAAAGATATGAATTTGCCAACAGAATTTCTCGATGCTCGCGATTTTTTTGGATTACCTCACATATTCTGAATTTGGAAATAAAAGTGCCAATTATATCACTCCGAAACGTCAGTCAGCCAAACGTATGCCATGAAACACGATTATTGGTTAAAAAATTGGTAAACAACTAACTGAAGCAACAATTCTGATTGGACCTCATCAAGGTGACGACCCACTACTTCCACGAATACCACTCATTCCAACTGACATGATGTTTCGAGTTTCAACGACTTCAATTTCCAAAACGCCTCGCATTAGCTATGACTATTCGTATCAATAAAGTACAATGCTAATCCTTGCAAGTTTACGGTTTGAATTTAGAAAACGTTTGCTTTTCTTATCGGCAATGATACGTGGTATGCATCAAATTCGGTAAGTCATCAGATCTTTATGTTCATGTTCATTTCACAACTGGAATTTTGATAAAATCTATTACGACTCATTTATCCGTAATTTCCAGATTAAATTTTAAGTTAATATATTAAGAGATTAGTGAACTACAAAAATATACTAATTGTTGAATGGTCATAAGATTTTTACAAAGTTAAATAATGAAACTTCATTCCAAAAAAATTGACTGACTTTAAATAATCAGAGAATAAGAATTGCATTGAACATTATAAAATGATTTGACGAGCATTACTCACAAATACATATGTGTACTACTTTTTATTTGACGGTGACTCCAATCTGACTTGTATGTACTTACTTTCATATTTATTTTGTTACTTTTTTGCTTATATTTAGGCAAGTCATACTAATCCAAACTCGATAAGTTTAACTCTCTTTACTAAAGAGTTTCTAGAACCATTGTCTTACTTTATTGCAGTAGCTTAGTTTTGCTGAAGAGTAAACTTATGTCGCCCTTAGTCTTGCCTTTTTAGACCATTTTAGATTATCATTATCATTCAATTATAATTATGGCACCTGTTCTGTGTTGAGGAATTCCATTGTATACATTCAATTTCTGTGGTCTATTTCTAACCAAACTTTCCTGAGATTATGCGCAGTGTCCCTTTCAAAAGTTATCCTCTGAAAAAAAGTATTACCCAAATTTCTTTTATGAATGTTGGACATATGGGTTTACTTTTATGCTTACGTCAAGACAAGTCAAACGAGTTTACTCATTGAACTTTTCCGTCACAACATTCCCGCTTCATCTTAGTATCCTGATTTTGCAAGAGAGCAAATTAACTAAGATTTACGTGGTGCTTCATTAAATTCTCATTAATCAATACCATCATATGATGAGATTTGTATTTAATTTAAAATGAAAAAAGAACAACGTCGATTAGTTTATTACAACTTTGTAGTTTTATTATAAGTCAATATTTACTTTGCCAGGAATTTCTCTTCGAAAAAAAATTTGTTAGCAATCAAATAATAAAGACCTATTTGTTAGATATAATTTAAATTATATACCAATTATATACTCTAGACGTGATAATAACTTTATCATCGTTGAACAACCAATGAAAAAAAAACTAAGTAATCAAGTTAAAAAGTGAAAAAACATGGTAAGTCATTGTCCTGTTTGATATGTTGGCCTTTAGTATTACTTATTTTCATAAGCAGTTGTTTAATGACTTATATTACTATTCATTGATTATTTTTCTATTTAGTTTATATATATTTCTTCTGCTTCTTTTCCCACTCTACCACGTTTACTGTTTTCATTAATATTTTTAGTTTCTTACATTCAGCAAGACCAAATTATTTTTCTGTGTCTGTTGCGATAAAAATAATTATGTAAATTTTTCATCATATTTTTCGTAAAGGTCCATTATTCATTCTCCATTATTAGAGTCTTGCTTCCACAAATTATTGTTTGCATAATACCACAGTGCGCATTTTATTAAATTTTTTCCTTTTTATTCCCAATAAATTCAAATTTACTTGTCCACTCAGTGAAATTTAATATAATTTAAAGTTTTGTCGTATTTATAAAAAATATTACTTCTTTTGTTCTTGCATACGTAATTTTTTTTTGCTGTTCACTAATTAGTTAAAAACCTGGTCAATGAAATCTAATGGTTACTTCAAATTTTATCTTTCATAGCCGAAATGAATGTATGTTTCATATTCGAATGGCAAAAATAGAATTTTTCTAATTTTATAAGAATTATGTTAAGACGTACGTCTTTCATCTGTCAGTCCGCGCGTGTTCCTAGTTTAAAAGTATTTGTAATGAAAAAGTGGTGAATAAAGTGAGTAAACAGAAAAAAGGAAAACCGTTTTGAGTGTTCTGTACCTCAAAAAGAAAAACGAAAAACTTCTAAGATCACTCACGTACCTGTCCGTGAGCCCGTTGCGTCCGTTTTTTCTCAGAAACCGCTTAATGTATTTCTACATGAAAATTGCTTAGTAATCATGAAATTTGTTTAGTAATCAGTTTTATTAACCCACATCTATTTCATTAGCTTAAACTCAGAAATCTTAATATGAAAATTTTTGGAGAATAAATTAATACATGACGATTTTTTTTATTCCGTAAATTTTGAGGGGTATTATTTGAAAGGCCTATTTATAAGGATCTCAAAAATATTTCTTCATAATTGTAGGTATCACATATTTAGAGACATACTAACAAATATGGAATTTCTCTTTTAGAAAAACTCTAGCCATTGCTATAAATATCATAATTTGTGAAATATGCAATGCACTATGTTTTTATACCTACGTAATATATATTAGGTAATATATTTATATGTTTCTGTATTCAGAATGGATTTTCTTAGAGGACATACTTTATAGAAACTTGAAATCTTTTTTATAATTACATGTTATTATTTAGCTGACATATTCTGCACATCTTTTTAAAATATCCATATAATTTAAAGAGCTATTTCTAAAACACTAACTTTTTAAAAAATACGGATATTTATAAAAACTAAAGAGGGGTCAATAGTGGCCTTTATGAATTTTTTTTTTAAATTATATGTGGTTACAGTAACAAAAGCTTCTTGTGAGGAATGGAAAAGTATTTTTTGTATGTATTATAGAAGAACATTACTAAGTTCTTCTTAAATGTGCACCAGCTCTTTGTAATGCAAGTTTATGCTGATAAAATGTGTTTATTTTTAATTATCGTTTCTTGTTGAAGCAACGAACATATACACAGAACGATGATATGAAGAAATATTTTTATATTTTAAGGCTGTTTCTATACCAATTTACGAATTTGGAAAAAAAATAAGATATTCGCTAGCATAAAACGGTGCGTACTTAACTAAAACGTGACCTTTACCTACCTGCTTGGGACCTGGAACGTGCCCTTTATATACCAGCAATTAACTGGAACGTGACCTTTATATAAAGGTATATACATGCTCAATAGCGCCGGCCCGAAGATTAAATTGCTAATTTGTTCTTGCCTAATATTACAGTTTCACACTACAAGCACGTAAACATTTATCATTCTGGATACGTTAATAATTTTTATCACGAAATTATAATGATGTTGATAGAAATAACACACCATTAGAAAACATGGACATCGAATAATCGACGTCGTACGATTGTTACAAGTAAAATGTATCATCAGAAATATGCGCCAAGTCTAAGGCTATGCCATTATTATTTTGAGAACGTGAACTTAAAATAAATTGGACTACAAAAATATTTTAAGTTATCAAAGAAAAATATACGTGAATTCCATTAGTGATATCTCTAATTATTTGGACTATGACCAATAAAAATACGATGAGTGTTTTTTCTGAGATTGAAAATTTAACAAAAAAATTAATTGGTTCTTTATTTTTTACAATGTTTATATGTTTTTTGATCAGATCAGATAGTAAAATATATCATTCTTATTCGTTATTTAGTAGTACTTTAAAATATATTATTTTGAGAATTTATATTCTACGTAAAATTTAATTTCTACAAAAAATAATTCGTTCCAAAATACAAGTTAATAATACTAGTAAATCATAGTAAAAACGAATGAGAATGGTAAGTATTACCTCGACGATGCGATGGAAAGCATGCGTTTCTCCAGACGGAGATCATGTTAAACATAAATAGAAAGCTCGTAAAGACATTACAAATAAAAATCATTACAAATAAATTTTTGAAAATAATGAAATATTCTCAATATTTATTTGCTTTTAGTTATAAATGTATTAAAATCTAGTAAACATTCTAGCGTGATAAGCTTATTGCAGTATATCACGTGAGTACAGCGTGACACATCTAGCGCAAATTTACACCCAAGTAATATTTTCAAAATAACGTATTTACATGCGAGTGGGTGTCAAGAGAAGATAATACGTACAATTTTTAAAATCGTGGAAACACACTGTGATTATGAAGATATTTTTGGAAGTTATTTTTATTTAAAATTTTATAAACTATAGACTTAAATAAAATTTTCTTCTAAGTAATATTTAAAAAAATTATCCTTATTTTTAAGATTTCTACTAAAAACAAACTACTATAAATATTTACATTTATATTCCAGTTTTTTTTATATGGCGGCTAAAATCTTAGAACTAAAAATTCCCAAAAATCGTGTTGATGCTCTTTATTTGATCTCGATTTTTATTGGTGTGAATTTATTATTCACACCAATAAAAATCGCTGGAGTAATTTTGAAAAAAAACATACTCAGCGCATATTATCACTAACATTGCCCCTAGTGTCTTATTACAGTCCACTAGTCCTTTTTGATTTTATATATATTTATTTCCTTAGAGGAGATAATAAAACTTCAAAAAAATACTTGTTTGTATTAAAACTGTATAATTAATTTGTTAGTATATTGAATATATTTAAAAAAAATTGTATTAAAGGTTATACAACCACATATTGGAATAAAAAATATTGTTTTCCTGAATTTTTTCTTTGTCTGTTGATTCGAATATCTATCACGTAAAAATCACTATTTGTATTTATATAAAATTTCTTTGAAAGCATGGGGTTGACTTGAATTAACTTTTAATTTATATTTTCAAGAATTCATTTGCATACCGATCGTATAGCTGCAACAAAGAAGTGCCTAGCTACTCAATGCTTAGTACACTTACACCTACATTGTCAAAATGGACATAACCAGTGAATATCTGAGGTGAATGTTTGAATGAGAGTGGACGAATGAGGATACACGTCGTTGTTTGTCGTCTTTTGCACGATAATCCTTCAATGTTTTTATGTAATCGGTAGAAACTTACTTTTTTTCTCAATTAGTTTAAAAATTGGAACCCCTTTTCCATATTAGTAATTTAATTACTTTTGTAGGTTTTGTATTAGACTATATAAATTTGGTTTTTACGTAATTTGTAGTCTAAATATATAAAAAAACTGTAGAATTAACTTATCTGTATACTATAAACGTTTAAAAAAAACCTGTAAGTGTTGATATGCCGTTGTTGGTTAATTGGTATTTATGAACCGATTTTTTTGCAAGAAATTAAATTAATTTATAAAAATTTTTGATACAAGCCTTTTCTAACCAGAAGTAATTTATTTTTTTTAAATATTTTTCATTCTCATTTAACGTTTGCATTTACGTTAAGATTGCGTGTGGACACATAATAATATTCAATAGCTGAATGAGATGCAAAAAAGTTATCGATCATAATAGTTTTATTTTGTACTCAGGAACCCATAGAAGGCAGATTGATTTATCAGTTAAAGAACTATATTTACAGTTAATTATTAGTGAACGTTTATGTCCAAATTATTTTATTTTTTGGATTAAATATCTTGCTTGAAAATTGTTGTTTATAAAAATAATATTAAAATTATTCCAATGACCAATCGTACTTTATACATATCATTTATATCTAAACTATTTGATTTAATGAGTTCTTTTTTTCTCTAAAGATACGAAGCATATTCAATGCATTTTGTAAAATTATAATAAATAAATAAATCATTTCGAAACGGTCAACTTATTAAAATATGTGGCTACGAGATATAAATGGAGTATAATATTTTAAAGCAGCAACCCTATCGTTATAAAGGCTAATGTATCAACTAGGAAATATATAATTTCCTTGTCGATACGTCACACAAAAGTCCATAAAGTAGTTTGTAAACTTGTATGGTAATTAGCACAAAATAACCACCACCATCAGCTTTGTTTAAATCTTAGTTACTTCATGTATTTTTCGTCATTTGATACATTAAAATATATCTAATGATATCTAAAATAAGAAAATGCACGTAACTATAAAATCGAAAAACATTATCTTCTTGTTATTATAAGTTATTCCAATTATTAATCCGCCTCGATTGTGCACTAAAACTAGGCTCTCTATCAAAAAGTGATGTCAAACGTCATAGAAGCGACAATTCTAAACAGCAAGTCAAAAAGAGAATTTGTGTTGATTCCACATGATCCCATCATTCCCATCGACATGCCATTTGATTTCAAATGACTGCAGTTCCTCGTTCACCTTGCATTTTTAATGACCATCCTTCGATTCAAGTGCGTGTGGACTAAATCTGGTAAATCCTTGCATTTCACATGGCCAATTATATGTTGGGTGCTCAAGGGCGAGACAACCGTAAAATTTATTTGTTTTTCGGAAGACGAAAAGACCAGAATTATTGAATGACATTTATAAAATTCCATTTAATGAACACACATCATTGTCTTTAATTTATTTTACATATAAATGTGTCTGCTTTGCATATGTGTACTTTCTTGAAACAAATTACAAAAAAAAATATCGGCCATTTTCTAGTATATAAATAAATAAAAATAGTAGTAATCGTGTAATATTCTCCCTGAAAGTTAATTCTTATGCATATTCATGTTTGAGGGTCAAAGGTTTCTTCAAGCACTACCGGCGGTAGAAGCTTATTTTGGCTCCTTCCCGTCCACCTTCATCAAAAGTATTGCCTAAAATGTAAATGTTTTATATTACTTTTAGGCATAAAATTATTTTTAGGTTATTTAAGTACGGGTGCTTTTGCTTATTTTATCACATGATTGTTTATCATTAGTCTAATTTTACAGACACGAATGTACGTGATCCATTTATTAGCTTTCAAAATAGCTTTCCTGCTTCTTGATTACGTATCAGATAACATACTTGGCCATAATATATGAACTTATTTGAAATCGTGAATGTCTTTTATATATTAAAATCTTGTTATATATAACACTTTCCAAACAATACGTAGGTTATTATATCTTTAAGAACAAAATTGAATACGGATACTTTAAACAATTTAGCATTTCCTATATATGTATTATTTATGAAATATCCGCAAACCAAGTGAAAATTTGTGTCGCTCGTAAGCTAAGGGGAATAACGTTTGGAACGTTTTCAAATTTTTGTTGGCCGCGGACAGAAAGCTAGGTTCCATGAAAAAATCATTGAAGGAAAATCAAACATGGAAAAAACAAAATGTTCCTAAGTTATGTGGTAAAAATGTAGTTAATGATTTTAACACGGGCAAGCGGTGACTTCATTTCTTTTTTCTTCAAAATAACTCTAATAATAAATTAAATGATCGTTAAATTAAAAATAAAACATTACTTTCAATTTTATATTACAGTTATAATAAAATTAATAAGAACTATTAAAAATTATACCGTTAAAATGTTGAGCAAAAATGTACTTACGACCAAATAACTTAAAGCTATTTCAAAGAAGAAATTAAGATAATAGTTCTAAGTAGCGTTTAAATCGGAATGGAAAATAAATAACAAATATTTTACGTATGTATTTGTTTTCGGAGTCATCAAGTAATATGCTAATAATAATTATTATTATAAAGGTAAATATTAGCAAGTCTCTACAAACACCAGCCGAATGGAATTAGTAGCGCATCGCATCAAATGCACAAATAGGCAAATAGACTAAAATTGTAAGAAAAATATTTTTATTTTCTATTACTTTTGTTATGCTTACGCAATTCTTTTTCTAAAAACTTCTGGTATACAGACAGGTTAATTCTATAGTGTTATTATATGTTTAGTCTATGAAGTACGTAAAACTCAAATTTATATAGTCTAATACAAAATCTAGAAAGTAATTAAATTACAAATATTTAAAACCGATTCAAATTTTAAACTAATTGAGGAAATAATAAATTTCTCCCGATTACATAAAGATATTGAATGATTGTTGTGCAAGAGACGACAAACAACGATGTGTGTGCTCACTCGTCCGACCCCATTCAAATAGTTCACTTAGGCATCTACCCTTCCCGCACCACTCCACCCTTTAGACACCATTTCAACAATGTGAGTCTAGGGGGAAAATTTCATTACATGATATTTAAAATACATATAGCGCCATCTATTGATATATTCAGGTATAATAACAATACAAACGTATAGTGCATTTATCGATTCAATATACATTTGTGAAATTACTAAGCACTGAGTAGCTAAGCACTTCTTAATTGTAGCTATACGCTATGTAAATGAATTTTTGAAAACATTTAATTCTCAAGTCTTTTAATCAAATGAATCAATTTCGATGAAATATAAACTACGAGGGGCGTTCAATGTATTCTCGGTATCGATATGAAGAAAAACACCCAATTTTTAAATAATTTTATTTCTTAATATGATCCACCTATACATCAATACACTTAACAGATCGTGAAACTAGCTTTTCAATGCCCTATGAAAATAGCTTCCCTCCTTGTCTAAAGAATTATTATTTATCGCCGTCCTGAGAAATTCATCGTCGGAAAATCCCTTTCCACGAATTTTTTTTTAAATTGGGGAATAAAACGCAGTCACTGTGGGTTAAGTCCGGGCTGTAAGGAGGGTCGTTAATTTCTTCGAAATCGCAGTTTTGTACAGCAACCTTGGAAACATGCGCCGTGTGAGGCGCATTGTCATGAAGAAGCATCGCGCCTGCACTCAGTTTTCCTCGTCTTTTTTCTTTAATTGCTTCTTTTAAATTACGTAAAGTGAGTGGGTAAGATGTTGCGTTAATGGTTTCACCTCTATTTGTGTACTCGATCAACAAAACTCCTTTTGAGTCCCAAAATACTGTGGCAATGATTTTGCGGTCAATGGAGTGACAGAAATTTCTTTGGATAGTCTGCACCCTTTTTGTGCCACTGAAAAGCTGACCTGGTTTTAATTATCAAAAATACTTGAAGATCTCAAATTACTTAGTAGATTACGGTATATATATATATATATATATATATATATATATATATATATATATATATATATATATATATATATTTATGAAATGTGTTAAATACATATTTAATACACAATTAACAAAAAACACTGAGTATATTTAAAATCTTCTGTAATCAGGGACAAAACATTTATCAGAAATATATTTAAAAATATTACGCAGACATTTTCTAAGAGATGTTGTTATATCAAAAGTATATAAATGCAAACTAAATAAAGCTGAAGAGACAAAGTTCAACTATAATATTTAAATAGCTAGGACGATAAAGTGGTTAATTCATCGTAAGTTAAACGATGCATTGAAGCTTTGTTGGCACACAATATAATCCGTCACTGGCTATCGAGTTTCAAGGCCACTTTATCTTCCTTCTACCAACCGTGCATTTCTTGAAAGTGGAACATGGTTACTCCGTCTTTGGAGATGAAGTATTTATGAAAAGGAACTTAGCAAATTAATAATTATATGTGGCAGCATGATGCAAATTTTTTTTTTCTTGAAATTTTTGGACAAATTAAATAAAAAGGTCTTGGGTTATTTAATTTGTATCATATACGCAAAAAATATTATTTTTTCTCTAATTTTGTTTCATGATAAAAATAATACTGTAATCAAAACTTTCTCTTAACACTGTAATCAACTAGATAAGATAAGTTTTATTACTGTGCCACGAGAACGTTTGATCAGGGTTCATGTATGATTAGCGTATATAAAATTTCCTTTTGATGAAAGTTTTATCTCATGGATTATATGACTTATCATATACGTAAAAAAATATTGTTTTTTCTGTAATTTTGTTTCATGATAAAAACATTGAATACTTTAATCAACTTGATACGAGAAGTTTTATTACTCTGCCGCGAGAACGTAAGATCAGGGTTCATGTATGGTTCGCGTATATAAAATTTATTTTTGATGAAAATTTTATCTGGCGTGTTTATCGCTAGATCACCCATTTATTTATGCCATCGGAAAAAATATGTTGTTCATATAAAAATGTTAGCCTATGATTTACTTGAATTTACTCATTCGTATGAAATCTTATGAAATCAAAGATATACGTCGAATTTAATTTTATAAGGCGCTTTAATAAAAAAGGTGGAAAAATCTAGTAAACAGGAGGAAATGTTTTTATAATTGACTGAAAATATAAGCTATAATATATTTTATACATCAAATTTATTTGCTCCGTTTTTGGGTTTTGAAATGAGAAAATAAATTAACTGCAAGAAAATGTATCAGTTTCTCGCAGGGACTTTATCATGAAAGTGAGTTAATTATATAATACGAATTTTTCTTGCCAATGCGGTTAAAAATTGTTTTAATAAAAAACATGGAACAAAATTCAAATGTTTATCTCTGTTGGATAACACACATGGATATTAAGAAATATTTATAATATTATTATCGTATTTTATATTCAAAATTGAACTTTTAACTGGTATAATTAATAATTAATCCAAATTTGATTTTAGAAACTTCATTGAAACGATTTAAATATACAATAGCGTAATTAATAAAATTGTGATTTATAGACTAAATCATCTTGAAAATTCATGGATATAAAATAATTAACGATTTTTCATTCAGGATACAAATTGAAAAAATATGGTTATACCAAATATACTTAATTATTAATTTTTTTTTTCTTTTAGGCATTTATGATCTACGAGTTATCTAGACATTTTAATTAAGTTAGATGTCTTCTATAATATTAAATTACCAATGAGGTGATCGTTCAATTGAATACACGATACTGGACATTTAAAAAAAAAAAAAAAAAATATTTATATATATATATATATATATATATATATATATTCCAAGTATATAGATTCGTTTCTAAAAAAATTTAATTAAATTTATTCTAGACCCATGTGCATCAATGATACTTGCAGTAATCAAACATTTTTGTTTTTTAAGATATATTTGGCAAATTGCATAACGTTGTGGGAAATTAATAAATTGCAGTCATACGTCGAATGTAACTTTGTTGATAGTTTAAGAATCCAGCTTAGTGCCAACATACATTTCAATTTTGAACTAATTTTGTTTACGTATAATTTGACCTTCACACAAAATGGAACTCGTGAAAGTTCTTAAACCCTTTTAAGAACCCTTAGTAATCTCGGTTCTAAGTTTTAAAATGACAAAATGCAGAAAGCATTCGAACAACGCAAAAAATATGATGTCGTGGGATTTTCTTGAACCAAAGGACCATTGAAAGTGCTAATCCTAATAAAGCTTTCGGAATTAAGCCCGGATAAATTAATTTACTTCAGTACGTGTTGATGTCAAGTAACAAATAATGTAAGCTCGTGTGCTACACTAGTTGCATCTCGTCACACAATTTGGCATTTAATGAATAATGAATAAAATGAAGAAAGGCAAGTGAATAAAATACTTTTGGATTAGTTAAGATGTTTTATTCACTGTCAGTACATTTGAGATAAGCGGGTGTATTATAAATACATAAATTATTAAGTTCGAAGGTAATTATTTCTTCCAATTTATTCCAAAACTATAGAAAAGTACATTTCTATGTCCGAATATTCTGTTTACTTACCGCGTACCTCTTTTTTTTATCGGGCTTTACCTTAAAACTAGGAAAATGCACGTAAATAAGTTTATAAATATTTTGTGTTTTTAAATTATTATTATAATTATACTCTATGAAATGATTTCTTTAAATTAGTCTATGTAAATTTAAAACCACGGTCGAAAAGCTTGTCAAATCCGGTGAATGATAGATTATATATACATCCGGAAATTAAATATTTTATGTTATTAGGCCAGAATAATATAATACTCTATCATCATTGATAATTGCACTTGGGTGCAAGGTAAAATGAACTTTTATATTACAAGCATTACGGTAAATTCATTAAATATCTAGAAATAAACGAAATATTGATATTACTTTTAAGTGAATTTTATGTGTAAGTCCCTTTAAAAGACGATTAACCTGCAACGTTTAGAACTTGTAATGCAACTAATAAACGCACCTGATTATTAAAGTATTTTATTGCCAGACTCTGTTTATACTATACAATATTTATTGTTACTGTATTTTAAATTGATTTAAATAATAATTTAGTGTGTGCATGCTTGCATGCGAGAGATTGTGCAGACGTTTTTCCGGGTGGAGATTGTGCCGGTCAACAGGAGAACGTACATGCTCGCGCGCACTTTTGGCAGGCAGGTGGGGGGAGAAAATTGTCGTAGGATCTACGTGTTGAATGGGCAAGCATGTGGGCTAGCAAGTAGGTGGGTAAGCATACCAGTGCTCTTGCGTCCCCTCCTCGCTAATATTTTATTTAATAGAGTTTTGGTACTGAAAGTCAAAAATATTTCTATTAATAAATCGAGCAACCACATAGTTATTTGAAGATATTAAAACATTCTTTACTTGTTTACATAGTATCCAAATCTATATTGATCTTCGTCGATAAATCGTCGATAATCTATATTGATATTGTCGTGAAATACGATGGTTTAGGTTAAAAAAAAAATATATATTAACACGCCTTGTTGACCTCGTTTGTACGTAAATATGTATATAAACAAATAGAGCAAGTCAAATTACCTTATCAAGATGTCGTGTTCGTCAGAAACTTTTCAAACGTATGCAATTCTAATAACCATATTATAATATTTAACTGTGATAATGCTGGTAAAAGGAGCTGGTCATAGGAGCTTTTCGATGGCTATCAATAAACTCACTAACTTCAGGCGCATTATATTTTTCTGTCTAAGTCTTTGGGTCACATATTTTGTATCCAGGAGAATCTGACGTAGTGTAGTAGTATAAGAAATAGTTATAGGAAATTAACAGCTTACATTATATCAATGAATAATTTATTGAAATATTATAATCAGGAGTTTCCGGTGATAAAGGAGAGCTAGTAGTAAGCCTCTCAATAAATAAACCCATGAAGTTTGAACTCTTTTGGCAAGTCTAAATGAGTTTCATAGTCATATATTATAATCATGAGGATTTATTAAAAGAGAAGGGAGGAGTTATCGGAACTTATTTTAATGGTTAACAGTAAACCTATCAAATTCTGTCTCCATAATAAATAATTTTTGTTACATTTTGTAAACAGAAGGGTCTGATGATGGAAAACAAAGGTGGTCATGGGGACTTCATGGCTAACAAACAGTAAATTATCCACTTATAATCGTCAGTAATTTGAAACCTAGGATAGTTATGCAATTTTTGTGAAATTACAGTAATATAGTACCATCAAACTTGTATGATGTTGAGGAAGGAAATATTTGAAGAAACGCCTGAATAGTTAACAGACAACCTATAAAAACATAAAACTTGTACTCATCTGACTTCTATCAATGGGTCTTTGATTACAAATAATGACAAGGAACGTGGTTAATGGAACTTCTTAATAGCTAACAAATAATAAATTACCGAAAGACCGAACGAAATATGAAAAGTTTGTTACTCCTCGTCACAAGAAAAAAACAAAAAACAAAAGAAAAAAAGCAAAGGAAATATATATAACGTTGAATAAATCTTCTAAAAACTCTAGAAGTAAAAAACTAGGCTAAAAAACTAGGACTCGAAGAAAAAACTAGGCTAAAAAACTTGAGAAAAGACTAGGTGAAAGAGATATAAAAGAATAAAAACACCGGTTAAAACTATACACGTAGCATTATAAAGCTATTGAAACACCAAGGAAGTAGAAAAATTTGATAAATTCTTGGGACAATATATTTCCCAGGTAAAAACGTTACAGTCGGAAGAAGAACGAACAGTTATGCGAGTATGACTTGTCAATCAGAAAAGCGGAGATTTCGTTTTCAATATTTAAGGAGACACAATGCCTACGGTAACCATAGTAATATGAGCAAGGAAGTACAGTTCAATTTGAGGATTTACACGGACAAAATGACTCAAAAACCACTGCCAAGAGCAGAGTTCACTCTTTTTGAAAAAACATTTAATGTTAGAAGTTAGCACATTTTGTGATCACGTTTACAAAATTTTCACGAGACCATAATATTAACACCAAGCCACCCGATGGATAGTGGAATAAAGACCACATAAATACTATTCCCTCTCAAGTATAACCAGGCTAGGTTAAAGGCTATGTTACCACTGCTGATTATTCAGGTACAAATAGTTCATAGAATCCAAAGTTTTGTGGCAGATCATACGGCTGTTTATTTAACAACATGGTTAAATAAACAGCCGTATGATCTGGGGTTTCATAAAAAGTTCATTCTTAGGATAGCCTAAAATTTATTTTATTTTACTTATGTCAACATAAAAGGCTATCGATATATATATATATATATATATATATATATATATATATATATATATATATATATATATATATATATATATATATATATATATATATATATATATATATATATATATATATATATTAAGAATAGAAACAAGCTCATGCGTTCTAATAGTTATACTTCTTTAAAAAGACTAATACAATTTATACTTTAAAATCACCTTTATTAGTTAAAGTAATTACAAACGATTAATTTTATGACAATTATTTCAAAGTACTGCTAATATATTGTTTAACCAAATGCTCATTATTATGCTCCTTGAGGTTTCTTTTTAATTTTTTTAAGTATCTTTATGATTACGGAGATTTATCAATGAGCAATATTCTATTTTACATAACCTTTTGGCGTTTGTAACGTATTCAATAGAAATAGAATTAAAATCAACCACAATTGTTGAACTGAGAAACTGATGCAGACTATATCACTGGGAGCGGTGATAAACGAGTGCTGTTGATACATTTTTCACCAACGAGCCTTTTCTTCACATAAAAGTAATTTAATTAAAAATGGTAAAATTTATTGTATATTTGTCTGATGTTAAAATGAAATTCGCTGTAATGTTGCTAGTTAATCTCCTAATCTATATGTATATCATCTATTCTCTATGTCCTTGTCAAGTATATCCAGCGATGTCATACTGTTCCAATGAATATGTATAAGCATGACGAAATCAATAAAGTAAACCAATGGAAATTCTCATTTGGTTCCAAATCATATAAGCATAAAATGACAAATTTGTTTATTAAGCTGCAAATAGTAGAGACACTAAATATATGGTTAAAAGTTTAAGCGTGGGTAAGGTAAAATATGATACGAACTGGGGATTATTAAGGTTCAATTCGTTCCACGTTCTGTTAGATGTAATAGTCCTAATAACTTCGTAACAGTTTAGTTTAAAGGTTTTCACAATTAAATGAAACTACGTGATGTAGTATTATTTCTACTATCTTTAATTTCTTTACCACGACCTAGGTTTCGTTGTATTACAACATCTTCAGGTGGGATATTAGCAAAGATCTTTGCTAATATCCCACCTGAATATGTTGTAATACAACGAAACCTAGGTCGTGGTAAAGAAATTAAAGATAGTAGAAATAATACTACATCACGTAGTTTCATTTAATTGTGAATAATGAATTTCTACAAAATTAACGCCAAATATATTCAATATTTAAAGGTTTTGTTGAATTTATTAAATTTCTTAACTTTTTAGGTGTTTTCTGTATTATTAGGAAACATTCCACGTGTGATTTTTGCATTGAAATTGTTTAGATGAAAAGAATAGAGGATTTCATTATAAATGTAAATTTTTTAAACCTTTTAATATAATTAAACGTAATTTACACATAATCGACGTTTCCTACCGCCTAAGATATTCCATTTCATCTTGCTTTCATTTCTAATTTTATTACAGTAAAGTTTTAGTCTCGGATTATCGTAACGTTGTAATTTTCCTTATTTAAAACACTCTATTTTCTTTTACTATCTTCGCCCTATAATATATAGCATTTTGCAGAAAAGAACTTTAACCCCGTATTTCTATATGCAATATTTTTTTGTTATTTTGAAAGTATTTTAAATTAAAGTTGAAATTTTATTCATTATGTATTTCATTTACAAGCCACGTTTGAGAAATATTAAGTCTCAAATTGATGAATATTTGTTTAAGTGATTTTTCCAACACGGATTGGAGAAATTTACAATAATTTTATATACGTTATAAAAAGCTTCAACAAAAATTATTCGGTTCACGTGCGTTAACGGTTTCAAGGGATATAGATAAAAGCGAAATCCCACTTTTCGTCACGCACTTGGCTGGTATTGTTTGCGGCTTTATTTATTTAAAAATAATAAATCTGTTATTAATGGTGGCACTTGTTCCCTAAGAATGTCGTCTATTATTATAATATGGGATGGATCACTAACACTCATCGAGGTTTTACGAGAGATAGGAATTGAAATTAGAAACGATAAACTTGTAAATTCATAATAATTGTTTACATGCGATGTTGTTATCTAAAGAACTATTATATAAAATTTATTTTATGTATAAGATAAATTAATATGTATTACAAATAATTTTACATATTAATTGGCTGCATACGTCGTGATAACGATAATATTAGGGTTATCGCTATGAGTGTGGCCTGGACATTAGAGATACCCATTTTATTTTGATCCAGGAGCCAAGTGTTCACTTGAAAAAGGAACTTATTGCAAACAGGAACTTATAGCTGACAAAAAATTTCATGACACTTAACAAATTGTAACTGATAGTCAACACAGTTTTCGTAGCACATAAGTCCTTTCGATGGTTAACATAAACGAATTTTGTTAAGAGATTCTATTTCATGCGATGCCGGACGGTGTTTAAACAATTACATTATTCCTTTCAGACCTAAGATATTTTTGCGTTCTAATAATGGTAGCAGAAAAATGTAATAATTTACAAAAATTGTATTAATTTTAAACAATTATGACTAATCTGTCTTTAATTCAGTCGATAGTTTTGTATAACATTTTTATCACGAAGTACTATAAAACTATCAAAAATTAACAAAAGTGAGATCAGCCAATTCGTTTACGTTTAAAGTTAAATGGTAATATATATACTTAATTATGGCATGTGAAAAAATAATTTTCCTCTGATAATACATAAGTAGACCTTGCATCCAAAATACACATAATATTGGACCAACTGTTACAATTATCTTGTTTGCACACCCCTGGTGATGTGATATTATCATCAAAATAAGGCAAATGTCCATAACCATCATGCCGTTTTGCACTAGAAGGAGTTGGTTGCTTATATTGTTTAGCTAGGAGCCCATCATCGCCACTTATATTGTTCTCCAAATGCAGTTCCATTATAAGAGGTCTTTTTGTCGGAGTCTGCCTTAGACATTCAGCAACTATCAATTGAAAATGCAACAAATCCGTAATTTTATATTGTGGAATATTATTTGCTACGCAATCATTTTGGTAGAGGCGCCAAGCATTTGTAACAGCCAGATCAACGAAATGTATAATGACTTTTAAAGTTCACTTTCTGGTTTTAATAAAAGCGATAATACTCTATTTGCTGATCTAATACGTCAACTTCATCCATATTACTATTGTAATTACAAACGACTTTAGGACACGGAGCGTTAACAAAGCTTTTACTGAATTTATCCCATATTTTAATAATTGACGTATTATCTGCTCCTGTGTAGTTTGAAATTAACAGAACACACTTGCTATCTTACCATTTCGTGAGGGCAACACACATATTATTGTGATTTTCCTCTTTTCATTTTATTATCCACCTTAAAAGCTAAGTTTTTTCTTCCATTCATCCGATTTGCCATGATGGCGCCTGTTCCGTATAAACCTAACTGCTGTAGCTTTTTTACAAGAGAAATACTGTAAAAACTTTATCAGAATATAAGCAAATTCCAGTAGGGGCTGCGTAAGCTAAACATAAAATGACGAAAGCACCCACACCCAGATCTCGTTCACTAAATACTGTTCTGGCGACTAAAAAAGTCAATCATGAATCCTTCACTTTTAGTGATAACAAATTTTTTTAACCCAACACGTCTAGGCTTATTTTAACCACTTGGCGTAAACTACATCTACCAACAAACGGATATCATCTATTCGTCAATCGAATAATTTCCTGGCACTCACTGCAAATTGCGATAGGCTTGTTTAACTTTACTTATGACAGGCGGTATCTTCCATGGAGGGTTTAACCTGTCTTCTGGTGAAGTTGTGGCATGACATCAGCTATGACTGCTGATGTACTATTTTGGCGCCAGAACAGATATAATCGAGGAAAACGAAAAAATCCCATCTACAGTATTTAATACATGCCTAATTTTACGCATGTAATAATTATTAGTACATTCTGTCCCTAGCTCATAAAAATCATTGTCAAAATATTCTTTAAAGTATTCCATTGGAGTCCTGACACGGTGCAATGGAAATGGTCGGTAATTATGTTCTTTGTCAGAATATGTTGTTTGTCTCCATATTCTACCTCTGGTTTATCCTCTTCTACTAGGAGTGATTTGTAAAGTTGAAGGTATAACTGATTGATTACTTACTTCAAGTGCAGGTATGTGAACAGACTCTCGATGTTTGGATTTGATATCTTCAGGTGCATCTCCCAAGAGTAAGTTTTGGTCAAAAAAATATTCAATATCGGAGTCATTTCCGTTATCCAAAATGTTTAGAACAATGTCCTTTATTAATGGAACCCCTGCAATAAATGAAAATTACGTTTATGCATACAAAAAGTATATGATTTTAATAAAATTACTTAAATAATAATAATGCACGGTCGTGACCTTTCTTACCCTCAAACATAATTTCAAACCGAAGAGCTACGATTGTGTAAAAAGTTACAAATTAATACACTGAACAAATTAAGTAAAATTTACATTCGTCCCATTTGTTAATAAAGTCTATTTATTAGATAAAAACAATAGTTACTTTTATTAAAATCAAATATTTTATTTACGTGATAGTTGCCGCCAAAATATACTGTCATCTTTAATGAGGCCTGTGGCTCAACTGACTGCTCGAGTGATATTTGCTTATTTATTAATGTTTGCTTTACAACCCGCACGTTCGATACATATAGGTTTTGTCCCGAAGAATGCAATGCGCAGGTGCACACGATTATTACAGTTGGGTTTCGAATTGGCTTATGATTCGAAGCAATGTATTAATTGAGACTAGTGTAATGGCTATTGCAGACTTCTCAGGAATACGATTTATAAGGAAAACGGTATTTACCGTAGTATACAAAAGTACACTTAATTACCGAAATTGAAAAATCCTAAAGTTTTGAAATCTATCATAGACTTGCTGGTATATTGTTCGGCACTCATATAGAGCACAAGGCACAACTAATTAAATTATTAAGTAAATACCGCAAATGCATAATTTTAGATATGTCCGAATAAGCTACATTAAAAGTCGCGGAAACGAAAACGGAATTAACTAGTGATGTGCCTATTTTTCGTCGACCGTATAGATTATCCCCAGCGAAACGTGAGAAAGTGAAAGGAATTGTTAAAGAGTTGAAAAAAAATGGTATATTATTCGTGATGTAGATCGCCATATGTTAGTCCAATATTGTTAGTCAATAAAAAGAATGGAGAATCACGTATGCGTGTTGAGAATTCGTCTTGTCGATTTTGTCTCTCGAAATTGTCGACCGTTAAATTAATATTATAAAGCGTAGAAAATTCCCCATAACAAACATTGACAATTAAATGGTAAAAAGTTCTACACAAGTTCCATCCAATTATTGATATGCGATCAGGGTTTTATTATATCAAAATGACCCCAGAATCTATTGAGCATACTGCATTTATCACACCTAATGTTCATTTCGAGTTCTACCATTTGGTTTAATAAACGTACCAGAGGAATATCAGAGTAGTATAGACCCCATATTTCGTAACGTAGCTAGACCTTAGATTGATGATTCTATTTTGTGGATTCTGTATTGTGTATAATAGAGGTATTCTTACGATACATAAGAGAATATGGTTTAACAGTGAACTTAGCTAAATGTACATTTCGAGAAAATCGAGTATTTACGTAGGGAGATATCCGTAGAGGAAGTAAGACCAGGACAAGAGATTTTGGATCAAGGTCTCAATTTGAAATACCGGACCGTATTATTTTATCTCAAAACAATAGTCCGGTTGTGTTTTGTTGCAATGCATTTTGTTCTATCAACATGATGAAATTAAACCATTATTTTTATACTTCTTACCTTGACCCTAATTTGTATAATATTGATTATTGGTGGTAGGAAGTCGATCGTATTAAGACTTGAAGTAACTAAAGTGATTACATATGGTTGAAGGATTGGGTGACAAATTAATGTTCATAAGGTTGCTTTAAGAAGGAATTTAAACTTTTAGATTGAAAGTCAGTTAATTTGTCATTGTACCCACCTTTTCATTATAATTTTGTGCACAGGATAATTAGTTCGCCAGAGTGTGAGACAGTCATTACCTTCGGTTAGGTGTGCGCTAGAATTACCAAGATGAATTTAACTCCGCTTAATTCTTGATGACTTACGAATATTGTTTCGAATGCTTTTATGAATAGTAAATATTACTTTTTATTATCAATAAATGCTATTCTATATGTCACGTTGTTCTACTTCCATGCGTTCAAATTGAAATTAAGTAGACGTTTAACAAAATCGAGCGGCGTTGTATCAAGTACCACCATTTTTGTGGCCATCCTATGTATGAAAGATCGCGCACCAAAGACCTTAATTCGATTTTATATTTTGTTATTTTTTTGTAACTTATTGTTTGATCACTAGTTATGATTAAATTCGACAAAATTAGATCTTAAAGGTCCGCTGAAAGTAATTGAAGTGTTAGATTTGCCTGAAAGCCGATGTCGATTATTTGGTGATTCGAAGTGTATCCTCTATGGGTCGTGTGTTTGTAGATGATGTGGATCTGTAGCTATTTTGTAACCATTACCTGGTGAAAATGGGTGTCTCTCGAGGTATTTTGAGTAATTCGAGGGAGCACGGTGCGAGATTAGCACTGGCGGAGATTGAGTCTTGAAAAGACCGTAGTGCATGCTCACATGGTGATATGTATGGCAATATATGATTTGGATGTACCTATGGCGGATGCTGAGGTTGAATTAAGTAAGAACCGAAGTGGGCTATGGCGATAGGGATACCACATATTCGAAACGGTAATTTTTGGTTTTAGCTTTTAACTAAAATATACATTTGACGCATGATTCTTGGAGATGTGATTATTTTGGTTAATTATATGAATCGCAACTTTTGTGAAACAGGTTGTAATTATCATCTTCGTTAAAGTTACAACGATGTCTCTAGTGATATATATTCATGCGGATGACTGCTTGATAAAACGGCAGATGTTAATTGCATGTTACATTATACAAAGAAAGAAATATTATCTAAAGTGCTCGATAGTGATTTTTAGGCTTATAACTTTGAAGTTGTACATCGACACAGTAACCAACTTCGACATGTCAACTATTGTGGAAAAGTCTAAATCCTGTTGAAAATATTGAGTGTCTAACGGTGGATAGTCGACGAAAGTGGGTAATCTTCTTGGCAAGTGAGTTTACATTATTTGTTTGAATTGACTGTTTCAGACTGAAGCTAGTATCAGTGCTGATAGCTTGAAGCCCATTAGCAATCGCTCAGGATGTTGATCATGAGCGATTAAGCTGTTGAGTAAAGGATCTCCGAACGGGTCACCGGCTGGGGCAGCGAGGATTCGGCAGTTTTGACCCATCGAGTTAAGGAGTATCTTGAGCTACTTTGGTAACGTAGTGATAGGTGTAATCCTGTGGCGAGGTTGAACCATGAATTGAGCTGAGGAGGGACCATGAATTGCATCCGTTTAGGTGTTGATCATGGATAGTTCCTGTTGAAGGGTGGACCATGGATTCTCCCGCTGAGGGGGGAGGGGGGGTATGAATTGTCCCACTAAAGGGGGGGGGGGGGCATAAATTGTCCTATTGAGTCAAGAACTATGGTACACTGCTCTGGTCAGTTAGTCCATGGGCGTATTCCTGTGGCGAGGCAAGGACCAAAGGATTGGCGAAGCCAGACAAGTTACAGACTGAATTGGCGTTGGTCACTACTGGGTTGCGCTTCGTCTTGGAGACGCTGTTAATAAGTTCTGGATGAGGATCCGGTCTGAAGAACCACCTGCCTAATGATAGTTTGGTTGATGAAGCTAATGAATTAACTTTTCTATCCTAAACATATTCCAACAGACGTCAAAAGTAATCATTGATTGTGGGTTTGGCTGATCAGGGCAGAACTGATTACTCTGTCTGGGCAAGCTCGAGATGCATTATCACTTATTCGCCAATCAAGGTGTTGTAAGATAATATACTTTATTTAAATATTTATGATAAATTTCAGAGAATATTGGTGAATCGAGTCGGGGACGACACGACGTTTTTTTTAGATACTAATGGGTTTTCAATTATTCTCTAAATATAAATTTTGGACATCATTCTTCCATTAAAATGAGGAAAGCTGCAGTATTTATGAACTAGAGGTGATAAATTTAAACTTTTGTTTGTATTTATTACATATAGTTCATAACAGTTTTTTTATATATTTGTTTTAATAGAGCTCCATGTGCATAATGTATATAAGTACTACTTGTAATTACATACTTGTATTTTGCATTGTTTATGAGTTTATTTCCATGCCAGAATAATCTATTTCTATTTTTGTTTTTAAATTTTTTATTTCTTTACAAAAAACTTGATAAAGAAACTTGCAAATTTATTTTCTTCAACTGGTTGGGCAATAAACCGCATGGATTTAAACGCAACACACTTATAAGATTAAATAAGCACTCTAAGTAAGTTGTGTATATTTGGCTCATTACAACAATAAAATAAATATGAATCAAATCAAAACCGAAGAAATCAAATAATTAATGTTATGAACTATAAAACTTTTATTTAAATATAAAATGTAAAATCTATTTAAGTAGCTAAAATTAACTCAACAAAAACTATTTCTGAAAAATTTTCAGATAACACCATGTAAAATTCTTTCAAATGGCAGAATATATAATAGGTTAAGATAGCTTGGTCAGTAAATTGGAAATGAAATAAATAAAAACTAAAAATATCTTTTTGACGTATTTCAAAAAGATATTTTTGGTTTTATAAGTTAAACTAAACATAGTTTTTAATTATCACCAGTTTACATTCAAACACAAAAGTTTATTTTTACTTTAATTATACATTACTAGATAAGATAATGGCTATTTAAGAATAAATGATTTGTTATATTTAAAGACAAAAATGAATTTAAAATTATTATTATATCCATTAGATACGATAAAAGAAAATAATTTTCTTTCTTTGAAAAACATTTTATTTGCAGTATACTCAAATATACAGCTTAAAATTGCTTTAGGTATTTTGACTGAAATATGGAAAAGTGTGACGAAATTTTTTAAAACTTAAATGCCCATAAAATATTACGGTGGGAAAACACTCTTCATTTTGTGATGAATTGTCCTTTTTCCATTCATATTATAACAGGCATATTATTGTCAAATATTATGAAAGACTTCGAATATGAAAAATTGATAATATTTTTTTTAAAATCTTGATGGATTTATTCGCACTTATCTAATTAAATTTTGTTATTTTAATATTAAGTTAAAATTACAAGTAATTTTAATTAAAATTTGTTGTCTTCAAAAATCATGTAAATTGACATTGCTGTAGTATTTATAATAAAAAAACATGCAACAATGTTCCAGTCTCTACACGACATCATATGAATCTGTTACAAATTACTTAATTTTATTTGAAATTTGAGAAGTATTTTTCACTGCCTTTAATTAATTATACGATGGACAGAACTTTACACCGGATTGTGTTATTAAAATAAAAAATATCGTAGATATAATGACATATTTAGGTTTTTCTTTCATTTATGGACAGGTGAATATATAGTTAAAGAGTATAAACGTAAGAGTCATCCCGACTTTAAATAAGCCGCTATTACTATTTCCTTGTCGCATGACAGGATCTGTCATTTATGGCGAAAGTACAGTTTGACTAAACAAATACTCAACGGAGAGGAAAAATTTCATTTCCTGTAGACGATTAAAGAAAGTGAACAAATATTTTGCATAATTTTATAAAAAATATTAATCCAAATAATTTAGATACCCACATCATATTGTTTCTATACGGATATGGTTATAAAACTGTCATAGTATCTATACAATTAAGTTGTATTATTTGTACATTTGATTTTATATGGTTTTAAAGGAGTTTAGGAAGTATGTTAAAATTTTAAATGAAGTCTGCCGAGGTGTATAATGGAAAGGAAAACTGTTTGTTTTGTAGTCATAAGAAAAAACCTCCCTATCACCGCCGGTATTTATATTTTATTTTATTATCACATTTCGATATTTTTAGACAATAATATATTAACGAGACACATCTTAGTGATGAACTAAGCATATTGTGAAAAGTAATATTTATTATTTGAGATTTTTTCTCAATTTATTTTATAAGTCGGTCTTTCATATATAATTGAATATATTTTTCCGTAACCCTTTTGTTGCCTAGTTAAAAAGAGAGAATCGGATAGAAAAATAAGACTCTCTTTTGAATAGCTTTTATTATTTTGAATCTTTCGAATTAGTTTCATAGCGTAACTTGGGAAGTAGAGACACTTCATTCCAAGCTATGATTTTGCAATTCAATTGATTTAGTTTTATCAGGTGTTTTCTTTTAATGTAAAATTCTACAGTTTCTTTTTTATGCAAAAGTATAGTTTTTTTCAAACAAATATTGTTTTTTTAAGAAGCTGACAAAATGCATATCAATCGTTCTGATATTCTATTTAGCGTTAGATATTTTAATATATTACTAATATTACTAGAATAAATTACATTTAATATAGGATACTTGAATATTGCACTTTCTAAGTTTAGAGTATTTTTTTTTATTCGAAAAAAATTCGTGCATTATATTCGTCTTATTAAACTTCTCTAAAAAAATCTAGTAACATTGAACTCGACGCAATCTAGCAGGTGAAAACCAAATATGGTTTTTTCACATTAGTGAATTTCATTTATATTCTACAGTAAATCCGATATTATATAACGATTAAGATAAAAGATAACACTAATAAAATCCACACGGTCAATATGTAAAAATGGTCAAATAAATTCATACCATTCATTTATTCCGATTTTTCCTTTTCACACATTAGCAATGAAATTATATAAAAAAACTTAATATTTTGTTACTAACAAATATTATTACAATTGAAAATTCATGAACCATCATCTATATTTTATTAATAATATTATTTTATAATATGTTTTAATTAAAAGCCTTACCATAATTACGATGGTGGTTAAGATTTTAATAACTCGAATCAAAACGAAAAAAGTTCCATTAATAATTTAAATACAGTATGATAAACTTTTAAAAGAAAAAAGTTTAACGGCGGTACGATAGTCTATCTAACTTTATGTAATTATACACAATTGGTATTAAGGACCATGAGTCAATTGTGCTAGGAGGGAAGATTTTAAATATATTATTATTAGTTTTCTGACTAATATTATGCAAATTAAATGGATTATTATCAATTGGACGAAAGAATACCATTAAGCCTTTTAAATTACTACCTTGCGATTTCATAACTTTAATACTTATTTTTTTTGAAAAAATATTTGGTACTATGCACGATTTTTTAATCAACACCAAAATTATACAAACATATTCAAAAAGAGAGAGACAAACATTGAAATTAAAAATAAAACTTGCTTTAAGTCATTATTTTTAAATTATAAAGTAATGTAATACAGCCAGGTAATGTGGGGCATTAATTGTTAATTAAAGGATAAAATAAACACATTTCCAATACGCCTATAATTATTTACTGTATTTGGGTTTGAAGAACAAAGACAAAATGCCTCCAAAGATTATATATACATGGTTGTCTGGAAACATTGAAGACATTTAGATTTAGTCACTTAGCCTCAAGATATCAAAATATTATTATTAATTACATACGTAATAAAAAATAAAACGTGGTAACTATTACGAATAGAACAATCTGACACAGAAAATTTTTCAAAAAAATAAAACAAATGTCATTAGGAAAAGCTCTTTTAAACATGGCCATTACACTGTAAACATTGTAACCGCTATCAATGTACACTACACTACACGGTCGACGTTCAATGTCATAATATTTACCCTCACTTTACTATCATTATGATGAAGTATGTAATTAAAGGTGTTGCACGATATAATAAAAAATTTGGATAAAAATAGGAATATTAAGAAAAATTATGGCTGAGGCCCAATAATGAGAAATCTTACGCTTATCCATAATGGATGCAAACATCACACTTATATTCTTGATAGTCATTGATAAAAATTTATCTAGTATATCAAGAAAAAGATTCTTTTAAAATATGCACAATGGTATTATCATAATACGACAATGTTGTATCTTAATTTAGATGTTCTTATTGGCGGAAATTCACTAACACTGTTTTTAGCAACTCAATCCTCTGAGTTGATTATTTTAAGTTCCCTACTAGACCAAAGAACTTAAAAATTTGTCAATCAAGGGATAATATCACGAGCCTCGTTGTCAAAACACCATCGCATTTCAGGACTACCCCACTTGAATCGAGAACAATACCATAATATTCTGGCTGAATTCTCTTTCTTCATCCGACTTTTGTCCGTGAAAATAAAAGACAAAATATTGTGATAAAAATATTGCTCTACTGGTATATTGTAGAGTATTTTCTACAATATATAAGTAGATCTCAATAATTGTATCAATGATCAGCCAAATCAAACAAGATCAGATAAAAACTCACGCCTAGTCCACCTAATGCTATGCCAAGAAGAATGCTGATTTCCCTGCATGAAGGTTGAATCCATTTGAAATTTAATACTCGCCACTTTATAGAAGGTTGAAATCCATTTGGAAGCATTACCGACTCACCTGTGAAGTGATATATCTTCAATCAGAAGGAAATGTACTAGCAAATTTTTACTTATCTCAAAATTCGAACTTTCCAATTTCATAAAATACATCCTGTTAAAAATACTAGTCCGTCTTGCAAGTGTTCTCCACAAGGTCTATATGAACTCGCTTTCGTGATCTTAATTACAGGTCTACTTATAGCGGAAAGTTATAAGAAAATAGATTAATGTATAAAAATAAATAAAATTTATTAACTAGTCAGTTAGGCAAATGATAGCAAAAAAAAATTATATGAAAACATCCGATGACGAGGTCAGAACTAACTTAGATAATTTAGATATGAATATTGAAACATCTTGATAAGAGACATCAGTGAACTCAATGCTGACATCCGGTACATGAATAGAAAAACAATATTTTTACCTAGGTGTTGTCCCGAGTCTATATGCTGCATAATGTATATTTGCCATTACACATCGACGCAGTTCATTTTCCTACCACTATAAACTCAGAATAAATTTTAAAGTTCCTCTGTCTGAACGGAACCTCAGGAAAGATGCCAAGATACGAGTGGTTCTATCATATATATCTACATATAATACCGATTGTAGTCATAATTACTTTGATAAATTTAGAAAAATTATCCACCTAACCTCATTTAAACCTTAAAAGCCTATTAACTCATGTGCAAAAATTTTAGATTTGAGGTCTCAGTTTATATAGCAAATGAAAGTACAAACCTAAAATTCACATCAATTTAACCACAAATGTATAAACAAAAATAGAAAGCCTACATTTCCTCTTTTAGGAAATGTTACGGAGTATTCATCCACAATTCCAAAACATGGTACACAATTTCCATTTCTCCTTTCAAAGTAAAGTCAGTCAGTGCCCAAGTTGCGCTACGAGTTTCCAGCCTAATCTGCTTCTGGAGAAGTTTCAGGGTGTGGTAAGTTTGGCGTAGAACGCGGAGTTGTACTCGTGATACGTTTTCTGCGAATCCATATTGTATAGTGTAGTTTAGAGCCGTATTTATTTATCTTCAGCTACATTATTTATTCTCCGAGGTGGAATCAATACTGGAAATGGAACTTTACTTTGCCATAGGGAGACCTCAGCTCCATTCATTAGTTCAGATAAAAAATTTTCTTTTCTTATTTTTACTTTAGTATATCGATAAGGTCATCTATTAGCTTTCTATATTTCTTAAGCTATAGCTTTATCTATATAATAGCTTAAGCTAAATTTTAGCTTTTTATGCAACTTTCAAGTGCGGTCTACTGCTTATTCCTGCATTTTTTCCAATTTTCCATTATTTTTGAGATTTTAAATTTAAACTTTGAAAATTATTTCTTTCGTAATACCTTGTGTTAGATATAAATCTTTAAGACTAGTTTGGTTCACTCGATTCTTATTTTAACTATGCAGTCCATTTACAAAATAAAATATTTCAGATATGAAGAAAATGCATCGAAAAATATTATATATAAAATTTCCGTTATAACTTTCAATTAAATTACAGGTTTGCCGTTTGAAGTCAATATTAAATTGTAAATCCATCTATATAAATTGTAAAATAGAGTTAACATATCCAAAGTTAGAAAGTGTAAATTTATTTTTTCCACTGAAATTTTAATTCTAACGATTCTGTCTAGACGGTTAGATAACTGATTCACTTAATCAATTAAAATTAAATGTGGAAAATTTCAAACTTGTTCAAATACGTATTTTAGAGACGTGATTAATATTACATTTAAAAAAAAAGTTAATTATGACTGCTTTTTTAGTTATATTCAGCAAATTGTAAAATAATATTTTCTAATTTAATATAATATTTAGCGATTTCACTCGCCTTAAAATATAAATCTAATTTTTGTCGTGGGTCTCGCTATCTTTATTATTGAGTTTGTAAAATAATATTGTCTAATTTAATATAATATTTAGCGATTTCACTTGCCTTAAAATATAAATCTAATTTTTGTCGTGGGTCTCGCTATCTTTATTATTGAGTTTGTAAAATAATATTGTCTAATTTAATATAATATTTAGCGATTTCACTTGCCTTAAAATATAAATCTAATTTTTGTCGTGGGTCTCGCTATCTTTATTATTGAGTTTGGAACCCACACTTAAAACGAGAAGACATATTATATATTAATAATATGTCTTGCAAGTTCCTTCATATATCGACAAGCCTGAAGTCTAACTACTCGCTAGCTAGGTCGGTGTATCTAAGGCTGAGTGCAGTTCCCCTGTCACCCGACACTTCATAAATCTAATTGGGATGACCGAACATGGAAATGTTTCACTTTAGTTTTAACATTTAAGTATAATTTCTACATTTATGATTATTTCTGGTTGTTATGAATTAGTATTTGTAAGCTTGATAATAAAAAGTGTTCATTTTCAAGAATACACAGTATATTTTGTATATTGATATTATGTTTATTTATTTATATTTCTTATGCTAAGTTCGGCATTTGGCCGGAATTAGGTCACGAATTGTCAATTAGGCAATAAATTAATCAAACGGGTAATTCTTTCAGTTCACTACAACTTATGTACTATTCAAATATTAAGTTTATGTTTCTTAGCTCTAATCAAAGTGCCCAAACTCTAACTTGATTTCACAATCGCGCAAAATGCCCCCATACAATTTTCTAATGTAAAAAACGTAATTCGAGGTCATATTAAATGTGTATAAATTATGAGTTGTATGAAATGCTTGCTAAACTGTAAGTTGCTTTCAAAAGTTTACGAGTTTCATTGTCTTTCAAAAATCTAAAGGCCTTTAACATCCCTCTCGTTTTTTCTACAAGAAATCATTCATATACTAATATTTAAGGCCAATCACTATATCTTAAGAAATACTTCATAAAAAGCTATACAAGGTCATGTAAGGAATTTCAGCAGAAAAAAATTTCCTAAATTTTGTCAAAATTCTATGATTTTCTAATATCAATTAGATAAATCAAGAAAAAAAAGTTAATAATGGAACTCGCATTAAAAGGGTTGCTACTCACTTAGGTACGTATAAAATTTAAACTTTAATATTTTCTATATTTTATTAACTATTTACGAAACTTTTATTTAGATTTTAACTACGTTGTCAAGTATATCCTGTAAAAGCAAAAATATAAGCAAGCTTAGAAACTGTTATAAGAAGAAGTTATCTTAAAAACACTTGCTTTAATAGTTACGGAAAGGGGAAATAATACATATTTTTGCATGTTTCTCAAGTATACAAAATTACAAAAAATCCTATGTTTTTAGTTCTTTGTTACTAAGTTTTAGATATTTAATTTGCCTAATAAGCTTCATTACGAACATCACCTTCCTATCTTGAGTAGTTTCTGAGCAAAACGGGTATGTCAGATAAAGATACGAACGGAAAAGCAAGTGACATTATAAGGATCATCTTTTTTTACGTAACTTCTTTCCCCTTGCGATATGGAATAAAGAATACATTAAAATTTAGTATCATCTTTCCTCTATGTACAAATTATCATATTTTAAAAATTTTCCCTTTATTTATCCTCTTTTACGAAAAGAAATATTATTTTTAATTCTTAATTTCTTCATCTTCAAAATAAATTAATCTTTAAATAGCCAATTTTTAAAATTTTTTTGAATAGGTTTACTTTTAAATTTTATACATAATACTTTAAAAATATGTTAACGAGTACCTAAACTTTATCTGCAAGAAACGTTTATTGCAATTAAAATACTTTGAATTCCTTATAAAATTTCAGCACAGGTACCAGAATTATGGAAAAATAGGCAGAACTAAATACTTTCTATAAAAATGCCTGAATATGTATAGTACCCGCTAATATTTGGATTAAAAATATGAATTGGAAAATTTTTGTTTCATTTTTACACCAAAAAATGCAAATTGTAAGGCGTATAACTCACGCGTTTTTATCTCTTTTTTCTTACTTATTGAAGTAAAACTTCTTTACGCACGCTTGACTTAGGGAGTAAGCTGGTCAATGCATGATGAGAGCGTTACGAAAAGTGTGATCGGGCGAGGCGAATGGAAGTTGAGGGGGAGATATAAGTTAGTGAAGACAGAAAGAGAGAGAGTTACGTTTCGTATATTACTGTCGGGACAAGAGAGAGAGGTGCGAGCGCACATTTTCTTTCTCTCTTTCTCTCATAGCCAGTTATGTTTCGTATATCTAAGACACAGTGCAAGCCTATTGTCTGTATCACACTGTAGGTGCAAGAGAGAGCAGTACGCGCTCACATTTTCTTTCTCTCTTCCTCTCATTGAAGTGATTTTTTGATTATTTTGTTATTTCATTTTGTTCTTGAATAATTTTATAAATTATTATTTTTTTCAATACATTAAATATTCTACGTTTAAAGTGAATAAAATTGTAAATTCGTTTTAAAGTTCATATTTTGTGAATTTGAAGTTTTACTTCAGTCGTGTGGTCTAAAGCACACTCGTTTTTTTTCTTAAGAAACGTTTTGAGGGAGAAAGTTAAAATTGAAACAACAATAATAATCGTTATTGGTCTGGATATTCATTTCATAATAGAAACCCAATGAATTAAAAACAATTTTCAAATTTCAGACAAAAATCAGATTATATAAACATTTCGCTAATTTAATTAATTTAATTTTTTTGTTTGTTCTAGGCAAAAAATTTACATATACATTTAAGAAACTACACAGGTTTATCGGAGAATTTTAATGTTCAAATTTTTGCGCATCGTGAGTTTATAATTTTTACAGCAAATTTAATAATTGCATTATATTAATCAATCAAAACGTTATGAAAAATGCGATATTTCAATCATAATTTTGTCAGTTATTTAGTATGCAAAAATTAATTGAGTAAATCGAAACTAACTGGAATAGTGTCCAATCAACTGAAACTAAGCGCAACTGCATTTAACGAATTCATTTTTTAAATCCTATTAATGTTGGATCCAACGAATATATGGTTGCGTTCAAGTAAATTTTTTATACACTTATTTTGAACATTTTTTAATTCAGTTCCAGACCTCATTGCTACTGTCACCATCTCTTTAAAATGATTTAATATTATATGTATAAAATAGCAACGAAAGTAAGGATAAGTTGTAATCGTTTTTATATAACTTATAATATCACAAAATCGATTAACTTTTTTATGATTAGAAATGTTTTAATTGATACGGTTATTATTTCGTGGATATCGTATTGGACTTAAAATTATATTTGGGAATATTCATTAATATTTATGTATATATATATATATATATATATATATATATATATATATATATATGCAAAGTCCATCCTAAATAAAAATTAACCCGCTTCAAATAGCCACCGAATAAGAAGCGCATTGAGAATATAGAGTAATAAGACCACATCTACTTAGTTGAAACTTTTGCGGTGTAATATTGTTTCCAAATATAAACAGATATGAATTTTTATTGATTATGAGATTTTTATATGTTATTTGATATGAGTATTTTTTTTTATTTTAAGTGCAAATAATATACTATGTTACTCCGAATTAACTTACGAACAATTAAATATTATCCCATTTATTTAAATCAAAATAGGCGTCCACAGCGTTTTATAAACCAAAATATAGTCATTCATACATACAAACATATAGGCCTGCACTCAACAAGTAATAAACAGCAGGCGCAACGTCCAGCAATATAGTAACATGGTTAATTTATTACCCACACAGTTTATTCTGTGGAGAAAATTACAAGCAACTACAGAGGAATTATAAACCAAGATTTCAAAAATACGATACCAATGAAGAAAAATTTACGTTTTTGATGAACGGAATTACTTTTATAAATAATATATACGTGTTTGGTTTTCAGATAAACGGCTGCCACAGATGTTCTTGTAAGGGTTCCGTTTTTAATTTTGAGATACAAAACTCTACGTTAGCAAATTTTAAATGATTTTTATATTTATTTTTTTAATGTTCACAATGTAGTTCCACTCATTATCTGGAACTATATTTGAGAAAATGTCCACTCACATATTAAAATTAATACAAAAAAAAGTTCTCCACATTTGCCTTAATGTAATACCAATTTCATTATGTTACTATACCTCTAAAATATTAATGTTCGAAAATGTACACAAAGGCAAATATTTTTCGGAAAATACGTCATATGCACTAATATATTTCATGACCGAATTTTTGTTAGATTTGTAAAGTTTAATATTCTAATTGTGGCTAATCGATATAGCTTTGATATGTTCGTTGGTTTATAATAAATTCCGAACAAAGAATAAACAGAGGCATATCGGTATTTACGGATGCTATAAACCTTTTATAGTATAAATGAGTACTCTAATATAAATGCAGATTATTGGTTATAAATTTATTTAATTCTTTAAAAAAATTTCGTTTTGTTGTTTGCAATCGTTTAGGGTCCATAACTAATTAAACATACTTACACAAATAAAATCGACATTTTCAAAATTTTAATCACGATATCCTATGATTATAATATTAGTTTTAGTCTAATTTGCAAAATAATTTAACTTAAAATTTAAATAAATTTAATTTGTTTGCTTCCAAACACTGCGAGACGCTATCGTTGCGGATATTACAGTGACCCTTGTAACTCCAAACATTTAAATAAACCGTGTTATGAAGTGTTATTCTTGTTGCCATGTCGAGTTGAAATATATGTTAGTCTTAGTGAAAAATTAATTATTTACTGCTCAGTATATATGAATATTAGAGAAAATTTGCTTGAACTTATTCCATAATGTCAGGCTTAATACTTGAACATGACATAAGTGACGATGATAAATACTTATTAAAATATCGAATAGGCATTGAATCAATGGCAATATCTGTACCGTTACGAAAAATGTACAACAATTGTGTAATAAAGTCATGGAATACAAAAATGTATTCCATGACTTTATCTATTCAATTTTCTGACTTAAAGCTAAAATACAATTAAACTCTTATACGAAGCTAATGCTTAATTTGTTTTTATCCTAATATATTACTCCAGATAAATTTGAAGTTAGTGTTCTAATGTCTAATAAATACGAATGGTTCATTTTGTCTGTGCCGTCTCCTGATGGTAAGCATGTTGAGAAATCTGAACGCATCTATAATCATGTGCGTTTAAAGTCTCTTGTGATGAACGTTGAGACACTAAGCGACAATATTTGTAATCCACTCGCACTTAAGATTACTATGAAAATTACTGTTAGAACGTACCATACACTTTAGTACTTTTTTCTGAAAAGTTTGAATCACCCAAATGTTGAAATCAACTAAGCAACCCTGAAGCTGGATATCATATGTCTATCAATCAATGTAGTACTAGCCTTCATAAGATTAGCTTGTTGTGGTTGATAACTCAGGATTAAGTTTAAGTAATCAATGTAACTTTCTGATCTTCAATTGAAGTTCATCACATTTCTTCTTCATATGTTTCTTCTACTGAAGCTTGCGGTCGAGAGTTTTACCAAGATATTTGCTTTATTAGCATATAGTTATCGAGTGCTATTGGTCAAGTTTGGTTATTGTACAATCTTCTTACTTTGTGGTGCACTTAAGGTACACTTCAGGTGTGTTGATTGAAGTACGTTCATTTTAAAGCAGCATTTACTGTTTAAGTGACAATTTTATTCAAACCATTCTATTTTTTTCAGTTATAATTTCTGTTTGAATTTAAAAAATCTCACGTACAACCATGAGTTCTCAAGAAAAAGTTGCTTTACAATCCTTCAAAATTTCATATATACTAAGTAAGGCTACTTTTTCACGGTTTGTTGATATGATGCAAAATATATGTGAAAATATAAAATAGGTCTCTCGTATTAGGAAACCTAGTATGTATTGATCGACATTTGTTATAAAAACGTCATTAATAACAACTCTTTTGTCTACATTATGAAAATAGGGCTCAGTTTCTCCTTCATCTCCAATTACTTTTTTTTCCAGACAATGCATTAAAAACCTAATTACAAGTACAACGTTTAGAATTCTACATAGTTTTTAAGAAAGAAATTGAAAACTACATTATATATTTTGCGTTTTAAAAATAATGGTCATTATAATATTCACATTAAACAGTTTTATATAATTTAATTTTGTTAGATGAAAATAGATGATATGTCATATAACGATTGTCGATGAACTAAAATTGAGCGGTTCGCCAAATTATAAATATGGCTTCACTGAAGTAGATAATTGATAATCCTTCAAACTCTGTGTAGATAAACGAAGAAAGATTCGAAGGGTTACCGAATGATGAAGATGTAGTCCATTGAAGTAGTTCGTTGATTGATGGAGTTCCAGAGTGATGGCTTTGATGTTTGAAATAAAACCTGACCTACACCCACAGATACACTGCTACTAAGCTAAGTTCGATACTTGATAGTCACATACCTTCTTTTTATATGCGTAATAATATATTACTTTCAACAGAGTTGTGTCATACATCTCTATTTAATTGCCAAATGTGTTCGTAAGAACTCCGATCCGTTTGTTGCAAGTAAATAGGGGCATTAATGTTCAGTCAATGATAGATTGAACGTAATAATAAATTAAGTCTGGTAGTAAAAGTTCATTACAATAGAAATCAACATAATTTTATTTATTTGTATTGTGTTATCAATGAGTAATTGTAATACAATCAGGGATGAACAGAAGAAATAAATTATTTTGCTGCAGTTCGAATTTGATGAAATTTCTGCAAATAAATACGTATGACTTATTTGTGAAATTTTTGCTTTATTTGAGAGTTTTTCTAAGACGACCACTTAAAGGTTTAAAGGGTAAAAAATGGAAATAAAATTAATTAAGTATAATTACGATTAAAATGTAATATATTATTCAATTTACTAATAATTACAATTTACAATAAACTTTATTTTCTCTGAAACTTTATTAGTTTCAGAGAAAATAAAGTTTAAAAATTCATTGTTTTCAGGAACTTTTTCAAGGTTACATAAAAACAGTGTTAGACGACGTTAATATACGTTAACATATGTTATAGTGTTAATATATGTTAACATAAGAACCGAGAATGGTGCGATAGCGTTATTAGAAAGACATTTGAACCGAGCGCTGTAATGGCTTGTTTGTTTATTACACGCAAATGAGTTATTTTTTCGTCATTTCTTTCAGCAGCTGGACGTTGCAACAACAGGCCCAAATAGATTTTCTGCTAACAATTTTTTTTTGTGGACTGCGTTTCTTATAGCATTTACGTTAAAAATACTAAAATAAATAATGAAATTAAATGAATTCAATTTTTTTTATAAACCTTGAATTTCCACTAATTTTGAAAATTTCATCGCTTATGGGCCACCTGAAGATGTTATTGTAGGAAGGTCATATTTTGCAATTTAAGGTATTTTCTATCAAGGCACCTTTTAATTACACATGAATTAAAAAATAAAAATAAAATTTCTTCATATATAAATATATACATACATATATATATATATACATATATATATATATATATATATATATATATATATATATATATATATATATATATATATGTATATATATATATATATATATATATATATATATATATATATATATATATATATATATAAATATATATATATATATACAGTAGCGTAATTTGATAGTGTAACTATTACTATAGCATTAGTAACATTTAGCTCTGGGATACAATCATACAATCTTTATGTTTATACCGTTTTGTTCGTGTTCCGCCGTTTGTGTTCTACTCGCACTGTTTATGCGTCGATATTTTTCATTTAAAAGTTTTTTTCTTGTTAATCTAATTTAAAAGTAATTTTTTGACAAAACATTGTGTGACATAACAAAACATATTTTGACATGATATTCTATTCTAATGGTGCCAAATGAATAAAAAAATAATTGGAAGCCAAGGAATATTATATAATTTTTTATTTTCAGAAAATATTAAAAGCTCCAATCATAGTATTGCAATGACCCCTTGCCAAAGGCAGTACGATAGATTATTTCCTATTAAAACCTATTAAGAAAACTTGTAGATCAATATTTATTAACCAATTGATAATATTTTTTTTAACCTATAAAAAAACAATTTATGAAATAATAAACAATATTTAAAATATCGATTTATTTACAACGAATTTTTTTACTGATTAGCCTATTAAAACTATGAAGAGATATTTTTAATAATACCAAGTTACGTAATTACATAATTTAAGCCAATCAATTCGTTATTAGTTACGTAATAGACAATAATCCATATATGCAAAAGCTCTACTAGCGGTGTATGATATTTCATTGAAAAATCAAATTATATTTATACATTAATATCGACACAATTATGTAAAAGTTTGAAATGAAATTGTACAATGTGTAAATTAGTTAAAACAATTACTTTATTCTCGTTTACATTCCATCACTCTTTACTCATTCTTTTGAGTTTCACTTGTGGTCGATCTAAATTATTTCTTTATAAATTTAATTAAATTATTACTTAGGAAGAATATTAATTTGATTCAGATTTCTTTCAACAACGTGACAAAATATAACACTAAAATGTAATTATTTTTGGACGAAGCGCGTTGAAAATCTACTTGACCTAGATTAACATTACTGTACCTTGTCTGCATAATATAATGTCAGTGATATTGAACGGAAACAAATAGACAAGGATGTATAATTAGAAGAAAAATACGTGAAAACACTAACAAATTTATTATAGTCAAATAGTGTTAATTAAAATTATATTTAAAAATAAATCTAAGTAAATAATAACCAAATTGCATTTGAAATTAAAAATAGAAAAGTTAGTAGTTGTAACTTAGGTTTTTAGTTTGAAGTAAAAATCTTCTAAAATAAATGATTAGTTAATACATCTTAATTGTTATTTTTATGCAATTTATCGGTCGTCTCAAATATGTTTGAAATCTGGTAATTAAAAAGTGTTAAAATTTGCGTATGTATAATTTTCAGAAGTTCATATTGACTTTTGTGGTAAGATGCGCAATTTACTGTTAAGTGAGATACATCTCATCTCATCAAATATACAAAAACATAATAATTTTGATCAAAATAACTCTCAAGTTATAAGTATTTTCTTCATGCAGAATTAGAATAAAGTGGTAATGTAATGTATGCGTATACGTTTTGAAGCACTTAACGTGAATAATTGTACGTAAAGTGTGCACGCTTGACGAGAACTTGCTTACGTGTTGTCGCGCACTTTTAATGTTAGGCGCATAACGCAGAACTTAAAAAAATAAATTACATTTTTATATAAATATACATTTTGTTCAATATGTAATTTGATGGAGCTTTGAAAACTAGTTTGATCAAAAATGCTCAAGTAGTTTGACTTTTTATTAAGATGTATTTCTGTATTTTTATGATGCTAATTAAGCACAAACGACAATAAAGTGTAGAAAGGTGATTTAAATTCATATTAAAGAAATACATTTCGTCAATGTATCTCGTCTTATTTTACTTGTTTAGTAAACATATATTTAAAATAGTAGACTAACGCGCTCCTTTTAGTATTCCATTAATAAAATAAAATTTTATAAACAGGCATCTGATGAACAAATATTCATTTTCTTATTTGTCGTTAATATTCAAATGAAAGTTAATTATTATCATATAACAAACAATTATATGAATGATTTTTCACGTTTCCGATTTCAGCTCGAAGATGTTTCAATGTAGATAATGAAAAATAACTTGGTTTTCTTTTTCTTTCCTATAGTTGTTAAAGTATTGGGTAATTTATGCTGCGGCTATTTTTAACGTGTCAGAGATATATAAAAGCTTGATGGACCACGTACTACTTTTAGCTGAAATTATATACTAGAAAAATACTTTAAATAGAATAGTTAATAATCTATTTACACCTATCAACTTTATGACTATGTCATAGCAGTTCTTGGAACATTAGAAAAATAAAGTTTGAGAATGAACCTAAGGGGGAAAAAGGTAACTACATTAAACAGAGTTAAATATTATCCTACACTACATCGTAAAATTATTTAAATAATATATTATTAACACAATGATTGTGCTAAGAAGTAATCGTATATACTTTGCAGGTTCTCAAAATCACAATATACCATGAAAAGTAACAAATTCACCAGATATATTTGGAAACTTTAACCAGAAATAAATAATGTCAAAATAAGTAATAGATATTGTTGAGAAAGGAATACCCGCAAATATCAGTGCCAATTATTATGTAGTAATATCCGTTAGGAGGAAAGGCTCAGAATCGACTGGATATTTTAAACAAGACAAGGCGAGAGCACTTATCGACTGCAAGGGGCCAAACTTTACAAGAAGCAAGTAATTAAATTCCGGGGAATGCTTGAAGCTGAAATTATTAATCAGAACTCACAACGGTCATTTACCATTAAAATTTTATTCACTTTAGCTTCAGATTAATTTATTAAGTTTTTAGGTCTGACATAGACAGAGGTGAAATTTTATAATAAATATTTCATTTGATTTTTATACGGGAGCCATAATAGAAACATTTTAAAACCTGAATTACAAAGTATTTTCTTCATCTGAGATATCTTGTATGTAATAAATGTAATGGCTGTATATTTATTTAAATCCAGAAAGCACTTATTTTACTGGAAAAAAGCTTTGAAAAACTTAACACGAAGCTTTAAACTGCGAAGATGATTATGTTGTGACTTTCCCGTATTTCAATATGATATTTTTATTTCGTTTTTTATACTAATAAAAAGTAATCTTTTTACTACCTATATTCAACGTAATACACTAATTCTCATGTATGCAATAATTAAAGTATTTTATTTTCTCAAACGTTATAGGTTGTACATACACATAAAAAAAAACCAGAAGTTTGAGTGACATACGTAGACTTGTAAATAAAATCTCTACTACACATTTTTTTGGTGACGAAAATAGTAATATTTCACGAAAATCCACATAAAATTGAGGTCCGAATACAAAATGTCAAATTGTGTAAGGCAGGAAATTTAGTTACTTTTTTATTTTTACTCTTTCTCAGTGCTATCATCATAATCTGATTTTATATTAGAAGAATGAAATAAGAATAAATAACCCCAATCTAAAGAATGAAATTTTATTCGACATTTTTCATAAAATGTATCGTCGGGAGTAAACAAATTTAATCCATTATTTTTTTAACTTCTCATTAGAAAAATAAGTTTAAGAAGAACGTATTATTACAAAAGTAATGTAAAATTACTACCCATAAATTAGTTTCACTTACCGGCATTCACACAAGTCTTAAAATGGGTCAGAAAATATATTATAATTATGAATAGATGTCATTATATGTTAGGAATCAAAATTTCGAGCTCATACAGAGGATAGACGATATTTTGCAAATAATTTTTGAATATCAAGCTTTGAAGTGAATTTGACTATACGTGCACTCTGTTTTATGACACATAGATTTTTTGCAAATATTAACTGTACATAAGACTAATGAATTTTTATAGCACACACATATACACACTACTAATATCTAATAATGTAGAAAATATTATATGATGCAATATCTCAAGAAGTGTGGAAATTACCGAATTTTCCATAGCGATTCCATTACATTTATTAAACACTATTGTTATGAAATTAACTACACTAAAAAAATTTGCTGTAATTTTCAATTTACATAGTTTATTAAATTTCCTAATTTCAAGTTATGCCGTCTGAATATTTCGTAACAATCGCTTTAAAATTTACTATCAGAGTGAAAAGTTTTTAAATTTAAACTTGATTTAATTTTTTTGGCGTAAATAATTAAAAGAAGCAGCCTTTCAAATGAAGACAAAAATACGACTTTCAAATAGAAAGAAACTAGTATCGTATTCTCTGGTTTTCTTAATTTATTATTAGGTTACCCTTATGATAAAAATATTAACTGAGTTAATTTTAAATTTATTGGAGAACGTGATTATTAACGTCGTCTTAATATATCCTTATTTATTAAAAAGTTACTTCTGCCTGTTCTTTAAAAAAAAAAAATTGTTGTAAATGCAGTAACTCTCATCGAAAGTAGTTTTCATAATTCCTCTCCTTTGTAAAATTATTAACAATAAGTATTTTTAGAATGTTAATAATAGACCGAACTAGCAAGTTAATATTTATTTATTGTTTTCAAGACAGTCTCCGTGGAACTGTGTATCGCTTCAGTCGACGGAAATACTAAGAGAAACAGTCGGTCCAGTATTACAAATTTTCTGCTGATTTTTCAAAGGCAGTCATCGGTGATTCAGTGTCGTGGAATCGTATTCTTTGCACTTAACCTTTTTATTCTTGGCAATAAGTAGAAATCATATGGTATGAAGTCACAGCTATGTGGCAGATAACTCAACATTTCTATATCCAAAGTAATTAAATACTTGGTCCTTCGTCTGGCCGAGTGTGAAGGGACATTACCGTAATGAAGGAGGATCCTTGTTAAGGACGTTACTCTCAAATACTTCCAAAGAATTGTTATTATACATGTCTGCAATAACTTTTATTTTTAGGAAAAATCATTGCACTTTAACTCGTTCGTCCGACTGTATTTTTTTGATTCAATCAAATCAGGAGTATCCACTTAAACAGCAACGCGAGTGTACATTAAGGATGTAAATAAAGTCTTATACTCCTGTGAAATACTAATTGAAATCGATCGCGACTTTGTTGTTGATTGACATCCAAAACAAAGTTACGAAAAGTGACGTGATACGCTTAATTTTCATTTAGCCGCCAAATTGTAAAAATAAATGACAAACGCAAGCATAATATTTTATTAGATAAGCAAAGAGTTTAGTTTTCTAAATTTAAATTAATTTGTTATTACCATTATTAAATATGGTCTGTTCTAAAAATGTAAAGTGCGACTCTCCTATTTCTACTGGATAATTAGATATGACTTAAAATAAAATTTGAATTAAATTATACTAGTAAATTTACCTCCTATTTTTTTTATTGTATTTTTATAATCGTTGCTAAAGTTCATCCTCTCTAACTCTTTTCAAATTGTTTTCGCATTCGTATAAGCTATATTGTGAGCCTCTTTTTGTTCTATTTTCGTAAAAACAAAACGCATCGCGAACAAAGTTTCTTCACTTATAATATTTATATAAATTGTCATTATTTGCAGGTAACGAAATTTCTAATTTTCCTTTTTTTTTTGTTTTATATTTTTGAATTTTTCTCCAAATATCTTGAATAATTTCCGTCTCTTTGTAAAACTGTAGTTGAAAGTAATACCGTGCTTTGTGGTACAAAACCCTAAGGAACGTGTGTATACAATCGCCTCCCATGAAATTATTATAGAGAATATTTTCTAATTACAATTATATGAAAACAATTTAGAAAAAATATTATTTTAATTATTACGACATAACTTAACCTTCTTTTAAGAAATATTTTCATATTTAGTCTGAAAAAGGAAGAAATTTTATAACGAATGTACCATATGGTGGTTTTTATCTTGATGTATAATTAATTCATTAATTCATAAATGAAAATTTCTATAATTTTCGTTAATAAAATAATACAACATAATTTATTTATTTGAAACAACTTATTATTTTTGTTGATTTCTTTATTTTATATTAATTCCACTTTGAATCTGGATTTATAATCAGTTTATGGTTAGCTGTTTTACGAATAATGGTTTTGCTGTATTGAACTGACTTCCAATATTTTCTTCACCTGATTATAATTACACATTACATTCAATCCTCGTGCTTACGTTTTTAACACTATCATGCTTAATAATTAATTTGACACTACAAATTAATTGCAAGAAATATATACTCATAATAATATTCACTCCACTACTCCAAGAAATTCCTGTAAATTATAATCTGGAGCCGTTATGTTATTATCACCGTCATTTGCAAAGTTGTTATTGAATGTATATTTTGTAAAAGTCATGTGATATTTCGAAGATTAAATGTAACAAGCTTGTTTAAAGGCTACTACAATTTGTATACAATATTTAAAAAAAATTCAGTTTTAAAGTGTTTCGAAAACAATTTTTAATTTAAATTAATTAATTTTTAATGAATGAGTTCGAATTCGAATTATTGGGAATTTCGAATTATTTTTTACTGAAAGAAATTATTATTTTATTCGTCTAAAAACTCCAATCAGATAATTTCTTTTTGACAACTCATACGTGGAATGTTCAATAAGTTTTGAATAATCAATAAGTAATCACTTCGAATATTGATACATTTGTTGGTCAAAACAATAAATTTTTAATGCTTTGAAAACTTATAATTATTCTTTGTGCCAAAAATGGTTATTCCTTCTTAATATATTTTCCCCGAAAAGCTTGAAAAACTACTTCCTAAAATTCTTCTTGAAGTTTGGAAACAGGTGAAATTTCAGGGAAAAATTGCTTCTTGTTGTTCACGAGAAGCATTTTTTTGAACCTATTGTCCGGCGTACTAGTTATTGTAATACGATGTGCACATTTGTACTTTATGTTGAAGAACCAACACATTTTTTGAAATTCCCGCTTCTTTTTTCTTTAATTACTTCTTTTAAATGATGTGGCATTATGTAATGGCCCATCAATGGTTACATTTGTAGTTTTTACAGGACAAACAAAATTCGTTATAAATTCCAAGAAATAATAGCCGTAAATCTTTCGGTTAATTGAGTTATTTTGTATTACTTTTTGTGTCAGGACATGTTTAATATTTACTCGGCATTGTTATTGTTTTAGGGTCAGACTCGTAATCAGTTTGTTATTAGTGTTCACTGGTCAAGATAATAATAGTGGATATATTTTTTATCAACAGTTACAATTTATTTGCAAATACTTGAAAAATATTTACCAGAGAGTTCCAAAACCGTCTTACAATAGTCCTCTTGTACTTATTTTTCAACTTCGGGATACATGTTGCACTAATATTTGAAAATTTAAGATGGTCGTGAATGAATTTTTATTCAAGCATCTTTGAATACAAATTTCTTGACATTTCCCATGTTCTTTATGTTTTTTAAATCGATATATCCGAGCGAGTATTAACTTTGATGCTTTTCTTGCCCTCTTTAAATTAACTAGATAATTTTTGAATTATTAAAAACGATTACTGTCTCACAGAGAGTAGTTTTTTTATTACATTTCGATATAAATAACGAATTTAATCGCAGCACGACGTTATATTTTATTAGGTAATATAGATTCATTCATTATGGTCATTTATCGCTGGGGATTACAAGAGAACTAATGATGATAATTAATTGCTTCTTATGTCTCTATGCACTCAGTGGGGGTCACAAATAAATTTTATTAAAAAATACTCTCTTTTTTAACCTTGTCTATATCAAAAATTTATTGAACGCACCTCCTATGCAAAACGTTGAAAATATGCAATCCTTTGTAACTGATATGGCATATTGGTTACACATGAGTGTTGAAAATGGTTATAGATAATAATGATACATTGAGATATTTTTTAAATATTAAATATATTTGGCGTTAATTTTGTAGAAATTCATTATTGACATTTAAATGAAACTACATGATGTAGTATTATTTCTACTTTCTTTAAGTTCTTTACCTCGACCTAGGTTTCGTTGTATTGCAACATCTTCCGGTGGGCTATTAGCAAAGATCTTGCTAATCCCCCACCTGAATGTTTAGAAGGGTGAAGAATAAATAATGTTTCAAGAGGAAAGTCCTAAATCCACAAATCTGTAATTTTATTTAGGTAATTAATTTTTTTTAAACTACAAATGGCCAATTTTGCCATCAAAAATCTCAGAAAAAAAAGTGTGATTCCTTTGATAAAAACCATTAAGTAAACTTGAGTTTGATGTAGACAGTTAGTAAGTCTTACTTTTTAATTATCGAAGTTGATTAAATTTCTGTTTAAATTTTAATTAAAATATAAGATAATTTTAACTTATTTAGATTTGGTTTACCATTTAGGTGAAGAAGTAATTACAATCATTTTCCTAAATAAATTTTAATTTCTCAGAAGATTTCGTAGAAAGTAATTGCTTCTGTAAACATTATCTGGTAAGCCTCAAATTATTGAATGGATCTTTATTTACTTGTTGACCTTTAAATAATGAAAGTTATCTAAATATAGAACAAATTCTTCTAAACTTCAATTGTATTTACCATGAAAACCATTCTAATTTAAATAGTTTTACATAGTAAATTTACTAGAGTTATTAATTTTAGTTCTTGATATTCTGCTTACTATTTTTATATTTAAAATGTCGTAGTTTTCATATCTCTTATTTAAAAATATTTATAATTTATATTGTAATTTATATATATTATTATATATAAATTACAATATAAATTATATATATTATTATATATATTTATAATTTATATAGTTAATTTATATAATATAATTTATATTTAAACATGTCTTGAAAAAATTTGTTCAAAAATTTGTTATGTTCTCATCTAGAGCGAATGAGTATTGAGTTTGGTGGTATCGGAATAGATATATTGCAAGGTTGTCGATATTCGGAAAATCAGTGTCAATATTCGGAAAAAAATAAGGCGTAGTAAATAAAATGAAGCATTTGGTCATTCGACGATATCGGTGTATCGACTCAGAAGAAAGTCCTCACATGACAGCCAAGAGAAGAAGATTATTTCAAATATTGAGCTGAATGAAATTTACTGAAAATATATGTATTCTAGTTCAAAGATTATTATGTTGAGTAAAATACGATATATTAAAATAATGTTTTTGATATTTGTAAATATCACCATAGAATTAATTTAGTAAAAAAATCGATTCAAAATTTTGTCACAGGCACGATTAGGTACTACTGTCAATGACTTCAAGAGAAGTCACATATTCAATTTCTGTCAGAGGAGTTTGTTTTTTTTATTCATTTCACTATTACATGCATTATTAATAATTTATGTTAAATACTTCACGATTTGTGTTCATATGCGTACATTGAGTCTTCAGCGGTAAAAAAGGAATATAGTAGCACGCGCAAACGATAGGTTTACAAGGTTTGATTTGTATGAAAAAAAGTTATTCAAACAATTTTAATGGTATTTTTAGTAATTTACGGGGTTATTGCAAATAAATAACATATGTTTTCTTTTAATTTAATAACGGAAACGCTAAACTATTAACTTCTATTTAAGTATTTCCGACGAGATTTAAAAAATATAATGATGAATAAAATACTATAGTAATATTTTCAGATTATATTAAATTTTCCTAACTAAATAGGGTAAATAAAGAGGACTTCTAAATTTAGGCATATTGTTACAGCATGACAAAGACCGACTATATACAGCCTATTTGACAGTAAGGATTATAAAGGATATCAAATTTGAATGGTTCATACTACCACTTTATTCATCATAATTCGCCTTCAGTGACCACTCAAATAAGAGATGGAATGCAAATATTTCAGAAGTGATGAAAATGTGAAAACGGTAGGGCATGGATGGCTACAATTACGAGAAAAACAATTCTTTAAACATGGTTTGCGTACAGTTTCGAAGCAATGAAATACTTGAATTCAACTTTATGGAGACCACATAAAAATGATGTGTATTTTTTTGAACTGATATAATATAACACTTTATAATTTATAACACTTGTTTATGGCACTTTTAAAGTTTTCATTTGATAGACCTCCTTTATATTTTATCCATTACTTCATTTATTAACGTGGTAGAAGTATATATTAAAATGCATTTTTGGATCAAAAAAAGCTAAACAACACATTTTAGGAATATTTTCTATATGTATACTTACGTCACAGTTTTATCGGGGTTTATAAGCATTCGGTACTCGAACGACAAAAACAGAATATATCCATTCATATTTTTCTGAATATTAGCATTAACACCCTTTTAGTTTCAGGGCGCTTGTAATGAAATGTAGTTGAATTACGTTAAACGTAATGAAAAAACATGTACTTATTTTTTTAAATACCTCTTCGTGTGTTGGTCAAATTTATCTATGAATATTTTTTAGCTCATAGATCCCAATGAGAGCGACATTATTGAATACACCTTTTGAAATACAATAAAAACTATATATACTATTAACTAAAATTAATATAATATATAATATAATATATTTTACAGTCAATATGTTTTAGTGTATCCGATCTGTCTCAAATTTAAATTATAAATTCTAAAAAGTCTTTTCATATTTTTAAAACATAACAAGAATTGTTAACGTAACCGATATAAGTAAAGTTAAAGTAAGTCTTAAATATTTCAAGTATCTACCCTAAAACTAATCGTTTCAAATGATATTTGGGGGAAAAACAAGAATTTTCTTGCTGTTGAGGAAATAATAAAAACTCTAGTATAAAGAATATTGCAAATTAATATTTTGTCTTCACTTTCTAAGTTTTTATTTGTTCGAAATTATTTACATCTCCGCGTAATTTTTTTATTTTGGAATTTTCTTATATAATATAATATTTGGTTAGCCTACAATTTTAAGTACCTATCAATTTCACAATTTGTGTCCTTAATTTCATATAGTCTGCACCGTACAAATTTAACTAGAGAATGATCGTACTTTTAATATAGAAAACAGCCATTTATGATTATTAAGCAATTAATGTAGTCGGCAAAGTTAATACCGCCGATACCGTCTGGTCGTCGTCTCGTAGAGATCGTCGGGAGATGCTATACGTGGGGGCGCCCGCGTCTGCGTGCGTACGTGCATCTGTGCGTGTATGTTTGTGTGTTTGTGTGATAGGTGTGTTAATAAAAGAATGACTTAATACTAATCTATATGTGATATTCCGGGTTTCATGGCAGAAGAAGCCGAGTTTTTAGGTGATGGTTAGTTATGTGTGCCAGCTGAGGGCTGTTGTTTATTTTATTATATTTATTCTGCAGACGAATTGAGACAGTTACTCCTAAAAGCCGATCAAACTTTGAGTAGCTCGTAGTAATTTTTTAAGATTAATAACCATATGCCGAAGTTATAATCGCGTCATGTTCCTGATGTTAGTTATGGGTCATTACTGCAGTAGGTCATACATGTTCCATGTATAGAAGAATAACATACTAAGGTGTTTGTTTAATGGTGACAATATCAATGTCCTGTAGAATTATAATAGAAAGTAGTCTTGTAGAAGGTAGTCCTGTAGATTATGTTATATTAATGATATACTTGATTATTAAGTACTAATCGTGTTACATTCGGTCAAGGTTGTGTATATTTACAGATGCTTCATTTTATATTTCAAAGAAATAGAAAATTAAGATATTCCAAGTCCTAAATATTTCAAAGCTTCTTTTTATCATGTACTTTATATTTATTACACGCCTTTCATAATACCATAACTTGTAACGATTTCTTCTTGTCGTAAATAAAATTGAAGTATTGTAAATAGAAATGAAGTGAAGTAAGTGACAAAAGAAATATGACCAGATTTTAGCAATGATTTGTTAGTCAATTTGTTTCAGATGACTATACTTAGAGCAAATCTAAATTTTATGAATTAAAAATTATCTAACTAATAGATAAGTGAATGGTTTTACTAGTTTATGTATTTATTTGTTTTAATATGCAGGGGTTAAAAGACTTAAGATGCAAATAAAAAAATTAGATATTTTTGCAATGAAGAAATAGTTTTTTTACATATGATAACTCTATATGACCGACTACTCTAACTCTGTATGACCTCTTTGCAATCGACAGTCGTTCATAAACGTATAAGCAGCAATTATAAAACATTATTCATATCTATTTTGACATCTTTGGTTTCGATTACCGAAATTCTTACACTTATATGGGTTCTTAAATTACCTGAAGTAATGTAAGAATTAGTATAAAGTCCCCTTCAGACGTTCCTAAATTGTATTCCGGATGAATTATACCTTTAGAGCTCATGTTTTATTCCCCCCCTCATTTCTTCCATATGAAAAGTTTTCACTATTCTCTTTTTTCCTATATTTTCAATATGGCTAAATAATATTTCCTATACATTTTTCACTATTTTATTCACATAACCTTTTCATAGACTCTTTCAACATTAATATGAATTTTCATAAGCTTTAGTTTCCATTACTAACTGTCAGCACTAGCAAACTATTACGAAAACAACGGACGTTATTTATTGCAACTTCAATAAAACCGTTTTGATACACCCCCGCGTTTATTCATTGTTCTACTTCTTCACCTATTCTAACTTTAAAATATTTCATATTTTTATATTGCGTATAGTTTTGTAAGGAAAAAATATCTATTAATAATTTATCCTCTACCGGAAGATCTTATAATGTCGTAAAATAAAAAAAAGAAACGAAGAAATGGTGAAATGTAAATTTACTCAATGTACCCTTTTTTGTTTTCCCTTCCATCTTTTCACATCCCTGTTTATGCAAAAGTCACAAAAATAAATAAATCACCGTGAATATGATATTGCATGCCACGATTAAGTCGGTATTAACATAAACAGAAAAAAACATTAAAATACTGATTACGCACTTGAAAGAATGTAAAACACATCAATAATATTCACCGAATATTTAATTTTGAGATCGAAATCTAAATAAAATCTCGTGGATTTAAGAAGCTCTTAGCTAATATAAACTATATTTTCCCACATTTTATTGCTGACTCCACATCTTTCTCAATTTCGAAATAATAGGGTAATATCGCTTTATCTGTTTCCACTCCTTAAAATAGTCATTATATTATTAGCATTCCGGAGACAATTAAACGTAATTAGGCTCCATTATCAAGACACGAGCAGATGAAATGACGTTAAAAAAATATCCGATAAAATTAAAATGTGAAGAAGTCAGTTTAATTTCTGAAACACGTAATAAATATTTAATAGGGGAATGATGACATTTCATTAAATAAACTTATTCAATTTTATTCGTTATTCCTTCAAAAAATTGGTTTTCATTTTAAAGTATTTAAATATTACGTGAACCCAGATCACAAAAACATTTTGACATATAACAAGCCTTTAATTCCTTACAAATACATTTAAACATTCACTTTACTAATTGAACATTTCAATAATTTTGGAAAAAGAAGTAAAGCAATCGTTAGGCCGCACGTAGGAGTATTTGCATGATGAAATCGCCCAAAAGTCGAAAATAGAAACTTTTTAAAAACTCGCATAAACCTTTTGTTTTTATCAGATTAGATAACAGTTCGTCGAATTACAGTAACAAATAACACACTCGAGCTCGTCCCTCCCCACACCATTAGTCGGAACCTAGTCATTGTCTGAACCGCACGACTTTGTTCTCGGCCATTTATTTAATCACCACGTTACTTTTAAAATAGTGATTTTGTGTGATTGTAGAAAAAATTCATTCTAAATATATAGAAGGAAAGTATGTAGTATACTTTTTTATAGTTTACAATTATTTATTAAATTAAATAAGGTTCCATATAGATGTAAAAAAAACCTATAAACACGTATTTTTTGTTTGTCAAACATTTAAAAAATTGGGTTTTTGTTTACTTGTCAAGGGTTGTCAAGGTTTGGTTCCCTGAAATATTTGTAACTGCAGTTATTGTTGAGCAATTAAAGTAAAAACATTGTGCACCCATGTTCCCCATTTTGTTTTTCGAAGCGATGAAACGCGATGAGTTGTACAGTTTTAATTTTTATTAACGTGTTTTTGTTCTCTTTATTTGCAGATATTTCTGAATTTTTTTTAAGCTTCACAAATTTTACCAGAAGAAATTTGTGTTACCTTATGCAAGAATGAAAGGGAATGAAAACTGACGACAAGTTTTTGTTATTGTAAGATAAGGTTGTAAATATTACTCGTAGTCCTGACAATAACAAAAATATCTTAATTTGCACTCTGAGATTTTTTCAGACCCAATTTAAGCAGAGATGGACTGCAACTGAGCGAAAGGAACAGCGTTTCTTAAACAATAACAAAGAATGGCTAGCATCCTCTATAAAACTTCCAAATTTCGGCACAGAAACTGAAAAAAAATGTAGGCGTCCTACTAAAAGTTTGGAAGAACTAAGTGAATGTAGCAAGCGGGGAAAATTATGCAATTACGTAAGCAAGTGCCTGCCGAAGAGTTGGTCTACGCAGCTACTGTTAGGTAACGTACTAGTGGAAATACCGATGCATCTGTAATGTTAAAGAAAATCACGAGAGCCACTAAAATCCATAAATCTATTACTTTAAACCGAGAAATAGTGAATGTAAAAAAATACACACCAGAAGGGGCATTGTCAATTTTCGTTGAAGGGGACTTCACAAGAAGGCTGTGGTAAAAAAAATCAAAGTGCCAATAAAAATATTTATCCCTGTTATTGTCTGATTCAAAAAGCAAAAAACCAAGGCTACCCCAAAGAAGAAACCATCCGTGTCATAGAAACGTGCATGGAGGTTCAATTGCAAGCGTTACTTGACCATACAGTATCACGTTTAATGAAATACTTGACCGAAGTAATTGAAAGTTGCATAAATGAGTAAAAAGAAAATTTAGAATTAATTTTAAAATAGGGATGCAATGGGTCTCAACAGTCACAGTTCAAACAAACGTTTCGGAACACCACTGATAGTGATGCAAACATATTTCAGAGTTCTTTAGTTTCCTTGCAACTGGTAGTTAGAGTGAACGGAAAGATTACATGTTAAAATGGATTTTCAGTGAGATTTTGTAGGCCAGTTCATATAAGATTTCTTCTATAGTCTAGAATCTAGAGATTCTACAGGTACCAACCTCTGATGGGATAACGAAAAGTAAACACACCATGTTATTCACGATGATCGAAGGCAAGGTATGCAATGTTGCCACTGACACCTAATCAACAATGCGCTGCTATATTTGTGGACAGACTTCCAAAGTTTTTAATAAATTAAATAAATGAACACTTTTTTGAGTCTTTACTACATTTAGTATATAAACTCTCAATAAAAAAATGGCAGGCGGGATCACATTCGGAGAAGTAGTATGTCAAAGAAAATAAAAAAATTCAAATAGAATTTAAACAAGAATTAGGGCTCTGATAGATGTCCCCAAAGCTGGGTTTGGAAACGCCAATGATGGCAACACGTCATGAAGATTTTTTGCAGACCCAGGGATATTTTCTTATCAAACGAATGAGGATCATACTGGAAGTTATTTTCAATGAAAATCGCATAAATGCTAAAAAAATTGATGTATACGCTTATGAAACAGCGAAAATATATGTAAATTTATATAAATGGCACCCTATGTCACCGATAATCCACAAAATTTTATACATGGAGCCCAAATAATAAGGAATGCTTTATTAACGATTGGACAATTGTCAAAAGAGGTGGCTTAGGCTGGCAATCAAAACTTTTGGCAGTACCGACTGAATTTTTCAAGAAAATTTTCAAGAGTAGATTGCAACACGGACATTTTAAATAGATTGCTCTTAAGTTTGTATCCGTACTCAAGCTCCATAAGACCTAAATTACATAAGAAAAAGCAACCATTTTCTAAAGAGGCATTGGATTTGATGGTCGCGGGGTCACCACTCGAGTCATCGCTAAATATAGGTATTGATGACGAAGAGGACGACGAAAATGAGGATGGTGAAGATGATTTAGAATAATAATTTTCCTGCTTTTAAGTAAACTGTACGCTAACGTGAACTGTATGCGTATAAAATACGGTATTTACTTGTATTTTTACTGTTTTCTTAGTAATAAATACTTTAAAACATTTAAGAATATGCTTTTAATTAATAATAAATTGTAAAATATTTTTGTCCGATTTTATCACACAAATAGTCCTATGTGCGCCGATGCCAATAAATATAGTATGTATTTGTTTTTTATTTTTTATTATTATTAAGTGGTTTAACACTTTCCTGTCCATAATATACAAGTAAATGTTTCCTAAATTGTAAATTTATTGTATGAATTCGTTTAGAAGAATCATTTTAGAAGAAAAAATTAAAAGTTTTTAATTGTGGAAAAACTGTTTAAACTAAATTGACAATTCTGAATTTCTGTTAATGTGATTTTATATGTATATAGTTTGTGTACTGTATATTCTCAAATAATATGTAAAGTTCTTCTAGAAATTAAATAGAGGATTAATTGACCATAATTTTTATTATTCCTGTAGTTAGCTCTTTGATAACGTCTGATAAATTGGTTTCAAATAAGAGAACCTCGAACTACCGTTTTTTACTTCCACACTTACGATCAAATTTATTAAATAAAATAATATTCTAAATACTTAGATATGCACCATAAATGGGGCTTTCTGCTGTACATAACTATTAAAATATTATTATAATATTTAATTTTTGAAACTTATAACACATTATGTTTCACCAAATGTATTGCATTATTCCTTAATAATTCGGTGAATATGACCATTAATTATAAATATGAGAGTCGACGAATAAAATATACATCAGCTGGTCTATCTCGTTATTATTTGGACATATATTAAGAAAATTAATTCAATTTCCAACCTCAGCTTAAGGGCCTTTCCGTAATAACGACCTGAGTAATGGGCAATGTGTTTTTATAGTTATGTTATTCTGTTATCTTCCAGTGGTAAAGCGTTTTTATTTATAATCCCTGTTAAGTCCAATAAAGAATAAAATTGAGGTATGTAAGTTTTTTAATTAGGAACTATGAAGTATTTAAAGACGAAAAATGAATATGATTCGAATAATTTCGTAATCAAATTTATTATGCATTTAATAATTTTGTAGTTATATAAAATATGTAGTAGTTTTATAGTCATGTTTTAGGAAATATAAGCCATTCAAAGTGTAATGTTAAGTTATCGCATATTTTCGTAGCTCAAAAATTATCCGATAAAAGAGAGGATAACTTAATTTAGACCCCTTGCAAAATTCCTTACACTACATCAAGTACCAATGGCCAATACACAACCACTATTTTTTTCGCTAGCTTCAAGTACCTCTAACATTTACAACACTTACATTGTAACTAAGATCTTTAATGTCACAGCGTTCATTTTGCGAAACTAAGTACGATTAATTGATATTATTATTTTTAAATTTAAGTTTAATACAAGTATTTTATTTGTTTTTCACAAAAATAAAATTAAATCACTGGGAAAGATCTAATGTTTCAATATTTAATATATATAATAATTTTGCCTATGACCTAGCGCAACATAAATATTGAATTTAAATAAAGAAAATAATAAATATTAAAAACGTTTGAAACTTCGTTGACTACAGCAGTTAGACAAAACTAGGCGCTGCATTTTATCTCGCATACATTGCTGTCAATAATACAGGAATGAAAAATAATATTTGGAGACTTAATTCTTTAAATTGAGATATGCATTTTGAATAGGAGGGTGTAGGCGATAATTCGTTATTTACATTTTCATGATATTTGTGGTTTATTACCACAAACAACATATTGCATTCGATTATTCGAAAATCAGTCACATAATTGGGGTTGTAAATCATGTCTAATTTTGTCATGATGAACAGCAAAAGTACACGCCAGCAACTATTTGTATCAGTTACAAAATGTCATCCTTTCATATTTCCTTTGCTCGCCTGCTCAAATCCTCGGATTTTTTTGCACTTATCCTCGCCTCGTTTATTTTACGGATTATTACCAGTCGTTTATGAGTAGCTGCGACGTCATGACGTGTGCCATAAAAAAAATAGGTCAAAGCGTAAATGTAAAAACACAATATGAGAATTATCACATATAAAAAGGGCAAATCCCGCTGAAAGGCAGTTGATGTTACAGAAGAATAGAGAAAAAACTTGAAAAAAAACACATAAATTACAGAAAGAAAATTTATCGAAAAAAATACAAATAATTATATATGGAAGACGTAAGAAATATGTTAAATAATGCACAAATATACGAGAGATACTAGAAACTTAATTGCAATGTTAAAAGCCTAAGTTTTTAGATTATGTTGGATCATGATATCGCCGAAAACTTCTGTTTTTCGCAAGCAAGAAAAGTAAGAGACACAAATAGGCGAGGAAATAGAAAATAAAAATGATACAGGATGCAAAGATATGGAAGCATTTCAAACCCTTCAAATGGCTTTCAAATGATCGTCTTCTTTTTAAATTTAATGTTTTTTCATATGTGCTTTCTATTATATGAATATTTATTCATCTATGTTTATAACTTCTTTCGATGGATTTGATTAATCAGATTCTCGATTATCGAAATACCCTTCGCCAGCAATTAGTCCAGACACGCAAGATTTTACTTAATAAGTTTGAAATTTATATCATCATAGAGTTCGCGTTCGAAAAATTAATAAATTTTTTTTCTCAAATAAGATTTCACCAAGTATTATCTTGGTTAAAGTTCATAATTACTAGGTTAAAGTGACGGCAGAGGCTACCCCTTTATTTTGGATAAATTGTTAAACGATAACAAATATAGAATACATTAAATATTTATATTAAAAGCTAGCAAGCGGAAGTGGATGTGTTGAAGTTAGGGCGAGATTCGTATCTCTAGTGTTCATCAAGTTCAGATATTGCGAATAGCTTTGTCCCAAACTGCCAAAAGTTGTCAATATAATTAGGATGTTACGAGAAAATATTTTTTTAACTTTAATACGGTTTACTGACACCTGGAGAAATAATAAATCGACTCAGATTATTTACTTTTTTTTGGCTTCTTGTCGTGTTAAGATCCTAAACAACAAGGTATGTAATTATAATTTGGTAAAGAAAATATTTTCATAATAGCCTATAATATTGTAAACCCATCATACTACCTGATCAGTAGACATCCTATATTTATTTAAATCACATTGGTGATTTAAATAAATATAGGATGTCTACTGATCAGGTAGTATGATGGGTTTACAATATTATTTGCTATTATGAAAATATTTTCTTCAAATGTACAATTTTATTCTTTCATTTCAAGTCACAATAAAGTCATGTCAAACACTTCCCTTCGTTGATGAAAGTACGATGTATAGTTCATTCAAATTACTATCGAAAAATAATCAAATTTATTTAAATTGACACATATCGTGCTACATTACCTGTTAAAATGATTTTTTCTTTTATTTAATTTAAACCCATAATATCACGATTACAAATATTTTGCAAATTGATGATAATAATTTCCATAACTATAACATATCGGAAATTACAGGTCACTAAACGGCTCGGTCAGTACAGCATGTTCTTTTGCACTAATTCAAAGTTCTGTGTTTAAGTCTCTGATACAATCTCGACTATAAATCTTAAATGGTTAATCTTAAGTGCTTACGATATAGGAGAAATTATTTTTTAATTGTGCAGTTGAGATATTTTATATTGGAGAGGCTATAATACAAAATTATTTTCGAGTGTAAAAATTTTACGAACTTCACGCACGAACGGAGAGTGGAACTATCGAAAGGAAACAGAAACTTTTGGTATTTGAATTTGTAGGATAATAAATGTGTAACAGTTTATCTTCCATGAAACATGAAACAAAAGGTATCTTATGACAAGTTGTTGTTTTACAGTTATTAATAAATGAAATATACTACAAAAGCCACGTAAAATAAACAAATTAATTTTCGGCGACAGTTGATATTTAGGATATCTGACAGGTAAATCTTATTTTAAGATATTTTTTACTGTTGTACATATCAATATGCGTTTAAAAGTATTTAAAATAATTTCAGTTCAAATTATATTCTCTTTCATCATCATCATCAAAAGCACAACATTCCTCTGCAAGCCAAGGCTGACTCGCTGATCTCCTCTACCTGACCCTATCTGACGGGATGGCCCTCCACCGGTTGAATGTGGAAGTGAGTTTTTCCATTTGCTTGTTTGTTTTGGTTCCAGGATTAAATTACTTAACCAATCTTTATATTATATCTCACCCATAAGCCTATATTATGGATATGAATATAATATATTTTTTTACCAAATTACTTAATATTTTAATTGCAAAAGTGAGTTACCTTGATTGTTTATCTCATTTTCACAAATTTGACATTTCTACAAGCTGCATTGTGAAAATAAATACAAAATACATATATCCTCAATATGAGATGTCCACAAAAATGGAATTCAATTTTTATGTAATTAAATTAATTACTTCGTACCGTACAGAAGCCTGGCATAAGTTTAAGTTTACTTGAGATATAACGATGGCCAAGTATTGACCAGAGTATTGGGAGAAGTATTTGCAGTAGCATACTATTGCAATATATATATTCTACTGAAACTAATTGGTAAGTTTACAGTAATAATTCTACATTGACGAAGACGGGCAACTAAATACCTCGTGTTAAAGGTCAGTAAATTCTATTCCCTTTAGGATCAATAAAATATTAGAATCAATAAAATATCAAAACCATTACCAGTAGTAATGATTTTGATGACATATTTAACATCATGCTTTATATGAATACGACGTTTCTTTGCACAATTTAATTAAATACATAAAATGTAAAGCAAGTTATTCTACTAAATATCTTGATCTTCTGATTATCAACTTCAGTAAAGTATCTTTATATAACTCCACTACTAATGGGTTTTCGTTCGACACTATACCACGCATTTAATAAATAAATTAACCAGTAACGGATATAAATGCAGCATTATGAAAAATACGAGTCATGTACATAAAAAATATACAACAATATTGGGTGAAAGACCCGAGACCGAAACTTTTACTGGTTACTTCGCACTGGTTTACAATTTTGCTTATAAAATTACTTTACTTGAACGAAATAAACTCTTGAAGAGCGCAAAAGAATGTAAAGAAAATATTTTATGAATATTCATTGTACTTCAAAAATATTTCATGAGGGAGTGCAAAATTTAATTACGGTACTACATTTTACAGGAATCGAAAAAAATTGGTCGCTCTATTGCCGCGTCTGTTGTAATTCAGTCACACTTTTTAGTTTCACCATAGCTGACAAGTTTCCTGCAGTCGCTATAAGTAGTATATATAATTCGGTTGCACTTTACTATCTTTTTTATTTGGCCTTAGAAGGAAAATATTGACTTTCAATATTTCCTTAGTGGTTAATAATTGATTAAATGCTACGTGGGTACTACAGAACAGACATATTTATGACAATAGCAAAAAAATATTTAGAACTGCGCCTCCATTATCAGAAAATATATTACATATATAGTCAACCCTTATTACTTGCTGTGGGGGGAAAATACCCCACTATTTAAATTTTGGGAATGTTTTCCACTATACGTGTACGACACAAATGAATCATTGTGTAATTATTGAAGTACTAGCGGTATAGAAATGTACACCCAATTGGCGTTTTCCCTTTATGAGTTATACGATTCAAGGGTATACAAACGTCCCCCCCTCGCCCATAAGTGTAATTTTATAAGTATTTTTTGTGACTGTTATATTTATTTTATTAAGATTCCATAGGTAGACTTATATTTTCACTATGTCCATCTGTTTATCCATTTATTTATTACATCCGTTTAATTCGCGAACTTATAGGGATGCAAAGCTGAAAATTTTCTGAAATTGGTTTATTTATACATAATTATATAACCTACGAAGATATGTAGTAAAATATTTAAAATATTTTTCACGATGCTTTCCCTACGTGTAAAGTGGGGAAGACTATTTTTATTTGCATATCCCACTGTCTAGGTTACTATAGAATATATCTTTCAAAAACAGATAAATAAAAAACATTTTTTGAGATAGGAATACGTCTCCAAATAAGTAAGCTTTAAAATAGTAATTTTTTTTAGCCTCACGTCCCCACGTCTAACCTAAACAAATATTTGAAAAGCCCTTTCAATGTTGCTTTAAATGTAACGAAATTGGAAAAAGTCAGAATAGGCTCTACTAGCTTACAAATAATAGTTGACCGACTAATGATATATAATTTGATCTCTGAAAAGTTATGAGAAACTCTATAGAAACGACGTATGGTAATTCCAAAAACTTTGTATTTTAAAATATATGTTTATAACTTCTGAATGATGAACTGCAAGTGAGAAATCGAAGACAACTGTTACAATTTTTTCTATGTAGTAAGGAAAGTTACATTTCAAGGTGTACAATGTAATAAGGAAAGTTCAATATCTAGTTTAGAATATATCTCGCAAAATTACTACGATACATTTTTCAAATATTTTTATGGACAATTTATTTAATTTGTTAAAGATAAATACGAATTTATTTATGTATCACAATTTAGTATGGATATAAAAACAGGAAAATTAGAGTTAGATTTAAAAATTTACATTCTAACCTCATTTTTTTGCCATGGAAACAGGTAGCGAACATTGAAAATGATATTTAGGTGTATTTATTATTTCATTGGCAGAAATAGCATTTTGATGATGGCATGGATGGATGGCAGAGATATTAGTTTTAAAACCACTGTAAACTTTTTACTTCATTGGTCTTAAAAATTTGGAATTTAAATTTATGTAGACCTAGCTAACCAACCAATGTGCTCGTGAATTTAAAAATATTATTTGACTATAAAATTTTACATTTTATTAACGATATTTGACTATAAATTTTTTGACATGTATTTTTATTTTGATTGACATAGTTCTGCGCTTCATTTTACTTTAACAAAAATATAATAATATATCGCGACATGATGAACTTATATTTTATTTATCTTGTATATTTCTAAACAAAAATTATGGCAATACAAGAACTCAACTAGCCGTACAAACTTTCACATATCTAACATCCACGATGCGTCGTTTACTTAAGTAGCGCGTCGCATGAACAATGTTATGATTTAGAAAGCACGTCGTCTGCAGAGCGCCTCTCGTAAATCTAAACTGGAAATCGTAACTTGAATCGCCGTTGCTGTGCTCCGATTCGACCGCAGCTAACTAGTTATGTCAGAATTTTCCGAACCCTCTCGATGCGTCTGTAAATTGAGCTGTACGCCTTTTATGACCCTCACCAATATCGATAATAAATTCATCTTGTGTAAATGTGGTAATTTTAAAATCTATCTGCAATTTTCCTCTTTTTATATCCATACTAAATTGTGATACATAAATAAATTTATATTTATCTTCAAGAAATTAAATAAATTGTCTATAAAATTATTCAAATTATATCGTAGTAATTTTGCGAGAATATAGGTTGAATTTTGATGTACATATATATGATTACCTAATTTTGGACTACTACTTAAACTTTTTTAATTCATTCTATTTACCATATACTTGAATATATATCAGTGGAATAAATAGATAAATCATGTTACATACCTTTTGAGTAGACCTTTTAATGTAATTTTCGTTCCTGCATAAAAAAAATTGTACCACGTTGTAATAACGGTTGTCTTCGATTTCTCACTTGCAATTCATCATTCAGATGTTATAAATATATATTTTAAAATACAAAGTTTTTGTAATTAACATAAGTCGTTTCTATAGAGTTTCTCCTAATTTTTCAGAGATCAAATTATATATCATTAGTCGGTCGACTATTATTCGTAAGTTAGTAGAGCAAATTTTGACTTTTTTCCAATTTTGTTATATTTAAAGTAACATTGACAGTACTTTTCAAATATTCAAAATAGTTGTTTAGGTTAGGCGCGGGGACGTGAGGCTAACAATAATTATTATTTTAAAGCTTACTTATTTGGAAACGTATTCTTATCTCAAAATATGTTTTTTTATTTACCAATTTTTGAAATACATATTCTACAATAACCTACACAGTGGGATATGCAAATAAAAATAGTCTTCCATAGTTTACACGTAGGGGAAGCACCATAAAAAAAACTGTGAAAAATATTTTATTACATGTCTTCGTAGGCTACATAATAATGTATAACTAAACCTATTTCAGAAAATTTTTAGCTTTCCATCACTTTAAGTCCACGAGTAAAATGGATACAATAAATACATGGATAAACAAGTTGGATATGGTGAAAATATACGTTTACCTACGGAACCTTTAATAAAATCAACGTAACAGTCACAAAAAATACTTATATAATTACACTTATGGGCGAGGGGGGGGGAGGCTTATGTACCCTTAAATCGTATAACTCATAAAGGAAAAACGCCAATTGGGCGTACATTTCTATACCGCTAGTACTTAAATGGTATTATGATTACACAATGATTCCTTTGTGTCGTACACGTATAGAGGAAAACATTCCCAAAACTGAAATAGTGGGGTATTTTTTCCCCGTACAGCAAGTAATGAGGGTTGGCTATATATGCGATATATTTTCTATTAATGGAGGCGCAGTTAAAAATATTTTTTCTAACACGTAGAATTTAATAAGTTATTAATGACTAAGATAGTATTGAGTGTCAATATGTTCCTTCTAAAGCCAAATAAAAAGATAATAAAGTGCAACCGAATTATATATACTACTTATAGCGATTGCAGAAAACTTGTCAGCTATGGTGGATTTAAACAGTGTGACTGAATTGCAACAGACGCGGCAATAAAGCTATCAAATTTAATCGATTCCTGTGAAATGTAGTACCGTAATTAAATTTTGCACTCCCTCGTGAAATATTCTTGAAGTACAATGAATATTCATAAAATATTTTCTTTACATTCTTTTGCGTTAAGTAGTTTAATCCTGGAACCAAAACAAACAAGTAAATGGAAAAATTCACTGCACTCACTGGATGAGTTAACAACATAAAACCTTTAGTTAAAAACCTTTAGTTCTTTAAGTTATTTATAATAAAGCATCACATTATAACATATAGTTGGTGTGTATTTATTTTAAATATCTTGCCTTAATGTTTTTATGTTTGCCATACACGATCTTATCAAATAGGCTGTAATATATTATAATTATATTTAGTATACATTATTTTTATATATTATTTTACTTGTAGATGACCTTTGTAATGATTATCTCTTTAATTTAATTATAGAGTCAGGTATTTTTTTCCATAAATATTATAAATAAATATCATTTCCAATACACAATGCACCTGATATTCACAAGATATTTTTATTCCTATACTGCTCACACTCTTAATAATCACAACATTAATTCAATGGTACTTTGAATAACATTAATTTCATATATTGTCCGGCAAAATATATTAAAATTAAATAGAAAGTTATGTAGAAAAGTGCAATTAGATTAATAATATATTTGAAATATGTTTCTTAATTAGGAAATATAAAATAACAGTCAATTGATAATTTCGATAGAATCCTTGACGCAGTAATTTTTTTGTAATAAACTTTAAATATATTTGGACATACATTAAAAGGTGTCATATAAAACCATGTACATAACAAAACATGAATGTGGTATAGTAATCGAGCTCCCAAGTAAATGTAGCTATAAAGTGACACAATACATTCCGACCCTATTTGATAACGTAGGTCTGGTATTTTCTTACAGTTTAAACAATACTCTCTATTGTTGATACTGAATTTGATAAATCATCCCACTGTATTATTTCAGGTCCAGCGGGCATTGTAAAATAGACAGTATGGAATACGATTAACTGGCATTCTCGCTAATCGAGACCCTTTAATACAATGCAATGAAGTTGGAATGTGTCTGACAATACATTTTACAAATAAGGTAGGAAATATTAACAAATTTATGATGGAGGTATATTTATTTATTATAAATGTCTGAAAGAAAAATTAAAAAGTCCAACTGAGTTGCGAGTATACGGTGGTGAGTTAATTAAATAGAGATTAGAAGCGAGTGCACATTTTATAAAAATGTCAATTGTGATTGGAAGTGACTGCAGATTTTATAAAATGTCAATTGGGATTGGTAGTGAATGCAGATTTTGTAAAATGTCAGTTGGAATTGGAAGTGAATGCAGATTTTATAAAATGTTAATTGGGATTGAAAGTGAATGCAGATTTTATAAAATGTCAATTGAGATTGGTAGAGAATGCAGATTTTATAAAATGTCAATTGGGATTGATAGTGAATGCAGATTTTATAAAATGTCAATTGCGATTGATAGTGAATGCAGATTTATTGAGAAACAAAAATTATAAGATTTAGAATCATCGTTATTGTCTTCCGGTAAATTTTACATAAAATTCTAGTAATACTTTTTTATTATTTTGACGATCAGTTTTATCTGTAAGGCGGAGATAAATTTTATGGACATTTTCAAATATATCTCAAGAAATATCTTACATATAATTTTAGAAAATTATTTGTAGTTGTGACAAGTTTCCTCTCAACTATTTAATGTAAGACGAAAATAAATTAATTATATCTGCCTTTCTCAAATGGTTACGCTTACATTTTAGAAGTTACGTAGTCAAAATATATGCTTCACTTAAACTGTGCCAGATTTCAAGGTTCTACGTTAGAAAATTTCTGAGAAAAATGGCATGTATGTTTTTAGAAATATTTCCAGAAATTTCTTAAATAAAATTCTAAGTAAAAAAAATTGTTTTATAAACCTTGAAAATTATAATCAATTAATACCACAATATACAGGATATTAAAATTTTCTATTTCTTCATTTACTTCCTCTGAAATTTCTTTGTAAATATTTTTAGTCACTGAGTAAGCATGTACATCTGCATTAATATGCTTTATTACTTCACCAAATTTCATTTTTATACATCAAAATATATCAAAAGTTTTTAGAGAAAAACTGTTGTGATACGTAAGTAGACGAACCAACACGTGAATTATCTTTTAAGGAAAGTCGGCAATTCTTTTTCCCTTTGATTTGCAGCACCTAAAAATATTCTTTCGGACATCCCATGGTAAAGCAAAATAAAAACCTCGCACTCTACTTTGTATTTTCCGTGGTATCTGCCGCGTGCTTATGTGTGAACAAACTTTGGCAAAAATAATTTTGCGTTAAACTTCTCATCTTTGCTTTATGTTGTTGCAAATATTCCAATTTGTTTAATTGCAAGATTAAAAATTGTATAAAATTGTATTAAAATGTAGCTAGGAACACTGCATTCCAGTGTAAAGGATCACGTCTCGCAAGGTAGACACCGTGTCAGATAAAATTACTATACATTTTAAATTGCCTTTCTAAAAGAGCTTTTCAATGAAATTTTTCTGAAATCTGTGAGAAAAAATGTCTCATTCACAACGAGGAGACGTTTCACACAAAACTATAAAAATATGTTTTCCTTTTTTTTATTTATACAATAGAATTCTACCTCAATTTGATACTATTATGATGCTCTGATATGTAGAAAGGCGGAAATGGCGAAATTATCATAATTCCAATTTTCTCCTTCGGTTACTGAACTCTCAACAACAGCAATATTTTATTACAAATGATAAATTCATATTATTAATTCATACATAAACTTCAAGGTTTGTAATTGCTCCTAATTGCAATCCTTGAAGTTTTAACCTTTTCAGTAAATATTCAGCACTAATGAAGACTAGCAATGCTGCAAAATACTAGCGAGGTATAAAGTCGCATCCGAATGTAGAGGAGGAATCATGTCGCTGGCATTGATTGCAGGCGTGACAAGAATAAAATAACATGCCCATTTCAATACCGAATTGAATGTTATCTCAATGAACGTGACAGGGATATTTTTTATGTTTCAGAGATCAGCGTTTTGTTTAGTCGAAAATAAATGTGGAAATAAGATAAAGCGGTTATTCTCTGTTATTGATAATCACTTTACCATATATATAGTTCAAAAAATAAATAAACCATTGTTTATATGAGAATTATTATTTTACCGCATCTGAGTAGAGGATAAAGAGCAGAATGTGACCTTACCTGATGCATAGAAAATTTCAGGTTTTAAATTGCAGAAGCATTTAGGTATTTATTTTATATATATCTTTTTTCGAAATATGTAATCCACACATACCCATAATATTGATTACATATTTATTACTGATAATTAAGATTTAGGCGAGCTGCAAGCTTTACATGAATTAGTAATAACAATCATGTAATCAAATTATGTTAGGAACTTCTACTGTTTTCTTGGTGTATAATAAGTAATTATGTCTTAATTATCGAAATATGGATTTTCACAACTACGGGATACTTTACTGTATTACTTATCAATTTTTGGTTAAACGTATTCTACAGTACTTCTAACATACGACCATTACTGTCAATATCGATCAATATGAAATTATATTAAAGTGAGATAATCTAAAACCAGGAGACTTGTTATTTCCACTACTTACTAGGAGTCAAATCAAACCTACAATAATAAATACCTTTAAAAGTTTGTTCTAGTTGCTCGTTGGTTTGTGGTAACTAAAAAAACTATGAAATCTAACCTCACGAAGTATTGAAAGTCCTTTTTCTTAGTTAATGCCGTTTTTTAAAAGGTTCTTCTGAGTACACTTCACCTCCTGTTTTCTGACGCTGTCATTTTCCATGTTTAGCCATAAATAATAATATAGCTGCGACCAAATATTCTTTCGAAATATTATTTAAATTAAAATATTAACGCCTATGGATCACCAATATTATTTTGCGATAAATAATTTACAGTTTTGGTACTAGGTGTTGTTCGATAACATTAAACAGTTTAATTAAACGTCCACCGCCTTACACTCTAGGAAAGTCGCACGAACTCATTTTTGTCAGACGAGGATGGAGGAAATTTTACATCTGAATGTTGATAGCTTCGGTTACCGATTCCAAATTTAACTTATTTGATGTTGGTTATATTATATCTATTTACTTACCATTATCGTTTTGGCCAAGAAAGTAATAAATCTGACATACACAACCAGGTTTATTATAAAGCTTAGCAAAATTGTATGGTATTTATCATACAATTTTGCTAATATATATATTTTATATTCATTAAGCCCAATTTTTTTTCTAAAATGCCTTTCTGCAAATTTGATTTAAATATTATATCGCTCATAATCTGTCAATTAAGAATTCATATTTAAAAACTGTTTACAGAAGTTTCTTATTGATAGCATCATCAACAATTCTGAATACGCAGTTACACTAAGAGTAAATATTATTTAAGATACAATTAATTTTAAGCAGTCATATAAATATTTTCTTATTTTTCTTAAAATCAAAGTGCATTAGAAGATCATTTTAAAATCGATTTGAAAAAAAAATTTTATGCCCAACAATACTAATCGATGCTTTTTCAAAAACGCTGATCAAGCTTTTCTGAAAAATATATTAATGATAATAAGAGATTTCAAGCATTAAATAACGGAATACAATTGCATATACTTACATGGAAAAATAGAATATTTTTAGCTAATAGAATTTAAATCAATAGAAGTTATGATTATTTTATTCTCAATAATTTCTGCCAGATTTTACCTATGCAAAAGTATCTTAAGGATATCCAGAGTTTTATACTGGAATATACAAACCATGGTGAAGTAAACATAATCCAAGTACATGGAAATGTAAACTTCTATTCATACATTAATTTTTAATATTATCTGCAATCGTCACGGCTTGACTTTTTTGGCCTTGAATATTATTTTCTTAAAATTTAAATTTGACCTTTTTTTTAGATGTAATACCGTCGTAATTTTATTAATTCCACAATTGTTATTATTTATTAAGTGACAAAAAATACGTTTTTGAGTTACATATATCGGTGTAACATATATATCACATGGTTTAATTGAAATGTGTAAATATGTATTTATACTAAACTAAGTGAGTCGTTTATTACAACAAAATAAATAGTACCTCTTGGTAATAATAATTTTTAGAGAAATTTTTTAATGATATTATATACATAAACATGAATATGTTTATTTCAAACGTATACATATACATTTATCTTAATAACATGTATTTACTGACATCACCTTCATTTTAGATTTATAAAATAACTGTAAGTAAATATTTTTCAAACTGGGGGCTCAATGTTTTCTTAGGTTTGTTATTGTCTGTATCTGAGCTCAATGTCATTTGAAATAAGAAAAAAAATGTGGGATGTTAAATTTGCTTACATGTAAAGTACAACAAAGCATTGTTACTGGTCGTGTATCGTTTCGAATATTGACCATTCGTATTATGTTTTAGCCAAGGGTCAGCGAATACCAATTAACTTTATCGCTCACGCGCCTTTTCATTGTATGCTCACGATCTGTAGTCATATATTCAGTTGATTTATCGACTTCAATTTCATCAAGTGTATTTACTTTCTATTAGGAAATTCCATAAATACTCGCCAGAAAAGGTTACTTGTTCCGTATTTCGTTTGGGCTATTTTATTTGGGGGATTGATTAGATTTTTGTTAGGTTTAGTTTGGCAGTTTTTCGAACGACATAATGAATTATTTTCAGGTACTTTTTCACCATTCAAATAGAGGGGGTAAAATTTTTAGATTTAGTACTTTGGATTAAATGATTTTCAGCTTCTAAAAATTAGTTTCTTTGATCTGTTAACAAAAACATGAGAAAGCAATATAAAATAAATTATACATTCACGAAATGTGTAATATACGATTACACATTTCGTACGAACATATGTTTCTATTCACACTAATTTCACAAGTATCTGTTAATATTATGCCATAAAATGCTTTCAATTGTTTCCTGTTCACATGAACGAATAACGATTTACGATCCGAAGAATGCAGTATAATATATGTTTATACTTTTCCTTTTTGTGTTTCTTTTATAATAAAATTCTAAATAAAATAAGCGTGAAATCGACTGTTAATCGAATATGCCTATCAATTTATATTATTAATCGAAAGTATCCATTGCTATTCTGAAAAATGTGGGCATTGTTTTAATTTATTTGACTAGTCACTCTCTCATATATCAGTGGCGGATTCATTTAAGTATATGATTGTTTTATTGACTTTGATTATAGTTAAATGATTACGTACAACTTGACATAAATCAGTATACGTTTAATATCCATAATAAATAAAATTTGGGCTATGAATTATGAGTTTACGGCAATCGTTTTGACGCCCAAAATTGAATATATGAGACCTTTTTGTTAACTATAACTCTTTGTTAACTTTACTATAATAAAAGGCTGCTACATTAATATTAATAAAGTTACCATATTTTTACCCTTTCATACAAAATAAAGACCTGATTTTTATTATTTTTAAGGCAATCATTTCACGTTTGAGATCATTGTTATTAAACGAACATAAATTAGCAATTTATTTTAGTTTACTGATGCGAAGAACAATTAATACACAAGACTTTCCATGACCTTTATTACTAGTGACCCTAATTTTTACACTTAAAATTAAAAAAATATATATCGGGAGAAAAATGTTAGTAATTAGTAAAAGTAAGTAGATATGAAAAAGAAACTATTTTATAAAATAATTTTTTAATGCTTAAAAATAATGCCAAAATTATCTTTTTCTTTTAAAGTAGTTTTTTTTATTTATCCAAGTCCATGCGAAATATCAATACAGAGAGGTTTATTAGTAAAATATGACACTATTTTCTCCAGGCAACCGCAGTAACCCACGAGATGGACGGACGGCCACGGGTTGAAAATCGCTGGCATAACATGGCGGCTGCACAAAGAGATCTTATAAAGGCACGTAAGAGACTTTAAAAACGTGTAATAATCCATTCCCTTAAGTTAGAGTTCCAGCGGTTCACTTGAATTTGAACTCCAGCAGGTCACTTGAGTACAAAGTTTGAACCATCGGTAGTTCAACAGTGATAGTCAATCTTGTTAAGAGTAATTATCAATAATAATGGAATTGTCTTATATATAAAAGTATTCATTTATAATCTACCTAATGAGTTCCCTTCAGACTTCGTAGTCAACACAATAGACCAATATCGAATAAATACCTCCAAATCAGCAACAGTCAAGTGTAGAATTCTGACTATTGCTTCTCGTTTGGAAAATTATTGTTAAATTATTTATCTATATTTTTCAATATACCTATTAAACTAGGTACATTTCCTAACTAATGGAAAATTGCTTACATTACTTCTATCCACAAATCAGGTGACAAAAATGAATGTAAAAACAATAAACCTATTAGTATCTTAACTGCTTTCAATAAATTATTTGAATCCATTTTTTAAAACACTTTTTATTCCTATTTTCAATTACTTCCGTCCATCAGCCAACACGGTTTTATTTAAAAAACAGTAAGTAATTTACAAGTAAATAAAAAACTATCTTGGTAGCGCTTTTTCCAAAAGAAGACAGGTAGGCTCTACTGGACTGTTCGAAAGCATTTGATAAGGTTAGTCATTTGATGCTATACGTAAAACTTGAAGGCAATATAAAAATAGAAATTTGTTGATATGGATTAGATCTTATCTATTTAACAAGTCAACTTGTGAGTATCAGAGGTCATCTTTCTACACCTCTAAGAATCACCTCCGGGTTTCCACAAGGTTTGCATTTAGTTATTATTCTTCCCTTTGTAATATTTATTAACGATCTGATACACGTACTTACGTGTCTCTGTTTAGTCTATGCAGTTATGACCTTAAAATATACACCACTGTCAATGACGTTGTCTAAATTTACAATAAAACCTATTTGCAATGGCCGAGTGGTGTGCCTCTAATAGGGTGTTTCTGAATGTCTACAAATGCTTTATCTCCTTTACTATATTAAAAAATAACACATTCTTTAAGTATATGTCAGACGCCTCGAGCCTACGAAGTAAGTTAATGAGCTCGGAGTTTTTTTTATGAAAAATTGATATTCCGTCCTCACTATGATCACATTGTTCATAACTGTACTCAACTTCTTGAATTAATCTCTCGTTCTACTAAGGGTTTTAAAAACCTTGACACTTTTACATATTTATATTGTTTACTAATTAGATATATTCTCGAACCAAATAACTAACCCATTAGTTATTTGGTCTCTATACTACAAATCGCACAATGATAAAATTGGCTTCATCTTGAACGAGATAACAGATTCTATGAAATTAAACTAGATTAAATTTATCATCACCAACTACTCGGAAAAAGCGCCTATTATATTTATATAAAATCATACATTTGCTTGTTGATTGTCTCTTTCTCCTCTCTCTACTCAACTTTAATACCCGAATCAGATTCCGTATATCTACACAGAGATTATACGTACTGCAAATTTATACCAATAACACCTCTTTTTATAACCCCATAATTCGAATGTGCCTATTGTATTTCCGAAAGAAGATACGTAATAATGTTTGGAAATAATTATACACGTAATATCAAACTGTAAAAAGAAGCAAGGGTCCAAAAATATTAATATGCTAATTATATTACAAAATAACAGGTAACGAACGAGATATTACGCACTTTCTTTATATTACATCAAATGTGCGTAAAACACGTTACAAATCGTAAGTATCAGAAATACGACAACAAAACACCGCTTACATAATTAATGCACAAAAATTTGTTTTTTTGACAATAAATTGTTTTTGTCTAAAATTATAAAATATATTTTTCATGGGGCGTTCGTACAGCGCAATACTTAAATCTATTATGAACAGTTATATATAATGTTTAGACGGCCCGCTAATAATTAAAGGTAGTTTCTAACGTTCTTCGCTTATGAAAATTTTGGTTTAGTTTTTATTAGGATAATTCCGATATTTGATGGATAATTACTGCCTTACCGGTAATTTATAAGTCGATGGAAATGCATGAGATTATAAATTATGCACATCTGTAAATATATTAAATTTTACACCTACATATATCTGTGAAAAATCCACAATTTTACGCTGTTTTAAGATTTAATAGAATAATAGCGGAGTTATATGACCTTATGATGAACATATTCAAATTTTAAAATAGGAGAGAAAAATAGTTTCCAAGTAGTACAATTACGTACTTGATCCGACAAGAACAAGGTACGATATTTGGAATACCGATTTGCTTCAAACTTGTAATAACTATAGACTTGCCTTAACAATACAATGTATACTTGAAGTATCGGTGAGTACCTCTCGGAAGTTAAGGAGAAATTTTTAATTTTACAGGCATATTTTAAAAATATGTCAAAAATTCGCGATACTCACATCAAATCTTCTGGTGGCGTAATGATTTTCCCACTCAGCTATAACGTGGTTGGCACGGGTTCGATTTTAATGAAACTGAAATAATTTTTTCACAAATTTTCAAAATACTCTTACTGTTGGAAATTTTAGGAATCTGTGTCAAGTCGCCCTCTCTTGCGTACACACACATCCGCATATAGACCCATAAAAGCGATACACTCAACTCCAAAAATCTTTAAAAGTAGCAGATTTTTTTCGAAACGTACTCGGGTTCAGAAACGATATTTTGTTTGAAACGTTCAAATTAAGTACTCATATTTTTATTATTTTATGTTTTCAATGTTTTTCTAAACAGTGGGTATTTGAAGGCGGTTTATTTTTTTGTTTTCAAAATTTTGTCTTTCCATTTTCTATCCATCCATGTTACGTAGTTTGCTATGAACTTACAAAAAAATAATAGTACTCTTTCCTGGTTTTATGTATATATATATATATATATATATATATATATATATATATATATATATATTATATTTGCATGTATACCTGTGTACTTGCCTACCTATTTATTTTGCTACTTTCTTGCTTACATGAAAAAAAAACAAACAGGTCGGAATTCCGCGAGTTTACACCTCATCACTAAGTATCTCCTTCACAAGTTTTGAGTTTCTTCATTAGACCACGGCCATCATTTGGGATCAAAGGGCATGTCTGTCAAATTAGGGAAGGCCAACGTTAATGAACTTATTCCTCACATCATTTTCCGGTTCTACTTGGAAACGTATTAATACAGGACAAACAGCACCAAACTTAGTGAGACTAATCCTCAATGCTGAGTACTTTATGACATCATCTTTTGGTTCTACGTCAAGCACTGGCCTTTATTTGTGATCAACACAAGTGAGTTAAATAAATCAATATATCTACTTCTTACAAAAGATAATTTACTGCCCCTACCTTCCAGTTCCATCATTCGATCCTGGCCACCATCTTTGACGAAAGGAAATGAAAATATAAACAAACAGACCAAAACACGACAAAGCTACTCATCATTATTGAAAAGTTCTTATCCTGCTTTTGAATGTTTCATCATCAATCAGACTACTGTCACCGTCTGTGACTAAAGCAATAAATAAAAATATGTTCAAACTTGGTCTGAAAGTTTTCAAAAGAAGCTTGCCCTATCATCTGTTATGGAGTTTCTCAGAATATATCGGGAATCCTCATTAGTTTCTAATAAAATTTACCCGGGTCTTATACTTTTGAAACAAAAAATTATTATGAAAAGCGATATTACGTCTACGAAAAATGGCTACATACGTACATAAAAAAATCATTGCATTTTGAAGTCTCTTAAAAATGAAGTGAAACATAGTGACAAATTATTTTAATACATTCGAATGAAAATATGATGAACTATTGTACTACACTAACGATTTTGAAAGAGACTGAATAACATGATGAAATGGAAATATAGTCACGGTGTCAAAAATTAATTAAATTACTATGTTCTTATTGATCCTAAAACGTACCTACAAAATTTTTTACCATAACTCGACACCGTTTTTTAACAATGGGTAATTCTCGGCCTTCAAGTCAAAAAGCCAGCTTTGATGTGACGTTCACCCCATAATCCGTAGCACATTGTAAACTTTTCCTGCTGTAATTAAGATCCCAAAATATCCCCAAATTCCACTACCTAATTGGTTTCAAGCTATTTTGCTTGGTAGCAAAACCGTGCATTCAAAAATGTGTGATTCAGCATTGAACATAATTACTTGACCGTGATTTGGATCAGTTGCTCTAAGATCTTATCAATAAACGCACGGAACATACGGTCCTTATATGGTTTGAGATTTTGTGACAGTTTGATCTTACACAGGCGAAGCATAAGTCTGCTCGAAATTCGCAACGTCAAAGCTGTCGCAAGGCCGAGTTTTTGTGAATGATAAAGGATGAAGGGGTTTGAAGTATCACTTATATATTGTCGCACACAGCGATATCAATCTCATTTCGTTTCGTGATAAAAAATATTAAAGTTTTTGTTTGATATTTTAGTGAACTGGCTTTAATAAAACCAGTTTACAAAAATTTTGCAATATGGCAAATACAAAAATATTTCGACGATTACGCATATCAACATTTTATGTAATTTGCATTACATGCTATTTAATGAAACTTAATTATAATATTTCTATAACTTGATCTCTTTTCACAGCAAATTTTCACCATTGTGTGCCGCTATTTGTAGTACAAAGGAGGCAATGACTTCAAAAAACGTATTAATTATTTAAAAAAACATTTTTCCGAATGAAACCTTCCAAAATAATATAAAATTTTTTTTTTATGTATTCTGCTTAGCACAGAAATCTGTTTTTCACATTTAGCTGTTATTATTGGTGACTACAGTCTGCGTATGTAATTTAGCTGTGAGGAGAATCCATCGATCTCTCTCACTTTGGGTTTAGAAATCTGCTATGAAGGGTTGGAATACTGTACCTTCTTAGTCGTGAGTGTTTAACACTGCCATCTCCTGATAGTTTAGTAGCCAGCACATTCACATGTTGCGATAGCTCGGTCTGGTATTTAAGACTCTGGTGGCTATTTCCTGTTTCACGGTTGTTAGGTTTAAATGTCGGAGTATGTATTTGTTACTTATACAGTTTAGGATTTGGAACATATAATTGGTTTGAAAATTTGTTTGAAATCTTTCCAAGATCTCGATGTTACTGTTAGATGCTGTACCCCACAGCTCGATCCCGTATGTCCACACTGGCTTTAATATTGTTTTGTAGACAAACATTTTGCTTTCATTAGATAGTGTGTAAAATAATAATAATAAAATTATTTTATTAGAAGTTGCGTTATTGATGTAAATTTTATTGCTATATGCGCGCTTAAGCTTTATTTAAACAATAATATTTAGGAGTTGCTTCATTAAAAATAAAAAAAATAAAAAAAACTTTGAAATATTCTTCAAAAGAAGTTAAATAATGAAGACTTTTTCTAGTACATGAAATATTGCTACGTTTTTCTCAAATAAAACATATACAAAATTAATAATTCAATACAAATGTATAGTTTTATATTATATAAAACTATAATCAATTGCTCCGTCTGTAATTTCTTGCATATTTTAAATAGAACAATTAATCTGGAAAAATATAATTGAAACCTATGATTAAGCGAGCAGATTTTTATATAATAAAATATCTGCTCGGTACATTGTAATTTTCTTGTAATAGTTTACTCTATAAAGGATACTGTATCGGCCAGTTTCAAAACTTTGTAAAAATTAATGATCGGATCTGATTATTTTTAAGTTCTTTTAGAGACACTGCAATAAAAGCAATTGTATATTTTGAAATATTTATGGGTAATTTTTTTTCTAATTTCATTATATTTTTTTAAATTTAATATTTTACTTCTGTGACATTTTTACTTAACATGATATTTAACACGTTTACCATTTTAGAGTGGATTATATAAGTAAATTCGATTTTCACCATCAGAATTATTCTTATATTATCATGATAACGAGAATCGTTTATAAGGAAGAAACTTAGAATCGAATTAATTGAATTTATTTGAAATTTTTCGGACACATGCCTTTTCTATTGATATAAATCTGAGATCAAAACCTTGGCTGAATTCCATTTATTATACTGTCGGTAGCGTTGGTCCAAGGGAGTGGAGTTTATGCCCGTAACGGCTCTCGATAAGGAAACAAATCGCCGCCATCAGACTTCGGTCAGCCGAAAGCTTCGGTCGTTTTCTTGCTCCATACTGAAAACTCTCATTTATGCTTAGGGTAAGATTTACACAGATGATCTTCAGCTCATGGTCTTTTTTCCAACGAAAGTAACGTATCCAGTAAAATTAATTTATTCAGAACGATATTTCTGTTAATGAATGCGGAGAGACTCAATAAATACGAAAAAAATTAAGACGCAAATTTTCCCATAACTGAAATTGAAGGTACCAAACTTTTATACCAACATTTTTAAATGATGAATTATTGAAATACCATATTTATTATATAACGTGCTACATTTTCCGGCAATGTAGTATATTATATAGTTAGTGTGGTATTTAAGTTTTTGATTAATTAATAATTTTGGTATAGTTTAATTAACCTTATTTAACTTTTTATATTAAAATTGTTTAAGGTTGGGAGCAATAAGAACGTATTAATTTCTCCTTTTTATTTGTAAGATTTATAAAAAATCAGTGTATATTTTATTTATATACATCGTTAGTTTTGGTACATAGAACGTAATATCAACATTTCGTTTTTTCAATTCGTATAAATAAAAATAAAATGATTAAAAAAGCTAGTATGATGAACATTAATTAAAATAAAAACGAAGCTATAGAAAACTGAAATCCGACTAAGTCGAAAAAAACTGAAGAATAGAAAAACAAATTAGATAATCATAATTTTACTGCAATATTATCGTCACTGAATTGTTAAGCCGTAGGCGTTGTTTCCAGCAGAAAATGCGTCAAAACTGAAAACCGGCTTCATAATTCAGTGAAAATTATTTTTAAATAAAATTATGTTCAGCTAACTTGTTTTTCTACTTTCTATTTCTTTTGGACCTAGTCGGGTTTTAGTTCTACATAGCTTCGCATTTATGTTATCCTTTTTGTATCTTATTTTCATACAGATAGTTAGAAATCGGGTGCACATACTCCTTTGTATTTTCATTATTTGTACCAAACTTGGCTATTTTTGCAGGTTAATAAAATAATTATTGAATAAAACTTTAAGAACTCTAAAAATCTAGCTCATATAACTTTACATTAAATACAAAATGAATCGATATCTTATTTTCAAAAATCTGCTCAGTTGTTTTGGACTACGAACAAACATCCATAAATAAATATATATATATATATATATATATATATATATATATATATATATATATACGTACACAGACTATTAAATTCATTACTGTTCCTCTGCTGTGCCGTAGTCGGGCAAAAACAAAACTTAAAAAAAACAACGGTCCACTTGTCACCCGATGTAAAATAATATAAACAAGGTACAAACCATTTTCAGGTGATGTATAAATTACCTCACATAATAGAAATATGAAATTGCGTTATTATTAAAATTTAAGCTGTCATTTGGCATGTTTTTGGCATATAAACATGCCAAAAGTTTATATATTCACATGTGAGTGGAGAAGTATGATATACTTGCAGTATATGTAGTGCGATAAAAGTTAATTTTTTGTATGGTAAATATTACTAAGCAAATTGTAATCTTGAAAAAAACACTTTCAGAAATGGCGATTATATTAAATACAAAGGATTTTCCAAAATTATGGTGAAATATTATATTAAAATAAGAAAAGTTATATTTTAGCAACAAAAAATTATTTCAATGATTTAGTGTCGATAATCAGTAAAGTTAGTTGCTCTAGACTGGTTTTATTAACCCTAAAAAGAACTTTGTGGCTTTAAGCGCTAGCCTAACTGAATAATTTTTTACCCTCTTTCTAAAAAAGACAAGAAATTTTCCAACATATTTAAATGTTTTATTTGGCACATTTGCAATGTAAGTAAGTGCTCTATTGCTAGTAGAATCGCTATCGTCTGTAATATTATTATTGTCTTCATATTTCATTCGTGGTAATATTATTATATTTATACTAAAGCATTTTCTAAACAGTTAAAAGATTACCATTAATTAAAGAAAAAAACTAAAAGTAAGAAGAAAACTAAAACATAAATTTCATTATCGTGTATAATTTTTTTAAAGCAATGCTTTGATAGAGCTACAACAAATTAGTTTATTTAACCCAAAAATAGTTTTATTGTGGGCTTCGGTAACTCAATAATATATAATCCATAATAATAAACAATATATTCTGACTGCTTTGGATATTTTCATGTTGTTTAAAATATTCTTATGTAATATTTTAGTGCATAATAATAGAATATGAATAATAATATTATAGTTTAATAAAAAAATAACCGGTGTACTTGGACTTCCTTCTTTGAATGATTATTGATAATTATCGATGAGTTTTAATGGATATTACATATGCTAAGTTTGCCTTGACAAAATAACCTAATACGATCATAAATGTTTTATCTTAATCAGATAATTAATTTTTGCGTCAACGTCTAAATAAGGACCAAATGCTCCTATTTATAATATTTATTGAAGAAACTATCTGTGGGTAAGTACGAATCACATCGAACTGTGTGTGGTATGTACATAAGTACTAGGCGTGAGTAATAAATGAGTAAGTTAATCAAAAAATCAATACAATGCACTTATGCACACAGTTAAATGACTCTCTTAAAATCTTAATGATTTATTTGGCGTATTTATTTAGAATACGTTGCGTTGATCAACGATGCGTTGACACGCTCGGAATTCACCTTCGAAAAATATTTATTGGTTCTTTGTTCATTTTTTCATTATTTATTCTTTTTACATTCATTTTCTGTTTCAAGGATACGACAGAGAGAATGAAAAGCTCTTAATCTATCAAGTGTTAGGTAGATCATGTTCGATAATCAATTTGATTTGAATCGAGTTTTATTGGGAAGCGTCGTTAAAACTAAGCTAATAGGAATAACGGAGGAGTACGTGTTTGCACATAATTTTTGTGTTTTAATATTAGTACATCGGTAGCATTTTGTCATTTTTCGTATCGAAAAGATTTTGTGATTGTATTTTTTCAAATGACCAGTTTTTTACAGAGACTTTCATCAGTAATAACATTAGTTATGAATTAATAGTCTACATTCCACTATTCACGTTCATCCAATATTTATTTCAGTTGCAGCATTTGGGTGTCGTTTAGATTATCTTTCTATACCAACTTGACTCATTACCGACAAATAAGTATGAGTTATACACCATTCATAGAAATATGATAAGTCTAATAAAACTTAAGAAACAATACAATTTTTATTCGAGAAATATTTTAGCGCGGCATGGAACTTTCTGCGACAATAAATATCTCATAGAAATAAGACGAATTTTCAAAAATTATTGAAACGTTTCGATTATATAGCTCCTCTATATAAATAGGGGCAATTTGTTCAGGTCTATGATAGATAAAGTAGGCAATATAATTACGTGGTGATAAATGAATACCTGTATTTTGTTTAACAGAATTGCTATATACCCTTAAATGTTTATAAGCACCTAAATATGTGATAAGTGTAATTGTGTAAACACATACATGCATACACACACACGCACACATACACAAACACACACACACAGAGACACACACGCGTGCACGCACACACACACACATGTATATACCTTAACCGATGGTGTGAGTCCATTTGAAAACGACAAAAAATTAAAAACTGTATTTTCCGTACTGAAAAACGTTGCACTTTGTCGCGCCCAGCTAATCTCATTACATTGCGTGCATCAGGAGGTGGACTCTCGGCACTCAAAGTTTAATTGAAGCTGAGATACGTATGGCTGTCGGGTCCATACGGATTCACTAAATCATGTAAGTTTTGTGTTTTGTTTCTTTCTATGGAATTTTATGATTTAGATGGCGCGATATATCAACGGTTACAAAGAAGCTCATTTTATAAACGACGAAGTACAAAGTAGGATATACTCTAGTCCAAATTATTACAGAAATAAAAATAGATATATTTGGCGAAAACTCCCCCTTGCAAATCACGAGTTAAAAGGCAAAATATTGTTGCTTATTTACCGGGTATTATTGTTCGTGCCCGAGAAAACATATGTTAACTACTGATGCGTAGCAGTTTTTGATTACAGTTAAAGTAATCATTATATTATACAATCATACTAACCGAAAAATAAGCAAATGTAGCTGAGAAATATGCTGTCAAAATGGCCTACACAAATCATTCTAGTATCTATGCATTCTAGTATCTATGTATTATTTCAATTTTATCACGAGATTACTGAAAGGTTATTCAAAGTGAAAATCTAAATCAACCCTTTTCAATATAGGAGCAAATAGGGTATTGGAAAAGGCGTACCCGAAAATTCAATACTAAATCCTTAGCCAATTCCCCGCATGTCGAAAAAAAATCACGACCCAAAGTACTATTTGACTCTGTATCTGAAAATGTTTTGTGGTAAACAATATATGTTATACCTATGTTACATGCTAACTGCTTTTAATTAATCCGTCCAAAAAATAGTAAATAATATTACAAATATATATATGGAAATACAAAATATACTTTAACAAGTAGCGTTTTCAGAATATTTCAATATATGTAAATTAATTTTAACAATGCTTTCTTCAATCACCACTACCGAAATGAAACTTTCTTAAAAAAAAGCAAAACATGAAATTTATTTTGTAACGATTAAATTTTTGTAAATATCAAAATAGGGAGTTTCCCTATGTCCTTCCCAATATTGTTTAATTTATCCAAAAAGAAATGCTAATGCTCAGGAACAATGTATGAAAGACATATAAATATTAGTCGTCTAAGTTTTGTTTTTATTTAGGCACTTTGATTTGCAAAAAAATGAAAATAAACAAAAAACTATACGGTTTTCTTTTTACATATTTCGCACAGCACCATATTCCACAGCAATTTGACAAGGGATTATCTTCTTCCTATGATATTAATTATGTATCTTGTTCAGATGGTAAACCTGCTTAAGCCACACGAGAAAAAATAAGTAGTAATGAGTTTAATAATACGATTCTCTTTAAGCGGTGGACAAAAATGTATGTTAGAACGCAATGTACTATTTATCAAAGAAATATGTATCAATACTTTAATTACAATTTAAAAATTTGTCAATCAAATGCTCGATTGAGATAATTCTTAAAAGGATTAAAAAACCTTAATATAATATCGAACCAATTCCTTATAGATTTTCGTCCCAGCTAATTTACATGAAATTTCATTTTGATCGATTATAAAGATAGCTTTTAGAAAGTCGTGGACACACATTTGTACATTCGCACGCAGACACGCTTGTAAGCACACTTGTACATATATAGACACAAACAGTTTTAAGATTAACTTGTATTTGTTATCGAGGGATCACGATCGATGAAGAAATGGTGAAATCACCTAGAAAATCAAAAAATCTTTTCACTAGATTTACTAAAACAAGATTCATTTAGTGCGTACCTGTCATTTACCGTTTATTGAGGAAGAAACCAAGTTAATAGCTCTTGGTGTTGGTCAGTTGTGTGCCCATAGAGTAATCCTTATGCCACTTAATTAGTAAAGTTTGTTTCATGCTGTTTATTTTTGTACACTGAATATTTTTCTAGAGTTAAATCAAACAACATTTTCCCAAATTATGTGTTAAAAAAATGTTGATCTACTGGAGTCAATCTCCGAAAAAGTAGTACCTACAAGTTAGAATAATAAACAAAACACATTCCCTTGGTTAAAGTATTCATAGTTTCAACCTAAGTAATTTTTTCCGTAGCACAGTTTATAGGGTGTAATACTTCATGAATATTACTCAAGTCAGAGGATGTCAAGAAGACATGTATATTACAAAATCAGTTTACAAACAATTATAGTAGATAAAATTTATAACTAATCATAAAAAGTTAATTCATTAGGAGTAATCTCCAAGGTGCCAATAATAATGTATTTGTATTTAAAAATAGATTTCTGTGAATTATGTAAATTTAATTAAATTTCAATTTATCAACATACACAACTGATATTTTTCAAAACATATATTATGAATTAAACTCTGTTGTTACGTTTAACACAATGCAGTGTGAAAATAATATATAATTTCAATAAATAACAAAGACATATATTGCAAACGGTATTTCGCAAATTGGAACAGGAATTTGTTAAATTTATTAGTAATCAAATATCAGCAGCATATTAATAAAATGTACGATACCAGTAGCAAATTTTAATTGCGTGTTTATTTGAATATTAAGGTGAGTATAAACCTAAGTAATAAACTTGATTAACACGAAATAAATACAGGTGATTAACACGAAATAATACATATAGGTACAGACGAAACGATGAGGAAAGTAACAAAATTAATATTTGGTTCTCTCATGTAGTTCAAGTACTTGGATAGCAGAGAACGAGTGATTAATTTCAAAAATTAATTATACCCAAAAAAGAAATGATTGTTTTATTATCTATTCGTATGTATCTATAATATAGCTTATAAACCAAAAAGATATAGTATATTTAGTTTATTAGTAATGTACAGATATATCTCAGATATATCTCAGTATATATACTTATATCTTAAAAATAAAACGTTATGCTACACTCTTAACGTTGGATAAACTTGAAATGAATTTTGCACATAAAAAGTGGTCATCCATAATTGAACTATGTTGAAATAGTATATTTTACTTATACTGATGGTGTCTGAAAGTCAAATTCCTTAATATGAAGTTCTGGTGAAATCAAAATGGGATTATTTATAGAACCGATTAAAATTTAGAATAGAAAAATGTACGGTTGCTAAAATTCATGGAACGGTTTTTTTTTAAATTAAAAGCATGATAAAACTCAAAAGAAAGGAAGTGCTTCTTATTTAATTGGTTAAAAAATATAAGATGAAAAGATACCTTCAATCCGCTTATATAGGTAAGAAAATCAAATTAATATAAAAAGGTCGAATTCTGTTCAACGCATTGTCAGAATGAGACGCAAGTCTTAACTCTTCACAAAGTTTTAGCGCAACCAAATTTTAAATTTCTTAACTTTCAGATACGTATTGACACTAATTGCTTAATTGCTGTTTAAATTAACGCAGACAGTCGGTCTATTCTTCTCTACCTCTATTCCATAATAACACATTTTTAATTCTTTGTAGGTATTTTGTTTTGAAATTTATGTATTTACTTATTTGTGAATACCTAGGGTACGCATTAGTAATATCTTTTAGGATACTAAAATTTGTTTCAAATTAGTTCATATACAAATATCTATTAATTTCACCTATTTTTCTACTTTAATAATTTTTTAATCTAAATCTATGTTATTATTTCCTGCATTTAATTGGTTTTAAATCTCTTTACATTGTGTGCCATTGAAATGTTTCTTATTGTCTTTCACCTCTATATTAATTCTTCGTCCTTAAAAGAATTTCAGAATAATTCTGTTATTTAATTTTTTATCAGTATTATATTTATGTTTATTATGGAATTGAGTCTACATCTTTAGTTTCACTAAATATATCTTTTTATATTTGATAACAAGTAAAATCCTTTTAATATTTTATTGCAAGCTGTGAAGATTTTATTAATTCAATGAGTATGAAAAGTATCTCGATAATCGACACTGTTCTCATTCGCCATTTTTAAAATCAAGATAATATTATTTACACTGCATTTAAAAATTCAGAACTCATTATACTAATTTCATTTAATTCTTGACCAAAGATAACAATGTTAATAATTGATGGTATCGCGTCCTTGCACGTACTTCTAGTGGACGCTTACACCTGTTATATTTTTATTACAACACATCACGTACGAATTAGTTATAGGTTACCAACTGATAGGCACCACTAAAATAGCAGTTCCCGGGTTTTTAATGTAATTTTTGACTTTCTCATGCCGATTGCTTGCAAAATATGAAAAACTTCACAGCACTGATATTTTAGTTCCTGATTTAATATTTATTATTTAATAGTTAAGAGAAGTTCTCTTCATATTTTATAGGGACAGGCGGGACTCAGTGAAGGAAGTAGGTACCACTTCTGATAAGGATTAACTTCTATTCAGTAATCCCAGTTATTCGCTTAGAAAAATGGGTTATCAATTATGATTGTCAATATTTGATCACTTTTACTGGTAATGAAAATGTGCAGGTCATTGTTTAGCATTGGGATATTTATATAATATTAAGGCAGTAAATATTTCAATATGGGAGACTGCTGAAGATTAAATATAAATATGATAGAAAAATATAATTTTGAAACTCAAAATCGGTAAACGAACATTGATGTGAATTTCAATTATTTATTAAATAAACAGGGAAATAATCAAAATTGGCTCGAATTTCGAATCAATTTCATGCATCAAGTTGATAGTTTTTGCACTATACAATAATTACTAATTCCTCTATCATAAATAATCGTTTTAAACGAGAAATTATTGTGTCCTTCAGATTTTTTTTTGGAAATAATTATCCGATTATTATAATTTTTTCAGTATATACATTTCTGTGTGTTTCTGCTATGAACATAGTAATAACGTTGTTTCATCAGACAACTCCGTATACATTTTCTTTTTTGCTCGCGTGGGTAAAATATTAGTTTGATATTAGTTATTTACCATTTGATCTGCAAATATTAAGGTACAATCCATCGAAATTGAGTTTAACTCCCTATAGTCAGACCAGCATTTCAGTAATAATCGTTATTAACCTAATACAACTAAATAATGTATTTCGGCGTATGTATTTCTTATACGCCGATATTGCAAAAGATCTAATAGTGATAGTATTTTCACAGTAAGTCTTTCTTATGCGCCGATATTGCAAAAGATCTAATAGTGATAGTATTTTCACAGTAAGTCTTTCTTATGCGCCGATATTGCAAAAGATCTAATAGTGATAGTATTTTCACAGTAAGTCTTTCTTATGCGCCGATATTGTAAAAGATCCAATTGAGGTGCATATAAGACGACCAATGCCCAATAGGGGTCGGTCAGATATGCAAACCCTTACCTCGTTTTCATGGCTTTATAATGAACATTTCGGCATCTTCGAAAGAATACGCCTTTGGCGTATTATTAGAATTAGAGAAGTTTTAAATAATATTTTTTTTAGATTATTAGGCAATTAAAATTTAATTAATTGTTTTTTAATATGAGGCAGCAAAATCGACGTGAAAAAATTGCTAGGAATTCATGGAAATCTCAATAATTGCTATTTTCGACAAACACTTTTTTACCTATTATGCTGATAACCTTCAGTAAGTAACTAGAGAAAATTTTTAAATTATTCATATTTATCATTAAAATTAATTAATTTTCCTTAGCAACTAAACCAGGCAAGGACAAAGTACCCAAGGACAAGAATTAGTGTCGCTAACATTGGGAAAATGTTATATTTGAAAAAAGCGAATAGCAAATTATTGAAACATTACGTGCCAATAATTTTATATTTATGGGTGCTTTGTATATTTGGTGTAAACTTGCTATAATGTGCTATAATATGTAAACTTGCTTTAATTTCGATTTAACTAGTAATTAAAAAACCTGAAACATATACGAATTTAAATCATTACTAATTTTTATTTTATATTTAATATTTTGGTCATATTGTAATCACTGGGGTTAATTAGATATCTAAAGCTTTTCATTTTGAATATATGACGATAAAGAAAATTTAAAACATTAATAGCATTTAGAGTGATTAGAATATTTTTGATTCTTTTAAATGCACATCAAAATGAAATAGGATTAATATTTATAAAACATTTTTGTAGAATTTATTTTTAAAAGAGTTTTGTGTTAAAAGTTTACCGTGTTTACAATTTTAAACAGTCAATTTATAAAAATATTTTGATTTTTTTAATAAAATTTCTCTTCGCAATTGCGTATGAATTCCTCATAACGATAATTTAAAAACCTAAATAATAATTAGATTTTTACCAACTTGTACAAATTTTTACGATGGCCAAGAAAAATATTTTTTTATTCATATGCAAAAGACAAATAGTATTATAATTTGATAACAGTAAGCTTTTACTTGATTGAAGTTGTTAGTTTTAGAGGAAATTAATTTCCGCTGTTTTGTATCATTTAGAAATTCTTATCATTCATAAGGACATGTAATTGTCACTATAAGGATTACAGGTTTATAGAGAAGAATCAAGTTGGAGCATTATTTGTACTTAATTATCTATATATCACAGACTCTAATTGATTTAGGTTCAGAGTCATACCAGCAAAGCAATTAGAACAAATAATTTTTGCAATTTTAAATCATCAGATGATCAGCAAATGACTTGTTTACATATCTCTTTAGGTATACAGCCATGTTCACAGTCATTTATTACGATATTTGTATATTATTATTTCCGTAGAGTTAAATTATCAATAGTTGATGCATAGCAGTTATATTGACCATCAATGTATTATAAAAATGTAAGATTTCCTCATGTGTTTCAAGTATAAAAACTATATTTCCAAAAATTAATTATGCAACCATATTGATACCGTATGCGAATAATGTTAGGAAGTGCCACTCATTACTTATCACAGATTTCTGGGGTTTATTATTTATTCTATTATTTTTAATATTAATCTGAAAATACCCTACTTAACTTAATGTCTAGTCATTAAATTTATTCCTCTCGTTTTTAACCAGTTTTTCATTGTATCAGAACTTCAATATACCATTTTGTTTTTTGACTTTGACACGTGAACCGATTTATCAATATCAATGAGATATTTAAAATGGCAAAAAATGAGGGAAAGGTTTTCCAACTATAATTTTTCCCGTTTCACTTTACTACCTCGTCCTTTTATTGAATTGTTCGATCTCATTCGTATATGTGTGGGTGTGTGCATTAATATAAAAGAGAATTAAAAGGAAATACAAGAACAAATGGCATAACATTTTATGCTGTTTATTCAAAGAATTTTTTCATATAGAATATTTTTGATACTGGAAATTAAGAAATTATTTAATAAATATTTCTTCTTTCGCCATGAATCTGGTCAAAAAGTTTGATATTTTTAATGCCGATGCATACGTTGAGAAGATATGAAATGCTTTTGAATTCAGTTAATTAAAATATCTAGACCATCCGTCCGCTCCGGACTACGTCTATGATCAAATACTAAAGTGTTTGTAACTAGGAAAAAAAACTGTAAAAGGATAAATGAAAACACGAATAGACGCTGTCATTTTTATCACAAGCTAAATAGCTATTTTTGTATATCTGAAAATTGTTCACATTTTTAATGTATATAATAAAATTAAAATGTAAAGTATCACAGCCAAGCGGTCTCTACTAGTTAACGAGTAATAGTCGACTAACGTATGTATATTATAGTTGGGTTGGCTAAAAGAGACTCCATGTTAGCTACTTAAATCCAGTTGAACAGAAAATTTGTGTCCTTTTTAAGCATAGTGCGTGCACGGAGTAGTGTGAGATTTGGCATAGTTTAAGTTTATATGGACCAAGAATGCAGAAAACTAACAATTATACATAATATCTCTATATGTTAATACATGAAGAGAAAACTTTGTAACTATTTTTAAGCAAAATGTGCGCAAAGAGGAATGTGTGATTTGGCATAATTAAAGTTCATATTGAGGAGTGCAAAAAGCCAAAATTTACATGCAATATGTGTTACAAATACATTAAATAATAGATATTCAAATACATTCATAGATTTATTGTTTACATTTATACTGTAAATATCAAACACATAATAGTTCATGGTTAAACAGTCGCACGGAAAAGAGATTATCACTTAAGAATTTTCACATGTCAGATTGATTGAATGAGTTTCGAGTTTCAAATATTTTATTTGTCATTAAATGCGAGAGATCCACCTAACTGACAAATTAAGATGTAATAAGTATTGTTTAAGTTTTTGTGCGACTTCTCCGTAATTCCTATATTATATTAACCGTCAACCCATTTGAAGGAATACATTCTCAATTTGTGGTGTATGTATGTTTGTCCGTTAAAATTTAGAAAATAATAAATCAAGCCACAAAATAATTCTGGTTCTTGATTTCATGTCTGCGAGCGCACGTTGCGGTGAATATAGAAAAAATGACATCAGTCCAGTCTAGATTTAAAAATTAATTAAATATTATGTTTTATTCGACAAGGGAACAAATTCGCGTTTTCATAAATCGTAGTTTTAAAACTACCTTCACTTAAGCCGCATCTTCGAAGATTGTTTTATTTTGTCGTTTTATTGTTGTTCTGTAGCTCAATATTATCAAATATAACGATAAATACCTCAATTTCATAATCAATCACACAATTTAGAATATTGTATTGTTAAAAACATTTTAATATTGATTATTTTCGAAGTTATAATTTGGTATATTTTAATACCTGCCGTAATGGTCCTGATAAATGTCACAATGATACACTTTAGTATCAAAATACATTTTATAAATACATTCCAATATTGTGTATTAGAGTTTATATTACAGAGATTTGACTTTGCATTTTATATTTTTAGTTTACTTTTAATATGACTTTCTGAATTTTTAACAATAGTTAGTACAGTAATTGTATTAAAAGTTAATATATTCGGGTTTATATTCAATTTGGCAGTTTAAAGCAGAATAAAATGAAGAATATTTTATACCAAATGTCGTGCAACATCATGAGAATGCATGTACAAGATACAGTACAAAAATTCATTATGTTATTAATACGATGGTAAATCATGGGTTATTAAAGGGTATTCCATTTATAGGAAGTTTACATTAAAAAATAATTTGTTACTTTGAAAATCTACATTTTATAGGAACAATTAGTTTATAATACAATATTTGTTAAAATGAAAATGCATTTCTCCCTAAGTAAATATAAAAGTTACGCCACCTGGGGAAATCATTTAGTTATCACTAACATTTATCGCAATTATTATTTATACGCAGAAGAGGCAATAAATGAAGTGACTTTAGAAATAAATATAATTACTCGAGAACAAAGAACATTGTTTAAGCAGTATTCGTTATTGTGAAGCTCGTACTGTAACCTTGTAATTAAGTTGTGAACGACAAAGATGTCGTGATAATAAAGGAAAAACTTGGTAGTAATTCAAAGCAATTAATGATTTAGTCACTAAAATATTATTTTTAAATATGAATATATTCGATTAGTTAACTACAAATTTTCCCCTTTAACTAATTGTACTTACTTATTTACGAAACAAATTGAAATTTTAATAAAGTGACAAGATTTTTCTCTGCCATAATTTTCACATTTCCTCAAGATTTTAACTTAATTTTGACAGAAAATATGTAATTATAAAAAAAAACTTTAACTTTAAGTCAACAGAGCGAGGGAGGCGGAAATTCAATTTGGCTCAAAATAATAAACTTGCCGAGGGTCAGGCTCTAATTAGTACGTAAGAAAAATGTTTTAAATTTTTTTAACTTCTTTTCATCAAAAATTTGTATTCAGTGTTACCATTGTGAATAACGAAATTTTTAATGAATCTTGTTATTTTATTTAAGACTTATTAACAATTTCGCTATTCATTATATATATTCCTTTGCTACATGTATTATACATATTTTCGTGTTAAAATAACGTAAATTAATATTTATATTTAACAATATATACCTAAAAATAACTCCGATATCGGATATAACCTCGAAATAGCTGGAAATAACATAGATCGATCAATGAATTCTGGATATATGTGTGTAGCAAAGATTACAAGATTTGACTACACAATTTTTTTTTAAAATCTCAGTTGTAGCATACTTGACATTACTCTTCTAGGATAAAATATATATCTGAAGTAAAAGTGAAGTTTCTTGAGCACCGAGGTTTAAAAAATTAATGATTAAGAAAAATGAAAAGAATGAACGTTCTAAGTTAGAGATAAATCAATAAAAAAGTTACAACCTTAAAATATTTTTGCGTATATAGATATGTGTGAAGCGTTTCTTAAATATTTTAATACCCAGAAAGTATATTATTTCCCGAAAGCAAGGTATGTTCTGCACAAATATACTGTTGAACAAAAAAAAAGGAACTGCGAAGTTGTTTTTCAAATTTCTAACTCCCTATCATCTATTAGGTGATGTATATAAAAACCGATAAATATGAGTATGTTTCATTTAAGAAGTGATATATGTGTAATAGAAATCATCTATTTCTATTTCAAATAGGTAAATTCAATCTGAGATGGAAGTAATAAACAAAATATTGTAAATTATAGAAATAAAAAATCAAATAATTTTTGTTTATACTGATATTTTGTTTCAGTTTTTTGCCGAAACGAAATAATTTTCAGCTAATTAAAAATAGTAATTACAAACGTTTTTGGTACTTACGAGTTTTCATCCCGTATACTTAAATTGTATATTACTTATATACATATAAGGTTAATATTTTTATATTAAATTACCTTTGCTTATTGTCAAAAAGTATATGTATCCGGACAATTTGTTTATTCAACTTATTGGGTAAAAATCTGAAAAAATTGCCATAATATAAATGTAATTTAATTTTGTTCATTTTTAAATGAAATGTATAACATACCATTTATTGGTAATAGTTACAATACCCAATATACAATTACGTTATTCGTATTCGTGTTCTATCTTCAACTGGGTTGGATACTTTTCAAAATGAAGTCACTCATTTTTTTTGTTTTTGGTTTTCTTGCCGTATCTTCTTTTAACTCAACTGTGTATTTTGAACAATTAGATTGAAAACGAATAGTCGGGAAAGGAATTTAGCAAATACTTTTAACAATTGGCAAGTTCTATAATGATGCTGAATTTGACAAGGGTTTGGAAATTTCTGAAGATGTTAGGTTTTACGTTCTGTCTAACAAATTTGAGCTCTCCTTGAATAAGAGCAAAACTTTGGGTATTCATTTCGCTGTTAAATAAAAACAAAATATTGAGTATGGTTGTGGCCATGTTAAAATTTCCAATTTTAATCTTGATAATAAATCTTGATTACGAGATCGAGCTTTTGCTAGTTATTTGTGGTATAGATTTGAAAAAAGTCCATATAACTTTCAGATGTAAATAAAAGAATCGCCACATAAATAAGAATATCAGAGGCAAGACTGAGGTTCCTTCTCAGTGGAACTAGACAATATTCACAAGGTTTTTATTGATAACGAGAAAAAGGGCTGGTACTCGGTACTGGTATGGGAATATACTTCCTCTTAAGAAGATCGAGGATCCAGCTGCGAAAAATCTGGAAATTTGGGCTGAATCTGTCACTTTTCGGGACTTAGACGATAAAAATCCATAGGGACAGGATAAGATGCTGCTAATCCTGAAGTTTGAGATAATGAAATTGAGGCCGAATGGGTACCGCCTATGATTAAAAACCACAAGTACAAGGGTATATAGATTCTAAACAGTTTGATAATCCAGCATACAATAGTGTATGGGTTTATCCTTATTATAATTGATGGAACATGCTGGATTATCAGCTTGATGAAAATCTATATACATATAATGAAATTCGTGCCATTCACATTGATTTCTTGTAAAGTAAACACTGATAAAACTTTCAATGACTTTCTCATCACTGATGAAATTAAGGTATCAAAGATAGTTTCAGATACTGAAGGATATTTTAGAGGAAGAGGGAGAGGTTCAGGAGAAAAAGACAAAGCTAACGCAGATAAGATCGAAACGGAAGATGGAAATGGTAAGCATATTGATGGGAAACCCGCAGTATCTGTTGGACCTGAAAATGACAAGCTGTAAGTATCGCGGTAATCTTTAAATTTAATGGGCGATATTCGTAGAGATATGCATGTATGTCTTTTGTAACATTAGCAGTGAGAGTGAGAAACCTTTATGTCTATTTTATGTCGCAATTCTATGTCGTTTTTAATATTTGATATTATAAACTTTGTAAATCATGCTGGATGTTATGTCGTCATCTTTAAAGATGATTTAAATACAAAAATCCAATACGAGAGCAAGGTCAATAGAAGTGAATAACGAATTTTTATTTCTAACATTATTAATTATTTAAAAAGCATTTAATATTACATGGAATTAACATTTAGATTTTGCAACATAGAAAACAATATAATTATATACATTTTTTTAGTATTGAAAATGAAACAGATTGTAGAATATTTTTGTATGAAATTTTTATTTTCACAAGAGAATGAGATAGATAGTAGTAATATCCAAGTATCCAGAGTGGTAAATCAGTGAACACATTTCACGTTAATTTTAACAAATATGTGAAATAGATAATTTTCATTTAAGTTTAAACTGCAAATATTTTTACAATAATTGTAAAATTTCCTTTATTTAATAAAAAAGTAAAAACTTAACCATTTAATGACAAAATCTACTAATTTTAAACAATCAAATGAAGAAAAATTGTATTTTTTCCGCAAAATTTTTAGAAAGCCTTGTCATGCAAATTATTTTGTAGTATTCAAATATTTAAAATATTTCAGTCACTATTTATTTGGAGATGAGACAGTTTATCAGTTTATAGATTATTATAGTTCTTTTAAGAAAATACAACAATGAATAATTCTTTTTCAATAAGAATTGAAGGTTGAGAGAACGAGGTGAACGATTTTATATATTAACATGCGATTGAATCATCTATCTTTTAAATGAAATTGAATATTTTATTTGATTCTGAGCTTATTCTTGCTTCGTAATTATATATTAAAACACCATATCAGCAAAGGTGTTGTAGTTTGATTTTTAATTTTTTTTTCATATTTCAGTGAACAGAGTCATATCATTTTTGATAATTGTTTTAAATTTATTTTCAGTTATTTGCAGTACTGAAATATAGTGACATTGTGATTTTGAATGCGGTGTCCATTGTTACATCATAAATTTGAAAATCCTAAATTGATATTTTTTCTACAAAATGCGAAACACAGCAATCTATGGCATCGGATTCCACTAATTTTTTTTTCATTCGCATATAACAATACACTTCTAAGTCACAAAAGTTATTCCTATTGAAATTGTAAATTCAAAATCCAGTTTCTTCTTTCATGTAATTACTCTGTTACCAAGCAACGAAGTGTTAGCGCTTATAATACATATATCCATCATGTGAAGCAGTAGATGCACGTTTTTTATTTTATCAGGATTAAACAGATTAGTTAACATACACGAGATTTCGTATATATGTAGTGCATACACTAACACACACAAACCCACAGACGTATACACGCACACATACGCACATAAGCAAGCGCACGAAGCACCCGCACTCACGCTCGTATGCACGCACGTATTGTATGAATATGGTAAAAAATAAAAAAAAAACCAAAACAATTTTATAAAAATCTGGATTTGCGTACTATGCCGGTGTTGTTCATTATTCTACTCCTTTCCTTTGTTGTGCTTGTTAGGACCGTTAACTATAAGATTGAAACTTCTGAGTAAATAATTCAGACTGACTGGTTCTGTGAAAAACATGTTACATAAATATTTACCTAGTGAAAAATAATTCAATATTTGTAATAGTTTAATAGAGAGACTGCGTAGATTTAACCGTTTAAACTTTATTAAATACATATGTTTGAAACCTTAGAAATGCAGGAATTTGAAACCTAAGAAATGCATTTTATTAACAAAAAGTTACTTAACCTTAATAATAAGTTTAGATTAAATAATATATTTATTTGAGTTTCATTGATATTAATTTAAATAAATCGGGTCTATTAACTATAATAAAACTACTCGACAAATCTTGACAGTCATCTGGTGAACAATAATGTTAGGACTTTTTTTTTATATTTATATTTGTGTAACTATTTTTTTTATATTAACACATATTAATTACACGGTAAGCTTACTTAATTTTAAAACGAAGCTTCTTTAGTTCGAGAGTTTAGATTGCTAAATTATTTAAGAAAATAAAAATTTTGTTACCAAAATTTGCTGCGTGGCTCTTACTTAAGATATCTAAATTTGTAATATGATTATTAAAATTGCGTTATTAAAAATTGTAGTAATTCATTTAGAAGTTTAAAAATAGTTACTCAAATTTACTTTGTTATTCTTGACTGAAAATTATCTTTTTAAATTCACCTTTAATAAATTAACATTTCTTTTTTCAGTGTGTATAGTCATTTGTGGTTATTTTTTGCGGTGGGTGAGGAATATTTCTGTAATTGTTTACTGAAAGTTATACATTCATCCATTAGAAATGTTGTTAGTGAATGTTTTAACTTTTATTTAAATTTAGATGAAAACTGTTCTCCTCGCTCTATCAACAATAATAAAATAATCATTTCGAAATATTCTAAAATCCACCTTTTCGTAGAGTTGTAGAGAAATCTTCCCACAAATTTGATTCTAAACTTCGAACCCAACTTTATTTCTGAAGAATTTCAAGTGGCTACAAATTTTAAATAAATGGTAACGCAAAAATATTTTATATAAATTAATTTAAACTATATATTTATGTAATTTAAACTATATATTTAAGTAATTTTCAACCTGGTCATATTAACATTTACTATTAATAATATTTACTTCAATCCGTACTTCGGTTTTGTGGACATATAACTTCAAACTTTGCTATATTTTTATACTTAAACTGAATTGAACTGAACTAGGATTTTTTTCCAAAATATTAGTCAACGACCACATTATGTATATATTCATTAAAATCAGCAAGTTCATTTAATTAAAATTAGGAAAATAGAGGTCCTTGTTATATTGGAATAAAAAATTACGATTTTCGGGTCACAACCTTTTCTGGGCAGATGTAATTAATCCTTTTTCATAAGCATTACATTTCTGAATGAATATTATCCATAAAGAGGAAAAATATGAAAACTTTGATACGAAAACAGTTTTTACAGAAAATAATCGACAACTAAGTATGCAGATGGGCTTGTCACATCTGCAGAGGCTCCATTCATAAAAAAGTGGTTCATCTAAGAAAATAATTCAATAAATTGTTTGGCTTATTTGATTAGATTTCATAACAGTTCAGTTTATGAAAGGGTTGGTCATCATACTCCTCACCGGAGCAAACAAACAGTAATTGATAATTATTTTTCGACTGTAATATACTATTTGACCGGTATCATATTGTTTCGTACTTCATTGAAGTACGAAACAATACGATGCGGTGACTTTTTACTCGCTGTAATGTGTATGGAGCATATTTCATGGAACACTCAGTGATTGCTTTGTTTTTTAATGTTATCATGAAAAGAAGGTCTATGCCTCTATATTCGTACTTTAAAAAATATTCTAAAATCTGAACGTGTAATGTACTCACTAAATCGTCTAATTGCAATAACTTACTATTGAATATATTTGGCGTTAATTTTGTAGAAATTCATTATTCACAATTAAATGAAAATACGTGATGTAGTATTATTTCTACTTTCTTTAATTTCTTTACCACTAATAATACTACATCACGTAGTTTAATTTAATTGTGAGCAATAACTTACGTAAACGTTACGTGTCTAGGTTTTAAATTAGGCGGAGGTAAAGAGAACATGAACTCTATCTGCAAAATTTAATAAATTGAACTACTTTTGGTACTCACGACATGTTTGCAATTAAGATATTCTTATTGAGCAGCCAGAAGAGAAGTGTTGCGCAATATTTCGCAAATGTATGATTGTTTCGTACATAAATCAATCGTTCATGATTTTAAATAATATATCTTTGGCGTAACTAAGAGCAGTTCGATTATTTGAGCCGAGCCTTAAGGTGAAATAAAGAGCACAGAATCTAGTAATAATATGATAAAATGTGTCGTGAAAAATATCATCAGATTAAATCTTTTCTTCTCACGTGATATCCTAAAGGTCGTAGAATAAATATTATAACTAACTAAACTTTTATAATTACGAGCTAAATTTGAAATATAATATTATTGAAATGTAACATTGTGGCAAATATAAATAGCTTGTGGAAAATATTCTTTCATGTTGTCTTGTACTCCATTACTTATTGTAGTGACTGATACTATATTCATGATAATTATTTGTGGTATATAAAAAGTGTTTTATGTTCATACAAATCTATGTTGTATCTGTGCTTCTAAATAACATTTTTAGATATTGAAATTTAATAGTGGTCCACATATTAAAAAAAAAGTTTATTTATTGTGAATATGATACTGTAAATACTTTAACGCCCGTGTGCACCACACATAGTCAAGACTGCCAGTCGTATTTACTGACAATTAAAAACTTATTTCTGTTTCTCACTAACTGTCGGTCGAGTCGGAACTGAGAACGGTACTTTATCGACCATACCCTATTTCACGGTCCAATTTCTAAAGTATTAATAGAAAATATGTTTTTAACTGTCAGGAAATCCGACTAAGAGTCCTGACCGTATGTGGTGTATACGGGCTTTAATAAGGTTTCGGTATGAATTTATTTGTATTATAAATAATAAATAATAAATTATTAATATCATTGATTAAATATTAAAATTAGTAAATTGCTATGAGTTCTTAGCATATTCCTTTATTTTAATTATTAATTAATCTTGATTTAGATTGTATAATAAATTTAACAATTCATTTCATACATTTTAATTTTTAAAATTTAATTATTTTATTGAATTAAAATTTAACCACCCGTATGTATTATGACGATTCATTTGCGTGCAAAATAAAGCCATCCTTGTATTGAAAAATCGATGGTATGGAGTTGCTCACAATTTATGCGCACGATGCAACAAAAATCGGCAGGATGAAGTTGGTCACTAAAGATATATTTACATGCGTGTGGTATATTATATTCATGATAGTTATTGAGGTATTTATAAATACAAAACACGTGTTTCATATTGATACAAATATAAATTATATCTGGACTTTTAAATAATATTTTTTAGTAATTAAAATTTAATATTGGTCCACGTAGAAAAATCGTGTATTTATTATGAATATTTGTGATAGAAGTAGTATTATATAGCTTTTTAAAATATATTTTAGCATATTTCTCTAAGCGAGGTTAAGTTTTTTGATGTATTTATTTGAATTATAAATTACGAATTATTATTTTATAATTTATTAAATAATAACATTAATAAGTTACCATACAGTTATAGCATATTTATCTTTTAATTATTGTACGATAATGATTTTAGTTCTGGATCAAAATTTTTAAACTTTCTACGAGAAAATAAGTTTAATTTTTTAAAATTCGTTGAATTCATTCATTCAGTTGATAGAATAAAACATGAAAAATTCAAACACTCTTAGCGTTTAAATTTGTTTTCTTCTCTTTGACTTCAAACATCGTTGTCGTTTGAAAATAACACGCAATTCCAGAAAACATAATTTATATAAATGTCGACTTTCAAATAACCAAGCAATTTTGTATACTTTTGCAATGAGAATACACTTTATGTGATTTAGAAGTTTGTGCCATCATTGATCGATAGGTTTAAGTTAGAAGGTACCCTTATAAATAAATTAATCTACGCATTTAAATTTCTCACAGATAATATTATACAAGTTTTTCGCAATTTTTCTATGAAATTTTTTGAGATGTTAAGAAAAAAAACAAAGTGCGACATTATATCCCCTATTGATTGATATATTAAAATGAAACAAAGTGCTCCGTGATATCCTCTATTGCATACTTTGCTGTAAGGTTAACGGTTTCTTAGCTTATCCCAGACAAACAGAGAGTTGGGCAAAAAGAAAATAAAATCACAAATGATTTTGTTTAGACACGCTGTAAGAAACTTAGTGAGTCGAAAAGCCTCCTTTTTCAAAATAAAAAAAAATAGTTCAATTTGGTGTATATTCACTTAAATTTGGCTTCGTTAATGTTAAATGAAGTTAGAAATTTATTTCCTTCAAATTTCATTCCAGGTTAATTAATAAACGTATGGAACTGTTTAAAAGAATAATCCACTTTCACCATAAAATTTACTTTGTTACGTGGCTGAAATATTTTATTTCCACAACGACCCCATAATTAGTTTCGTAGCAGTAAGGGATAGAATGTGAATAAGTGAAATATTTGTTTAATTAAATAAAATTAAAAGTTCGACAAAAATTGTTTGCCTTTTAAAATGGATATTTAAAATTATCATAATCGATACTAAGCGTATCTCTTCACTTTAAGGATACGCGAATTAAAGACAAAAACCATATATTTACCAAAGTGAAAAGATATTTCCTTTATTTAAAAAAAAAGCTCATTTTATGGGAAACGCCTAGACGTTAACAAAATACTAATACTAACAGGCTATGTGGAAGATCAGCCAGTATATATAAAAAAAATAATATAATTTTTCAAGTAATATCAGAAAAAAGAGCTATATTTTTTTAAGTCATTATGAAGAATCACCTCGCTGTTTTTTAAGTCTTCAATTTCAGAATTTCTATACCATTCAAAAACAAATCTTATTTGTACACAACATATTTACAAAAATTGATTAAGAAATATATATATATATATATATATATATATATATATATATGATTTTGTTTAGACACGCTGTAAGAAACTTAGTGAGTCGAAAAGCCTCCTTTTTCAAAATAAAAAAAAATAGTTCAATTTGGTGTATATTCACTTAAATTTGGCTTCGTTAATGTTAAATGAAGTTAGAAATTTATTTCCTTCAAATTTCATTCCAGGTTAATTAATAAACGTATGGAACTGTTTAAAAGAATAATCCACTTTCACCATAAAATTTACTTTGTTACGTGGCTGAAATATTTTATTTCCACAACGACCCCATAATTAGTTTCGTAGCAGTAAGGGATAGAATGTGAATAAGTGAAATATTTGTTTAATTAAATAAAATTAAAAGTTCGACAAAAATTGTTTGCCTTTTAAAATGGATATTTAAAATTATCATAATCGATACTAAGCATATCTCTTCACTTTATATATATATATATATATATATATATATATATATATATATATATATATATATATATATATATAATTATTTACAGAATATGAAACTAAAATTTCAAAATATTTGGATGATAGATGGTCAGGTAAAATTTTTACTAAAACTTTTTTAACATCGTTAGCGGAGTCCACTGTTGTGGTTAAGAATGAACGGTAACCGCTTCACAATACTATCCATAAAAAGATGTCGTATATGATAACAACAACAAAATATTTTATATAATAGATTAATGTCAACTATAAACAAAAGAATGGATTATTTGTTTGCTAATAAAATTAAGAAAATACTGTGAGGCTCTAACGCATTGAGTGCAAATGCGGCACCATTCAATTTGGACGCGACTTTCTGTTAACTGTATGTAAAGTGTTAAAATGAATTGTAATAAAAGTGAAAAATTAAAATCATATGGTTGAGAACCAATTTTAATTATTATTTATATTGTCTGTTTATATTTCGGACAATGAATATTACCTTGCAAAAAGTCAAAAAAGTTTACCCTGGCACATGGGAAGAATATAACAGAAAACCATTATAAAAATCATGATACAAAATTACCTTATTTTTAGGATTCCATGAAAAAAAATTTAATAACTGAAATATCCAGCTGTCTGTCCAACACAATCCTTTTCTTAGAAACTCTTAGATGTTGAAACTAAAAATTTGGAAAATTTTCTACTTCAAAAAGAAAGTACATGCATGAATTTAATAAAAACATTTATAATAGATGTACTATATATTTTAAATCTTTAGGTATACCAAAACCCAAGGACGAAGGGAACCAAGGTTACATTAGTTTCACGAGTATCAACTGATTTATTTTCGTTTAAAACTCTTTCTCCTCGACGGATTTTATTCTAAAATGTGATACTCCAATTTTCTTGCTGTAAAAGCATTATCTCATTCTAGACATAAAAGTGAAAAATGGGGCAATTTCGTTTTAGATGACTGTGATATTTTAAATAAAAGGTTGAAATTCAAATAATCTCTGAGCTACAAATAGTTTCTAACCAGTAATAGTAAATAGTTTCTAACCAGTAGTTAATAACTTAAATAACAAAATATCAAAGAATTCTATACTTATTAATCGGAATTTTAAATGAATGTAAATTAATTAAAAATTTATATAATGCAACCGGTACTGCACGAAAGAGATAAATTGATGTATTCATGTCAATGTAGTTATTATTAAATTATATATCACAATCTAATAAAACGTTCAAAATATTTGGACTTCAATTTACTAGATATGAAGTGACATTTAACATTCCTCTAAATAAGCGGCGAATAATTGAACGGTAAATACACAACATTTACGATTTAAAAATTAAAGACTTAAATTCATTCAAATTCAATGAATATTTTTTCTTCAATAGTATGTATATTATACAATGTAAAATAGGACAATTACATTTATTGTAACTTAATTCACAGAACACGGAAACGTTGTCGAAAATGAAGTAAGATGATATTGAACTCTTTACAACAAACTTGTTCCGAGATGACCCACATCTCGCTTTTTGTTTAACGAATTATTTTACAAGTATAAAGCTTCCTCAGTATAAAAGCTTTGTTTGAAAGCGGAAACACGTCGCTCCGGGCTTTGGGCTCTAATTAATGTCTTTCAACACTACTAATGCATTTATCTCTACAATTCTTGTGTTATTTTATTAATTTACATCTAATAAAGTTTATTTATTAGCAGTTTATTAAAGTTATTAGTACCTTATTATAACACAATTAGTGCGAAAATTAAAAATTTTATTATAAATTTAAAATTATTTTTTTAAGTACTTTTGGTGACAGAATGTTTAATTTTTCTTGTTTATTTATTTACTACTGTTTTATTCGATGCGAAAGGAATTAATATATTCAAATCAAATGGTATTGTATGCTCAAAATTCTGTGAAATATACATCGAATTTCAAACTAAAGAATAATCAGATAAATTTATCTTTACGATGTGAAAAACTTTACCTTTAAAGACAGTGGTCGAAAGCTCACTTTACACTTTGGCATTCATTGCTTTACAAAAATTTTGGTATAATTTCTTTTTTTAGCCTAAGCTGGTATATATAATAATATAGATAAAAATATATTACATATAATAATAAAGTAATTAAGTTTGTTCACGTAATTAGGTTTTTTTAATATATTTTCCAATATTTTTGGACACAATAATTGTAATTTCCAACTTATTTTGTGTTGGTTCTTTTTATTCATAAACAATTATTTATTTGGATATTTTTTACATATTGTCAAATTTAAATACAATCGTTTATTTTCCTGTGAAAATATACACTTCGAAAAAACATTTATAGTTATTTGGGAAATTCTTTTCAAATCTCGCAAGGATGTTTTGCTGCTTACTATACTTTGGTTATGTAAATGGAATGTGTTGACTGCTTCTTATTAAATACCATAGCTCACTTTTGCTACAAAGAATGTATAGTTTCCGAATATCTATCAGAATTATGAAAATGGAAAATTTGAGTGGTCTTACAGATTTCATCATATAACAAACCAAATGAAGGTAGGAATTTATCCCGATCAAATTCGATATCACGATTATCATAACACTCAGTAGATCATATAAATCTCTTTAGCTCTAACTTGGTCACCTATGCTTTTCTAACAAATCTATGTAACATTTTAGCTGCTTTTATTTTATTGAGAACTCGACACTCTCTACTGTACAGTTTTCATGACATTTCACTTTTCTATGATAACTTTTTTAAGATTTGGTGACCGACATCGATTCGACATATCTAAGCTTTCATTTTAAATTTTTCTTCATATTTTCATTTCCTTTTCGGATTGTTTACACACAAAAACAAGCATTTACAACTATTGTAAACCTGTAGCTCGTTAAATTGATCTGCCAGAAAACACATAATATTTTGAGTAACGGGTTGTTGCTAGTGCAACAAAAAAAAACCTTAAAATTAATCTTACCTTCTGCGAAGTTTTAAAAACTCAGTTGCATGCGATAAAACAATTCATAGCTTAAAGGTATTTTTTAAATCGTCACAAAGAGGTTCAGCTGGTAGGGGCTGGAGACCCATTACTATAATAAAAATTACTATTTTAAAGTTTAATATTTTGTAAGTGTCTTCAGGTCCCACCCAACATAATGTGTAAAAATAAATTCAAATGTGGGAGAAATTAACTTTAATGGAAGTACCTTAAATTTTATTTCGTAATTTTGTACGTGTTATAAATAAATATAACAAAGTTCAATTTAAGCTTTAAAACATAAAATGGAGTAATGAAATAGATGGACACACAGATTAACAGACGGATATGGTAAAACTATAAGTTTGTATACGAATCTAAGAAACGACTACATGGAGTTATACAAAGCAATACTAAAGCAAATTTTGAAAAAGATTCAGCGCCACCCATACTTAAAACAAATACAAAGGAAATCTACCATCCTACATATTTATTTATTTAGTATTATCTAGAACCACACAACTATTATTATTTAAAATATGTGTACAATCGTCAAAACCTGATACGCGTGCATGATACATAATGAGAACGTTAAGATAAATTTTATATTTATTTCTAACCAACTTTGAGGCATAATAAATTTTCCTTTATTGGATTCGTAATGAGTACACATGTACCACATTTTCATATACTTCTGAATATTACCTCTAGGTTTTGATGATCTATGAAATTGATTATTTTGAAACATCTCACAATCAGGTAGCCATCTCTCAATGTACCTATTTAAGCTTCCACTAGATGATATTTAAAGGTATCAAGATAGCTGAAAGCATTTCGTATATCGATTGAAATTTGCAGGGTTTTCTTGTGTAGTTCAGAACTTAGCGGTACACTACTCTATATCCAGATTCAATTAGTTAACTGAATAATAATGGATAACTGTTCGCTGAAGAAATATTACTTTAGTAGAACTAATAATTTTAATATCCTTCTATAAACGCACATAGAAACAGTAAAGATATTCGGAAAATACAAATATACAGAAGATGAGACACCATTATGAATAACCTAAGAACGTTAAAACTACTGAAGTGAATAGCACAGTTCATAAAGCAACTAGGAAATGCTTATACAAAAATAATATTTTCTACGCCGGTTTTAAAATATCGACGAAAAAACATTTTGAATTTAAACGCTATCGTCTGCGTTTTTTCTTCGAATGTCTCTCGTAGTTCAAAACGATACAAAAATTTGCTTCAAAGCTTCACTGGCCAATAAATTTATTCATATTTATTCATACAGGTTTGATCCCTTGCACGTGGGATTTAAATTGAATTACATTTATATTTTCCTGTTGTATAAACTTACATATATATCGACATAAGTTGCACAGAAAGAATGATAATAAAATGGACCAATTAATTGGTTTTCCTCTATTTCTTCAATTTTTTCCGAAAAAAGTGCGTTTCTTTTTATGTTCTCATGATTAAAACTTGCCTTATTATCATAAACATGAAGTTAAAAAAACAATATAAAAGTAAAAGGTAAACGGTGCGTAAGTGACATGAGTTTTATTTAGGAGTTCTCGTATTTCTGTAAAATGACACAAAAACGTTTTTGAGAATATATGTATATATTGTTAATTACGTTTTTTAAATATTTTTCTAGATATTTTGCAATATTTTTAATCGACTAAATTTCTCTTACATTAACTATTGCTACTACATATATTATTTTTGTATATAAAGAAAGCAAAATAAGAAAAGCATCAAAGAATTCTCTGACATTTCATAATTAGAAAATAAAAATGATTACCAATGTTTTAAATAATTCGTAATATCTATTTCGGTTTCATTAAAACAGCGAATTACATACAATTTCTTGGTTTTCAAGTTCCCATTTTTGTTTTTATTTATTTCCCCTAGATGCCGCAAGTACTGTTTACAGAAGCACTTACTTCCTTCAACAGATGTTCATTTCATTTTATTTAAAGTTCGTTATCATGACTAAAATCTATTGATTGATTTATTGTTGCTATTATTGTAATAAAGCACAGGTCCACATTTATTTTGTGGCGTTACAAATTTTATGATGTTTATGAATAAAAAATGTGAAAAAAAAATTGAAACGCGTGTCACTTTTGCGTTTAGAAACATTGGGTTGGCCAATTAATTATGAGCGGTCATTAATGTTATAATATTTTATTATATTTATAATTTAAAATTAATTAATCGTAGATATAACCATCATCTTGTACTATTTGTCTCCAACGCATCTGCATAAAATTCAGGTAGGTTGGAATGAAAAAAATTGGCCTATGAACGGTCGTAGGTGATCTTAATCATCAAAGGTTTTTTCGTGTAAGGTGTTGTTGAGTGATCAACACAAACAATAATCCATAGGTGCAAGTTCTGGGGAGAATGGCGAAAGGTTCGCCAAAAAGTCAAAAGTTGAGAACAGATTTCAGCGCGGTGGTAATGCTAATCGGGGCTAAGTTTATGTAGTACCCACCCACTGTATTTCAAGCCTTTTCGCAAGCGGTCATATTTCTCTATAGTTTCGTGGGAGCACCCGAGTTAAGTTGCTAGTCAACGTGTACTTAATCAGCTTTCTTCTTTAATAAACATTTTAACTTGTTGCTATGCAATTCCACCGGTCGACCAGACGATGGTTGATCTCTCGAGGAATAATCGCCGCTGCGAAACCGCTGGAAGCATCATTTTGCATTAGCTTCAGATATTACATCAGAAGTTGCGCGTTGTCATATGTTACGCGTAGCTTCGGTAGCAGAGTGAACAAATTAATAATCGTTGAGTAGACAGTATCTCATATGCGTTTAAATATCGTCCATATTAGTGTTAACAGTCCAGTAACTTAGTTACTACTGAATTAGTGAGAGCGTGCCGCATACTTTATATTTCTTCCATTGTGGACTTCTACTTCTAGAACTTTCTCACATTTTGTAGATAATTTTGGAAAAAAACGCTCATTACCTATTAACCGACCCAATATTTGCTAACTTCAACAGGGAATTAAATTTTCGTTTAAACACCTTTTTATTTTAAATACTGCGTCATGTATGAAACTAATATTTGAATATTCTACCATAAAAGATAATTCACAGTACAATAACTACTGTCAATACACGTTAATAGGCTATTTAACTAGTTTATATTCACATAAATTTCATGATATTGGCATATAGGAGATTAATCAATAATTTTATTTATTGAACAAAACAAAATTTCTTAAAAGTTTGTATGTGAACTAAAACTTCACATTTAATAGCTTACCTTGAGAAAATATTATTATATTTTAACCTTTTGAAGCTCTCTTCGTACTCATCGCAGTTGCGTGTCTTTGTAATTACGATTGACTCTCAACGTACCTTTGAAATTCGAAACAATTTCTATGAAAGACAATAGAAATTCTTCTCCGTATTTTTCAACTAGCGAAATTAATCACTTTGATGCTCATATCTGCTCTTTAGTAAACTCAAGGATACCTTTTAAAGTTCGCTATTGGCATTTTGGTTCATACTATTTAAAGGTAATAATTTATTCTGTAAATAATTTAACGCAAAATGCGTTAAATCGAGTAACCTGACTATAAATTTGAAATAACATGAATAATTATATAACTTAATGATCTTTTAATCTTTTGAATTAAAAGGCCTAGTTATGAAATAAGTAGTATTTCTAAAACTATAAGTAAAGATATAAGATTGAACATAAGTGTTTTTTACGTGAAATATACCCATAATCATCTCCGAATAATTTTCATATACAGGAGTTTATGTTGACGAAAAAAAGCTAATGCAAAGTCCAACCATAATGTAATTAATTGTGACAATTGTACTTTCAGAGGCCTTTTTAATATAGCGTATTCTTTCAAACTGTTGCCAAACCGTTTAATGTGCTGTTAATTTAGCATATTTAATTGAGTGAATACATTTATAATGTAAACTTATTCATTTCAAATATTATTTTCAGGAGGATTACTATTAAAGTTTATGGTAAATTCCATTTACAATTTTATATTGACTGATGGAACAAAGAATATATTTGGCGTTAATTTTGTAGAAATTCATTAGTCACAATTAAATGAAACTACGTGATGAAGTATTATTTCTACTAAATAAAGTAGAAATAATACTACATCACGTAGTTTAATTTAATTGTGAATGATGTAATAAAGCTTCGTGATTACATAAATAGAGTTTCTTCCTTTTTATCTCATTTTCTCACATCTTACATTTGTCATTGTTAGTGCTGCCCACTTAAAGGTCTACAAATATCTTGCAGACAATCGGCAGCAGATCATCCGCGCTAAGTTTATCCAAAAGGAACTCTATTATTATGACAACACTATCTGTAGACGAATATCTTTCAGATACATCAAGCTCCAAAACAGAATAATTTATCATAGATTTTGTATATTTTTGTCTCCAAAATTTTTAATTTTGCATGTTTTTATCTCCAAAACTGTAATTAGCTTTTCTAACTGGTATTAAAAATAATTATTAGTTTACAAATGAAGTTAAGCAGGTGACTTATTATTGTCAAATAACTGTTTAGTAAAAAAAAATTAATTAACTTTGTTTTATTTTTGGAAACGTTTGGCAATATTGACGTGATTCATGCTCGTTTTATTCATGACCTTTAAAATATAAAGTAAAAAATGTTCAGATAGTAATCTACAATAACTGTTCTGATATTTTTAATATTGTATGTATGTCATAATGTTTTGATCCCATCTTCCGAGGGAAGATACCGTCATTTGCTTCAGGGCACTTTTTTTCTTTAGTCGGCAAGTGTTTGGATGTAGACATGCACGTTGGTGATGGTCTTTTTATTTAAAAAATAGATAACACTATTCAAAACCTATGGAACTTATTATAATATTAAATAAGATATCAGTTTTATAAACATTTCTAGGTCGAATTTTTGTATGTAAAACCCGACCCGGATTTAGGTTACGCTTAAATTTTAGGATATCATTTAATACAAAACCTCTCAATGTTTAGATATTCGTTCATGTCACTAGTTTATTCATATTAGTGTTTTATTAACTCATATTTTTGTATTGATATTTTTTTAAATATCTGTACAGACTTCATATTATTTTCAATCAATGCCGCCACCTTCTCGAATATCGTTCCTGTGATCCGTTTGGCTACGCTTGATTTATTAAAGTAGTGTTTATTTAATAAAACCTATTGTGATGGTTAACTGGTTTACCGATTTTACAGAGTCAAAGTAAAAAAAAATCGAATCGAATTTTGTCCATTCTCATTCGTTAGGACCGATTTCATATTTCATTGTCAAAATTTGGCGATTTAAAGCAAAGAACTATCAGAATATATTTCACATCAAGAAATTATCCCGTTTACGATACATGAGATACCTAAAGTATGAATTACAAACCGTTTACTGAACAATTACAAATAACTAATCGACTTGATAAATTTCAAATAATCTTTCATTTCAATTTTTTTATAAATTTTTGGAAGTTAACCGTTTCCTCATTGTGAAATAACAAAGGTTACGACTGGAAACAGATAGATTTCTACACATGCTAATATTACCAGTTGCGTATCAAAAACAATTAAATTCGTGATTAATACATTTGTTTTTTGCAGAAAATTTAATCAAAATTATAAAAAAACAAAGAGCTAATGTGGAGTTATTTAAGATATACCAAAGATATGTTTATTTTTTTTTTTTAAATTTAAGATATGTTTACATAGTCATGTATCGAAAAAAATGGTATCTACTCTAATATTGTTGATATACTAAAGGCAAAAGAAGAAAGTACTAGGGAACTCTGGTAGTGGAAGTTCTTCTCATCTTAAACTTTTATTAGCTTGTGTAATTTCTCAATATATAGAAAAACGAGCTATTGTGTTTTTTTTTATTTGAAATTGAAATAATTTTAAATTTGAGTAAAAAGAATGATTTCTTTAAATATTGAATTTGCGCTTCATTTCTAGGTAGAAAGAGGTTGAGTTTTATAAAGTAAATCTTTCAAAGCAACGAATATGGGATGAAACCTGCTAGCATTTTAGTCAATTTATTTTCAATTGAATTCTAAAGTTTAGGGCATTGATACTAAATTTGAATTTTTTTATTTCAAAGCTGGTAAATATTTAGGGTACCAGATGCAACCAGGTTGATAGTCGGGGATAATATGTAAATGGTGTTTATTCTTTCTTCTGCATATTATGGATGCTGTGAGAATGGATTCGATTGCATCGGAAAATCAAGAACGAAATTAATTCTGAAAACACGAAAAAAATACAAATCTTATTACTTTACTAGTAAATTTAATAACAAATATTATTACCTAACAAGTGAATATGTAAATATACTGAAAAATATCCTAACAAGTAAATATCCTGAAACCTTTTCCTTTGTGTCCTTGCCCTTTCCTGTCTTTCCCATCCCAAATCATGTCAATATTTTGTTTTCTTTTTTAATTTATCATCGTAAAATCTCGTAGTCTCCCAAATAAATTTCATTTTCAATTTTTCATTGTTATGGTTGACAGGAAGAGACTGCTCATGTAGCAATAAGTCCACCATATGTACTGTACATAAAAGTTAATAATAAATAAGTAATAAATAATAAATATGTAAATCGAATTTACTTGTTGTGACTTCATAAATTACATTTCATATTCTGAAATTGTTTTGAACCTTGCGTGACATTATGATTATGAAGAGATATTTTCATAGTCGTAATCGATATTATTGTGTGATTTTATCTAAATATTAAAGTATTTTGAATACAATTATCGGACTATTTTATCTTATAGGTGCCGTCTAGGAATTTTCTTATATTTTAATTAATTATCTTACAAAACTAGTTATTTAGTAACAAAATGTTGTATTTTAGTGGTCAAAAAACAAAGATTGAAAACAAAAATAACCATTACTTTAACGGAATATCGTATACTGTATCAAATTTCGTGAAGTCATGTATATTTTGTGAAGACGTTATATATATGTTTGTCGTGAATATTTTATATAGGTAAAAGTTTAGGGCAAGTCAAGTCCCAGCCTGAAATATAATGAAAAATGTTATCGGTGTCGTAGAGTTTTTTAGTCCGCTTCCTGAAATTATTATATGTTAAAATATAATTCCGAAGTTGTGAATATTGCGTTTTTCTATATAGTTATTTGCATTTTTATTCACTACTATTTTATCCTTAAAAAACTATGCGTCACATTGAAAAAACATTTCATTACTGTAGTTTTATTTTGTGCATCCAGGTATTTTCAATTACTTTTAATATATTACATGAGCTTAAATAATTCATGTCCACAGGCAACTACAATCATCGACATTTTATGTTATTGTGACTGAGCTAAAATTATTCGAAATCAATGATATTGCTTCACTTCGATAATATTGTTTGAGACTACATTAATGTTTGATAACTTTCCAAATAAATAAACTTGTGATCCTCAATGAACCATGAATGCGAAGCTGCCAATCTATAATATATTAACCCCTCTATATATATTTATGTATATATATATATATATATATATATATATATATATATATATATATATATATATATATATATATATATATATATTTATTTAAAGTTTCCATCTATTACTCTAGTCAAATATTCTATGTGCAAGCTACAAATTAATTATAGAGACAACAGTTCAAATGAAAATGTGTATTCAGAATATTTCTAAAAGGAAAATATTTAAGCAAAAGTAAATGTAAGTTAAACACACATGAAGAGATAAAACCTCAAGATAATATTTATGCAGGTATAGCGACAAATTGCTTTTAAGTTATCGCATTTAAAACGAAGCTCCGAAACTTTGACGTCAAACAATGCAATCTCCAATTCGCTACCGAGTTTCAAAGCGATCTAATCTTAGTCTCGCTAACGGTTTAATGGTAGAACTAGTCTTCTGACTGAAGATAGATTATTTACGAAGAGTTAATAGCGAAATGATTAATTACAAATATATTGAATAACGTTGTTTTTTTTAACAAAAAACCGGTAGCGTTTACTTTTAAAAAACACTACCAGTTTTTCTATTGATCGCTTGAATCTGAATTCTTTATAACGTATTTAAGTTTATGATATTTATATATCGTAATAAAACATATAATTGACCTGTGTATCAAAGTGGTATACTGTGACTTTTGTGTTGTAAGCTTTTAATGAGAATATAGTAAGTCTTCCTTCGTCATTTTTGTAGCATTTTTCTACAATTTTTTTTTAAATTCTTGGCGTTTTGCACTTCAAAATAAAATTGATGTAATATAGCCAATAACTGTAAACAAAATACAGGAAACAAATTTTATCTTAAAGTTAGATTTAAATTGTATTACTCGCAAGTATTACTATTTAGGTTCATCAGCAATTTAAGTAGTTTATAATTAAATATTTACCTCAAATAAAATTATTTCAGTCATTCAATTAATTGCATACAACAATTTAAGTATTGCCAATTAAGTTGTAAGTAATAGTATAAAATTGTTCTACGAGTGCGAGAGGAAGTTAATAACAGCATGCACAAGAAATTATTAAATTTAAGTACGTAACAATTCAATAAGATTCCGAAGGCTACAGAATTTCAAAATCAGTTTAGGCGTCAAATAAGAAATCATAACTATGTCACTTCACTATATGTTGTAATCTACCTGTTTATTTAAACTGATAAATAATACATAAAAGGTTCGATATTTGTGGAAATTACTAACATTAATGAAGATTTCATTATCATATTTCCAAATATTGTATCTTGTATAGAGTACCTCGCTACGAGAATTATACACCCTTTTGCAAAAAAAAGGGCACTTATATGAATAAACAATATCAGAGTTATTTTATTATTATTTGCTGCATTTTATATGGCGATATGATGAGAATACTGTTATTTATTATTGAGATATCGTTTTTACCGGCTTCAGTCATTGAAAATGTGAATAAATAAAAAAAAACGATGTAAAGTCCACAGACGAGCCTTTTCGTACTGGTACATTAAAGATGGCTAAAGTTTATTTTTGAATATTTTTTATTATTTTAACATAAAATTTGAAATTTTAGTAACGAGTATGGCCTCCTCTAGTTAAAATAAATGCGCTTAATCTACTAGGCATGCTTTTGACGATGTTTTTTATCATTCCCCGAGGAATCCGTTCCCATTCAGCGACGATCACATTTTTAAGGGCCTGAATGTTTTCTAGAGCTAGTTTTACGGCTCTGACGAATCATTTGAGATTATCCCATATGTGTTCTATGGTACTGAGGTCGGGACTTCTAGCTGGCCAATCTAACCGACGAATTCCGGCCTCCTGCATATACGCATTAACGTCTCTAGAGTGGTGGGCGCGGGAGTTGTCATCCATAAAAATGGACTCGCCTCTACTGCTGTTAATTTGGGTTGGACATGAGGAATAAGAACCTCTGTTATGTACCTTTGCGCATTAAGTGTGCCATTTTCAACAAAAACTAACTTGGTACGGTCATCTGAGTTAATACCAGCCCAAACCATTACGGAGCCTCCACCGTAAGGGGTGATTTCCTCAAAGCACACTTCTGCGAAGCGTTCTCCCGGTCTTCGTAAGACTCACCGACGTCGATCCTCATTACTAATTGATATACGAGCTTCATTGGAGAATAAAACACTATTCCAGTCTTGTTGAGCCCATGACAAACAATTTTGAGCGAATCTCAATTTGGTAACTCGATGCTAACGGAGCAATGTAGGGCCCCAAGCTGGGCGATAGCTATGTATATTGACGGCATGAAGTCTCCTTCTGACTTTCCATGGGCTAAATCGTGTACTTCTGACGTTCTCGAGGTTTTGTTTGAGATCCACGTACGTAACTTGACGATTTCGTAGCGCTTGACTGACTATGAAGCCGTCGTCCCGTGTCCCAGTGAACCGTTTTCTTCCAGAACCGGACCTTTTACTGACGGAGCCCGTTTCTTGGTATCATTGCCAGGTTCTTTGGACGGTGGAACGGCTCACATTATACTGCTGAGACACATAACATTGGCTACAGCCTTCTTCAAGCAGCACAATAAATTTACTAGCTCTTATCGTCTTATCTACCATACTGAGAATAGCAAACAGAAGTGAACTAATGCAGCAAACAGCAGAAATGTAATTAAAATTTATTCGTTTAAATAAAAAACGTAACAAATGAAAAAGAACTTAATAAAAGTTGGATTTCATTTTCCGCCAAAAATATGTTTTCGTCATTGAAAGAGAATTTTCTTTAAAAAATAATAAATTTCAAATTTACAACGTTCGTTTTTCTGTGATATACTACACTATATCTGCCAGTAACAATTACAATTAATACAACTTCTTAATAAATAATATTTTGTTAATAATATGACAAAATCAAAACTATTATTTTCAACTATTTATTTTAAACGAATTGTTTTATAAATTATTATAATTTTTGACACATGTAGTAAACATCGTCAGTTCTTAGTTCAATTTATGTTCGTTTGCATTAGGCCTTTCTCCGACACCTTGCAAAATTCTGTATCATAATTATGCTTTACAAAATTTTCTTAGCCTATAATGCTTTATAAAATTTTCTAAATGTGATTATATTATTACAATATCACTATGTAAAATTAGCTGTTTTCAAAACTGTTCCACTAACATGTCTGAGGAAATTAATATTATATTGTGCTACTAATATTTCTATTTCAGGGCATTGAAAATTTTTATTGATAATGTGTCTTTCTCTATTGTCAAGTAATGATATCGAGACATGTCTAACAATTTTCTTTTAATCACATACATAGTACACATTCGTTATTGTAACACTTATGAATAAATGATACTCAAGAAAATTAATGTCAAATTTATGTTAATAAATTGATGGGACATGTTATAAGAAAAAAACTTGTTTTGAACAATACTTTTAAGGGACTTTGGGAATATATTCGGATTTTTCGAATATTTCGATTTGACAACATTCAACGTGACTATGCTAATGTACTTTTAATTGCGTACTATGTCATTTGATTGTGTGCGATGGGTCTTACTAGAAATGGGTGTACTTGCGCATTGAACAACTTTAATAGCAAACCTGACGAAAACGGCACCTCGAGGATAAGAGTAGACTCTATCCTCGAAGTGCCGTTGAGAGTAGACACTAGATGTGCTATCTCTACCGTGTACGCAAGGAAACGGCAGGAATGTGTCTTTTTAAAATATATGGCAAATTCATAAAGAGGAGGGCCTTGGAAAAATTAGTGTAGGTTTTACTAAAACTAGCAATTTAGTATATGCGAATAACATCACTCTCCTTGTGATGTCAAAAAAAACTAGCCGACTTGTTCAAAAGAGTCAAATATGAGAGCTAGCGGGTCAGACTCTCAGTTAACAGAGCTTATGATTATAGATAAGGGTGGCCAAGTTTCACGGACACGTACAGTGCGTCACTGACCAGGGAGGAAGCGATGGAGAAATTCGGAAAAGAACGCAAGTGGCCAAATTTGCTATGAGCAAACTAACACGCTTATGGCAAAGTAGAAAGGTATTTAACAATATCAAAATGAAAATGCTAAGAACATTAGTCTTCTCGATTTTTCTGTACGGTTCTGAGTCGTCGAAAATTCGACAAGTGGCGCGCAGAAAGATGGATATATTCGAGATGAGGTGTTGGAGACGAATGCTGCGTATACCTTTGACGGTCAGAAGAAAGAACATATCGATTCAAAAACCACACTATCATCAGCTGCCAAAGAATCCTCAGCTACTTTGGTCACATTGCACTTAGGGAACCAGATAACATAGAAAAGCTAATGGTTATCAGGATAGTCAATGGTAAACGACTCCGCAGTATATTTCCTATCCGATTGATTAACCAGGTCACTATGCTCACAGGTCTCCTAAACACATTTACTATCAGGAGCCGAGGACAGACCTAAATGAATTTTAGGACGTACACGATGTTTAGGATGCATACATACACATATGTGTTTGTATGCATCCTAAACATCGTGTACGTCCGTATATATATATACATATATATATATATATATATATATATATATATATATATATATATATATATATATGTATGTATATATATATATTAATTTATTTACATTATCGTTTCCGTTGGAGGAAATAATAAAAGTACAGGTTTGTAATAATTTTCTTCAAGTTTTTATAACACCGTTTCTCTCTACAGACACCGTATATCTAATGCTAGTCATTAGATGTTTCTGTTTGTGGTTTAAATACAAAACTTTTACGTGTTCTTCTTATATTTATGACAACCCATGTAAATGAAATGTTATTACTACCATTTTCTTTCGGCAACTTTAACGAGGCAAATATCTACTTAAAAGTCTTTTTCAACAATACATAATGAAAATTTTGTTATTGACGCAACACGATAGCATTTTTTTTACATTTCACGATATTAATTCTCTTATTTTTTACTTTATTACTGTATCTTAAGAAGTTCGTATACTACAAGTAATACCAAAACTTCAAGTAAGTATCGTCTAAATGTATTAAGAGGCTATTTCAAGCTTTCCAGCAAACATATTTTGAATTTGGCTATTCGGGATTTCACACAAATCTATTGGTTCGTGTGATCTGATGTTCCAAATTTTATTGAAATTGTGTATTGAAATAAAGGTGTATTGAAATTTTATTAAGAGGGCATTTAAAAACTTTCATCGAAAATTTCGTCAAGAGCAATTTAAATTAAATTGATTTGAAAAATATTACATATCCTCTAACTACAAATTTCTTCACCCAACACTGCATGTTACAGTAGAGCAAGCCGCGAAATGCCTAATATTGTGGGACTTCAAACAAAATTTTCGCATTAAACTTCTAATTGTCTCTTATCGCAATATCAGAGAGACGTAAAAATAAATCACATTTTTGCTGACGATAATTAGATTTTTGTAAGGTGCACACGATATGTAAGACCCTGTTTATTTATTATATTATTGTTTGACGCTGAATCTGCGTGGACGATACTGTAATAAGGCAATTACAACTTTCCTTCCTAATTCTTAAATCGCACATTTTTGTAATTTTTTTAGGAGTAAACTTAGTTATGTAATATATTGTAAATATGATATAAAATAGAGGGACTCATTAAATTGCCTTATGTAAAAGTCTAACATTATTATATATTTGATAATTTACACACTTGCTTATAGCATATTTAGATATTACTTAAACTATACTGAAAACTTATGTGAAATTAATTAGGCAATGATTTATTTCTTAGAATTTAATACTTATAAATAAAATATACAACATAAACACAGCTCAGTCTAATTCAATTAATAGATTAGAAGGTAATATGAGACATATTAGGACGAAGAAACAGAACAGAGATTAAGAGTACGATAGAACTCGTACTGAAAGGATTCCCTCTATATAGGTATATATGACAAATTATGGTTTAACATTTTTTTATGGTATAATACACACATTGTTCCAATAATACAATTTACAATCGTTCAAATAACTTTTAACAATTTAAGTATGTTTGCAGTATACTTATCTCAGGCGTAAAGCAAACAAGTGTCATATATTGTTCATTACATAAACTATTATGTATTTTATTGCTTATATATGTATACATATATGAGTGTGTACATATATATATATATATATATATATATACATATATATATATATATATATATACATATATATATATATATATATATATATATATATATATATATGTATAAATTTGTGTGTGTGTATATATATAGTCATTTAAAAAACATGTTTCACTTTAGTGTGTAATATTAATTTTATTGTATTTTATGAAATTTAACTACTATGTATTATTATAAAAATACCTTTTACATGCCACCTAATAACATTTTTATTTTATATCATCCCTTCATACATTTCACTTTTTTAGTTTAGATTTTTTGTATTTTTTGTAGAATTTTTAAATCATCATCTAATAAGCATATTGTTTATGGAATTAAAATATAAACGTTGTTACATATAAGATATTCTTAAAGAAATTAATGTAAAACGTCCATTAATTAAACATTTGACGAATTGATTAGCATATACCTAGGTGCTTTTACGTCGTTAGAAACTCAATATTATACCCGCGAATTACCATTAAGTTTCTAATTACGTAAAGCACCTAGTTTCACCAACACATAAGTACAATATTATATTTTTTAGGATTTTGTGTTTCAAAAAGGGAAAAGTGACCGATTTTAAGATTACTCTAGTGTGTCCATTCGTATATTTGCGAATAACGAATGTTTTACTCTAAACTGTTTGATATAGAAAAGAGTAAATAAATGTTGCAAACTGATAAAGCACATAAAGCCGCATATACATTAATCGATTATTATATAACAATTTTTATATAAAAATTTCATAAGGACAGATGACATAATCGATTTTTTTAAAATTTCGTTACCTTATAATTGAAACAGCGAGTCATAAATATTTTAAAATTGCTACTTTCAGAATCTTTTTTAGTAGATTTGGTGGTTTTATTGAAAAGTTCCTACCCTGACCTATATTCAAAACTGTTAATGTATAAATTATGAAAAAAGTAGTTTATTTTTAAACTATAATGTTTTCATAGTTTTTGCGAAATTAAGATAAACCTGTGAAAGACGCATTAGCAAGAATTATAGATTTTATGATACATGATGAGAAATTATTTTAATATTTTTAAATTGTTTAATAAAAATTTTATTTCCTTAAGTGTTTAAAAGTATGTACAAAACCTTCATAACTACACGCAATGTTAAGAAGTAAAGAAAATACTTTCATAAAAATCCGAAATCTTTCCCCCTTTTTCTTGCACCCCAATTATATGGGGTGCAAGAAAAAAATAGTCACACGTACTTAAAATTCTGTAAAACCTTTCAAAATCAGAGTAGCATCGAAGAAATGTCAAAAAAATTAAAAAAAATATATTTTTGAACTTCAGGTTTTTTTTTATATGAATATCATGCAACAAAATATATTATGCGCTATTTTAAATTAGGTAAATCAAGGTTTCCAACGTTACATGTTAAACAAACGTTTGAATATCAAGGATAAACTAAAAGATAATATAAACCAAATATAATATAAACCGTAAAATTTTAGCTGGATATATTTTGCATACGTCCAATTGATAACTTGTAACTGTCGAACTTTAATAATTCAGATAATAAATGAAGTATTTCCGTAATAATAAATGAATTATCATATTAGCAATACAATTTTTTCAAATACATGAAATGAATATGTAATAGTTCAATAATATTACCAACACATTCCATATATAGAAAAGACGATTTGGGCAAGTTTAATACAAAAGAACGACCCTAGTCAAACAAATAAGGAGTTTTGCAATACATGTTTTGTTTATTTACTAATGTTATACACCAAAAGAATAACACTTTATGTACAACTGTAAATTAAATAATTAAATTTTCTCAACAGCATTAGATAACAAACAGATGTTTAAAAATATTCAACTAAAAAACAAAAAAAAACGCGATTGTGGAATATGATAGAGTTATAAATTTTGCATACGACCAAACTAAAATAAAAAAATATCAAATATTACTTACTTAAGTAACAAATAAACTACTCACACGTAGCTGTAATGAAAATCTTTATTTATATATAACGCACGACAAACTACACATTCCAATATAGATTTCGTACATAAACTGATTATTTTTGAAGGTTCGTTGATATCTTCTCGATCACACCGAATATTTTAGTGGGTTTCAGAAAAGAATTATTTATTCCAACAATACAGCATAGATGAAAGAATAATAATATTTATGTGTATTATGTAAATATTTATTTATACATAGTACATAAAATTACAGACGTACACTCACATTGGTTTTGCAAGCGTAAATGCAGCGTAAACATAGCGCATTGCTCAGCCATGTATTTACTATTCCGTATCCGGTCGACGTACTCGGCGTATTAATATTTAAAATGCACATTCTTACAGAGTTACGTGTCTCTACTCCTTATCAGTTAAACTTCTATTTTTTTATATCGGAAAAGCATTTACAATAGTAGCCTATATAAAAAAAATCGAAGAAATGTTAAATTCTCACAGCTGAAAAGATTCTACTAGTTTAGGAGTAATAGTTGACTATCTTATAACAAGTAGTCAAGTCTGTAAAAAGTTTATAGAAACTCCATACAAGTGATTTAAATCAACTACAAAATAAATTTGTTTTAAAGTGTATACGTTTATATTTTTCAAAGATAGACTTGACAATATGTTTATAAATTTTCTTGATGAAAATAGTATTTTTTAAATATGCACCACGATTTACCTACAACTCTGAAAAATTAGTTATCAATAAGAAAAATGTTAAGTTGTGAAAAGTTAATATCTGTACACAGTTTAATAGAAATTGAAAGTATTCCTAAATGTTTTTAATTGTCTAACTCAGTACGGAATCCACATAGCGTGACATTTGTTCGTTGACTGTTTTTGTACGTAATAAAATAACGAAATTATAATTGTACTGTTATGTATCATACATTCATATATAACGGATGGAAATGCTATAAATTTAAAATGTTACACTAAAATTTATTCTATACATTTCGAGTTTCAGCTTTATTTTCTGTCAATTTTAAGAGTCAAGGTCAAGTATTTGTTGAAAATTTCAAAATACAGCTCTCCATGGTTCTAAATGTATTTCGCCGTATGTCTGCCCTTTCCCTCTCCCTGTCGCAAATTTAATCACATGAATAGCCGTGACACAATTACCCAAGTGGGCTGGCACAGGTGGTGTGCCTTGGTGGGCTGGCGGGCAATATGGAAACAAATATTCCATGTATCCCAGTGATTCTGACTAATGTACATATAATTAATTAGGAACAAAGGCTATTCAGAAGTGGAAAATCAAAGTATGCTGTGTTGATATTGATTATCTCTATAATAGCATATATCAGTTATATTCAATCGACATGACAAGTAAATAACTTCGTCACCGGTTGCCATCATTCGAAGGTCGGTTGCAATACTCTCGATTAAAATGGCGATAGCTTGTAAAACCCCAATATGATAATAAAATTGCATATTTGAAGTCAATTATGTTATAAAATAGACTATATAATTATTGTAAATCAATAAATATGGACCATATGTACAATTGCATCAACAAGGTACATTTACCTTACAGATTTGAACTTAGCGTATTTTTTATACATTAAGCAGGATTAATAAAATACCAGATGTCTAAAAATAAATTTTCGCCTCAATTAAATATATACCGCGTATATAAAGTTGCCAGTTCATACCTAAGTAATTAAAAAGAAAGAAATGCACTAAACATTTGATAGAAGAATTATGTCAAAAGAAACGAGTACAAAAAGCAAGCCTCAACAAGTTTTTCGTCGGATGTTAAAAGAAAAACATACTAGGACCGCAAAAATAATAAGTTTAGAAATAACTATAAACTTTTGGAGCTATTTGATAGTGCGTTAGCATTTGTGAAAACAAAAACAAAAAAAATACTAAATTTACCTCTAGTAAATATTACAACATACTTGAAATAGCCTTTTAATAAACAGTGAAATTTGTACAAATTACCAAGTGTTTAAGTATGGAAAATATTTATTAATTCCCTAATATAATAGTACACTAAATATATGAATGTACCAGGAAATACAATTGATAAAAAAACACGAGAAAATATCGTACAAATATGACAAAACCTAAGCTGTATTAACAAGGTATTAACAAGAATAAAGGTGCCCTAATTCCAACTAAAGAAATTATTTGAAAGAACACTAATAGTATTTCACATATAAAGAAACAATATTTAAAGAAAGGAAGGACACCTAAAAGAAGTGAGAACAATAAACAATAAGTTCATACCGTTAATCGATTCCGGTAGCGGTTTGACACCAATTCTTTCCGATATCAATGTAAAAAATATAGAATAGCTTAAACGAGTCATTAATAATCCTAACTCGTATGGTAATCAACAGGGATCAAAACTTGTGGAAAGTTTTTATCTCATATGACTTTACACCAAGCAGATCAACGTGAAATGAATATCAACTTTTATGGACCTACGCGTAGTATGATATTCGGAAGTTACAGCCCAGCGTGTTTTTATGAATTAATTTCCTTAACCACATCGTGTTTAATGCACAAGTGTAGCGATAATTTAAAAAATTATTAAATATTCTTAAGTTACCTGTAAATTAACCAGGACGTTCAAAATTGTAAATATTAACACTACAGAAGAAAAAAAACAATATTGATTTATCCTATATTATAAATATTCAAACCTATAATGAAAATTAAAAATTCAACTCGTGAAAATTTTGCTACGTTGATATAAAAATTAAAGTCGAAATTCAAAAAGGATGTTTGAATCTATTCGTGTTTACGATCTTTATATTTACACTAAGATATTTTTGAGAAAACTCATAAATACTTAAATTAGCGAAGGAATAACATACCTATCTATTCGCAAAATTGAAGATCTATTGTGATTGCTTAATTAAATGTGTCTGTACAAATTTGTGTCAGAAGTAAAAATTTAAACAACGGAGTTTTCAAATATAATTAAGCCCATAAGAGAATATCGTTTAAACATGTGAATTAAAATTTAAATTGGCAACTATTAATGCATTGAACAGTTTGTATTTTGCGTTATCCTATAACACGATTTCAAAAATATATTGTTTGAAATCAGAAACTGAACTGTATTCGGAGATGCATTTGAATTAATTGTAATGGGTTTTGATGCAAACAAAATGACGTTTCATCCCTTATGCGACGCTATTCGCTAAAGAATTCCAGCGGAAAAAAATGAAATAGTCCTATAATGGAAATATTTGTAATTCTTAGAGCGTTGTAGATATTTTGCTCAATTTTATTGGTCATATAAATTTTACAATAGTTATGAATTGCTTAGTATTTTACGTAGTAGATATGAAATCGTTTAATAACATGTATGCAGTTGCGAAAGGAGCCTATCTTTTTGAAGATTCACCGTATAATATTGCAAAAAATTAAATTAAGGGTGTCTTATTCCACTAAGTCGAAAAGTTTTGTTACGTATAACCTTATTAACTATGAAACTAAAATAATTTTTAATACTTAAAAGATCGCAGTATTCAGGCAATCGATAACAAAAAATATTTTATATGTAATAAATTTGGTGTATATGAAATAAAATTAAAAGTTTTGATATATGAGTAGAAAGCGCATTATGACAATTCAGCACACAATTGGGTGCATAACAATATTTAAGGGATTGGTACCATCTCACAATATTTTTAAATTCCATTTAGCCAGTCTATTAAAAATATAGTCCTTTCGTTCACATTTTATCAGTCTTACGATTATCTTGTATAAATATTATTATATCACGAAGTAAAACATATGATGTTTTTTTATGTTGCCTATAACATTCTTATAATATTTTTTTTAATACTAAGTGGAAATAATTCGGAATATTTTTTGTGGATTTAAAACAGAGACTATTTTGGGTTAAGAAAAGAAAATATTTCTCAATCTTTAAATTTTTTACCGGTCATATTGCTTGTGTCCGTTTGTTTTTGTTTGTGGCAAGAAAGACTGTTTTTTGTTTTCGTGCTATTTTTATACGAAGGGAATCTTTAGTTCCATTTATTAAGTTATATATCTAAATAATAATAATTGCAAAAAAAATAATAATTGCACAATATACGCAAAATTCGGTGATGAAAATCAGATAAGTGATATCGTAATTCTTTTAGTAAAAAGCAAAGCAAAACTAGTAGGTAGAATCCTGGGCGAAAACGGTTTTTTAATGATTTTGTAATAAATTAATTGCACTATAATGGTTGAAGTTTCTCGTATTGATTTTTTTTTATTTCTTTTAAATAAATAAACAAGGTTTCGAATCCAGACGCATACAAAGGAAAAAAGATAAGTTTCTTCATTGATCATGGGGTTAACTGTGAAACATGTCGAAAATCGTGAGAGTAATTTTCGAATACTAAAATCGATGTTAAAAGTCTGGAAAATAGGCAGCACAAATTCCATTCGTATTTGTTTCCACGTCAATCCAAGTTGTCACGTTACGCGGCGTGCGGAAGATTCATGGGAAAATCTGGTTTGATGCACGACTCTGAAATACTGCTTTATGTAGCAGGAGTGAGAAGGCTTGGCATTACTTGATTAGTTAATATAGGAGTAGCACGTTTTGACTTAAGTTTTGATCGTGGGAATATTTACAAATTTACTAAAAATGAAGTAGTTTAAAAGTGCTGGGAGCAAATTTCACTATTCCAGCATATTTAGAAACATAATATTTTCATCATTGAAGAATAATAAAAGTTTGGTATAGAAGAATATTTTAAGCAAAAAGGTACTTTTCCTTAAAATTTAATTTTCCATCATAAATTTTTGAAGTTCATAATACATAAAATAACATCAAAAGGTTTTTTTGTAAAATGCGCAAAAATAGTTCGACGCTGTTGTTATTTTAAAAACCGTTTGATTGAATACATTGAATAAATAATGTGAAATCAAATCAGAACGATAGTCGCTAATTCATAGACAATTAAAGATTTTACTAATTAAAATATTAAAAAAGTGGTTCATTGATAAAAATGATGAAGAGTGTTTAAAAAAAAATAGAAATAATACAAAAATATTTTTATTTTTTTGAAAGAATCCTCTGATAACGCATGACTTCGCTATACAATGCGATTTTTTGAGACTATTTGGTTCTATGAAAACTTCACTGCTAGATTACTTCTTGTTTTCTTTTTGTTTTTGATGTTTCAGTTTTTTACATAGTTTTTGTATTCGTTCACTCGTCATGGAGGCCGTATCATGGAGGCCCAACTCGATTCAGGCCACGTACTATCAGAATTCATTTCAACTTTATTTTTTTGAAATGTAACTTACATACACAAAGTGTATATAGCCTTTATACCAAACTCTATCAAATGTCTGCGCTACATCCAAGAAGACAGCAGAATAAGCATTTTTGTTTTATAACGCTTTTTAGAAAATAAAAATGTATATTCTGCTGTCTTCTTGGATGTAGCGCAGGCATTTGATATAGTTTGGCATGAAGGCCACTACACAAATTAAGATTACTTCTTTTTTCCTTCCCTTTTAAATAACATCAGTTATACGATGTACTTAATCGATTGCCGAGTGATTATTTCTAAAACGAAATTGATGAAATGGTATCAGGTTTCTTTGATCAACAACATTTGTTTGGCTTGAGTTGCTTTAAAATCAGTTTCTTAAATAGCTTTGACATGATTGGTAAGAGCGATATGGGTCGGTATGATTCAACTTCATTTAGATTTTTGGCGGGTTTTGGTATCATAATAAATTGAGCTATTTTCCACGTATCTGGAACATACTTTAGCCGAATACGAGCATTGATCAGATAAGGTAATTTAACGAAAGCTTTTTGTTGTGGCAAATCGCGTGTAATTAGCAGAACGCCACAAAAGAAAAATAAATAAATAATTCTCAATCTTTAAGTAGCATTTGAATCTGAGAATATATTATCTAATTGAATCAATTATAATAAATTAAAAACAAACATTTTAACAAATTAAGTTGCAAATAATAATTAATTTAAATTAGTAATTAAATTAAGTTACCATGAAAGTATGAACCTCATTTCTTACTGTTACACGACAAATTAAACTGTACACAAAATTGGCATTTAATTATTTTGTGAAGGTCAGTACCTTCACAAACGAATCTTGCAAACCCCCTCTGCTCCACCTGATGATCCCTTGAAGAGATGGTGCTGAATCTCTGGCCGTTCCGAAATGAAGGTCGATAATCGATGTCCACAGAATAATTAGGGGTGTAATTTAAACCCAAAAAAATGTGTATGCTCTCACGTTAGGCGCAAATAATTAGTAAGTACTGTGAGAAGTTTTTTTTTGATAGTTTTTTGTTATTTTTTTATTTCTATGATTAGTTGTCTAGTAGCTCTGTTACGTATAATTTTATCATATGCACTTCTTGATTGATGCCACTTTTTTATTTTTTTACCCGAAATTATGGCATCATTGTACTTCATGCTTTTGTATGATTGAAATTTCGGAAATAACTGGGAATTTCCTCAGAGATATACTTAACAATTTGTTCAAATTTCCTTGTTTGTTTCAAAACCATGTTAAGTATTCACTGTAGGTAAGTTTTATTACTCCTTTTTTGTTTTCCGCTGTAATAAATTCTAATGCACTACCAAACACCTCCAGAAATTTATCGCTCGTTTCAATCCTTCATATTTTCCCGGTACTGGAAGTTGTTTAACGTATTACGAAGAGCTTGGATGAGGCATGCTTTTTGCATATATTTCTTTTGACACAATTCATCCGTAAAATGTTTAATACATTTTTTTTTATAACTTAGGTTTGAACTTCGCAAGTTTTTATACTTAGACGAAAATTAATTTTTAAGCATCTGGTGTTCCATTAATCCTACTTAACGTATGAAAATATGTCAAATTAAAATCTATTTTTAAAATTTTGTTGCAATTTAATATGTGGTATACCTTACATAGATATATGCACGTAAATCTGACGTGAAAAGGTGATCTAAATATTTATCGATCAGCAATTATTCCATAGTGTGTTTTATAAGAGGTCCATATGAAATAAAATATTTTAGTATTTTACTGGAGCATAATCAATTATTGCTCTTTTATATTTCATAATAAAAGAATAAGAAAACTTTAAAAATGAAATGAATGTCATTTTGGATGAGTGCAACGACTTTGCATTTAAACTTCTTCCTCCTTCTAGAATGAATTCCAAAGGACTCAAATGGTCTTACATTTTATCTTTTTATCTTAGGTTTTTAGGCGATAAACTTCAGTTTCCATAAAATATGCGTACAAAAGAATGACTTTTTGAAACAAAAAAATATTGTTGTATGTTTCTTGATATTCCCCTCAGTTTCAGTAGAGAAAATAAACAGTATGGTTGTTTTTGAACAATTTATGAAGAAGTTTTGAATACTGGAAAGAAATTATAATATTTAAAATTAATTATGATATGATTAATATCAAAGGTGGAAAAAGATACAAAATTCCCAAAGTTCTTATTACGAGAACTACAGAAATAACCACAGATTATATATATAATTAATTAATAAAAAAAAAATCAACCACTTTAATGCTGCGAATTTTAATACTAAAAACGCAAGACAAGGGGTAAACAAAATTTGTTATTTAATTATATGTTATGTATATTTCTCCATTCCCGTAAAAATTACCAACTTACATAGTAACTTATCAAAATTGTAAGTAGCGATTTTAAAGAGCATCGAAAATGATGAAGCGCAACGAGTATTGCGACCGACTTTCGGTTGATCGCAACCGGTGACAAAGTTATTTATTTTTCATGTTGATTGAATATACCTGACATAAGCTATTATGGATAAAATAATTATAAACACCGCGTACTTTTATTTTTTTACTTTTGAACATCCTTTGATGTCAATTAATTGCAGAAATTGTAATCAGAATTACACAGAATAAATGCTTCGATAAGACCCACCAGCTTAACAAGGCTCTTGGCCATTGCGTTGAGGCTATTCACGTGGTTTAAGGATGCGACAGAGATGGGGCAAAGGCAGACATACGGAAAATCAATTTAGAAAGAAGGAGAGCAGTATTTTGAGATACGTGACAAATAAAATTACACAATTAAAGATGTTTTTTGAGATAATTGATCTTACCTCTTAATATTAATAGAAAAGATTACTGAAGAATAAGAGCAAATATAAATATTAATAACATCTAAATTTCCCTGAAACTGGAGAATAAATTTTGGAATAATATTATCAATATAATAGCTTTTCCATTCAATATAAATGTATGTATCTAATATTATTATCATAATTTCGTTATTTAATTACGTAAAAAAACAGTCAAAGAACAAAAGTCACACTGTGTGGGTTCCGTACTGCGTTATACACTTAAAACATTTTGCAATAACTTAAATTTTTATTAAACTATTTACGGATATTAATTTTTTGCAACTTAGATTTTTTTCTTATTGCCCACTATGTATTTCAGAGGTTTAAATAATGCTGCATATTTGGATAATATTATTTCTCGTCATGCAAATTTAAAAACGTATTGTCTAGTATATCTTTGAAAGGTATAAAATATATAAATTTTAAATATAAACTTATTTCGCAGTTTATTTAGGTTACTTGTATGGAGTTTTTATGAACCTTTTACAGACCTAACTACTTGTTTTAAGTTGCTAGATTGGTACTGGTAAACTAGTGGATCCTTCTTAGCTGTAATAATTGTACTTTTCTTCCAATTTATTATATAGGCTGCTATTGTGAATACTTTTCCGATACTCAAAAATAGAAACTTGACTAATAGGGAGTGGAAACAAGTAACTCTGAAAAAATGAATATTCAAAATTGAATACTGCGTCATGTGATTATCTATCAAAAAGTTTTCATGGCATATCGGGAAAATCGTTTAAAGATCTATTTATTACTTGTTTCATATACGTATTAGAATAATAAAAAATGGGAAATGCGCAATGGGGAATGCGAAACAAAATTCCCTCTTCCTTCTTGCTTTACATGCAGGGGTACCCTGCAAAATTGATTAACTCTTGATAGACGCATGTCAAAAAATCTGTGACCACCGATGTCATGTGTGTAACCATCAGCGCGCGAGTCGACCGCGCTATATTTAAATTCAAATAGAGCAATTAAAAAACCAAGCATACACGTTTATTCACATGAATAGAAAACCAGTAAAAATAATGCTTTTAGCTTACAACAGGCCACAGTAAATGTAAATAAATATATAAAATTTTAAGTTCAAAATAGCAACTCCGACATTAATTGGAACAATGGACATCAACCGGATACGCAATAGTAAACATACTCGTACAGCGGAGCGATGCGCTGTTACTGTTTACGTTTGAAAAACAAACATGAGTGTGTCTGTAAATTTTATGCACTACGTATAAATTAACATTCACATTATACATATATATATATATATATATATATAATATATATATATATATATATATATATATATAAATATATATATATATATATATATATATATATATAAATATATATATATATATATATATATATATATATTTATATAAATATATATATATATATATATATATTTATATATATATATATATATATATATATATATATATATATATATATATGTATATATATATATATATATATATATATATATATATATATATAAATAGTTTCATTACATCTACGCGTGAGTAATGAATATTGAGTTATTTATTTCAGCAAGTAATACTTAATATTTTTAAATTTTAGTTTCACCGTGCGAAAAAATTATAATTCTATCGTCATGGTGGCTCAAGCTAATGTCATATTTTAAACCCGCATATTTTGTTACTTAGTTTACTTTTTTCTAAACATGTGTTTGTTTATCATATGCTATTGGAAATGTCGATTTGTTTAATGTAGAATGGTACGTATTATTTTTCTTTGATGTATGACAATATATTATAATTATATTATATTACAATATATAATAAAAACAGATAAGCATGAACATATGCTAAATAGAGACAGGCGCTTAGTTTCGCTGAGATTAATACTTTTGTTTGTGTCTCACTCGTGTAGAGTTTAGTACAAGCCGAATTATATGACAGTATTATCAAAAATAACATTAAATTTAAGAAGCATAAAATGTTGTCGTTAAAATTGATCATTAGAAATTTATATATGATTTAATTTGTCGTCCTGAAATAGTATTAATTTCTTACGAAGATACATAATAATTTTAATGTCTATAGTTGTAACCTTTTTTATCTTGCGTTTAAAATTTTGTAGGTTTTTTCGTAATTAAGTCATGCCCTTCTTAATATTAATGGAGGGTCTAATACCACGGCCAATGGACATATTCCTTACAATTTTATATATTTAAGACGTGGCAATGATTTTAAAGATTTTTATGAATTTCATCTTACATTATATTTATTTTCTTGTGACTCTTGTTAATTAATCTACCTGAAATGCATTTAGGGTAGAAATGTACTCACTCAACATATCTTATTTTACGCTGATTACAATAAATTGGTAATTAGATAACTAGCAAAATTGTCAATTTTATTATTGAATTTAAATATACTGGCATTCATTTGGTGTGTGTGAAATAAATCTGTACTCTTTATATATAGAAACGAGTAAAGAAATAATATAATATTTTACAAACGCTAGACAATTATTTTTCTTTCCACTTACGATAAATATTTTCTGTGTTTCTCTGTCTCCGATTACAATATTTGAATTATTATTTTTAAAAAATTACGAGTTTCATCATATATTAATTATTTCATCGATTGGTATATTACTGTGCAAATGCGTCATTTTTATGATATTTTAGATAGATTTTTGCTAGTTTTTACCAAATTAAGCTTTCCATAAAATTACTATTACAGTTTAATGCGATTGTAATTTTAGATATAAATACAGATTTAAAAGAGTAATTTTTCAGGTAAAAGTATAAACAATGACGAAATATTCTGCTATACTGATATTCGTGATGTATACTTTGGTGTACACGTAATTGTTATTCAGACCTGATGTCTCTTTTTATCTTTCTGGAGTGGAGTCTGCGTATACTATTATTTAAGGTTACAATTTGTATACAAATATTACTAACGTTAGTAAACGAAACTATATCTGATAAACCTTACAAACACTTAAAACCTCTAATACTACAAAAATTTATTGCAAAACTTCTTTTTTGGTCGCCAAGGGTCGCCACGGTGTTTCGTATTGACTTTGACTTTATCGTTTTTTATATACATTAGTAATATTAATCATTTTATGTATTCATTTCACACATTTGAAAGAAAAATTTTATCGCGAATCTGATGATTTATTTTTTATTACAAAAATAGTTTATTTTTTGTCTGAATTAGTATTATTCAATAATAATGAATTTTCATTTGGGCGTATACAAAAAATTGCCAGCATGAAATTTTACGATCAACGAATTTATCTCGTTTATATTATTGGTTAGCTTATTACTTATATCTAAATTTTGTTTTGCATGTAACGTTGGAATTTTCGATTTATTTAATTTACAATAAAGTATATTTTGATGTACGACATTCGTACATAAAGAAACTTGAAGCACCAAAATATTTTTTTTACTCTTTTCACACTTTTCAGTGCCATTACTTTCAAAAGGTTTCACAGAATTTCAAGTATATAAAAGATATATAAAAGATTCGGAATTTTTATGAAAGTAATTTCTTTACTTCTTAACATTGAGTGTATTTACGTGGGTTCAATAAATAGTTTTATATGTTTAAGGAAACAAAATTTTTATTAAAAAAAATTAAGAATAATAAAGTAATGTTTCATCATTTATCATAAATTATTTCTAGCCAATTTACGATTTAAATATTTATCTTAAATTTCAGAAAAAATTATGAAAACACTACTTTTAGATTTTAATAGTTTAATTGTAAGTTACTTTTATCATAATTTAGATATTAGCTATTTTTGGTATTGGGGAACTTTTCAGTAATACCACTAGTTTTAATAAACCAATTCTGAAAGTAACAGTTTTACAATCCTTAGAACTCTTTCAATTTCTATAACTAGTTCAATTGTAATGTAATGAAATAAAAAAAAAATCGCTTAGATCATTTGTCTTTATGGATTTTTAAATGAAAATGTTTATATAATATTTTATTAATATATATCCGGGTTTATGTGCTTTATCGGTTTGCTAAATTTCTTTGTTTTTTTCCATATCAAACAGTTTGGAGTAAAACATATTTGATTCATTAATATACTAACAAATACATGAAAATGTTCTTAAAATGCCTACCCTTTTCTCTTTTACGGGCACGAAACCCTAAAAAAGGTAATTATATTTATATGTTCGTAAAACCATCACTAGAAACTTAATTATCTCTAGAAATTTAATAGAGATTTGATCATAATTAATTTTTTTCTAATTTCAAATAATATCATAGGTGTCTAAACTTTCAAAACCTGCTAGCCGCCGTATATAGAACGCTTTCTCCATAAGACTAGGAGACGTGTATTTAGTTCAGTCGTAGTTTATCACGTGTAGTTTATCATGTTTATCACGTGTTTAGATTTACGCTTTTTTATTACTAAAACGAATCGATGTTCCTTGAAATAAGCTAATACAATTGATTTATATTCAAAGAAGGATGAGAATAAAATTTTTTAATTTTAGAAATATAGAAATATTATGACTGTAATTATTCCGGAATTCTCAACCCATTTAGATGATTCTTTTTTTATGTAAAATGAAGAGAATTCCCCAAAATCTTATAGCACGAATACGTGGTCAGGTTTGGATAATTTATGTTTAATCAATTAGGACAATTCTTCTTTTACCTATTTGGATGAGTATACTTCCAGTACTATGCGTAAAAATTAGTTAGAATTCTCCAACATTGAATAGCACAAGTGCTGTGATCGAGTTTCTCATGTAAAGGGGCACATAAATTTTCTCGTCAGAATCAGCTGAAGGTGATAACTGGAACTATACAGTGATGAGAAGTAATGTCGAGTTTTGTTTTATTTGAATTGCCTTGACGTGGCAAGAAGGAAGTAGTTTTAATAGGTAGGCAAGTGTACAATATAATCTCAACCTTTGATACATAAACCATGTTCCTGTAGATATACTGCCTGGATAAACTATGGAACTGGAAGACGAAACCTGAAGAACAGCCATTTTAAAATTAGTATTGCGGGCTTCAAACAGAAACTCTGTGGTTGAATTCCGGATTCAAATTCCTCAGTCCTGATGTTGCAAAAAACTACCCGCCTAAACTGTAAGACTTGAGAACCTTTTGTTTTAATCCGGTATTGTGAATCTCACGCAGATACTCCGTCATTGAATTCCGGATGTCAACTGATTAATCTTAATGCAGCAAGAATTCTGCCGCCTAACCGTGAGACTTAAGGATTTACTCCTTTTAAATTATTATTTTAGTTCTGAAACAGAGACTATAAAACTAAATTTAGGCATCCAACTCCTTGGTCTTCATGCTCTTGGGGCATTGCCTATTAAACTGTAAGTTTTGGGGATCTGCTATTGTTGGGTTATTATTTTGGATCTTAAGAAAAGACTCACTCATTGAATTCTGGACTCCAGGACCTCTGTTTTGGCAGTTAAGGCATAACTGTGAAACTTGGGGATCTATTGTTCTGACATAGTATTTTGGGTCCCAAGCAGAGACTCCGTCCTTTAATTCCAGGTTCCAGCTCTTCAGTCCCGACCGTGATACTTCTGTTTTTAAAACCATGTCTGCTGTTTGACTTGTTGTTTGTTGACCGTGATCTGCTGTTTTTAAAATAGTATCATTGGTTTCAAGCAGAGATTCCATTATTAAACTACGTTAAGGGTTAAGGGTCCCAACCCGTCCGTCCTGATTCAACAGGAGTACGGTCTCCCTAAATTGTGAACAATAAGGATCTGTTGTTTTGTATTTTGTGCCTTACAAAAACTCTGCCACTGAACTTTGACGGGTTACACTCATAATGACTATGATGACGTGATGGCTTAAACGCTTTGCATGCTTAAATCGTTAGATTTGATTATTATATTATATATTTAAGTTAAAAATACTGGTTTCAAGTTAAAATACTGTTAATAAACCGTATATTTCCACTCCTTAATTTTGATGCTCTGGAGGTACTACCCACTTAAATCGTGAGACTTGTGGATATGCTGTATCTAAAATAATATTGTAGTTCTTAAGATTAAGAAGTAGGTTAGAGATTCTGTCATTAGACTCTGTGTTCCAACTCCTCAATCCTGTTTCTTTAGGGATGTTGCCTACATCAATCATGAGATTTCAAAATCTCCAGGTTCTAAATTAAAAATTTTGATTTAAAGCAGATACTCTGTCATATAACTCCAGATTATAATTCTAGATTCTAACCCTTTAGTCTTGAGGCTGCAGGAATACTACGTGCCTAATCCGTGAGACTTGAGGATCTATGGTTTTTAAATTTAAATTTGAACTCTCAAGAAGAATGTTTGCCAATAAATTTCGAAGTCCAGCCCTTACCTCTTGATGCTACGGGTGCACTGTCTGCTTTAATCATGAAAATTTTGAATCCACAGTTTTAAATTAATATTGTAAATCTCAACTTTGATGTTGAACTCCGGATCCCTACTTTTTAGTCCTGGTGCTTCAGGATATTGCCTCCCTAAAACACGAGACTCGAGGATTTATTGTTTTTAAATTAATAACTTCAGTCGCAAGACAATTTTCCACCAATAGGTTCTAACCCTGCGAGGATGTTAAAGATGTTGAGGTACTGTTTGTTTGAACCTGAGATTTGAAGATCTGCTATTTTTAAAATGGTATTTTGAGTCTCAAATAGAGACTCTGCTATTAAACTCCGGGTTCTTACGCTTTAGTCTTCTTGTTGCGGGGGTACAGTATCCTTAAATTATGAAACTTTAGGACCTGCTGTTCGTAAATTGGTAATGTAGCTGTCAAGCAAAAGTACTGTCAATGATATCTTGAGGCCTATTTCAAGCCCGCTGCTGCGATGGTACGACTTGTTTTGTACATGTTGACTCATACTTTTGGCATTAATAAACCAGATGGGATATTTCTTTTTTATTTGGATGGGCTGAGTGTATTATTTCAAAAGAAGTGCAAAAAGTTAACAATTCAAATTGGATGTTGGCAATAGAATTTCTGGACAATGTACAACACAAGTGCCTGCTTGAGTTTGAAAGACAGGTCTAATGACAAATGTTGCGATAAAGTTTTGACACGGCTAAGAGCGATATAAATAGACACTTCAGCCAAATTTTGGCACAATGATGGAGACTGGAGGTGGTGAGAGAAACTCTTCACTTATGAGGATTAAACTTTTTGAATGTGAACTCTCCTCACTTCTCTTGGCGTAAAGAAGAAAATTACAAAGTGAATATGTAGGTGAGTATTTGCGGGTATATTCAAAGACATAAAACAACTAAGTTATTATTTGGTAGGTATAGACGTGAGTAAGTATAAGTATAAACTAATGCATGAATTCATCGAACATTAGTACGTATGTAGGCAGGTATTAAACATTCACAGATGAATACTAAGGCATATAGCAACTATAATATTAATAGGCGGATATACAGTATGTAAAAATATATATAGGCCTTAAATACTGACTACTGTGTAGCCTAAAATGAATGTGATTTATGTATACGCGTTGCATTAAGCTTATCATAAATATTATTGACATTGCAACCTAGATAAATTCGTTAAATTCTGGGTAACACAAGGTGCCAAGTGAAATGTAGCACTAATCTTTGTGTTAGAGCGAATGTACTTTTGGTTGTCAGAGAAGAAAAAGCGTCGTGAAGGTTAGGCAGAATATCGAAAGCGGAGGTGAATGTCAGAGTGAAGAAAAGTATTGACGTGGTACTGATTCTAATAATATTTTGCTCTAGGAGTATTTCGCAAATCGATTTTTGTTCGCAAAACTTATTGTACCACAAAGATTTAAATCAAATACTCGTATTTTCATTATTTTATACTATTGAGTGCGCATCTTATTGGATTTTTACTTAGAGTCGTTTCAATATTTTAGTAACATAGTTTTAATAAAAACATTATTTTAAACCCACTTGAAAAAAAAGTTAGCTATCCATTTGACCTGCGGTATACGGTTTGAATTAGCAATATTTGTGGAAATACAATGTTATTCTGTTATTCTAATAGATCTTTTAAAAAAAAGTACAAAATTGTATAAATGTATATATTTATGTATATTTTTAGGTTTGTTCGTGTATTTCTTTGATACTAATAATCGGATTGCACTTCTTTATTGCCTTTAGTATTTTTCATTTAAGGTACAGTGAAACTTTCATCAAAATCAGTTAATCTGTTTATAAAATATAAACTGTTAAGTATATTACCGACATTGTCATTTTATGACGCTATTCTTACAATTGTTAATAATAATATAGCATGTGGGGATTTCGGTATTATGATTAGGATATTGGTTAGACTGTAATGTAGAAAAATGGAATTTATTAGTTTATGTGGCTAATATATACATTATTTCTTAATATAATTAAATGATTGACTATAATTATTCATAATTCCAGATTAACGAGTATTATTAGTACTACCACAAATACTAAAAACGATCTTATTTAAGGATAAAATAGTTAAATAACAACTAATATGAAATAAATTTAACTAACTTCAAAATGTAGATAGGTGAATATATCACTTAAAATAACGATGTGATAAAAATATGATAAACTCAAAAAGAAAAATTAATAATTATTATAATACGCACAAAACTAATCCATAATTAAAAGTAGATATTAGTTAAGTGGTTATGTGAAAAATTTTTTTTTGAGCTTGGTGTCACTTAAGACATACAAACATAACTTTAAGCGTGCTCGATACCAACCGCATCAGTTCGAGCGGCATATTTTCTGAAAATTGCAACTACAAACATCAATAAATACTGTTAAAAAATACAGTTAAATGTCATTGACGCGAAAAAAATTACGTTAGTGCTGAACCGATGTTTGTTTATAAAATTCGTATTAAGTAAAATAAACTAAGAAACATTTACTAATGAATTTCTTAAGCTACCATTTAGAAACCAACGTAAAATGTTAATGAAAATATAACTTTTATGAGAGTTCTTCAGTATATAAAGGATTATATTTTCCCAATTTTATGATTATTTTTAAAGAACATTCAAGAATGAATGGAGTTATATGCTTATAGTTATGTCATGTTTTGCAGAAAATTATGAAATTGTGTTATCATTCATAAATGTACCGTTAATCAAAAATTTTATATTTTCTTCATGCCACATTTCAGATTATATGAATTTATGTATATACATATACATATATATTTATATATATATATATATATATATATATATATATATATGTATATATATATATATATACATATATATATATATATATATATACATATGTATATATACATATATATATATATATATATAAATATATATATATATATATATATATATATATATATATAAATGAATGACCGAATGGGAAACAGCGTGAATCTGTTTCTACAATTTTTGTTTACCTTATACAACCAACTAAAATTTTCGTGCAATTCGTTAGAAATGAAAGTCGTAAACAAAATTTCAAATTTTGCCTATGTATATCGTATAGTTTCAGTATTTAGGGCAGTGGGAAAATGTTCATGGCAGCACATGCACTTAACTTGAATTACATTATAAAATATTTTCTTTACGCCGATTTTCAAGTCCGATAAATATTATTTCATTGGTTTTGTTATTAATGTGTGTTGAATGATTATTTATATTAAATATTTAATGCGGCGCAGAAAAATTAATTCTGTAAAGGTATGAGAAATGTAACAAGAAAATTTCCTGTCCAAACTACGGTAATCTTTAAAATAATTGGTGGTATTGTAATAAATGATATTATTTTGTTCAAGCAATTTTTGATTTTCTTAGTCTTAATATTCCTTTATGTCATTTTCTTGAATAAAAGTGTTTAAAAGTGAAAGTTTAAAAAACACAGTTTTATGTTAAAATCAATAATTTGCTGAATAAAATTGAAATACAGGTTATAATTTGGATTTTGGGCAAATTATTGTTTTATAAAAGAAAAGGATAAAGGCCTCATAGGCGACTCATTTATACTATATTGCGCTACATTGCCTCATAGGCGATCTCATTTTTTCAAATATTTTCTTGGTTGAAACTAAATTTTCGGAGTTCTTTGGGTAAAATTTTTATGTTATCCATCCGAACTTTTGAAAAAGACATAAAATATTTATTTATATCAACATAAGATCGTTTCCTTTATACGCATCGTATTACGTAACTGTAGTAACCACACAAACCACAAGTAGTATATGATCGGCGAAGATGGTTTGTAGAACTTGGTTAATTTTTTATTGAAATTAATCTTATTTGGCACATTGCCATATTTATACATATACATAAAAATGAATGAAAGGTATTTATATAAAAGTAGGTTATCAAAATATATAGAGCAGAGCGTATAAAGAATTAGGTCCCGGTATCAGAAAATAAAAATAATATTTTACCTACTTAATAACAACTCTAGGTAAAATTAATGAAATTTAAATTCTTGTCGTAGAAAATAATAGAAGAGGGCAGTATTTCAAAATTAACTAATAAAGTTATTTTAAAACACATAGCACAATCACAGATAATCTCAAAGTCGAATTTGGAATAGAAGATAATCGTATCAAGGATTGACAAGTAATGTACAAGACAATACTTGAATTAGGAAATTTTAAACCGACAGGAATATACAGTGCTGATGTTGTAAACACTTATCTCCAAATATTTCATATTGATGTTGCGGAATCTGGAAATCATTTGCTAACGATTAATTTGTAACAATATAAAAATCTTGGGAGACCCTTCTTTAAAATTAAAGAGATAACTGAGAACATACGTACTTTTCTCCGAAATTGTAATTGCGTATTTTTCCCAATAAAATAACTAATATTTTAGTCAGCCGAATGAATTTTGCAAAATATTACTAAATAAAATAGATATAATGTCACATTTCAAATTGTTTATTTTAAAAGAAAAGAAATATTTACACCACAGTCATACATTACAGTCATACCAAAATTATCGGTCAGTGATGGTTTTATTACCAATTTGTGAATTCCAAACCTCATTTCAACGAAATGTTTTAAAATCATTCCTTTTTTAAGTAGCCCAGTATAATGTATTTCAGACCTGACATTGCTAAACTGCTTAACTCATCCAAAATCAACTTTCATTTCCTCTTTAATGGTACAGAATAATAAATTGTTGTATATTGCAATGTACTTATTTTTACCTAGCTTATATTTGGTTGCTTAATATCAAGCAATGGTTGGGACTATAAGAAAACATAACGGGTGCCTCTTGAGGCTGTGAATTCAAAATGAAACGCATGATTAATTTTACTGAACTGCATGGTAATATTTGGTGAACTGCCATACTGGTAGGAGCTGTTTTTACAAATATCTTTGTTACAGAATAATAAACGGAATATTATATCATCATGCAATGTAACTAAAAATAAGGTGAATAAATAAATGACGACTTGAAAAAAAAACGGTGACCTCTTCTTGATGGATGTTAATCAGTTAAAATCTTTTAATATTTGGATTATGCTAGCAGAGAGAAATGATTAAAAGTGCCGATCTGTTTGCTAGCGCTAGTATATAATTAACCATAATACATGGATCTTCCCTAGTGTCAACTTCACTTCCGGAAGCAAGTCAAAAAATAATGTAATATATGGACTATAAAAACCTACAGAAAAAGCAAAATGAAATTGTTAAATGGTAGCAGGTCTTTGTTGTTTTTATTATGTAACTTTTCTTTTAATAAAATTTCATTATTATGACCAAAATTTGATTACAAAGCCTTTGCAAAACAATAGGTCTAAGTAGCCAGGCCCCTAGCAAACGTTCGTAAAGTATTGTCGCAAGTAGTGGGAAAATTATTTTATTTGCTTTAAAAGTTCTTACTTTTTTATTCGCATTCCATTTAATTGTCCGCATATTTATTTGTTACAATTACATCAAGTAAAAAGTTGAAAAGGTTATTTTGCTTAAAATGTACACTCAAATCAAATTACGCTAAAATCAGAGCTTCACCGAGCTTGGGTTAAAAATATTTACATATTCACTACACAGTGCGTCCACGTAAATGCCATTTAGCGCTAACTGGGAAACGTGATAAAATCACATTGCCAGTCATTTGTATTCTCTCTCACGCTTCCGACATAACGGAAAAAATGGTGAAGTTTTTACCACCAAAGCAAGTTTTCCCTGTTAAGCTACAAAGAATCTTCAAGGAGAAGTCGCAAACGGGACACTTACGTAATAATTGGCGGAAGAAATGTTAACTTCAATTAACCAATCTTCTTTAAAATTTACTTTCACAATTTTTTTTCTCTTTAAAAAAATTATAGAATTTTTAGCTTCTATTTCTAAAAGCTCTTGGCTCCTGACTTCGGCAAATATTTCATTCTTATTTGTTTTTCTATATTTTGCATGTAATGTTCAGCAGATTTCCAAGAAATCATACGGCCGTTTCCCATGGATTAGATTAGTTGCATGTGACAGCTTCTTTAATATAAACATTGCAATAAATTATTTTCATCAATACTTATACGGTATTGCATGGAGTGAAACAAAATATAGATTAAAATAGGATTAAGAATAGTAATTATATAAATAAGACATTTTACGACATGATTGTGAACGCTCTTCACAATGACCTATCGATTCATATTTAAGGTTCTATTTTGTTTTTTATCTCTTTTAGACGTAACAGTCGCTTTCGAAATTTATTTGACCAACTGAAATTAAAGTATAAATTTTGCATATTATTCATTTAAGTCACTACACTGATAGGTGGGTTTGATCATGGATTTATGGATTTTGACGGCGCTGCTCACAGCGAAGAGCCGGGTTCGATTTTTGACTTTTCACAAAATGGGACTGAAGTGATATTTGTAATCGCGGAGCTAAAATCAGTGACGGGCAGCAGCACCACCAGTGCGAGTATTTACGCACAGTAGTTGCCAAACCGCCTGCTCCCCGTGATGATTGTGGGCATTGAACCTACAATTATACGTACACTGGGAGAGTCTTATGTCCTGGAGTGAATTAAGAAGGACTGTTGATAAAAATGAAAAAAAGAGTAAACAGGAGATAAATGAAATTGTTTTGAAAATACATGTGACTACTCGTAATTTAAATTCCTGTATATATGTATATATATATATATATATATATATATATATATATATATATATATATATATATATATATATATATATATATATATATATATATTTATATACCAGCAATGAAGACGTAAGGATTAGCAATTTCAATGGCCTTTCTGCTTAATTTGTATTGCCGTATATATTGTTTGTATAATTGGAATGCTTATTTTGTTATTTCACTATAAAGTTTTGAACCAAATTTGTTGTTGTTTTTCAAATGACAGTCTATGAGCTTCATGTGTCTGAAATTTGCTTGATATTTGGATTATATGAATATATGCTATCATTTCTATTTCATAATGCGTTCTAATACCTAATGTCGGCTGTGCTAAGCTAGCTTTTATCGTAGTGAAATTAAAAAAATTGTAATCTTCGTCTGTCATTGCGAAAGTATTTCTTTTCCTTAAATTTTATACGATCAATATACCATAAGACAAGATTTTTGTTTTGTTCTGTATTATGTACGTTTGACATGACTTAGCTGGTACCTTCATAAAAAAAAAATTGCTAATATGCTTACTTAGGTTAATAACTTCTTTTGATTTGGATTTTGAATTGATTTTGTCCATATCATAATACAAATAATAAGTATTCGTTTTCTTTTTTAATTAAACACGTTTTTATTTATTATGCATTTCGTTATTTTAAAAGGGATAGGTACCTACATTTTTTTCAAATTAGTCTTTAGTTCCTCAGTTTTAGTTATAAATGAGGTAGTAAATAATATTAGCAGTGTATATATAATATTGGTTAACCTTATATTATTAATAATTAGATAGCTACTATTATTTCATGTCAACCATTGAACAATGTAATAAAATTAATTAACACGATCAAAAAATTAATTTGGTTTTTTAAAATTATAGTGTAACTAATACCTTATTTATATTTCATCATCATATCATACCCCACTTGTATTATTAATATTGAGAATTTTGAAAATTGCGCTAAAAATTTACAATAGAAATATCAAGTAAAGTTTGGTAACAAACTAAACAGTTTAAATCTTATAAACTAATGAACCGATTTTAATAAAATTTCTATTAAATTATTATTGAAAGATACCAAAGCAAATATAAACAGCTTTACAATCCAATTGTAAGTTTCTGAGAAATACTTGGATAAATATACAAATATACACATATACACTTATAAAATTGTGTATATTTGTTTAGAAGGCCTAATGGAATAATAAACATATATGAATATTTTATAATTCCACTAATACTAAACGCACATATAATTTTAACCATGGTTTCGAAATAAATGTTGAACGGTTTATTTTCTATTTAAAGTGGTGATTTTTTAAAAATACCTTTTTGAACTTCAAAATTAAAATTCACTTTCCGATGCGTGGTGAATTGGTACACTTTTTAGATTAATATGTTTAATTTTCTTTTTATGGACTGACCTGTTTTTGATCGTCTGTTAAAAATAAACAAATATGAAAATAATATTAAAAAGGCTTTTCCTTTACCAAATTTTTATCTCTAGTAATATCTAGAAATGCCTATGTAGGTTTCTGGTGGTTCCATTCTCAATACATTTTTCTTTTAATTTTCATTGAACCTTGGACTTAAAAGACATTAACAAATTCACAAATGCCAATTCACAACGATGACGAATAACATAATGTTATCTTAATTATTAGCTTCAATCTTACTAAAAGTACTATTTATAATTTTAATAATACTATGTCTATAATAACTAAAAACGGATTATTACTAAATAAAAATTTGGATCATGCAAGTAAAGCGTTTGAAGAAAAAACCAAAGTTTTGTGAAATAAATCGTCACATGATTTTATCGATTTGCTTCATAGAATTAGTAATAAAAAATGGATATATGTTCGATCACAAACTAAAAAGATACCACGAAGTATTGGTTGGTTTCGGCAAACTACAATTGCCAAAAAATTGCAAGATGACGTTTTTAAATTTTAGTTAATAAGTAGGTTAAAGTTTAAAATAAAATTAAGGAAGTTACAAATATAATCACATTTGTAACTTCCTTAATTTTATTTTAAACTTTAACCTACTTAATGAAAATTCTTTTGAAATATCAAGGATTAATAAAATACAACCTTATTTATTGTTAACTAGTAATATGAACTTTCGCTCCCTCTTGCAAGCTAGTATTAACCTCGACCATTATGAAAAATTCTTGAAAAAAACTTGAAAATTGTTCTCATTTACGGAAATATAGTTATCACTACCTATCTCTTACCTCTGTCATTGCAGCTTTGATATTTTTGAATTTTTGTATTTTGTATTTATTATTCTAAAATAGAAGATTTCTATGTGATAAAAACCATACTAGGTACCCTATTGAATTATTTAGTCGGTGCGAAAGCAATAAGAAACAAAATTCTAAATAATCGACTATTATTGGAATTAGAACATCTCGATAAAGATCTTTGCAAGTCCCTTAAACATATAAAATAATAAATATTTCAATCCTAACACATATCTGTTTGACGCAGTTTTAAGACTTTTTGTAATTAGAAATATTACGAGTACTAACTTCTTTCAGCATTTCTTATTAATATTGATATTAGTAACTTCTTGATACGATTTCTGTATCAAAGCAATTATTCAGGCTGTCAAGTTCTTTACGAATCTCACTTTGTTTCTACCATTTCTTGATTCAAAGTCATTCTAAGGGATAGTGTTTCGTCTTATTGGGGAGTTGTTACAAACATTTTTCCTACGAACTGCATTATGGATATATCTCTGACCTAATAGTGCTTCTCCCGTATTGTTCGAGAAATGCAAATCTCAAATATGACATCCATTTTTCTTTTGGGAAATACATATATAATCTAACGATAGATCAGATTTAATATTCAGAGTAGACATAAATCTCTCGTATTAATTACTAAAAGTAATAAATATTAATTGTTTAAAAGACTCTCGTTGAATCACGTAACAGTATCCACTTCCGCCAGTTTTATTTACGTCAATCTTTAGACCGAGCAATCCATCTGAAAAAGCATACAGGGAATACTGTAGAGGGTTGTTTTGTTTTGCAAAAATAAGGATTCCAAAGTCAATTACTTGGATTACCAGCAAAGCGTCTAAACGGAAAAACAGTTATCATTGGACTGGTGGTATATAACATTACCATTTAAATGAAGGATACGTCATTAGTTTAGTGCATCATACTTAATTTTGATAAAACGTTTGATTTTAGGAAGGAAGATAATCTACCTAACTTGCTACATAAACGTAAACAATTATTTTTACTTTGCCGATCAACACAGGGTGCATGTTCTTATCAGTCAAGCGTGAACTACTGTAAAAATTGGTGATAACCTGCCTGCATTATTGCGTTAAGGCCATAGTTACTTCTGTAGAATTTTATAAGCAAACATTTTTGAAACATACATTTATCCCACTTTCCCATAATTTACAAATTATTTATTTAATTAGTATTTTCAAAAATTTATGCAACAATCTTCTTCTCTTTTAGATGATAGAAAATTATTTCTAAGTCCGTTGAAAAAGAAACGAAATGTAAAGGTTTTTTTTTCTTTACTAACTTTACTTTTAATAACTTGCTTTTCATAATCTTAAACTTTGTGGTGGGCAAATTGTTTGTACGTATATGTTAAAATATTCATTAAAATACTACAAAATCATGTTCATTTGCCGCTTTATAAGTATAAATTACAAATAAAATCTTGTCTGATAGAAGAAGGCTACTACAATATAGGATATTTTATTAGTGACAAAAATTCGTTTTTATATTAATTTGTTCGCTTCCACTTGCAAATTCGTTAACTATATATGAGGAATTACAAATAAAAATTCTTGGTACTCTGTGTTTTTATTTCTATAATATTTCAGTTTTTTCGCTAATGATTCGTGTTCAATATCCAAGTTCCTCCTTTTACTTTATTCTACATTTGTATTTCATGAAATTTGGTGTGGCATCTGCGTTTATTCTCCGCTATAGCCATAACATTTGTTCTCGATTCTTCCATTACATCTTTTTAATGCAATACATATAATAATAAGCCATAATTATAAGCAATTGTATTGCTAAGATTACCAAATTTTCATAAATTCTTGATTTACCTAAAGTTCAAAAACGGAACAGTGATTAAAATCAATTGAAAATAATATGTAATTCGCGATATAAATTGTTATTACTTACATTTTCATCCGTTAATTCTCTTGCTTCACCCTCAATTTCTCTTATACGAGTCTGTAACGAAGCATTGAAATGCATAAAAAAACAAGTTTACACGTTGACATATACTCGTATAAGAAATGTAAATAGGGATAAAAATTCAGTGATTCATTTGTTCTCCTCTTCAATGGTATTTCAGAGTCTTCAATTGATTCAGGATCTATTGTAATAAAGATTAAAAGTATCCTTGCAGACTGGCACATTTTCAATTAAGGAAACATTTTGAACAGGAATTACGAACGAAATACTTTGAACATCTGATATGCTGCTGGCTGTGGAATTTCTAAAGAAACCTGAAAAAAAGTAAAGGTTTTGACACTATAAAATAATTTCATCTGTGCATGGACATATTATATAGATTAAGACTGGTGTATGTGAGCATGGACATATATATATATAGATTAAGACTGGTGTATTTGGTTTAAATAATAATATGTCTTAGCAATATATTCAAGCTTATTCGCAGAGGGAAGTCAACCACCAACAATACCTGATCACAGTTCTTGGTTACCGTTTATATTCACGGTAGACACTAATAAGTTTGATTCAGATAGTTTCACTCTCAGAACCACACTGTAGGGACAGGTAAGTAAAAACTTTCCTTCAATGAAAATCCTGCAAACTAATGCACTGTTAATACTTACAACCAAAGACACATACCACACTAGTTGTTTTTTGAGGATTCTCACCTAATTTTCTTTTATTTCTATCTGAAAGTAATTTATATTTTCTTTATATTTAGTACCTTTTTTGCTAAACTGTAAATAATAAGGATACATTAAATTTACAAAATACAAGCGTGTTTATGAACTTCATCTTTTTAATAGAGTTATAAAACATGCAGTTTGATCTGTATCAATTTTAATTTAGTTAAGTTCATCTTCCTACAGGCAGGTCAGAAATTCTTAAACACACTTTAAGACTTATTTCTAAAAAATATTGAAGTAAATTTGTTCATTTAATTGAAACAAAGTGAACATGAAAGTTAAAAATAAAAAAAAAATAAAAATGAAATGGGGAAATATTCGGTACAAAATAAATTCGCACGTATTTTGTTATGAATTGTATTACAAACAGATATTTATCGGTCAAAATTTAATTTTCCAGAACTCAAACATATTATATAAAATTTTAACATTATCAATAAATTTATATCCATGGTGGCTAACTCCACATGCAAATCTGTTGATAGATTGATGAAACGATAGATGTTTACTTACTACGTAATTTTACGTATGCCATAATAAATTCAAGCACAAAAATTCATCATCGGAAGCTAAAATAAATAATTTTGACACAATTTCTATCAACAAGTCTGGATTCTTGTCACGGTTCAGTTTTAACTTATAGTCATTTAAACACTGATCCATACACTACAACCCTACATAAATTTATTTTTCCCAAGTCTGCAAAAAATACTAAATATTCACGACTAAGGATGATAGCCTGCGTGTATTATTAGGAGCCGCCGAGATTTATATGCTGCTCGGAAGAGCTGAGAAGTAATTTCCAGACATTTTATTTTAGTTAGTAATTATTTTAAATAAACGTTTCTAAAAAAATTAATTATTACTCATCTGAATCTAATTTATTTGCAATTTTTAAGTTGGCCAGTAAATATTACGAACATAATTTTTACCTTCTCTAATTCATATGTTTTAAGTGTTTAACTTTTTTTTAATAAAATTACAGGGAATAATTTTAGGTTTAGTAGAATATATGGTAGAATGTAATACCTTTTACATATTCAAGGTCTATTTAAATATACCATATATAAATATATATATATATATATATATATATATATATATATATACATATATATATATATAAATATATATATATATATATATATATATATATATATATATATATATATATATATATATACACATGTATATTGAGTATTTTCTAGATAAAAGTTTCGCTTCTGTGTCAATAGTGTATCGAAGCTCAATGTAATAAATTGCAAGAAAAATACGAGTGAAAAGAAAACGACCATCCTTACTTACTAAACTACATGGTTTCAGTTGTTTAAAGAGAGCAAAATGTAAGCACGAGGGCCTTACCATTAACCGACATACTACAACATCCATAAACCTTTTTCTCTCGCCAACAGTTTTCACCCGGTATGTCGAGTATCCCTCGTTTACTTCCGGTAACATGCCGGTAAAATTACGCATATCGTCAGGGAATTAAAATATAAATAAAAGTCGACAAGATATTACATTCGCTTTTATTTTGTTTTAGAGGAAATGCTACAATGATGAAACCATGTATCATGACAAAGAACTGCAGATTGTATTAAATATATTTATGGTCAAAATTTTTGATATATTTGTCTTTGAATTGGCCTTCAAAAATTTCCCTCGTCGAAAATTCAAGGGATTTTAAAAATCATATATTTTATATTGATAAAAGGAAATCCTAAGTAATGAGAAAAACTATGAAGAAATGATAATATTTCTCTCTTTGTCAATTTTATTTACATTAAGTAAAACGAAAATTTAATATATGCTCTCGTAATATTGCAACAAATTTCAGTGGCCGTGATTATGTATTTTTAAATACCTTTATCTAAATATATTTTATTTTTAAGATGGAGATTGTAAGACGGCTTTTGACGATATTAATTGTAAATGAACATTTAATGAATAAATTATAATGAAAGTCGATAAAAAATTATAAAATTTATACTATACATAATAAATACATGAAACCAATATTATACGTAACAATGAGCGGCGAAAACATGAAGTATCGCAAGTCGTTTTAATATATTTTAAATGATTACCTTAATATTACTCTATTATAAATTTCTTCAAATAAATGCTTTAATGGTAGTAGCAAACGCATTAATTTGTGCTAATTCACTAAATTCGATTATGATGGGTATTAAATGAAAGTAAGAAATATTTTTTGTCAATTTCAATTGCGAACAAAAATGTCTTATTCACTTTTAAAATTATATATACATTTTTTTAAACGCTGAATTTATACCAATTGTATATAAATATATTATACGAATCAATTTGGATGTAAATTTTACTTCATTGAAAATTTCCAGTTAAATTAGATAAGTTTTATTTAATTATATTATAAACCAATTATATCTAGTAATCTAATTTTAATTTTGATTAATTATTAAAAATAGTTTTTTTTACAAAAAACAGGTTTATTCAATAACATTTTAAAATCGCAAAAATTTTAGAAATTAGAATATGATGTTTTAAGAATTAATGGAAGAAATAAAATTTAAAAATTGGTAAAGCCTAAAAATTCGACCCTTATAATTATAAATAGCAAAATTTTAAATTAAATAAATAGAAAAGTCAAATTCAGCATTATCAAGTAAACATTGATGTGAACATCATAGCATATCTAGAATAAAATATCCGTTACTGGCTGATATCCCAAAATTTCAAGGATGGCAGTATTACATATACGACATACTCTATACGACAAAATAATGAATATTTTAATACTGAAATTTTATCGTATTGTATTTCAAGTATTTTTATTGCAGAGTTTTTAGGGTCCGTGCCTCACTAGAAAGAATCTAACTGCATATCAAGACCAAGATCACTGACGTGTTCTTCCGTCTCTGCGCGTGAAAGCCGTTTTATATGATGAATTTTCAACAACTGTATATAAATGTATTATACGCATTATTTTATCATGTAAATTTTACTTCAATAAAAATTGCCAGTTAACTTCTATAAATTTTATGTAATTATACTATTAACCAAGAATATCTAAATTTCTAGTTAAGTTAATTGATTAATTACTAAATACAGTTTGTTATAAAAACAAATTTAGTTAATAATAGAATAAAAATAACTATAAATTATTAAAAGTAAAATATCGTGGTTTAAGAATTATTGGAGGAATTAAAATTGACAAATGTATTATGCATAAAAATTAGACCTGCATCATTTTAATATTGCAAAATGGAATATTAACTGAAGAGAAAAGTAGAGCAATAATAAATTAACATTTAGGTAAAAATTATAGCATATCAAGAATATAATGTCAGTTACTGGCTGATACATAAAAATTTAAAGAGATGGCAATATTATATAATTTCGACATGATATTTATAAATTAATAATAAAAATCTTTAATACCGAATCTTTTCCGCATTTCATTTCAAGTGTAATATCCAAGAGATTTAAGATTCGTGCCTCGAAAGAAAGAGCCTAACCGCACATCAGATACAGAGACATGTTCTTACGTTTATCTGTATGTTAAAACTAGTTTTTGCTAAAAATATTGCAAAGAAAAGTAAGTTTTCATGATTCTAAAATTGATTTATTTTTTAAAATTTTTAAATAAAGATAATTTTAGAGCCATTGGGTATAATGTCCGTAAAAATACCTTTACCAAAAAAGAACGAAAATTTTGTAAAAAGTAAAACAAATATAGATTTCCGTATAAGAAAAAAAGAGATAAAATAAATGTTTTTTTATATTCTAAATAAATTTCACATAAATAACTTAATTAAATCGTTTAGAATCACTAAGTGAAAAACGTGTAGCATTATATAATATCATTTCCTTTTAAGAGTACAAAATGCAATTGATTATATGATGGCTTACTTAAAGTTCTCTAATTAATTAGAATTGAACCCAATAGACAAAAATTATTTTAGCATGTACTTGATTTTCGATTCAAACCTAATGCAAAATTTTCAAGAGTATTCAATGACAAAATAAACCAACGAATTTAGTATAATATTGTCGATTATTTACTGATTCCCTTATTTATGCTATTAATAGAATAGTAATAGATATATTACAGCAAAACATTGTATAGATGAGGTCTTAAACGATTTAAAATTTTATGTTATTTCTTACCTATTTCAACTTTTAAGTCAATCTCAAATTAATTCTGACAAAGGTCTGCTTAAAATTATTTCTGTAGTAAATATTATGTCCTGTAAAAATATAATGTGAGATTTTGACTAAACCCATCTATAAAATCAGAATGCAGGTTGAATTGCAATAAATAAGTTATAAATTATGAGGCACACATTAAAATTTTCTAGATAAAAATAATATAAATATTTTTGTAAGCAAATTACATACCAGATATAGTTAAAATTATCGATGAGAAATTAGAATTTTTTTTTCGTTTTTGTTTTTATGACTACCATAACTAATAGAATCTAACACCAACAAAAATTATTCATTCAAAAAGATTTTTATGGAGATATAAGTCAGTATTATGAAACCCTGTATTTATCATTTTTATATTCAAGTGAATTATTTTTATCTCTTTAGAGATAAATTAAAATTCATCTAATATTTTTAATCTGCCACGGATTGCTTGCTTTGATAAAATAATTTTCTTCAAAATAGCAGTGGTACTTGTAAACGTTCTAATATAGAAAATATTACTTCACTGAAATGTAAACGTTTTTTCTTACAAAGGTTACCTTAAAAAAACATAATTACTTATAATGCTCTCACTTTATTTCGATCACAATTTCTTTACGATGGAATTGGACATTTTTTTGTAATTATTTTAATAGCTCGATAAATTTGTATTTCATACACAGTGGAAATTTGCTCTTTTATATCGATGGAACTATAAAAAATAGCTTTTCGATTAAAGTTATGTTGGCAGAAGTATCATGAAGGAACAAATATAGACTACATTTTCAATTTTGTATTTCTATGTACCAATTTTAAAGATAGCAAAAATAATAAAGAAAAGAGGAATTGAAATGACAATATAATCCATAATGATTATGTAGTTAGCCGTATGATTTTCTTCAAATTTCATTCTAAAGTTGCCTACTTAAACATACAGGTATTTGAAGATATAATGAACACATATTTATGTAAGTCCTAATGCAATATAATTGGCAATATAGGTCACCCTTATAGTAGTTAAATAATGCAAAAAAATTATCGAACTGCTGCGTGAAGTTATGTCACAAGTAAACATTTACCATATTTCCTTAAATTACTTGATACCTTTGATTCCCTTAATTTTTCACGAATTTACTTCATTGAGAAAACGTCAACTTTTTGGTTAACATGCAATAAGAAAAAATAATTTCAATAATACTAATGGTAAACATAGATATTGAATTAATTAAGTTTATATATGGGATAATTGTTTATATGTATTTTTGAATATGTTAGTCATGTTTACATGTAAAATCTAGTAAATATATGAAATTTCGTTAATACTATGCACTAGATAAAGGACACTGTATAAAGTAGCAATACAAGGCGACGTGGCAAACAATCGACTTCCAGGTCACGTAGGAAACCTTTATGAGAGGATAGGGGTGGAATGCCAACCGTGAACTCTAGAAAAGAGCAATTTTTCGAAGTGAACCATTTAGATAATGTCATCACGTGCCATGAGAAGGCGCTCGCGGCGGATATGGAAGATAATCACACGTACAATGATTTCATGGTAAGTGATTCACAAAGTATGCTGTTTTGCGTGGTAAAAAAAAATTCAGTTTTATTGAGGCTCTCGTAAAAAACACCTTTTAAAACATTTGTGTTTTTAAGTTGCGTGCTTATTTATTACGCATATCTTAGACACGACAAGCATTTGAAGAAATATTTCCAATAAATAATAAAATTCGGAACCAAATCGACGTACATTTCTAAATTAAGTTTGAACGTAGATAACAAAGAATCCGGAGTCATTTGTTTTTCATACAATGATTATAATAAATTTAACAGTACATATAGGTACACAAATTTAACCTTGTCATTATTTCTGATCCAATCTACTATTCTAAAATCTTAAGTGCAATGACATAACTTGTTCGAAATTAAGTATATTTGTTTGCTTGTTTGCATCGCTTTCACACGTCGTCTACTCTATTAACCTCCATTAAATTCCTTCGCATACGTAGAGCTTGTATCATATAGACGAAAATAAAATGAAAGTAGCATTCTTCTGGTAATTAAAAAAAGTATTCCATTTGACGAAAAGTAAATATAAATATGCATCTATAGTTACACTGTACGTTTAATAATATTATATTAAACTTAAAAATTTATTTTCCAAACCTGTGTGTAAATAAATATCTATGCGACTGCTAATCAAAACCTATTTTGAAAGTCTTTTATAGGCCTTAAACTAAAATAGAGGAATATTATCGTGAGGCATATTTAGTGTAATTAATTACTGACACAAAGCTAATTTTATATTTAGTATTTCACATCTAAAAGTTTTAGAACAAATTTAATCTCGTAATTTCGGAAAAAATTAATCATTTAATAATTTAATATATAAATATTGATTTTTGCGATGTTCCTGATTCCCATAAATTTCCCTCACACGAAACCTTCAAGCTTCATATTTTAATTTAATAAGCATATTATCGTAATTCGCGTTGTTTATGAAATTATACGATATTTTTCGTTCAAATAACTTTCAAACAAATCATTTAAAAAAATTGTTTCTTTTTTTAATCAAAATTTCTATTGATTTATTTTATAAGCGTAAATTTTAAATAATGAGGTTTTAAGAAAATATTACACTAAAAGCGATTAACCTGAATTTAGCGAATAATCAAAGATTTGAAATCAGAATATTTTATTATGTTTAAATACATTTAGAAGCTATATATTGTATTATATAATTATATTATTATTAGATATTTAGTATATTAGAAACATAGCTGTAGTCTTACCATAGTGAAAAATAAGAAATTTATGTGTTCAGGATTATGGGTGCGCAATATATTTTTTATCTACGGAATTTGTTTCTAAAAACTATTCAAGATTTCAGTATTTATGATCCTGGATTAAAAACATTGAAACGATTGTTTTTAGATTCCTTTAATCCTTACACAATAATTTTCTCATGTATTGTGACATGAGTTTATTAGTTTATTACCAATAAATTGTAACACTCCATTACTATTTATTGTTAGCGAACACAGTATTGTTAGTTAAAATTTTAACATAGGTGAAGATATTGACTTTTTTAAAATTATACAAATATATATATATATATATATATATACATATACATATACGTATATATATACATATATACTTACATACTTCGAATCTTTAATTTTTCGTTATCTGTTTGCCTAATCGGCAGATAAGTGAATTTAATATATTCAAAAATTTATTTATATTTCATTAGTATAATGACAATAAAGGAATGGCTAGCTAATCGATGCGTAATAATTACAACTAAATAGTTTATCTATGTACATGAGTAGATAGCGCCATGTGTATTTTAAGTCGTATAATGAAATTGTCCACCATCGTTTTTATATTATTACGCTATAATTGACCCGTTTTTGGTAGCCCTTTTGATGTTCTATAAATTCGATATTAGCTTACTCCTTTTCCTTTTCCTTGATTTATAGAACTAAATTTATCAATACCTAAAGGAATTTTTGGCAATCAAGGCAAAAAGACTAAGGCTATCATCGTTTTCGAAGGAACGTACGCATAAAAGGAAAGAAAAATGTTTAAAATTATTGTTTCAGCCTACATAATTTTCAAAACTTACCAAAACTCTTTCTGGTTGTCTCTTCCGACGGTTACATCATAGATATTTTAGGATCCTTTGCTGCTACAAAGTCAGATGCCTCCATCATGTCTGATTTTATTCGTAATTATAACAGCATATTTCATTAGTTATTTGAAAGGAATGATGTCAAAATTCTTGATAACGGTTTCCGTGGAATTATACTATATTTAGAAGCTTGTGGGTATGAAATGCAATGGACAGAAATTAAACGTAATTACCTCTTAAACAAGCTAACACATTAAGATCTATTACATGATGATGTGGTTTAAAACGAGACTTCAAATTATTACATCAGGATAATTTCAGGGTGGACAGTGAACGGGTGGTTGATAACCTCAATTCTGAAATATTTTTGAACTCTATTAACCAAAGACATTAAAATACTTAATAATTTATATAATTATGTAAATTATAATAATCTTAATAGACAAAGGGTTGTATTAGTAGCAATACATGCGAATCAAGAATTAGAAATCTTTCCGCGTTTAGCAGAAAATGATTTGGGGCGGTTTTATTACGCTCGAATGAATTAAATTAGGAAAATCTTACTGCGCCGAACATTCGCAGAATTATCTGTAAACTAATTAAGTGATTAGAGATGTTGTACACGGGGAATTGTAATTACATAATATGTCTCAAAGTGTTTGGTGGTTGAGAAAACATATCCAATCACGTCAAGTAAGAGCGAGAAAATATTTCTGTTATATTTTGATTAAAACATGTGTAATTAATTTAAGCGCAATATAACAATATTATTGCACTTATCTGACGGGGCGACGGAAAGTAGAGACCGGTGGACATATAGTTTCTATAGTTTCGTATCTTGGTGTAGGAGAACACGAACAATTTAATCCTCAAGCCGCATATTTAAAGGACCTTATTATCGATGCACTTGAGGATTGAAAATAAGTTGCATATTTTATTTTATTTTTTCACAAATATGTAAAGATTTGGTTGTTTACTTTTGTGTATTAATGTAATAAGACGTTTCAAAACCATTGTTATCTCTATCTCTAATAACCATTATATTTTATTAGAATTATTTTTCTTGCTAATTTAATATTAGCAAGAAAAATAATTCTAGACAATTCTCTTTCTAAATAATTCTTGCCATAACGATCTGAGATTTTCAATCGTAAGAAGTTGTAGAATATAAAAAAAACCTTTCCGCCGATATATTGCTCATTGTTGTTGGTTCCTAGGTTGAGGTTCATACTTTTCTGCGCATCAGCGTTTATAAAGCCTAATACTACACCTGCAAAAGTTAAAACATATACATATACGTATATATACACATATATACTTACATACTTTGAATCTTTAATTTTTCGTTATCTGTTTGCCTAATCGGCAGATAAGTGAATTTAATATATCCAAAAATTTATTTATATTTCATTAGTATAATGACAATAAAGGAATGGCTAGCTAATCGATGCGTAATAATTACAACTAAATAGTTTATCTATGTACATGAGTAGATAGCGCCATGTGTATTTTAAGTCGTATAATGAAATTGTCCACCATCGTTTTTATATTATTACGCTATAATTGACCCGTTTTTGGTAGCCCTTTTGATGTTCTATATATTCGATATTAGCTTACTTCTTTTCCTTGATTCGTATAAAATTTAAAAATGTTGTCAATATTCATAACTTAAAAAACTTTTGCAGGTGTAGTATTAGGCTTTATAAACGCTGATGCGCAGAAAAGTATGAACCTCAACCTAGGAACCAACAACAATGAGCAATATGTCGGCGGAAAGGTTTTTTTTATATTCTACAACTTCTTACGGTTGAAAATCTCAGATCATTATGGCAAGAATTATTTAGAAAGAGAATTATCTAGAATTATCTTTCTTGCTAATATTAAATTAGCAAGAAAAATAATTCTAATAAAATATAATGGTTATTAGAGATAGAGATAACAATGGTTTTGAAACGTCTTATTACATTAATACACAAAAGTAAACAACCAAATCTTTACATATTTGTGAAAAAATAAAATAAAATATGCAACTTATTTTCAATCCTCAAGTGCATCGATAATAAGGTCCTTTAAATATGCGGCTTGAGGATTAAATTGTTCGTGTTCTCCTACACCAAGATACGAAACTATAGAAACTATATGTCCACCGGTTTCTACTTTCCGTCGCCCCGTCAGATAAGTGCAATAATATTGTTATATTGCGCTTAAATTAATTACACATGTTTTAATCAAAATATAACAGAAATATTTTCTCGCTCTTACTTGACGTGATTGGATATGTTTTCTCAACCACCAAACACTTTGAGACATATTATATAATTACAATTCCCCGTGTATAACATCTCTAATCACTTAATTAGTATACAGATAATTCTGCGAATGTTCGGCGCAGTAAGATTTTCCTAATTTAATTCATTCGAGCGTAATAAAACCACCCCAAATCATTTTCTGCTAAACGCGGAAAGATTTCTAATTCTTGATTCGCATGTATTGCTACTAATACAACCCTTTGTCTATTAAGATTATTATAATTTACATAATTATATAAATTATTAAGTATTTTAATGTCTTTGGTTAATAGAGTTCAAAAATATTTCAGAATTGAGGTTATCAACCACCCGTTCACTGTCCACCCTGAAATTATCCTGATGTAATAATATGAAGTCTCGTTTTAAACCACATCATCATGTAATAGATCTTAAAGTGTTAGCTTGTTTAAGAGGTAATTACGTTTAATTTCTGTCCATTGCATTTCATACCCACAAGCTTCTAAATATAGTACAATTCCACGGAAACCGTTATCAAGAATTTTGACATCATTCCTTTCAAATAACTAATGAAATATGCTGTTATAATTACGAATAAAATCAGACATGATGGAGGCATCTGACTTTGTAGCAGCAAAGGATCCTAAAATATCTATGATGTAAACGTCGGAAGAGACAACCAGAAAGAGTTTTGGTAAGTTTTGAAAATTATGTAGGCTGAAACAATAATTTTAAACATTTTTCTTTCCTTTTATGCGTACGTTCCTTCGAAAACGATGATAGCCTTAGTATTTTGCCTTGATTGCCAAAAATTCCTTTAGGTATTGATAAATTTAGTTCTATAATATCATTTCTTTGCATATGGCTGTTAATAACCACAACCACCTAGCGACATAATATAACAAGTCTTAATTTGTCCGCAAATACGGTCAAAACCCAAGTATCGAGGAATAAATTCTCTTGTTAAAAAATTTCCCACTATCTGTATCATTCGGTGGATATATCATCGGGACGCAATAAATTGATTGACTAGTCGAACATTTGACTCTCCCATTTGTAGTTCTATTAACTAAATACACAGTTCGTTATGGCTATCAAGCAAAGAAGGAATTTCTTTCAGGATTAAGTTAAACTGTCTGTTTTCTAACCCGGTTTAAAAATATATTTCTGGGTCTTTAATATCAACGATAGTTTTAGAGTAACAAATAACATTGTTCAATGCCGAATTTATGATTATTTACCTGGTAATTACAGTATTAGTCTTTGTAAGTTTGACAGTTACATTCTATTGTTTATACCTATAACATAAATATAAAATTAACATCGCTCTATTTTTAAAATATATCCAAAAAAGTTATTTAGGGGTTCGTAAGAGACTTAATTGAACAAAATAGTATTATCTTTGCGATGTTCGTCCATTTTGTTCTCTTTATTTATTCACCTACCACTCAAAAACAGATTAAAGGATTTCAGTAAAAGGTTTACTCCATGATTCTATTGGATCTAGTGGGACATATAAGCTGTATTTTATCGCAATCGACGGTAAAATAATATGACATTTCGATACAAAGAGTCATATTTAAAGAAATTATTTAAGATTATTGCAATGGGTAGTACCATGTGTATTAATCTTAAATAACGTTTTCTAAAGAATTAAATGCACGCGGAATGGTATGTAGAGTTAGTTTGAAATAAATTTTAGTACAAATCACATTTCTCAAATAGATTGCCGCATAAATCTACCCCATGTATGGTTTATTTACCTATAAAAAATATTATTTTTGTATCTGATGTCATCACACTTAAGACTTTATTGAAAACAGTAAGTAAACATGTCAAATAGTATACCATACGAATGCACTGAAGCAGAATATGCCGCCCATGGTTCAAATCCATTAAAGAAGCTTTTTTTTCTCTAAAAACTTCGTTGCTCAGGTTTTATGAACAATAGGAAACAACAATTATAAATATGGACCATTAATCAAAAATATGCTAGTAATAATCATCACTCTAGTTAGTATCTCTTATATTTACTTCGGTTCAATAATTACTTGTTTTAAATTTACAAAAAAATTAAACTTTCAAAAAAAACAAGTAGTCTACCATTAAAGAATTGTTTAAAACGGAACTTGAATTGGCATTCGATACAAAGTCGTACTATCAAGTAACTGTAATAACTTTTGATAATATTATATTCCACAATTGTTCTGTGAAAACTATTTCAAATAAATCTGATAGCGCCATTAAATCGGAACGTGGTCAGACTTCAATGTTCAACATTCGGACCGATTTCAACATTCGAACCGACTTCGCTTTAGGATGTGAAGCGAGTTTTACTTGCTGTTTCTTTGAGTATATGAAGATCGGTATCGTCCATCGTGTAACAAAAGGATATTGTCGCTGCTACTATCTTAAATTTACAGCATGTAAACATGTGTATGTGTGCGTGCGTGTGTGTTTGTGTGTGTTTGCGTTTGTATTTGTGTGTGGCTGTGTGTAGGTGTGTGTATGCATTTATTACAAGCCATACATCGCCATACTAACTTCGTTCGGTTCTTTTAAAAATAATGTAAAATATTAATCGTAATTTTAAAATGAATATACACAATCCACTGTAATAATTATACGAGTAAACTTTTTTTGGCAAATACACTTTGTGTTGAAAGATCAAATATTCATATTTTTTAATCGTCTCTTGGAATGAGGCATAGCCTATATTTTACCTCGGACCCAACAGTATATGTAAAATTTTCAACAACTAAAATGATCTTGGTCTGATATGATTTTCGTTTAATTTTCGAAGGTCTCGGGTTCAAATTCTGGATGAGCCCAACTAAATTTATGTAACGCGTTTCCCAATTTAGAATAGTTCAATGCAAGACACAGACTTAAAAGAGCTGGCCGAATTAACTCGGAAAGAGCCGACAAAGCCGGTAGTTGACCGGATTGCAGACAATCGCGTTTTATCTGGCTGACTTAAGTCAAACAATAAAAAAAAAAAATCAAACAATACCCGAATCTGGCCGAACGTCGAGGCATATTTTGTCATCGAAACATTTTAATTCCCATCCAACACGCCATTAGATGTTTCGCATCAAAATTTGATCAAAATTCCTTTAGTTGTTCTTGCTTGACGCGACACACACTATTAAACTAAAACTCATATAAAAAGCTATGCTTCCGAGACATGCTCTTCCGAGAATGTCTGTCCGTTTTTGGATTATTTACTACTGACATAAATCACCTATTCTTCCCGCATACACTCCACGCTTCAATTCCCACCACGTCCATTTCGTCAATTAAGTCTGGTGGAAAATTCATTGCGTTATTTGAAAATAAAAACTTGCACCATCTATTGATGTTAAGTACATCATCGTATGCTATATATTTTTGTAATGATTGCGGGTCGATTGGCTAGGCACTTTGTTGTTATTGTACTAATGCAAGGCGAATTAATTTTTGAAAATATGAAATTCTCGCATCTTCTGATGAAATGAAAAAATTGGAATGAATTAATAATTAAATTTTACTTCTAGTTTATTCTCATGTTTTATATAGTTTACGTAAAAGCTTTTCGTGACGCGTGCACAGACAAACACACATCACACAAATAGATAAAGAGACAAAAATCCAAAAACTATGTTTTTGTGTTTTGTTCTTTTGTTATATTCTCCAAATATGTTGTAAATGCCTGTAATATAACATAAACACCTGCAGCTTTATTGTACAATACATTATTTAAAGCAATCGTCTATAAAGTCGAGGTATTCAGTATGTATGTGGCATATATTGATCTCTTTAGGGTTATATCAAAAATAATTTTAGTAAATTGGTAATATTTAATTAAAATTATAAATAAACTTTGTATACTAATGAAAAATTTTTGGATGGTCGATAACCACTCATTTATCCATCTGACTGACAACGATATAACAAGCAAATTAATGACATTCTGTAAGGAAAGAAACTGATTAATTACTTCAAAGTTCATACTATTCAAGTTCATACTAGAGATGGACCGAATATTTGGTATTCAAATTTTTCAAAATCATATTCGGCCGAATATTCGGTTCAATTGCCGAATTATTACAGAATATAAGAAAGAATTTACATTCATATTTTTTAATTAAACATTACCTTGCAATCAAATGTTAACATAGCGCGCAGTTAACGCGATTAATGAACTAAGTAAAGACGTAAATCTCAAACGTTAATATGTGATCCAAAAAGTTAAAAAAAGACCCATTATTGGCTATTATTGGCAAAGTGATTTAATTATGGAAAAGTTAGAGTAACTCATACAGGAACAAAGTAACAAACTTAACATTAATGAAAAAGAGCTCACCTCAACCTTAAGATCAACATTATATTGAAATAATTAATAACATATACGAGCAGCAAACCTTACACCACAAAAAGATGTGCCAGATATACAATATTAACACTTAAAATTGTTGTGAGATAAATTTTAGTGAAGGAAAATTAGATTCCCTGCGCTCTCTGGGAAAAGTCTGTTATGTTTTTCTTCCTAAACCTTTTTGCAATGCCTCTCTTTTTTTGATGTGTACTCTCAACCACTGTATTTTTGTTAATTAGGTTTTTCTGAAGAAAAAAAAATTATCAAAATCTCAAGTATAAAAATATTGGCAGTGCACAGTATTTGTCATTATCTATGGTTCCGAATCTGTGTCCGAGTTCTGTTTCTAAAGTAAGTCTCATTTTGCTTTTGTTAGGGCAAACCTGCTATTTATTTAATACTTTAAAACAGTAATAACATACGCTAAAAGTTTAAAAATTAAAGAAAATGTGAAGCTGATGACCTTTTTTATTTTTTCAAAGTGTTGTAATATGGTCATAATCTCCTCATAATTAGGCATAGAAGCTTGCTTACATTCTGGAAATTCATTGTGCTACAGTTTTCAAAAATATATATAGACACTGCTCTTTTTTGTTCTTGAAGACGTTCACACATGTAAAACGTACTGTTCTATCTAGTACTTACATCTTGTATAAGTTTATATTTAAGCGAATTGAGCTTACTCCGAATTTTAATCAACTTTTCTTGAACTTAAGTCGAGTGGCTTAATTGAATAATATTTATTTTCGCCAATGTTAAAAATTCACCAATGTTTGTTTGGTTTTTTTAATGAATTATTTACAGCCAGTTGTAAAGTATGAATGAAACTTCAATTAAAACATGGGCTCTTGTTAACTGCTTTTACTATGTTAAATTCATTACGTATATCTATAATATTATCAATTTGCCACAAATTTATCATATCTTCCAGGTGAATTCGGTGCAGCATTGCTGTGTGCTGCCCAGTAAAATGTTTCATTTGAAGAACACTGTGGTGAGCAGAAAATTCTTTATCGAACCACTGAGTAGTGAACTCAAAAACCTAATTAAATTGTTCACACAAGTCCACATCTAAGTTATTTTTGATATCGCTTGAACACTAACAAGTTTGATTTAATAACGTTTTTTATCTTTTCATAAAGTTGCGGCAAAATTATTTTACTGGTGTATTTTCTTCCAGACATTTGGTACTTTGGTCTCAATAAATGAATTAGTCTTTTAAAAAAAGTTTCCTTTTATGGATATAGGATAATTATATAATGCTATAATTTTAGAAATAGCGTATTGGATTTCAAATTATATTGATAAATGCTCTAATTTCTTGATAAATGCATTTTCTAAGGTTAGCTATACACCTAATGTTGGTTTTTTGTAGACTTAAGGATTGGGATGATTGAAGTAATACTAATCAACCACTTTGTTAAAAAGGTTGATTGAACTAATACTAATCAACCACTTTGTTGAAATTGGTCTGATTTTAAATGGTTTATCAAACGGATGTTCTGCCATCAGTCCTGTCATTTATCACATGGTTCTTTAGGTAAAATTCTATGAGACACAATTTAAAGCATGCTGCTATTCATTAAGTAAATTTAAATGCAGTGTGCAATAAAATACGTATACGAACAGTCGGTATTTGCCTTTTATATATCAGCTATATATTTTTTATTATTTATTTCACATAAATTTACTTGTTCAAAAATGTGATATTTAATGGGTTAAAAAAAATGTTGAATGTAAATTTTACTTTTATGATTTAAAAATGATAATTTTTAAATGAAGAAATGATAATTGCGTATAAATTAGTTTTTTTACCCAGAATTTTCACACAAATATACTAGGCATCAACTACATCATTACTGAATAGAAAAAAACAAACGAGAATTGTAAATTCAAATAATTAACAAAATATATTTTTTTAACTATACTAACTAGCTGTTTTTGAAAAACTTTAATACTATCCTGAAGCACAAACTTATTTTGTTCCAATTTCATTTACATGTTTATTTAAAGACATTAACATTGTTTCATAAACTATAAAATACTATTATAAATTATAAAATATTATAGTACGTGAAATGGATCAATTTTAGGAAATATATTTCACTACATGTTAAATAAAAAAGTGATACGTTAGTAGAATATTTTTTCACCGATAGGATTTCAGAATATTTTTTTATATCATGCTTAATCTAGAACTACTTTTCTAATCTTTTCGAAAAAAATAATTTAAATGATTTCAAGTTTCTTCTTATCAAGTTTTTTTCGTTGAGTAATGTCGATAGAATAATACATTAAAGCACAGATTTAATGTATTATTCTATCGAGAAACAAGATTTATCCCGGAGGTATGTTTCCCTGGATAAAGAAAGTAAAACAAATTTCAATGTTGTTTGCCTGCTAATACACTAATTTTTAATGGCAATTTAAGTACTCCCTGCGTATATCTTTATAGAATTTATATGGAGTAAATTAAAATAACTTACCAATGACGCGCTGAAACTGAACCTTAATATATATATATATATATATATATATATATATATATATATATATATATATGTATATATATATATATATGTATGTATATATATATATATATATATATATATATATATATATATATATATATTAAGTATATAGGCAGAGATCAAGTAAAACGAAAAATTAGTTTTTGAAATAACGCTATAAAGGAATCAAAACATTTGAAATATAATTTAAAAAGTTATTTTGAATATTTAAAACTAAACAAAATGTGAGTTTTGTTTTTAAATACTAACATTATATATATATCTTTTAAATTCTAACTTTCCATTCTTTTCTTAAGTCTCAAAAATTTAGTACTTTGTTAAAATTTAATGTACATTTCGTCATACTTTTTGTCGAATATAACTAATTTTACATAAAATGTGGAACGTATAGTTTTGTTGAATACCACTTCGAGTTTAATAGGCTTCACTTCTCCACTAATGTTGTCCTAAAATATAGTATTAATGGTCTCAAAACTATCCATAATACGAGCTATCATAATAAAAAGCTATCGAGAAGTTATATGGTTTGTAGCAAGCAATATATATTTTGTTTAGATTAGAATTCCAAAGTATATACAATAATAATGTTGAAATTTCGTTTGAACTAGAGCTATTTTCTAAGTTTACTCTACTTTCAATTTAAATTTATTACTAAAAGGGTCAAATAGAATTTATACATAAATCTATTGGTCTAAAAAATTCATATTTATAGATCCGTATTATAATTTGGGTCTTAAAATATGGCTCTTGAGTTGGTAGCGGGGATAGCTTTGCCTATTTGTTTACAGTTGACGGAGTTGTATCGGTTGTATCGGTTGTCTAGAAAGCATCACCGTAGCTGATTAGACCTGGAGTAGCTTTGACAATACATTTACAATTAGCAATAACGCTCTCTTTAATTTGAAAACTTAGTAGCCCGTAAATTATATTTTTACAACCATTTACCTAAATTTATTTTTTTTTCACGAACATAGATTCATGAACAAAAGAAAAATAGGAAAATTTATGTAAACTTGATAAGAACGGAGTATAGAATATTATTATTATATAGAAATAAATAATAGATTCTATAATTATAAATTACAGAAAGTCAAAGATGCAAATGCTACTAGGTAGGTCCTATTCATGGACCTATAACTGAATTAGTGTATGCACTCGTCTTAACATCATTTACTTATAGGTATTTATAGCATGTGCCAAAAGATATTTTTTCGAGAAGAATTATTAATAAAAACTGAATTAGTTTTATACGTGCATTCCAAAAGAGATTATAATTCATAAATTGCGAAGGAAGTAATATTTGTGCTTACTATGCTAATATTTTGAACGACAATCTCTCCAATACGTTTTTATCCCAATCATATTAGCAGCGAACAAATAGAAATCAAGTATCTTCTTTATTGTCGATATCTTCGATATCAGTGCCTGTATAATAAGAATGAAAAAATTAGACGAAAATATTAAATTAAAATAAAGAATTTTAATAATAATTCAGATCGAACTGCTACACACACCTTAGAGACACCACAAAGAGGTAGGAGAATCAATGATATTCAGTATACTTAGATCACCCCTATACATTCACTGAAAAGTCTTAATATATGCATGAAAAGGCTTACAACATTATATAATAAATCCCCAATTACAATTGTTTCACTTCTTCATTACATTCACCCAGCAAAAGGACCCACACAATGTTGACTGCTTAAAAACCCCACGACCGCTGTGTTATAATGGTGAGGTTGATATACTTAATTTAAATAATGGCGTTATTACCTCAATACAATCTCTTTGTTGAGTGCATTACTTAATGTGCAAAATCAAACTATATTTTATGCCTACACTTTCTTGTTAAAGTAATTTACGTTAGAGTGTATTTTTTTAAATTTTGGGTAACAGAGTCAATCTCAGATTTTGTGGCACTGATTATAAATTTAAGTTATATAGACACCGTTAGGAAGTTATAAGTGCAACTTATAAATAAAATAGACTCTTTTATTTTGAAAACACACATTTAGATTTGACACCATTGCAATATTTCTGACTAAAATCACAGAAACACAGGTAATTAACAAGGTTTGTAAGTAGTGCATAAAGAACAAATTTTCAAAAAGCCGCAATACTATACGTTTATATTATAAGGGCGGTCCATAGTAATTTAGTTATATATCAGAAGTTATGTCTTTCATTGAAGTTAAAAGTGGAGTAATATGACTCAAAAATCACCAAAAATTAAACACGTATTTTACCCACCACTTTAAATATTTAGTGTTAAAATTCTATCAATATTTGTTTATAAATTTATATATATTTTCTGTGCTCAGAAATCCATTTCACTCTTGAGTTATGCCACCTGAAACTTTAAATGTACATGTTACAGAAACTTGAGAGAAACTTTAATTGAATTTGGATAAATAGCAGGATGTTCACACTGGTTCATAGATGGTACCTGTAATTTTTGATTATAAACATCAACATATTTCTGGAGGTGACGACAAAAACGAATTTTTTCCATAGGCCATATAATTACAGTCCCGTTATTAACTAGCTATACTACGGTAATATTGTTTGGTGCATAGGTTAATAGGCATACGTTAATATTTTCTGTTTTAGTTGTGATAAAGCCTACTACTTTTTATGCGAAATTATCTAATTTTGCGATATATGTAATTCAATGTTTGTAGATTTACTATTAAGGGTATATTTCTTATCGTAACGTCATCTGAATCAGCTTGAGATACGGAACGGCAATGACAAATGACACGTGACGGGCGTAGACTTGAGTCCCCTATTTCAAACTTTATAATCACGTAGAATAGTCACTTGTGAACGTGATTTAAAATAATGAAATGAAATATTTTAATTTCAGTCGACATTACTATTGATAATATAACTCAGTATAATAGATTCTGATACACTAGGGATTACTTAAAACTAGCTTTTTCTGTTCTATGTAATCCCTAGTCCTAGACTAGCCTAGCCTTGTCATGCTAGTTATTATTATTTTAGAAAGGAATTACTACAAAACGATCATCTATGGTCCTTAACTTGTTTGTTCCGTATCAAAATTTTCTTTTTCTTTAGCTAAAATCTGTAGACACTTTCTGCTAAGAAGGTGAGCAGAGGGATTATAGAACTCGGTTTTCTATTTTTTGACATTCATATAACTTCGGCACATTAATATTTCGGCTCTCTAACTTGACATACTTCTTTGACAATTCTCAAATGCGTTTTCGTACTCACTTTTTTTAATTTACATAAATATTTATATACCTAGTTCCCTCCCGATATAATTAAATTTTTCTGAGTTCATATCTTAAAAATTTTTTACAAATAAAATTTTTAAAATTTCTTCCATAGGTTTTGACCTTTTTTTCGCTGACTGTATATCCAACAATATTGGTTAATCTTCATAATCATACTATGTTATGTTGCATATTTTGGCAAAATGTTAATTTTTAATAACTAACATTATTTCTTTTGAATTCGGCATTTAAATTAAAATTTCGATTAATTATTTTATCATTAACTTCGATTTTCCATGTAAGCTCTAACCATTTTCAGCACATATTTTCTCTAAAGCTCCAATTATATAAATTGGTTAATCGGAATAATGAAATCAATATTATAAAACATATGAAAGGATATCAGCTGACAATTTATTAAATTTTTAGGGTAGGAAGTCAACATATTATTTGGTAGTAATTTTATTTGGTGTTCAATTACAAGTGTCTAACATGTATTAATAATCACACTCCCAATTAGGCAAACATCGAGTTATTAATTGCAAGGAATAAAAATAAAACTCAGGAAAAAGGCTGTTCCCCAGAAATACATACTTTTGAATAAAACTGACGAGCCGCTCAACCCCAGCAAAGGGACGAGCGTGACAATAATTTGTTAGAGGTCTTATTTAGGTAATTTTGTTGTGTAGCCTATAGAACCATGCTGAGTTTGAGTAATATCATGTTTCTGTGAATAAATTATTTGTTTCGCCGTTATTTAGTGTGTTGATTCAATGTTGCTGTATTAGAAACTAGTGAATATGGTGTTTTCCATATTATTTCAGGTTTATACGACCGAATATTACTTAATAAGTTATCGGAGTTAATATTACTTTGCTTGTATCATATGATGATTTATTATTGAAATTTATATTTATTATTATTTAGTTTTTATAATGACGTAAAGTTTGTTTCCATTTACAGAAAAAAATACTAAAAGGTGTTTTTCTTATTATGTCAGGTTTATACATTCGAATATTACTTAAAAATTTATCGGGATTAAATATTACATTATTTGTATTACATCATGATTTATTATTGAAATTTATATTTAATAAAATTTAGTTTTTATAATTTACAGGAAAAAAATACTGCATTATAAGGTCAATAATACCTCGCAAATTTTACTAAAAATAACAAAGAAGATTAACAGACAAGGACATCGAAATATGATAAACTGATTAGGAAGAAGTCATAAACAAGGCTTGTGACTTTATTCGTCTTACCAAAAAACAAAAAGATACGTTTAACGTATTTGGCTTCAAATATCTTCTGTATTAAATAGAGCCTAATTTATAGACAAAAATTTAAAATGTTTCTTTAAAAAGATTAAGAAATCATAGATACGCACAAAATAATTGATAAATGCGTGCTTTGGGCTAAATATTAATAATTTCCAAAATATGAATTATATAGGTCTTAAGATAATTTGTTATAAGTTTAATGAATATTTTCTTACGGAAGTCTAAAAACATTTTAAATTATTTACACCCGTATCACTTCGATGTATGTAAGGCGGAACGCGTCAGCAAGGCCGGTCGCAAGGAATTAGGATCCAGAAGGGAGTAAGTACAAGGTGTCATAATAAAGGATGGAGTTAAATATGTTATGTACATATATCAGACTGTCCCAAAGTTAATACGAATCGAAACACCCTTCAACTGATTTATGAAATGTGCTTTATAGTGAGAACTAAAAACGTATGATACATGTCTACTTTTAGTATAAAAAATGACTTCATCATGAATAATATTTTTGTCACTTTACTGTGAATAATTAAAAACGTGCTTCTTACCTTGAGGCACTTAATTAGTATTTAATTAATTGCTCGACCTTAACAAAAACATTTTATAATTCATTCGTGTTTTTAAATATATCTAACGACTTAACACTTTTATAAATCGTCTATGGTGTTTCTTAATATGGAATATATTGTTTATATAAATCAGTCCATTTACGGCTTAAGCTATTTTTTAATTAAATTTGTGATTTCGTGTTAAACCAACATTTAACCAACATTTTGGCAAGTGTTGTAAGTGATTTGATCTCTTTCCTTCTCAGGTTAAGTTTTATAAAATGACAAATGTATACGTATAGATACGTATGTATATATATATATATATATATATATATATATATATATATATATATATGTATTATTTTTTATACAAGTTTTAAATTACACTCATTTAAATTCCGAGCTTTATTTCGAGTTTAATTGGATTTTATTTAGTTAAAAAGGTATAATAAATTCTCCAAGATTTTTCTGTTTAAATATTGGATCAGCACTATTTCAAAATAAAATAAGATTTATATAATGCAGTATAATCTGTTGGATACTAATTATATTCTTTTTAAATGACAAAAGGTTCAGAATAATATGTCCGATCGCTTGCTGTGAGAGTAAATTAAGCCTTTTAAACGAATTGCGTTTTTATTGTTCTTCCTTATTAAGAAGATCTACACTAAACTATGTTTTGTTCCATTACAAGCCCCCTTCATGACATGATTTGTTTATAAATATGTTTTAAAAATAATTTATGATGAAAATTATGGTTTTTTTATGATATTTTTGCGAGGAATATCTATAAAATGAAATTTAATACTTCTTCAATATATTCGTAATTATTATTATATTTGAATGTTTTAACAAAAATGCTAGAAATTGTTTATAAATTTGCGAGCCACCTTTGAAACCAATCGTGAACCTTGACTGCTACGAGTTCTCTTATTTACGTTTTTTGCTATAGCTATGCGACCTGATTTCACAAAAATATTTATGAAACCCTGAATACTCTCCATCAAATATATATGAGCCTACCGTGCGTCGTTTATAAGAATACAAAAAAATAATATAAGAGTACAAATAAACTTTTTAATTGATTCTTCTAAGTAACATAAAGATTTAATAAATAATCATAATTTGCCATTATTTAAATAATTTCATTATATATTTAAGTGGGCTAATATACATTAAAGGAATAAATAAGAAGGGGCCTATTTTTATTGTACTTATATAATATATTTCGTGAGTGATGACTGTGAATCAGATGCCAATCTTCAGATTTAAAGAAATCTCATCAAAAAAGAGCGAAATTTCATCAAAAATATTACTGCAAAAAGGAACTTTTTTAAAAAGTTAGTCGAAAGATGAAAGAAGCTAAGTCTACGGAAATTCGTATAAAGAGTCTAGATTTAAACTAAAATGTCATTTTTACTAAAACATTTAACTTTGCCGCGATAAATACTCATCTCTACATCACTTCAAGTGTTTAGAGATGGTTATTTAAATAATAAGCATTTATATGGTAAGCATTATTATGAGTTATCATTTTTTTATTCCATAAATCCATAAAAGTAAAAAAACATTTCCAATTTTAGTGTGATACCATTTAGAGTGGTAATAACTTTTTATTTATATTAATATGCTATTGATATATATTTTTTATCAGTTATAGTGGTTTAAAAACATCTTAGAAAAAAAGTGGAACTCGTTCAAAGCTATTTATCTCTCTCTGTATATATAAAATAAATATATATACAGAGAGAGAGAGATAAATAAACTATTTAACTAGGACTGTTGTATAGTTAAATATTACAAAGTTTGGTTTTTCATCAAGAAAACTTTATCCCATTATAATGCCATATAATGTAGAATTTTAAGTATTTTACGTTGCATAATGACTTTATTTGTATTGATGTTAATTTGTTACGAATTTACTCCAATTATTTATGAAGAAATTTTTAATGAAACCTTTTTAACTTGTACATTGCTTGTATAAGTATCGGGTAAGTTCTCATTACGTTAATTGGTAACATAGAAAAATCAAGTCATGTTTATAAGTCAGAAGAAAAATAACTACAGAATATTGGCGTGTAGCCATTAAGGAGTAAAAACATTTAAAGTCAAGAGGCTATGGTTAAAGTTTCAGTTTGGAGTTGTTGTATCCAGTCATTAATCACAAGTTTCGCACATATATCAATAATCCTATTCCCATTTAAGCAAATATTGGGTTTCCAGTTTCAATGTATCTCTGTTAAGAATAAGAAATAGCGAAAAGCCTGATTGCGAAAACATTTGTATGCGGATAACGAGCCTCTCTCCTCGTAACGAGGATAGATCGTTATAAGAATTTATTAGCGGCCTCATCTAGGAGCAAAGACTATTGGACGGTATGTTAATATAAGATAAGTAGTTATTTGTTGAGCTATTTTAAATTTTTAAATTGATGACTTCTTGCGATAGAGATTAAAATCTTTTTAACCAGTGGGCTAGTAAAAAGCGTCTTATAATTACATAATTAAAACACAGATTATTATTATTATCATTATCGATAGTAAAAAACTTGCATCGTAAATAAGCACAACCAACATATCTTAAATGGTTATTTATGGTTATTCTTTCTATTAAAAATTCGTGGTATTCCTCCCAATTTTCTTCAGACCAAACATTCCAAAAGTCTTCAAAAATTTCTCTAATTTGAATAAAAAAAAATATATCTCTAATTTAAAGCAGTTTTACTGCATATTTGTCATAATGTACCTATATATATTCTGTGATATGAACGTGTTTTTTATTTTATAATGAAGAAACTTCACATGAAAGTAGACCAACTTAAAGTAAACTATGCGTTTGAATCACTTCTGATCTTAAAAATCAGACAAAATTTAGGAACGTCGATCACAAATAAAACGGCAAAAGATTCGCGATGGGCAAACATGTATTTTTATGACTTTCATATAAAATCCTCAATAATTTTTTCACCCTTTAATTTCTACGATCCGAAATCTAATCCGTTTTAGATCATGGCCTAGCATGGTTTACTTGTCTTTAAAACGTAGTTCATACGTTTTACAGACAAGTTAACCTTCCTATTCGCTCTGCAGAGAACTTCTTTCTAAGGGAAGGAGATTTACAGGATGCATCACAAAGTTGTGGAATCAATTAAACATAAACTTATAAAGTACACCGTAAGCATCTCTGTTCAGAAATTGTCTGAAAATTTACTTTCAAAAGTAATCTGCAAGCCGAAAACAGCATCCCGCTTTATCTCTATATCTCTGATGTGCCCTGCGCGTTATTTAATGAACTTCTCATTAACTTTATTTATACATCTGGTTTTAATTTAAATAAATACCAATTTATTTGTAATTTACCGTTTATTTACTGGACTATTTATTTAATTTAGTTTTCTATGTAAATCAATGTAATCTACTACTGTACAGATATTTTTACATTTCGAATTATGATTGGTTGCAAGACATTGCTGCTGGAATAAGATATGTGCCGTCAGTTGAATACATATTTAGAATAATAAATATTAGTTAAAATTAATAAATAAATAACAAATAAATATGATTTTTGTTTATAGATAAAATGTATTATTTTTTCTTTAAATCTACATGCATTATTTTTTAATATTTCTTTTGTTATTTTAATCTGTCAGTCTGATGATGATTCGAATTCTTTCGCGTATTACATATAAAATGCTTTTCACGTTATTTAAGGTGGTAGATAAATCTTGTAGAGATTTTTATGAGCACATATCTAAAAGTCCATATAAGAAATAACATAACTCGTGACGAAATTATTACTTAAAATAAAATTGGTATATATCGAAGAAATTTATTTATGGAGAGTTAAATTATATTAAGCACGATTGCCGCAATACGGAAGAAAACGGTTTTGATATAATATTTATAGTTCCTAATTAGTAAATTACCTAACTTTTCTTATTTCCTTTTGGCCAAAAGCGTTTTAAACGCATTTCATACATTTACATTATGGGATTATTGCAGTCGTTTCTCGACCGTCGAAAATAATCTACTGAATATTGGAACTCAAAACTTATAAGTTAAGTTATTTTACGATACCAACATTTACTGTTCCGTTTCTGTTGAAATATAGAACTTAACAAGTAAGCTAAAATAAAGTTTAACTTTCTTTTTTTTTAATTTTTTATTCTTAGTATATTCTGTGCTTTATTTATACTATATTTTAAAAATATCTATATTTCAGAAATCTTTAGATGCTCTACAATATTCTCCATTTAGAAAAGCGGAATAACTTAAGTCCCTATCGTATGAGTAATTAGAATATATTCTGAGGCATACAAATGATCTTATAATCAGAAATTTCTATTGAGTAATTTGAGAAACCGAAGAATGTTCCTGAAACAGAATGCCGCGAAAGAATTTATTAAAGAATTTGTAGAAAATGTTAACATCTCTATTTAAAGTGAAACTCAAAGAGTCTAATAAAATGGTCAATAAAGAAATTTCTTTTAGATTTTAAATATTTATTTTTCAAATCAATTTGATAAATTTTGTATAAAATCATAGGCACGTAAACAGTTATGTCTTAAATAGTTTATTATTTTATGTGTTAAATCATATCAAGCAAATATCTAATTAACAGAAAAACAAATAAAAATTGGTTATGCGTTAAGATAAATAAATACATTTCAACGATTTTCGGTAGTATTTTCTAAGAAAATTTTTCCAGCAGATTTGCTATGTATTTCATGAAAAAATTAAAATTTTTTTTTAATATGCAAACGTGAAAACAATATTCTGGTAATCATTCAGAATAGCTCAATTAACTATGAAAAAATTTAAATGGTGTATAAAATCTCACTTCTGCCTCGCGTTATTTATGTCAGTTATTTCATATTTAGTCCGAAAATAACCCTCTAATTTACTTCACTTATCATTCAAACGAACGACCAAATATTTAATTAGGTTAGGTGTAGAAATTATGAATCAGATTCTATTTATTCTCAATAATGAAAAATAAATTGCAAAGAAAACGATTCCCGGATGCGAAGAAGTGTTAACAATTTTTGGAAAGACTGTCCAGAGAAGAATTAGTCGACTGCTGCTCTCAGTGGTTCCATGGAATGAAACGATGTAGAAAGGGCCGCGAAGATAATTTAAAAAATAAATAAATAACAATTCTTTAAGCTGCTCTTATTTTAGATATTATAAACAATTTCAGTTTTAACTTTCCTGTATTCAACTTACAAGTTAAATTTATGAAATGTAGTTTTATTTTTATAGGAATTAGTTCACCCAATTCAAAGAAATACAAATTTAATTTAAAAAAATTAACTTCTATTGCATTAGTACACATCAATAAATGGCATATAATTTAAATTATGCATTGAGGTTTTCCACTCGGATATACATTAACGAAATGGGCGTGACCAGAGATGAAATGTGGAGAATTTAAGGAAGAGTATATGCTTGAGTGCGCAACACGAATGTAGGCAGATACATGAAAATGGACCTTTTTCAGTTATCTTCCGCAAATAACGTTTTCGATGTTGTTTGTAATCGTCATAAGCATATTTATTTCCTCAATTTTATATAATTTGTATTTGTTTTGTTGGACCGCATAAATTTGATTTTTATGTTCTTTTATATATGCAAATAAATATAATATATATACACAAACATATATAAAATTGTAAAATTGATATGTCTCTACCTTGAAGGTATTTATAAAAGAATGGTTAAGAGCAACATAATAAAATGTAATAATTATAATGAATATTACAGAATAAAAAATATTGTTTTTGGAATGTTTGTTCGTTTGTCTGTGAAACCGTTTATTTGTTCGTACATCATACAATAGTTCTACTAGTTGATTCGAATGGGTTTGTGGTAATATATGGGCTAAGTTTTATAGCAATCGACCATTAAAAAAAGATACGGCCATATGATATTTCAAACAAAGTGTATTTATTTCAAGAAAACTATTTATATAATTATTACACAAATAACAGATATTAGGTTACGTGTATCAGATTTAAAATTTACTTAATTATATTTTTTAAAAGTCCAAACACGAATGAAATTGTGAGAGCCGCTGGTGATCACCAAATTTTCTGTCCGCTTGTTGGTGAGAACTGAAACTCTATAGATCAATATCGTAATGAGTCTTTTCTCAAGGAAACTCTTTTTATTATTAGGACAGAGTTAAAAAAATATTTATATTATTTATTGGTTTACGTATTAGACTTTAATGTACATACGGCAGATTTATTGCCACAATCTCTTCTTATTAATGAAAAATAGCGAATGGAACTAATCAGTTATGAAGTGAACGGTAAAATATTGAACTCATATAATTAAAGAAAGACGATTAGTACATTTTCTTAAACGTGAAAAGGAATTGGCCAGTAAGAAAATAAAAACGATGATGAATAAAAATAAGCAAACATATCGCGATGACACGAGACAAGTTAAAATAAGAATATTTACTTCAGGCGACTTGAAGTTATGTAGACGGTGAATTTTTGATGTGAGGACCTAATGAATATCATACCTTAATAGCATAAACGGACGATTCTTATAAAATGACACGTTTACGAATGCGTAAACTTTCAGAATGCATATTCAGACTGTGGGTAAATAATATCACGAATCTGTCAGGGTTAGAAAATATATATGGTTTAATTAAAATATCTGCCAAGGTTAGAAAGTATATGTGGATTATTTAAAATATTATAAAGTATACTTATGATAAAACATAAAGTATGATATGACATTAACGTATGGCGTAAATTATCTCAGTTGATTTTAGTAACAAGCATCTTGTTGTCGACAAAAATATCATTATAGTCACTAAACAATTATGAAAGAGCTTTCTCTGATAAATTCCAATAAAACTGGCCAAGTGAAAGTCTGGTTTGCGCATCGACGGTTTCTTGCCTCGTTAAAAATTATATTACTTTATTTATCAAAAGTTACCACTGATGCTTAAAAGGTTGAGTCCGATAATCGATCAAAATTTTAGCCGGTAATTTCATAAAAATTATATTAGTCGTCGTATCTTCAGCAAAATGGACTCCCTCAAGCATCTTCAAAATTTTCTCGACTTCTAAACTAAAACTGACCTCTGTCACACATTTTTATTGCCACTCCTTGACTACGGAGACGTATGCTATTCAGATTTTGCTGCATATCGTCTGGAAAAATTAGAAAGCCTCCAAAATTTGTGGTTGAAACCACAAATTTGGAGGCGTTCTTCAATATTTTTGGTTGAAAAAAGGCGATTATTGTTTCTCAATTTAGACTGCAAATTAAATGAACGGAAGTCCGCAATCGGCGCAATCTACATTTTTTTACACTCCTTTACAATATATTTTGAAAACTCCTACTTATCCAACTTATCTTAAAAGCAGATTTAGTTACTTGTCTGCACACAGTACAGGGCTACATTCTGAAAACCAGCTCAGTCTTCTTTTTCCCAAAATGAAATTTTTTTCGCTGTCCAAGCTATAAGACTTTGGAATCGACTGAGTCCGGATACCAGGAACTCATCATCTAGAAATGTGTTCAAAGTTCGTCTGAAAAAGTTCTTCCTCACATTAGCCTTTAGTTTTACCCTTCCTAATTCCAGTTTATTCACCTTTCCTTATCTTATATAACAATGTTAACATTTATAATCATTTTTTGTTATTTTTTGTATTAAGTTTGATTATGCTTATTTGTCTGTAATGACATTTTTTTTGTTCTTTGTTGTTACAATTATAATTAGTTTTGTCGTTTGATTAATGTCTTCTACAGTCTTCCCCATTACAGAACGTTCGTTGTTAATCAATTCGATTGATTCGAAGAGATTGCTCATATAGCAATAAGTTCGCCAAATGTATATATTATGTGTACATTAAAGTTTCAAATAAATAAATAAATGAATGTGGACTTTTCGGCGCAATAAATATTTAATAATACCGAATAAGATGAAAAGAGGGAGAATTTATTTTATCGTGAATATCTCAAAAACTGCGAAATCCAGAATCATTTTTATAATTTTCTAACAACCTTTGCTTAGGCTTCTAAAAATTACAAATTTCTTTTCAAATAATAAACAAATTGGAAAAAAATTAACATTTTATTTATCATATTTTTAATTCTGGTATGAATATTTCATAAAAGTTCGCTATTAAGATATGTTTTTTAATTTTTACGTTGCACAGTATGTATGAATACAGTCTGGGATTAAAGTACAGACAGACAAACACACGAGCGATGTTATAATCGGTATCGTTTTATAATTAAAATACAGAAACCTAAAAAAATATTTCCGATAAATAAAAAAAGTGTATTTTAATATTAGTCATAGAATAACATTTATAAAACGAAATGATATAATTGTTTAAATCATTTAGTTAAAAAGCGTTTATCAAAAACTATTTGTTTTGAAATTGGACTTAAAAAGAAGTTCTATCTGCCCCAAACGGGTAAAGATCGGAGACAAAACTTGATATAAAATGAATATTAAAGAGCACTAAATAAATGTAAAAAAAATTGTTTTCACACTCCCAAATAAATTAAATGATTAGTTGATGAGCGATTCCAAGCAGAATATTGTTATATTGCTTAAAAGCTCTTGTGGGAGCGCAACTCAGCGATAAAGTATAAATAATTCAGTCATACATATTCATGGGAGTTAACTCATCATATACCTTCATGCCAAATTTAACTAATTATATACCCCTATGATTTAACTAATCATGTACCTTCATGCCAAGCAGAGTAATTTACGATAATGAAACCGCATATTTTTATATCACTTCTATTTCAAACATTATTCTGAATGGTTTTATCTTTGTAGCTACTAGTATCGTAAAATCGTTAACAATCCGAATTGATTCTAAAGACAAAATCTATAACAGGAGCCACACCATGAGATATATTCGTTTTCTAGTAATTTTCCAAGGCATCGTGGATATAATTATCCTATTGATGCAGCGGAATATAAGGTCGTGAAAGGGATCCCGTATCAGTCGCTTAAACCTTCAAATCGTAATCCACATTTGTATTTATATCTGAAATTTTCTATTTATTGCTAATTCATTAAAACTAGAATTACATTCTATGCATATAAGGAAATTGCAGAATTGACCTATATGTAAATTAAATATATTTACGATTGTTATGGGGTACATAACGTAAGTAATATAATACTTGCTAAAAGAGTGTTCTTGAAGTTTTTATCAGTTTTTGTTTGTGTTTTTATAATTGTTTTTTTTATTTAATAGTTTCGTCGTGGATGCCCGAAAAACCTCTAAACTAGCGAATACATAGCGAATGCATTTATAGCATTAGATAAGATTAGGATAGTCAGCATCATTTACACTTTTGGAAGTGCTCAAATTTAATACACACAAATGTCAATAAACAATATAATTCTCATGTAAAATGTCTTCGTTTTAAAGACGAGTCTCTTTTAATAAAATTGTGTATACTCTTCACCACAAATCATTACGCGAATTTAACTAATAGATTCTCAATGAACCTTTTTACATTAAATTATGGTAGTAAATCAAAGAGGATGTGCTACTACTGATTTTTTTGTATAAATATTTTATCATTCTCTAAAGAACTTGAAGTAATACATTATGTCCCAATCTTTCATGAAAATGTACCATCATTGTTTTTGTTGGCATAATATTAAATACGAAATTATTCCCATGGTCTCTCCTTCGTCAAAATTTGTGTGATTGACACGACAATGTTTCAGGTTCGGATTTAATTATATAAATGTAATACAAGCTTCATTTGTAAATTTAATACTCACATAATTGTTTAAATACCTAGTATTTGTCCGTTGGTGTTTTTCGAACAGCCCATAGAGAGTTGATTTTATTTTCGATCAAGACCGTCGACTTCTGGAATTCTTGTGAGGGACTGTATATATCCACCTTCTTATTTATTAAGTTTAAAAAAACCACTTCAACACCAAAATCTTTTAGATATTTTCATTGATTGATACTACAGATGTATGAAAAAATCTTTCCATGAAACATTTTCTTCTATTCAATTCATTTTGTCGTCAACAAGTTAATTTTAATGTGTCAACTATTATCATGTAATAAATTCCCAGCCCATGAATTGAAAAATAAATTACCATTAAAAATAATACAAGTATCAAAATAACTTTAAACTTTTTATACCTTTATTTTGCGGGTTGTTCTGAGTATTAATAATCTGATCTGCTATCCGTGCTAGTCTTTATTTATAAAATATTAAAAGAAAATTTTCATTTCAATTAAGAAAAAAACGTCTCTTTAGTACTAACGTTATATAATCTTATGGTTGTAAAATTCTCTTGACAGTGTAATGTGATTTATTTTTTCTTTGCAAAATTATTTCGATTGAAGACGTTTCCTTTTTCCCTGTCCAAATAGAAAAGAAATATTTATCAGAAGTATTTCTTTTCGAAGGTTATCGTTTTATAAAAATTTATTAATTTAGTATTAAGTACTAAAAATATTATTAGGGAATATTGCTCATAAGAGTGCGAATAATTCGCATTTAATTTTTTTTCTGAGTTTTTCCACGTTATATGAAGTTTCTCTAATATAACATATATACAAATAAGTATATATGATTATACAAAAAGTCAGCAAAGTAATGTAAAATTAAAAGAACCACAATAACAATTTTAAGATAGTGGGTATTGACGGAATAATAGATCGTTAAAACTGCATCTCAAGTAACGAATACAGGAATTGTTGAAGAGTTAGTTGTATTATGCATGTAGATATAATAATTTATAAATATATGTGAATGTGTTCTTAACTTAATTCAAATTATTGTCGATTTCGCCTTAGCAGTCCTCGAGGTACATCTATATATATATATATATATATATATATATATATATATATATATATATATATATATATACATATATATAATATGATAACATGCAAAAAGACGCCATTAATTTTTATTAACCCCTACGCTGTTTATATTTTTAATCCATTAAGGTACATAATACACTCATAAAATTGCGACATTACGTAGCCAACATGTAAAAGAAAATACTGGAAATGACACCAACCCTTTAAAATTTGTATACTAGGTAAATTTAATAATATTTATGTTTCTATAAAACAAAACCCTAATACTATACTGGGCTATTATATGTAAATATAAAATTTGCAGAAGTACATTTTTGTTAATTTAAATGAAATGACAACTTAAAAAAAAATTATTCCTTCTTGTTCCTTATAGTCAATACATAGAAATTGTCTATGTAAAAGAAAAATTATCAGATTATATATTATTTCACTTCAAAATAAATAGTAAGTTAGGTTTATCAAAAATAGAAACAAAAACTTTTATTATTTAAACTCTTTGTTGAAAATAACTTCCTCTTAAATTTCAATATTAGAATACTCTGGATATATATTTCTTTTAGGTAATCTTGCCATGAAAGGTTGGATAAATATTAAAAGTTATAAATTTTATAGAAAAATAAGAAACATTAAAACTGAGAATAGCACATTTCTACAAATATTAATAATAACAATTGCAGTCTCAATGTTTTTAATTAAAATGTTCGGCAATACTTGTAATCCTTTTCGAAAATAAAGGAGAGGGAGTAATAGAGGAATTTGGCTGTATTAACCAACATTTTAAAAGTAAAAAATTGTAATCTTTTATCTAAACTAATTAATTATCTTTAAATTATTAAAGTGGTCTTTTACTTATTAAATAATAATCTTTTAGCTATTAAATTATTTCAAAGAAAGAAAAGATTAAAATATAATTTTTTCCAGCCAACAATAGAGAAGGCAAAAATTAATAATGAATTTGAAGATAGTTTTCCAAATTGGGTGACGAAAGAAATGAAATAATGAATGACAATATGTATATTTAAAATACCTTTTCATTGGTGCTAAATAATTATTTTCCAATCACAAACCTCTTTAATGGACAGTGAATTATAAGGGTAACAAGTCCATAACAGATTAGACGGAGGAACGAACGAAGAGACGAGAAATTGAGAGTACTTACTTTGTACTTACGAAATGTTCTCAATACTACAAAATATCACTACGCAAAACAATATCACTTTCTTAAAGGGCGATATTTAAGCAATATTAAATTTAAATTAAAGGTGCTTAAAGAAACGAAACTTCGCGACAATGTTTATGCCGATAAAAGGATAAAGTGCTTTTAAGTCATCGCATGTTAAACGAACCAATGAAATTTAATGGTCAATAAATGTAATTTTTAATTCGGCACAGAGTTCAAGACAAATTTTACTTATTTTCACCAATTGCATAATCCTTAAACTAGTTATTTAACAAAAGATGGATTATTTATGAAAATAAAATCACCAAAAGATTAATTATACATAAATTGAATGACTTTAAATTTTCTAGCGTTCTTAATGTAGCTTTCACACGCCAAAGTCAAAGTTTTGAATGAAATTTTTAATTTGTTTATACTGGCACATGACTTATACAACCAGCAGGGATACAATTTTATGTGTATAATTGTAAATCTCATAAAAAGTAAAATGTAGATGTGAAATAATAAAGTAGATCATTTAAAGAATATATGTTATAAGTCTGGTTACAAGAACAGTACAAATAGTAGCTAAATATTTGAATCGAAACAAATTTTTTGAAGAAACTCATTTACTCTTCAATGGCTCAAACTTAGTATAACTTTATTAAGTTGCAAGTTGTATTATGAAATTGTTCGGTGAGCGCGCGAGAGGAACTTAATCATGGTATGAACAAGAGATTATAAAGTTTAACTATGTACCAAATTCAACAAGCTTCGGAAATATATAGCATTATAAATCCGTTTGGATTAAGAAAATAACATTTTCCTTGCTTTACTTCACTCTATAAGCAACGTGCCCCTTTTCAAATTTTTAAGTACAAATATGGCAAGAATTCTTGATATCACTAAACATGTACATCATTAAGAATCGATTTTTAAAGTTTTATATCTAGATTAGAATCTGTTACTAGATATTTTATTAAACAAACTGTACTTTTATCATTTTTGAACACTCCTGTTAACATCATCAGCTCCTTACTCAATTCACTTCGTCTGCATCAGACGTTTTTTCAACACCTTACAAAGTTTTTTATGTCAATACCATGCTTCGTAAAATATTGTCACCCATATACATTATATATTTACGTTAAATAAAAATAAAAAGCCAAATAAGTTTTTTGACTAGTATGGAACAAAAGAGCGAATTAGGTTATTTAATCGGATGCCTATGATAATTAAGTGGGAATAGATAGCATGTACACTAATGTGGCCGAAATCCAACATGCTTTACGGTCTCGGATATAAGTAGCATGGTCGATTATAAAGCGTAAATGTTCCTGAAATCTGTCGTGTTGGTTAACAACCGTCATATGCGTGTCTTTACTTTAACTTTGCTTCTTCAAGAAAAATATTTTGATTTGTATTACGGTATAGTAAGATAGGTTAAAACTTAAATACTTTTTCATTTTAAGTAAACTTTTATAAATTACCAACACAAGGAAAATGTTATGGAAACACTTTCTCAATAAATTTACCTAATCATTTTTTAAACATTCCCTACTGCATTTGATATATTTTCTCATTTGTTCAATAATGTATAACTTTTTGATGCTTAAGTACGTAATAATGCAATTCAATACAAATAATTTAACTAAACTCTCAATTCAATTTATGTTGATACAATAAATCTGCAACTAACGCAGTAAAATTATTCAAAGTATCTGAATCAATATAAGCCGGAAGGCATCGCTCTTGTCGGCAGCATAAATTAATCATTATGCAAATCGTGAAATAATCTTCGGTCTTTGCCTAAATTGGTTACTGAAGCAATCTCGTGGCCAGTGCGTTTTTGAAATAGATCTAACCAAAATTTTTGTTAGATATCTTTTCTGAAATTAATTTCACTGGGTGTTATTGCGGAGGTATAATAAATGTACAACGAGATTATAAAGTGTCACATCAACAATGACTATAAGGAAAAATATTGCATTATTTGTAGTAAAATGAAATACCTATATGATAATATTTTAAAATGCATTTTATTAGTGAAGCCAACAAGGACATATACAAATGAAATCCATTAAACAATATATTAATATATTATAAGGGTAAAACTAAGTTATTTTTAAACAAATCTAATTAAAAATGTAAATAACTTTTATTTATAAGGTTATATGCATTTGAATGATTCTACTGCTATACGCCGATTACGTACTCATTGAGTTCAACAAAATGAGTTACAATAAGCTACAGCCCATACATAAACAAGAATAATCAAAGAATTTGTTTAATAATTTATATGTTAAAGACAAAATTAGTAACAAAGACTCACGTAAAGAGTTAAGATGTTTTATAATTTTAAATGAATGTCACAGAACTTCCTTGATTCTTCATCGCTTCTCTCACTTTTATCTGAAGTAAATATATTCTCTACACACTAAACTGCTACTCCGACTGCGGTGGCAAGTACGTTTTTTTCTATTTAATCACGTGCCAATAGTATTTTTTCCGTATTTCGTGTATAGATAAAAAGACGTGAATAGATATGAATAAATAAAAAGATAAACATACTTGCCATGATCACTTATAGTTTGACGTATATGTATGGCACTTAATTAGTCGTCGTTCTAAGTTTAATATCATGATGTAATTGTACCCAGATTTTCTTAACGAGTTTAAATGTATACTAATAATGTGGTTTTTACCACTACCGTTTGTAGCTTTTACCTTTCATAGCTCATCTATTATAATTATTGTAAACGCTTGTTCGTTTCATAATAGTCAACAGAATTGATATTGTAGGAATAGAATCTGGGAAGTCATTGCCGTATTCTTCAAAGTGATTGATAATATGTCGTTCCCTTCATGATATTTTGAGAATCCAAACTCACAAACGTGAATGAAGCATTATACTTTTTGGTTGAATGTTTGGTTTTTGAATACACTTTATACCTATCACATTAAAAAATAACTTCTATTTCTTTAATTGGAGGACATTATATTTATAAGGGATTCATTTTCCGAGATAGCATAAAATAGTAGAAGTAGAATTTAGTTTGAAAGAAAAACTATAATCGTTCCGTTTCCTTTTAGTAGTATTATAAACACCAAGTCATGGGTCATTTAATTAAATTAGGTTCATGATTTCTCCTAAAATATATTTATACCGCCAAACAGTATATTTTATTGATTTGATTGATTCTAATGAGATAACAGGTTTTTTTCATAAGGATGTTGGTTTTCCTTTTATTGCTACAATATGCGTTAAAATCTTGTACATAATACGTCTTATTAGTTCAAATGTGTTGTCATAAAATTTTAGGAACTTCTGGAATAATTTGTTCTTTTTGTTTTTTAACCTCAATTTCTGAACTTGTTAATTGTATTCCCATATATATAATAATAGATTTCGCTATTTTGTCAGGGAAATAATTACATTTGTGGGTAAAAAAAGTGAAGGTTCGTGATAATAAATGTTGGTAATTATTTTAAGATTTTTCAAAACTATTTCTGTTCACGATTAACAAGAGGTATTGGTATTAGTTGAATAATTAATATGTTTTACGTATTCTGTTAATATCACTAACGAGTTTTTGTGCAAATGGAAGGTTATTAGTATTATTTTCTTTTCACGATCAAAATGACACATACTTAAAAAATCGATTTCAAAAACTTATAATGGAACATCCATTCAACAAACCTCAATATAACTATAATTATAATACTAAACAACACGAAATAAAAGGAATAACAATGGTTTAATAAACATAATTTACTTTTAAGAATAAATTATGCGACTGAAATACAGATCGAACTATTGCAAAAAAAGATTGCATCTCACTGTATAGAGCGTAGTTTTCGTTTACCCATTTTTTATTGGCCCCACTTGATAACACGTTTTATTTCATCTTGTGATCAAAGCTATAAAATATTAAATACTGCAAGAGGTAACAAAACTACAAGAAGCGTATTAACAAAATACTGCAAGTTTCCATAAAGAAGATATTAAAATAAAATGTACATATCCTATTTCCGCTCTTTTATTGAATTATGTTAATAAGTGAATTCTAAATTTAAACGAATTATGATATAGCTTACATTAATGTGTCAAGTGCTAGTCCTAAAAAATCAATTTAATACCAAATATAATGAAAACCTTACTGTTTACTTATTCGATTTCCGGTAATCTTAATCCGTATTGAAACTGACACGATTTTCACTGAATTATCACTAGTGAACTCTTTTCGCTTGCTCGATACTTTCTTACGTATTATAGATTTTGAAAAGGATAAAAAGTGATTTATGAAAAACTAATTTTCCCTTTCAAATGTTCTTGAATTTTAATTATCTTTCATATTACACCTCGAAAAAATTTCCATACTTTTTGAAGGTTATATTTTCAAACATTATATTTTTGACATATTTTTTCGGAAACCTTTCCCGTCGCTACTTTTACTTATTCATAAAATACATTATAATAATATATAATAATGCAGTCATCCACGATAGCACACTTGTTTTTATAATGATGAAAATTTTATTAGGATATAGCCAATTTTGTTTTTTATTTTCTAACTGTTTCAATACTTTAAATACTTAGTGAAAGCTATTTCACAGAATTATTTCTAAGATTTGGTAACAATAGTAAATTTTAAAAATAAACCTTCTTCTTTTAAATCGAATATCTGAACTTTTATTGCTACATTTTTTTCTGAAATTTCCTACCAAGCTCTGATTTAAGTAAAAACAAATAACCAGCGATGCTCGCTTTAATTTACTCATCTGAAATCGTATTAGTGATAGCTTTCAGGTATGCATTTTTTAAAATTTTGATTAACAAAATTTGATTAATTACCAATTGAGATCGACCACAAATCTCTTAGGTGTTTTCCTTTGTATTTACCGTTACGTATTTTGGCTTTGGCAATGATGAATATTGAGGAACAATTGTACGAAAGCACAGGTTTATAAATATACATTTATGTATATTTAAATGTACTATATTTAAATGTACTACCTAGGATATATATTTTATACCTATACTCCAGAATTTTTACATAGGTTTTCCTGTTTGATTTAACTATTTGAAGTTTCTCGATTTTCGACATGTTTGTTGTTGGCTCGATAATTTTTTTCCTTTATATTTTTTTTCGTAAACGTAAAATTTTTAAATATTGTTTATTTAGACAAAAATCCTGGATACATTAAATTAAAATATTTAAATTGTGGTAGCATAATCAATTAATTTTCAAACAATAACGACTAATTTTTCCTTTACGATTCTGATCAATCGACTTACGTAATATTCAATCGTAGTAATTGAGGGTCTGTGCTCAATTATTTTGAATGAAATTACGTATCTATTACTTTGAAAATCCACAATTTTTTTGCATTTGTCAATCATTTATTTATACCTTAAATTAATTAAATTCAAGAGCTTTACAATCGCGCGTTAATATTTGACAGATTTAACTTTCGGTTCTTGGTAAACTTTTTGAAACCAAAAATTAGAATTCTGAGTGCGAGTATCTTTTACATTCGGTTAAAGTAAAATTTCTTTGAGTGTTAATGCAGGTATTATGTGATTGGTGATATGGTTATTTAGCATAGTAGTAACTACAAAGAGTAAATATCTTAATTCACGGTGAATATTATATCATGCATTAAGGAGTTCCACTGTTCATCTTCAGAATGCAACATCAGACCCTAACATGGTCGATGGTAAAGTTATTTGGAAAAGTAACAAATATCATTAGCAAATATTTTGAATTACGATTAATTTACTACCTTCCATTAAGGAGTTCCATTGTTTATTTCCAAAACTCATCACGAGTCTCTCACTATTTTGCAAAGTATCAACTATCAGTAACGAATATCTTGAATCATGTTTGATTTACTACTATTTGTTAAGGAGTTCTATTCTTCATTTCTATAAATTTAATTAATATCAGACCTTGACCTGATAGATGGTGAAGTTATTTTGCTAAGTAACCGCTATTAGTAGCAAGCATCCTGAATCACTGATGATTTAATTATTGTAAGTAATTCCATTGTTCAACCCCAAAACTCATCATCAGGCCTTAACTTGGTCGATGGTGAAGTTATTTTGCAAAGTAACAAAAAGCAAATAGCTTAAAACGCGGTTAATTTATTATCACCCGTTAAGAAGTGCCACTGTTCAACTCTAAAACTCATCATCAGAGACTGACCTTGTTGATGGTGAAGTCATTTTAAAAAGTAACTATTGTCAGTAGCAATTATATCGAATCACGCTTGACTTACTACTCTCCATTAAAGAGTTCTATTGTTCATCACTGGACTCTGACCTGGTCGACGGGGATATTATTTTGTAAAGTAATAACTATCAGTAGTAAATATCTCGAATCAAGATTAATTTAATACCATCCGTTAAGGAGTTCCATTGTTCATCCCCAGAACTCATGCGGTGATTAGTGGTGAGAAAATTTTATATTTTTCTATCAATTTGAAAGAAGTCAAATGATATCAGTTTCCACTCATGTTGATCATCGAGTGAAATATAACGATAATTTCGATTAAGTAATTATTCAAAGAAACGTGATTTTTAATATGCAATAACAATTTTCCTTTCTAAATTAATCCTTGAAATAAATTTTTATGTTTTAATAATAGACAATATATTTTTCTACTCTGATTGATTTCCTTGTTTCTAATGTTCCTCTATTTTATTTTCTTGAAAAAAAAAACATGTAGTGTGATGATTGAAATGATTTTTTTTGATCTCCTGTTTTAAGTAAAGCTACAAGTGACAAATTTTCGCATAAATTTCCACAACTTGCTAATAAAATTAACATCCATTTTACATGTTGTAATTGCACCCAGAATTAAGGAAATTTAAAAAATTAACTTCTTACGGAAAATAATGAACCGACTTCAAATAACCACTGAACGAAGTAAAATTATAAAATAATGAAAATACGAGAACTCATTTGAAAATTTTGTGATTCAATAATTTTTGCCTATATAAATAAATTTGCAAAATACTGTAACTGACAGAAGCTTTTTGGAATCATTGCTAAATCAACGCTCTCTCAAGCACATACATACTCACACATGTACAGTTGAGTTTTTCATTTCAGTTCAAGTACAATACATTGCGCTGTAAGCAAATCCTCAATCCAACGGTTAATTTTAAGCAAACAACTACTCAAAAAATTACAAAAGTAAAATGAAAATCCATTTAACATAAAGGCAATAGTCATTGCAATATTTCTAGAATTAAGATTTCTAGAATTAAGATCCTGTAATAATTTTTAAGACTATTACGTATTTTGGAATTCTCCAAAGAAGCTCTTAATTATACACTGCCATTAATAATAATTTCTGCATAGTGTTTTTTTTGTATCACAAGTATAATTATTAAGATAAATTATCCATAATAACAATTATTAAAACCAGTTAACTACTTTCGTTGTTATGAGTTCAATGAAAACACTGAAATCGTTACATATATGAATTTTAAATACATAATTTTTCTTATTTTACAATAATATGAGAGTGTTCATTTTATTCTAAGGTTTTCTAATTGTAACTAAATTAAAGTGCATTTTGAAAAATAAAGTGTTTAGGCAATAAAGAATCAGATTTAAGCTTAGCAACATAATAGAAGAAGAGAAATTAGTTTTTCTTTACTTTATAGAAACTTGTTGATATTTATCAATAAAACTCATCCAACAACAGACTATATATTACAAAATAAAAAAATATATAACACTCATTATAACATGAAAAAATAATTCAGTGGACAAGTCACGAATTATATAAAAATTTTCAGTATATATATATTACAAAAAATTGCTTTAAAAATTATACTGGTACAATAGTAAGCCCATCGTTTTATAAACTGATTATGGGAACTTTTCTCGTTGAAACGACGGTTTAGCACATACATATATATTAACATAAAGTCAATAGTCATTATAATATTTCTAAAATTAAAAATTCCATTCACAATTTTGAAATGAAAAGACCGCTTGAAGACGTCTACCTCATATGTCATCTTCCGCGTCTGGTCGCACACTCGCTTACGTACATTTCCATTTTACCGCGATATGTGTGTGTGTGTGTGTGTGTGTGTATGTGTGTGTAAGTATCTTACCTCGACTAATACCTTTTTCAATATTGTTGCTTTTATAAAGTCCATTCAATTGTAACTTCATCTCCAATGAAATTTTAAAATCGATAATATTTTTCTTGTTTTGTATACTTTACTGATTTCTTTCCAGAACGGAAATGATCTGGTTGGATTAATTTCTATAGTAGCCGTGAAGTTTTCCTGCATATAAAAAAAATAGTGACTATTTCTCGTTCACTTTTCGGTTATTGAATTTTCGAACAGTTTCCTTAAAGTATTCAAAATCATTTGTTTTTGGGCTCTGTTTCAAAAACAATCATTTCACAGTTTCAGCGCTATTCTCACCTATATTTATTATGTATGTAATAAAAGAGAACATGTATCAATTTTATTTTGCAACATGAAATTGTAAAGTCGTAAGATTATGATATTTGTGTCTCTAATTTTCCCCAGAAAGGTCGAAATACCATGTAGATATATATCTTGGTATATATTTCAAATGATGGTTATATATTTCTAATGATGCTTCGTAAAATAATTGCTCTGGGTTAATTGTCGCTAATTATATACTTATGTAATCTTACGGATAGAAATGTTAAATTATAACATCCTAGATAATAAAATTTCTATTTGTAACGATATATTCAAAACTTTGGTTGTGCGAGATTAAAGGACAAAAGGTTTCCCATTAATCTTTCAAAAACCCTCATTTTTTTCCAAAATGATAGTTCCTGAATGTGCAAGCTATACCTTTTTCAATCGTGTCATTATATACAAGTAAATATTTATTAATGACCCATAAATAGGGTTAATTAATTATAGTTGTCTGAAATTTTCTAATTAAATATTGTGACCGAACATCTAAACATTTTCATAAGATATCTTTCATAGAATCAGTTACATATTTACTACAGGGAAAAAAATCAAATCAAATTGATGAATATTCAAAATTTCAAATGTATTTTGTAAATAACAAAAGATGATAGTACTTTCTTTATTACACAGTCTGTGGTAAATTTGGGATTCCTTAATTGTCTATCGCTCTCAGTATAATTCTACAGGGCGGATACAGAAATTTTCTAGGGGGGGCACGACTAAGTTTGCAGTAAGTGTCCTTTTAAATTCTTAAAAACACATAAGAAATTGTATGAATTTTATTATTTATCCATACTGTTAATATATAAATTACATATGATTAAGCAAAAATCTGCAGACCGTGATTTCTGTCCTAGTATCACTTGCTAGGCTTTCAACTTTATCAAAAAGCTTTTCAACCGTATTCATATAAGTATCACTTTGCTTTTAGGATGCTGACTGTAGTCATGTTGTCAAGCTTTATAGCTGAAAGTATATTAACTTCGATGATTTGTAATGACTCAGATGAAAATAGAGTGATTCAGCGAAGATGACCAAGGAATACAAGGAATTCCTTCGAGATTATAGCTTCATCGGCCATTTTTTGCAAAATTGCAGGAAGAAACGGCATAACGTCTAAAAATGTTAGAACTGCTCCATATTATTCTACCCATCTTATTTCACCCATTTTTCTTGGTATATTTTGTTATTCCTTGGGCAAATTAGCTCGCTTTTCTTCTTGAAGGATATGAATTCATCCAGTTAACTCACGAAAAAAAGTTGCAACGGTTGAAGTGTAAGTGCCGAACAGTGAGAGTGCCGAACATATCTGGACTCTTTTTACTTTACCATCATATTGACTCCTCCATTGTATGCTTGACCTCGGTATAATATAATGTCTAAGTTCAAGTTTTCCAAAGCCTCCAAAATATGACAGGCAATATTTTCACCAGCACAACTTCAACAAACTTAAAAGTCTTTTTGTATTTTATTCGTATCAACATCGAAATGTCAAATACAAATAGATAGTTGCTCACTAATAGAAATATCTGTGTTCTCATCTGCTATAATAGTAAAATATTTGGTTTTTTAATTTTGTTTACTGTTTTGTTTGTAATTAATTCCCCACCGTATTCGATCGAATTCTTTTGTATCGACTTGCTAATGTAAGCACTAGCACTATTTAATTAAATAATTTTTTTTATATTTTAAGCATTAGTTCATTAATTAAAAATAATTTAATTTAAGTATTCAAAACAGTTCATAAGAATTCTTGAAATTTGCCGCCTTACGAATCAATCTTACTAGTTTGTATTTAAAGCGATTATAATTTTGAAGTACTGTCAAGTTTGTAGTGCTTTTAAACGGTTTAATATATTCAGGTAAGGTATGCATGTTAAATACCAATAAAATTTTGAGACGACTGCCAAAGGTTAAGGCGTTACTAGGTTATGAACCTTCGGCGTGAAGTCAGGTCACTGCGAGTTGTAAGTATACGACGGCGTAAAATTGTTTACGACTCCTGGTGTTCGGTTTGTCTATTTTTCTTTCTTATTCTCACAGTTCCAGCGTTTGTAATTGCTTTGTATTGTTGTTTTAGTGACAAAAGCTAGAAGAGTGTTTAGAAAGCTCCAGAAAATTTCTTTTTGAAAAACAATAAATTGTCGGAAAAATAACATTTTACAAATTCGAAAAAATGTACACTTTAAAAATAATTTTCAATATACCAAAATTACAACTTTTATTTAAAAACTTACCACATTCTAAAATTAAAATATTATTAAATATTAACATGGTAGGTTTTCGTGTTTAAAATCCCAAGCCTACCAAGTTCACATTTGATAGTATTCTATTGAGTTCATAGGAAAGTATTGAGCGTTATAATCACAAACAACTTTTTTGAAAAATCCTAATTCATTGTTAGTTACTATTGCGCATAGAAAGCACCATAATTATATGAAATGCAATGTGTAGGTAAGGCCTGGATTTCATCTGGGTAAGAACTTCTTGGCTGTAACTCATAAAACTCATTAAACTAACCTGATAACTCTGCTCTATGATCAGATCCTGAATATGATTATTTAAAGACTGGAATAAATAAAAGTCTGATGGTATTAAATCAGACGAATATGTTATCCTCAAGGTAGAATTTCTCAATGGAAATCCAGCCACTTCTAGGGGACGACTTTAGTTGCATGTGGCCGGGCGTTATCTAATTTGACAAGCCAATACTGAATGGGTCGCATGGAACGAAGGTTAATATATATATATATATATATATATATATATATATATATATATATATATATATATGTATATATGTATATATATAAACACACATATATTGCTACGTTGATCTAACTGAGCTGTGATAAGAATATGTGGTATCCATACCCCTACCTTGCACACCTTGTCCATTTGATGCGAATGTTAAAATACTGGCACATAACTGCAACTGAACTCTGCTGCCAGGGAACCCCAGGGAACCGCTGAAAGCAACTTCTTGCAGTTGTATCAGATACCCTATTTTCACCTTCTGTATTACGTATATTACGAGCAGCTTCATCGGCTTAGTAATACCTATATTGTTTAGTTGACTATTTTCATACATTGTTTTCGTTTTCTCCCCCGCTAGGGAGCTTTTTTATTAAACAGTTATACTAGCTGACCGAACCAAGAAAATATTTGTACTTTTACTAACTTTTTCGCGCCAATTTTTTATAGTATATTTTTTGCGAATTCGTGTACAGGAACACTTCAACAACTTCGTTGGTGCATTTTAGGGAATTATAAATTTATTATAAATTTCTAGCCTAACTAATGGCCTAACTGATAATATTTTATACACTTTATTATAAATCTAATTGAAAAATATGTTTTACTTCATTCATTTATCTTCTGGTTAGATGTATAAATATAATGTAAACATAATGAAATGTAAAACAAAACTTTTCATTCAGTTGAGATATAGTAAATTGCCAATTACCCAACACATGGTTGACTGACTTAATAATTATTTAGTAATATTCATATAAGACCATTTTTATGTGATTTAACGGAGTTGATGACTTAGTGTGCAAGGAAGTCAGTGTTGGTCAAAATTGTCTTTTTTCCATAACTCGGAAAAAAGACAATTTAAAGATAATGAACGTCTATTAGGTCTAGAAGGTACGGCAAGTAGATTCTAGTCTACATATCCATTCCAAATAGGAATTGTACTACATTGGGTCAAAATAGTTCGAAACGGTTCGTGTAAATAAAGTCCCTTGTGCGTTCAGCCGGTGTTTTGAGAAATTGCCCTGTACACTCCTAACTACATTTCTAAGTTTAAATTCTAGGTAAAATCAAAAGATCGATCGAAATGAATCACCATTTGTAACTCATCAACATATTGCCACAAAAGCATGTTACCGTTTCTTTATTTCGTTTTTATTATTGTTAGCTTTTCATGTTACTTTAAACTTGATATTGAATACACTTTTGAAAAATAAAACTATTGAGCTGTTTAAACGATTAACTTATATGCATAGCATAATATTAAAGCTATTCATGTGAAATCATAATACGAAATAATTCTTATGATTCAAATTATTTTTAAGTTTGCCTTTTTTAACTCTAAAGTGCGATTCAAATAGATGAGATAGGCCACAATTGCAAGAAAGCATATGTGCCTGTTGATTCTAGGCAATATAAACAAGAAGGATATAAAACTGCACTTATTTTTAGTTTGTATTAAAATTAAAAGAATCACTTAGCTGCAATTAATTTTAATATTGAAATTTTATATAACACTTGAATTGACTACCTTTTGTGTCAACGTGAAAAGAAAACAAAATAATTAACTTAAATAAGCGTAGAATTGGTAAGGAATATCGATTGGAATACTTATGAATTGCGCGTTGTGTCGATCTCATTTGTCAATAGAATGCGTTTTATGAGTCTAAAAACTGGCGATTACCATTCTTGTCCAATATCGTCACTTTACCGATTATTAGAAGAACCGGCTACAAGACAAATTACTTTTTATTAGAGATCTTGGGAGACAGACCTTAATTTGGGTATATTGACATCAGGTCATAAATGTGTTTCAAAAAGGACCACCCAAGAAACACTATAAAACATTCTTTAAAATCAATAAATATTTTGTAATTATTATCTACTATTAATGTTATATATATTAACCTTTCTATTAATTGACATTTGCTATTATTACTTCAGCGTGATGAATGAAGGAATCGAATTTTTTTTTAAATTTAATTGCCTTTTCTGAAAGTACCTTTTAGTTAGCCATTTAAGTCATTGAAATTAAAATATAAAATAAGTAGCTGATAAAATTATATTTTTCTTAATTTTTAAATCTGTACAAACTCTAACAATATATTCAATACGTATATTATAAGATAACTACTAGTTCTGTGAGTAAAGATAAAAAAGGCACATTTTAAGATTATGAATTGAAGGATGTCCTACTTTACTGAAAAATACTTTTAGCAAATAAGTGTCGATTGAAGTACGTTAAAACTTAATGACAATCATTCTAAAAAAGGTGAGATAGGTCGATTTAAAAATATGCCTTTTAAATTGAGACCGTTATTAAATACAAAATTTTCAACGTAAAATAGGAAAAGTACCACACCTCATTTCGATTTTATTGTACGAAAAATTGGCTTTCTCAAAATAACTTCGCAATGGTTAATTCTGCGAGAATAATATTAAAGATAAGGTATATCGTGCACTCACTGTAAAGAATTTTTTAAAGTCTGACAGATAATAAGATACAGCTGCAGAAAGGTGAATTCGAAAATAGTTTTGAACTTAATTTTATTGTTATATTTAATTATATAATGGACAAAATAGTCCTCCACAATTTTTAATATTATACCATATGACAATAAAATTGTATGGGGAGACTATTTAAAATACGACTCATTTTTCATTGAACAAAGATATCATTCTAAATTAATACAGAAAATTATGAATTTTTTTTTTTTTATAATTTTTTTATGGCCGATAAAGATCGTCGCTTGTTTCCCTTTGCTGCTCATGAACTAATTAAAATGTACTTTTTTTCCTCTCTTTGAAGAATTAGCGGCACGACATTCCTCGTACTCGTCATCCATTTTGTTTTAATACGTACCATATGAGTCAATGTGCTCATAGTTTTGTACATAGTAATTTTAGCTGTTTAAAATTATAAAAACAAAGATATGTTATGCTTAATACTAAAAAAATCTTCTAATTTGTGATAAAAAATTTAAAATTTTTTTAAATTTTTTATCACTTAGTTTTTAAGAAAATAGGAGTGGGCAGACTCTACTGAAATCCAATAAAAAACTAGACTATATTGAATATTTGCATATGTTCAAAACACTGCCCTCAGTAACTCTATTTAGTGTGGGTTACTGAGGGTAGGGTTACTGAAAGTATGATTACCATTTAGTGAATATAATAATCACGGACACGGGTATCTATCATAATTCTTGCAATTACATCTTGAAAAAAAGTTCAGTGATTGGGTCACGGAATATACTCTTCTACAGTTAATAAGGTCGGCAAAGGAATATATAGAAAATACATTTAGATTGACGTCAATATTTCAAAAATCTGTTAAATTGACAGCTATTATATTATTAGAATCCTTCTAAGAAACAAATTTTATTATATCCCAATTTTTTCTTCCATGAAATATTTTAGTACAAGAAACGTAGTCCCTTTCATATATGGAATCAAATAGCGAATTGTATTTTGATTTTTATCAACATTGATTTTTATCAACCCTTTAAATCGGAGCCAGTACAAAAAATTAGAATGAAGAAAGTACATGGATCTGCTATCATCGTTAGGTTTCAGGACACCTCATGGAGGAACGACGAAATTACTCAAATTATTTGCCATTCGATTTTGCGATACATCGGCCGATCGAAATTATTTTTTCGCATTATTGGTGATAATCCAAATTACAATGTAAACAGGTATTGATTTTAAAATGGCAAATCATCTAAAAGTGCACTAAAAAATTAAGCCAGAGCAAGGGTGAAGTTAGAAATTATTCAACGTACTGCAACTTAAGAAGAGGAACAAATTTGATACGGTCCTGTATAAAAAACATGTGAATAAAATGCATTATACCTGCATAATGAAAAAATGTTGTCCCAAAATTTCTGCAATTTCATCTTCTTTACCTGTGTTTTAGTTTGTTTTGTTATGTTAAAACTTAACAATATAGTAATGAAATATGTCATTAAATAGCTTATATTTTATTATTAACGTAATATATTTCTAAACTATAAAACAATATTGCACTTTCACTAGAAATAGAAAAATCATATTTGGGTGGACTGCTTAGACAGAATAAGTAATGTTCAGTAAGCAACCAGAACGGTTAATCTACGTTAATGTTATGTGATCTCTCTCGTAGCCAATTATAATGTGGCGTAACAAGGCTCTGGCAGCTGCTAAATAACGTTCTCTCTCTTACTCATGTCTACAAATAAGACTTTTTGTTGCATTCTTATGAAATCTAATTTCTCTTCTGGCAATTATTTAAAACCTCATTTCTTCTAGCACATGTATGAATATATTTAATAACATTTAGCGAAACGGGGGTAAAAGTTTATCTTGCCTAAAATATATTATCGGTATATTTAAAAAACCCATTCATTCTAACACTTAATAACCCTTAAACATTTTTTGCGTTCTACTGAATATGTTATTTTATTTATTATTTTAATATATTATTTTAAGAATATTTTCGATGCCTTATTATTACAACTTTTGTGACTGCTCATTAGTCAAATAATTACCATAAAGACTTTCCCCATTCTATCAATATAAAGACATTATTGTCTAAATTTCCCTGTGCCTTAAATATGTTCTCAAAATTTATCACCAGCCCTCCGACTAATATATCAAAATCGTATTGACCCACCGTTTTAGCGCAAAATATACCCACTGGCTGAAATATGTGGTTGCAAATAGACATACCAAGGACAGATGTGGAAGAGTGAAATATTTTTATATCATGTAAACAATTGTTATAGATTTTCATATTTATTGTTTGTTATTTCAATTTCAATTTCTATCGCGCCTGAAAGCTTCGATCAAGGTTAATGTCTCGAGCTATATAAGATAACATAATAGTAGACGTTATGTATATATATATATATATATATATATATATATACATATATATATATATATATATATATATATATATATATATATATATATATATATATAAATAGGTTTACTATTTTGTAAAAAAATAATAACAACGAAACCACTTAAGGCCATATCACACACACAAAGTAGTTTTCCACGGTTGCCTATATGTCTTTGAATTGTTATTGGAAGTAAACGAAATAACTCTTGAAATTGATTACCAAATACAAAAATTATTGCAGTCTTTTTAGTTCATTTATTAAAAATTAATGAGATGTGTTACGTTTAATTTTTAAAGCTTAACATTTCTTGAACGTGGGTCAAATGTAAAATATGATTGTGAATAAAACTGTAATTTTAATTTCCTCTAAAATCCCATTACATTAGATCGGGTGCCGAAAAAAATGCCGTCTTATTATGCATTTACGTTGAGCTTTTTTTTATAATATTTTGCCACGTGTTTATTTATAAAAATCTATATTTAAAACAAATAATGGCAAAATTTCACGCATATACATTTTTTGAAATTGTATTGAACTGTAAAGGTATGGTATTGGTAGTATGAATTTACTACGAATATATGACATTGGAATTACGATTATTCCATAATTTAAGAGCAAGTGCATTAACTCATTCATAAGAAAAGGACATAGGGTTTCTGTAATAAAGAACGCGAATAGTTTATTAGAGTGTAAACTCAAACCGTTACCAGATAAACGTGAAAGTTAGATAAAAGGGAACATGTGCACTATTGAAAACTATAAGGATGTACTATGAATTATCTCAAACTTTAAAACAGAATTTAGTATAAAATTGCTTATTCTTATTAGCTTTAAAGTCAAAAATTGCTAAGAACACGTGTAACTTGTCGAATTAATAAAGTTTAATTTCTTTACCAGTAAACTAAACAATTATGAAGTTGTTGCGACTACTAAATGGAACGGAACGTAGAACGAAATTAAACCCAATAATCTATAATATGTGTCAAGTTCTACCACATAGACACTTTAAACTACTAACTATATCTTTAGATTCTCCACAAGGCTTTATTCGCAGTTGTGCGAATAAAGCCTATCAATATGTACAATTAGGAACAAACTGAGAAGTTCTATTGGCTTACTTTATGAATTGTGTTGTTTAATACATGTTCATTAGAATAGTGTGAAGCCGTAGGGCATCAGCTAATGACACGAACAATAGATTACAAATTTAGACTAATATTCTGATTCATAATGAATTTAATTTCAGCAGCAACACTCCAACTACAGCAACTACACAACTAAACTCCTCCCACATTTAAACAATTAATTTTTTTTTAAATTTTAGAAAATTAACATTTGGATTTTAAAATTTGGGAGTAAATTAATTTTCCTGCTACTATTTTTAAGAATTAGGCAATTGCTACCAAACCTGATTGATAAGACAAAGAAAAAAGTCACAATCGTTTGTATAAAATGACTCTTAAATCACGTAAACAAATTTTTAATTTATCACGTAATAAATTAATTTCAAGTTGAAAATGATCTCGTAGTTGAAGTATGTACCGACCGGTCTCATTTACAATTAGTTTGTAGATTTGCAGTCTCCAAATTCAACCGAAGAAATTATTGATAAATAAATATAGTTTTTACAACCTATATATATATTTTACAACTATACGTGTATTAAATGTCTCAAAAAATGTACGAAAACAATTTTCAACCAATGATATTGTTCACAGAGAAATAACTATAAGCATCTAAAACAGCTAATTAAAAAATTAGAAAGTAACTTCGAAAAGATAAATAATGTAATTAAACATTTCCCAAGATTTTTATAGAATTCCTTTTTTATCGGCACATCGATCAGACATATTTTATATGTTCTTTAAATAGTTATCTATGTAATTACTTTAAATATATTGACTCTCTAATTTTAGAGGTAAACGTGGGAGGACAAATTTTGCGTCTATTTTGGCTGATATAAATACAATTCAAGGAAATATAAAATAGCTAATGTGCTCAGAATGGTCCTTTGTATGATAGCCCATTCAAAATGGTTAGAATAAACAGAATTTCTTGAAGATTCCATTTCAATCCTCAGAAATAGAGGAGAAAAATTTGGTATTTACAAGCAAATTTTAGAGCAAGGAAATTTTTGAAAGGATAGTGCATACAGTTTCAGAGGAAAATAACTGTGACAGGAGAAAAGCGGGCAGAGAAACAAAACTGCAAAAAAACGGATATCATTTTGTTTGTTGAACACCTGAAGGTTCTTATTCACCACTTTAGTGTGAGGCCCTTAAAATCTAATGCCATTGTCGTTAAGGAAGAAATAGGGTAGACACTACCACGATGTTATATAATTTTACTAGACTTTTACTAACTTAAACTGTTCACCATTGATGCGAATTAACATTCATAAAGTTTATCATATTAGGACGTCTGACACATTTGTTTACAAAATACTTAGTCAAGCAGACGTCCGAACCAGATACCAAATTTATATTAATTACATTATATAGTAATTATGCAAAATTCAACTTCAATTACGCAAGAGTACCAATAATTAGTCTAAAATAATTCGTAGCCTTTACGTGCTAAACTTACCACCACAATTTCGATTAAATGGTCTTAATGGTTGGCAAACATCAAACGTATGGTAGTCTTACTAGCTAACGAAAATTACAGTTAGCAGCCTCAAAGAAATAGTGATATTGTTATCATAATGCATTACGCATATTATAGTTTTTGCAGTTTATAAATCTTATATTAATTACTTAAGGATGAATTGAACAATTTAAGTAAACATATTCATAATTTTTGGTGCTTCGTACCTGTAGCTTAAAAACATAAAACTTATAAGTCACTCACATGTCTATCGTGGTATCACAGTCTGAAAATATACATTTAAATTTAAAATTTGGGTAGTATTTTTATTTCTATCTGCAAAATAATATCCAAAAAAGTAAATAAACTTATTGGGCCGCTAATCATCAGGACGTGATTACCCACTGACCCAATCACTGAAAATAGATTCATGACTACTCCTAAATTTGCTGTATATAATAAAATATTATAAAAATAAGTTTAATTAAAAACCAGCAGAAAAAATTATAAAATTTAATAAAATATAAGCGAGTTTCAAAAAAGAGCAAACGGCTTCTAAATTTAATCCTGAGGATGGGGCGGCGACATCTTCCTCTCTCATTCATTCTCGTAGAATACGGTGAGCATTATTTTAAACGACATTACATTTCAGTATAACCAGTCTTGTCTAAATATTAAATTTAAACATATCAAAAAATTTAACAAACGTCCTATTGGGTAAACGAAGCAAGTCATGCCTTTCAAGATAGTGATGAAGTGATATTAACGAATTTTTTATTTAGCTATTATTATATATTTATTTTCCAGTCAGACCCTGTCAGTCGAACACTGAAATTTAATAAAAATATGAATAAAAAAATTAAATCGTTTTTTCTTCATGTAAATAAAAAAAAGTTGATACGTTTAAAATCGTTTCAATTTTTCGTTAATTTTCAAACATATAAGTATAATTCTTTCTTATTTCTAAGTGAACAATATTTAGGCAGTCCAATTTAAAACTTGACTTACAATGCATTTGAAAAATATGACAGTTATTTGGTAAATTTTATGAAGACTTTTATGTTTTTGGTTTTGTTTTTTCAGTAAGATATGCACCACTGATAATGTTGAAAAATAATTGATTGGCTAAGGTGAATAATGTTAACTTTTGTTAACACGACTTACAACAACATAAGAAAGAAAGTTGTTTACGAGACTACATGGAAACTTTAAAAATCTTCCCCATCAGAAATGTAAAATTGCTAAATTTAAATACATTGGTAATATCAAAGAGAAATTATCTAGAAACATTTTTAGTAAAAAATAAATTCTAATTTACACTACCTGCTGAAACATGATATATTGTGCCGTCATATTTTACTCCAATGAAATCCACCCGTGAGGCCATTCACGACAAATTGTATATAAATTACATTACTGGTAATTAGAAAAACTAGTAGATATAAAAACGTCTGTGGTCTAGTTATATAATAAAAAATGTGGTAAAAGTCATACAATTTTAAAATATTAATTTTTTCTTTCTAAAATCAATGTAAAATAAACGACAATTTCATGCAAAACTACTACGAGATCCTTTCTCACAATAAACTACAATTTAACTATTTTCAGAAACATCATATGTTGATTAAATTTTTAAATTAATTGTCATTCTGACTTTCAAACCGTCTTCGCATTGAACAACAATAGTTTTCGCTTATCTCTACTATTTCTCTTGAAATTCGTTCTCCAGGTTTCGATCTCTATTTTTACATTTTTTCTCAATACATTGTCAAATATTTTTTTTCAAATGCTTTTTGGTTTACCTAATTTCCTAAAACAAGGCTTGTGACCTCATGTTTCTCTTTGAGGTCCTTTTCTTTTAGTTCGTATTTTAGTTATTTATAAAAGAATATATCTCATATTTGTCATATTTATGATATATCAGTTGCGATTTATACTACATTTCATGGAACTTAATCCACAGTGTGTTTCAAAGAGATTTCTATGTCATGTCAATAAAAAAACCATTTTTAGTTTTGTTAAAACTATTTTTATCGTACTTATTGAACATAGAAAGAAAAATATAGCCCAGGATTTCATAATTAAGTATTATTAAAAATTAATTTTAAACTACATTTCACAACATAAATATTTTCAACTGACGTACGAACGTGGTAAGTCACCGAATTGGTTTTTCGTTCACAACTTCGTTTTGCGTGATAATTAGAACTCGTCCGTTTTGATAGTTTCATAGACACCAGTTATTCGGATGAGGGGGAGAAGAGCGGACGCCTGCCACACATCCAAACAAGTGAATTCGATTACTTGGCGTTATGTGGTTTGTATGGTTATTGTTATTAAAACTTTTTAAGATAGTTTTTGTTTTTTTTTGTGTTTTTAGATTAAAACGAAACTTAAAAAATCTTCAGATCAACCAATCAGATCCTACTCCCCATATGAGGGTGAAGATTAATTGTCACGTTTTGTTAACCAAAGAAAAACACATACGAATATCATTCTCTGACACCAACTTACAATAACTGCTTTTAAAATGTTTCATGATTTATGATTTACTGAAAATATGACTTATAACTTATGAAAACATTTCTAATTACGTTACATATTTAATATTTTGTTACTTGATTTTTCAAACATATTCGTATCTACTTCATTATTTTTATCTGTATTAATTTGGCAGACAGATATTTGTTCGACCGCTATAGTCTCGCACCACGCATTTTAACTTCGTACAATAGAGTTCTAGAAGTAAACAGAAACACTAACACCACATTGAGCTTGCAACCTGGCGAAAAAAACACAAAAATTAATTTAACCCAGGGATATTGCGTCTTAACTTACATAAAAGCGGTTAAGTTCCAAAATAAGTTGGGCGAACTTTAATCGCAGTTTTGTAAAACGGAAAATTCCATACGCTAGGTAATTGAAAATATTTCCGTTCTTCATGTCCTATAATGGTATTAAAATTCCAGAAATTTTCTGCATGTGTTTGAAGCTAAATACTTCATCAGACTCCTTTCGAATGAACTGAAAATGAACTTTGATCCCGAAACAAAAAAATAATATGACTTATTTGCATTACTTGTCTCATACAAATTTACATTTACATTAAATACCTGCAGCTAAAATCAATTTAGGTTGGCATGACAATACGAAAACACTTATCCAACATAATTTCATCTCTTCTCGCCTTTTAAGAAGATTTAAATCCTTCTCACCTTTGTAAACAACCCGTGTTGTCATCGCTTTAATTAACCTGAATTGTAATTTGTTAAGATGAGTATTTAGTTTTGGTAATTAAAGTCTTACAATAAAATTGCAAGAAATTAATGGCAAATTAATGTAATCGATCGAGTCGAAATTTACATTAAGGAGGGATATACGAAATCTTTTATAAGATAAAAATATTTTTTGTGATTATTATTTTACATTGTATTATTGATTAATTTACGTTGTATTGCAAAAATCAATAAAAAAAATAAACAAAACAATTGCCTTGATGAATGTTCCAGAGGTCTTTAAACCCATAAAATTTGTAACAGTGTTACAGACACTTGAATTGTTAAGGATTAAAGGTGACATCACTAAAACAAAGAATCAATTGTGAAAAGTGAATAATTAAAAGAAAACATATTATGTATCCCGCCCATGTCGCTTCTATTCCAAACAAGTGGATTGTATACGTGGATTGATAGCCACTATTACTAAAATATTTTGAAAATATTCAATTTTTAGCTTTATGTATTTATATAACAATAAAATAATTTTTCAAATTAAGCATCTCCATGAACTACATAAATGGTTTTTCAAGAAGAGAGAAAAAACGCTTATTACGTAATAGATTGCATAACTTAAATTTATTATAATGAGATCAAAGTTATTGCCATACAATCTGCTGAATTAGAAATTCATCTTGATCAAAAACTATAGATTTTGGTACTATTTTATTGGTTATTACTCTTATTCTCTACTCGTGTATAAACATCAAGGACAATTTTAACACGCTATTCCTCCTATCCCATATTCCGCGATATCCTCCTTGTGAAAAGACACTCGATTGAGGAGGTGTGATCCGTATAGAACAAAATATTTGATTTAAAGACCTTCTAACATATGAACAAATACAGGCTTAAAACACAAGGACCTATTGAATTAGAAGAGAAATATATCGAAACAGCAAAAAAAATTAATCTATTCAATTATTATATAAATTTAAGTGTAATTATGGGTTATCGCTAACATTGAATTTGACAACGTACGATAAATGTGAACAAACATAAGTTGTGAAATTTTTTTAATAAATGAATAATATACAGGAGAAAATTTTATTCTCAATCGATTCTATTGTATGACAATTTATTTCCAAAATGATATAAGATAACATAATTAAAAGTTAAATTATTGAGGGGTATTTCCTATATTGTAATTATAATTCGTACCTAATTTCCCTATCTTTAATATCAGCTGTTTCTGATAATATCCCGATTTCGACATTGTAAATATTGTCATCAGTTATAAACAAATACATTTCACATTAAATGAAAGTTCAAGAGACACATCACGAATACAATCTAATTATATGGGGAGAATTTTGTCTCTAACATTTTTGCTCTATTAACTAATACTATCTAATAAAACAAAAGAACTGTAAATTCATTAATATGCCTAAAATTATTTTACGCTGCTCTAAATAACTCATAACTTCGCTCTATATTTATTTTACTTGATAGATATTTTAATACCTCATGATTTTTATGTGAACGAATTTTTTTCCTTTATTTTTTAAATACTTAGCTAAGTATGATATTACGTAAATTATCCACTTTGAAACATTACTCTGTTTCAAAGTTCGCGAGTGTCGTTTCGCTCCATCTCAATTGTAAAGAGTTTGCTACGTGACCTGGAAGTAAATCATCTGCTGCCGTGTCGCCTTGTATTGTTACTTTCTCTTTTATCCATTACCTAGTTTTTTGTAATAAAAAAATTGCATTTATATGTAGCCTTTACATTCCAAGAGAAATATGATATTGGTATATATAAATTAAAAATATCCAATACACGATATTTTTGTGTCACTGAAAGCTTTTACAACTGACGCTTTGTAATAAAAACATAAAAAAAATTAATTTCTATAATCAAATCCTAAGTTGAAGTATTTAATGTGGGCAATTAACTACGTTCCTCAAGTCAAGGTGAACTTAAAGGAGAAAATTTTGGTTCGTAGATTTTTATGACTTTATTTTGGTATGAATCAATACCAAAGTTAAAACCAACTTCGTTTGATGTTTTTGATGAACCCCTCTTCCCTATAACTGGCTGACCGAGTTCAAAGCTAGTCGTATCAATTTCTGTGATGACATACATTAGGGATCATTACTGAAATTCTCTCAAGTAGCCATGACTGAAGATAACATCAATTCTCTGCGGCTCATAATAAAGACTAACAAGGGAGTAGCTCATTAGTAGATTCGCACAAGTTTAGGCATTATTATGAGTTAAATATAGAATTCGCAGCGCGGTAATTTAGGCTTCAGGTAGGTCTATACTTGCTGGATATTTCGCGCTTTGACCGAAAATCAAGAATACTGTCGCGATTATCGGTATTGCGAAACGTTAGGAAAATTTTATGGCGGTCAATCAAACAGTGCTTTCGATATTACGACGGGTGATTATAATATAGCGCAGAAAGTACAAAGTATTCGGATGAAAGACAATCGCTTCATTCGACGTAGGGATGGGTTATCATGCTACGATTAAAAAAAAAAATAAGGCATATACAGGCTGTCCAGTGGCAGATTTCAATGTTTGAAAAATTGTAAAAAAAACTACACCTCTAATACAAAGTAGGTTTATTTTAACTTTATAACAACAAATGCGGTTTTCATTTTTTAAAAACCACGTTTTCCAAATGGCGGCCATCGAGTCTGACACACTCTTCGAGTCTAGGACGCATGTTTTCAAAAACGCGTTTGCAGAGCGACTGGGGTATCCTACTGACTTCGGTTCGAATATTTTCTTTAAGTTGTGTCACAGTGCTCAGATTTGTTTTGTAAACAACGGATTTTAAGTATCCCCATAAGAAAAAGTCACATGGGCTTAAATCGGGTGACCTAGGAGGCCACGGTACGGTACCGTTTCGGGATATGTTTTTTTTTCTAGAAATAACTGCCGCACTGCATTCATGGACACATTAGCAGTGTGAGCTGTGGCCCCGTCCTGCTGGACCCATGTGTTTTGGTTGAAGGATGGACTATTCTGTAGTTGTACTCTGAAAAAGTCGTTTAACTTCTGGGCATATCTCTCCGAATTCACAGTTACAGTTTGGCCACGTTGATTTTCAAAGAAATAAGGCCCTGTGATTGCAGATGCAGACATGGCACACCAGACTGTTAGGCTTATGTAAAGGATCTTGATGCATTTGTCTTGGGTTGTAGACATCCCAGTAACGAAAGTTCTGCTTAATCACATATCCTCCAATGTGAAAGTGAGCTTCGTCACTAAAGAATATATTGCCCATCCGGGTAGCAGTACGAAATCTCAACAACATCACCTATGCGTAAGTTTTTCTTAATTCAAAGTCAGAATTGTGTAAATCTTGAACAATTTAAATTTTATATGGATGGAACTTGAGCTTTTTTTGCATTATTACCGGTAAAGTTGATTTCGAAATTCCCAATATCGATGAACGTGTACGCAGTGATAAACGGGGATTTTCAACGACGGAAACCATAATACGCTCGACATTTTCATCCGTGGCTACCAGTAGGCCCAAGCAAGGACCTATCCTTGCCTGGGCCTATTTAATGTTGATCCTGTAGCTCTGAACTTTGCTACCCATGACTGAATGAGGTTGATTGAGGGTCCATCACGTAATCGACGAATACTGTAACGATTATTAAATCGACGACGTGCTACAGACAGCGAAATTCCACTCGAAATGTACGCCTCGACGGCAAAAGCGCGGTGCTCTCCACTCCATTGTTCCATGGCTACTAAAACATACGCACCGCTTGCGCTTCTAACGACGCCCCCCGCGTCCCCCTTATGTGTTGAGTACAGAAACTATATTTGTTCAAACTTTGAAATCTGCCACTGGAGACCCTGTACAATATACTGACATGACAGCAATAACTGGATTGCTGTTTTGGAAAAATTGTATAAGCAATATACTTCCAAAACGACCCTCTTTCATCACGACAAAGGTCTCCGTGCAGTCAGCAATATTAACAACCGAATATTTGGCTTTTATTGATGTCAAAACAATGAGTATTTATCAAGCAGCTGCGACCTCATGTCATGCAATTTCCACAAATTGCCAAGAATAAAAGACAAACTGCAAGAAATACGATTCGGAAAGTGTGATGACTGCTTTAGAAAAGACCATGGAGTAAAAAGTCCAAGGCAAAGAATTTACTGCTTTTCTGTTGGTTCCATTTAATTAAGCGGTACAGGGAATGTCATTGAAGCTATTATCAAAAACAATAAATAAATTATAAACTAGGTAGTTGGTTCCATTTCTGTTATAAAAACATTTAGTGATTTAAAATCAATTTATCAACTATATTGTGAATTGCAGATTACTATTTATATTTTTATCTATACGCTTGTCAAAAAATTATTCATTTTATTGACTTTTCTTTTGTCGGTACATTCTTAACCGACACCGTTAATATATTCTGTATGCTTCAGCATTTTATCATATTAGCATATAAATAAATATGCTGAAGCATACAGAATATATTATTTTAAAATAATTACACGATTCGACAAATTTTCTGCATTAATTGTTTTAAAATCATTTAAACGTTTCAATAAATTTTGGATATCATATATTGCTTTTTTCTCAATAGTTTTTTTTCGTAATACACAGAATAGCAAGTTTTTGAGAATGTAAAATACAGTATTTTATTTGCATTTGCTTTTACACAATACTTCAATCAATACGACTTTAATCTGAACGTTTTTCTTAGTAGTGTTATTAATATGGTCTCAAGCATATTATAATCTTATGTATAATATGGTGCTTATGTATAATCTAAGATTAATTGTAGCGAAATAAAGAAACAATATGTAAAACAGTTCAAGGTAAGCTTCTCCAGTATGGCTGTTTACTATTTGTCACAAATTTTCAGGTTTCTACATAAGCCATTGCTTACTGGTATAACATAGTATCTCAAAACTCAAAAAGATTTGGGATTATACAATATATTGCGTTTTAAGATATATTTTCTACGTAATTTGATTGTATCATTTATTTACAATTACTATAAAAGGTTGTGGGTTATATATATGTTAGGTGTTATTTACATGTTATATTGATATGTTGAATTGCATCTGTTTCTTTATAGTACCATAAAAATCATAATCTACTTTATATTCTACTGATTATTCTTTTAGTCTTAATAGAATACACGTGTCTCTACGAATAAACAAAAAAGAGCCTACTTTCTAAATAATATATCCAAATTAATAACACCTGATGAATAGAAAGGAGCCATATTAAATAAGTGAGAAATAATAATTACTTATGATCAAAAAATATTTAAAAATATTTTGAAAACCCATCAGAAAAGTTAAATACGCAGACACATGTTCCTACGGATAAAAATGCTAGTATAATTTTAAAAAGATATTTGTTTACAGAGAAATCTATAGCAATGAATATGAAAGTATAAAGTGACCTTTCAGTCTTTAAACATAAGTTCTTTAACATAAGATTATCTACATATCGAAATAAAATTTATTTGATCCTTTAAATTTTACTTGAATATTCGTGAACTCAAAGTTCAACGAAACCTTGTTTACTTTGTGTACTTAAAAATAAAAAAAAATTAACTATAAAGTAAAATTAAACTCATTTACCGTTTTATCTCAGGCTAAACCTATAGACTCCTGACGTTATAAATTTATAATATGTACATTGATTACATATTAAGTATAAAGTAATTAAAAAAAAAACGTTTAAAAATAAATGAATCATGGTGAAGATAAATGCATTAATGGTGTAGAATTAATTTAATTATGTTGCAAAACATAGGCCGTAGCTACGTGCTTCCGCTTCCAAACAAAGCTTTTAGGATGCCGGGAAAGCTTTATGATTGTGAAACTTTTCATTCGATGGAAAGCGAGAAGTGGGCCATCTCGTCCCAATTTGTAGGAAGGAGTTTCAATGTACTTTTCATTACCTATTTCCGGAAACGTTTCGGTGTACTCGTTAATTACAATAAATTCAATAAAACTACGTTAATATAAAAAAAAAATTATAATATTCACGGCTAGGCTTACATAAATATATCATAAATGAGCCAAGACCAATTCTCTAAATTATGTCCAAGAAAAATTAGTCTCTTCCATTCTTTTTTCTTTATTTTTTTAATGATTTATATATGAATTCTTCTTCAACACTATTTAAAGTATCAACAAAAATGACAGTATTTATACGTGTGTTGTTTGATATGTGTTTATGTTGACGAAGACTAAAATAAAAACAAAACGCCTGTAACATAAAACAAATGATATAATTACTTCACAATATTATTTAATTTTTTATACGATAAACGTGAACAAAAATGTTTAATTGTAAATATATAATTTTGGTTTAGCGACCATAAAATTAATTTTTGTTCTGAGAAAACTTAGAAGCAATTAAACAATAAAATTTTTAAAATAATTTTAATTAACAAACCAGATGATACATTTTATCGCAATATATTTTTCTTTCACCATTCAATCAATACATTTTGTATTATTTGTCAATAAAATAATTGAGAAGTTTGGTGTAATATTAAAAAGTTCTTTTCATAGTAAATAACATTTTAATAAATTTTTTCTTTGAATATAATACTATTTTGTTTAGTTTGGCAAATAACATTTATAATGTGGATTTAAACAAAAACACTTTGAGAATTTAAGTGGGTGTTTGACAATAAAGAAAAGTTAAATGTAAACAAAATAGTTTTAAGTTACTGCGGTATATACATATGCACATATATGTATATATGTACATAACAACTTATATATCTAAAATGTGAAGATTTTTCAAGCTGTATTTGCATATACTTTTGATAGGAACTAAGAAATTGTTATTAAAATTGATTATAACATCAGAAAATCAGCTGCGAAATATATATTTATAATTCAAAGTCGAAATATATATTTATAAATTACGATTATTCAGTGGTTATGAATGCTGCATTATATTAATTAATTATGCGAGGTTACATTGTGCATTAAATAAAAAAAATGTATGTATTGAGTTGTGTCAAAATAAATTACATAAATTCATATAACATTCAGACATACATAAGGCTATAACATTCAGACATATTTACCTGCATCCTTTGCTACAAAAAAGCAAACACGGTCACCCGACAACAAAGACTCAAAAGATATTGGGAAAGTTTCTTCCTTTTACACAAAAATTAACGTACTTAATATGAATTCTAGATGAGATAGTAGTGCTTTCTTGTCACTGTATAAGAACATTACTTGCAAAAATACATTTGTATTCAACATAAAACCTAGCAATACAATTAAGACATCAGACATTATTAGCATTTAATTACAAAATCAAAAATGGTCTTCAAAAAATAGAGGTTATAACCTATATTGTAATAAATACAAAGTATATCTCAATACATAATATTTCTAAGTATTATCTATAGAAATATGTGCAGCTCAACACATTTTACAATCATGTCTCAAATCTCTGCGTCAAAAGGTTTTCAGGACAAAAAAAAGAGTGGAAAACATTCAAACAGACGCGTGATCTAATAAGGTTTCTGCTTTTTTCTTTGGGAGTAGGCTACCCAAAAAACTATACGAGTTATCTCTCTCTCATATTCTCCCCCTCTGTCTACATATCTTATCTCTCCGTAATTGAGAAGAAGGGCGTCTATGGTGCCTCGCCATTTCGATCGTGCTTGGCACTACGGGTGTGGTATATTTATTCAAACCTTACCAATTCAATTGTCCTTTGAAGGTTTCATTTTATAACCCACCACAAAATTTGCTACAATAAAAAGGAAAAATGAAAGTAAATTAACTCGATACAGATAAGGAATTGTTACACACACGTGTATATATGTATATATATATATATATATATATATATATATATATATATATATATATATATATATATATTATGTTATACGTGTGCATGTGTGTGTGATAAAGTCTGCCATTAATAGTAAAAGACGGCTATTTTGTCATATTAATGTAACGTTCATATCATCCTATTCAATTTATGTCAATAAGAATCATAACTGCATGTAAAATTAGTCGTTATGGTTTTTGAACGATATATTTGATTTCGTTATGAAATAATTTATTGATGAGAATAACACTACCACCGCTGAAATTGCTCAAGTTTTATTCAAACTACTGATGGCCGCACTTGTAATACTCTCAACTTTTCCACAATTAATATCCACCCACTCTAATTAAAGCAATAGTTAAAACCATGTGGTACTTAATTAGTTTCATCAATATGTATTAACAGAGTTATTATGATCTTGTATAAGTAAAACAGGCTATGTAACTTTATTTTTAAATCGAAATGGCGATTGTAATATTGAAAATTGTAACATGGAAAAAAAATCTAGGAAAACTTATCGAGTGTAAGATCATTATCAAGAACTAATTAAAAAAATCCATTCATTTAATAATGTGGTGGAATTTATACATCCGTATTTTAAGATATTTAAGGAAAAATTGTTTGGGTTAGTAATAAAAAAGTAGATCACGAAAACATTGTTTTTGAAAATTTCAATGTCCGTTTGTCCGTTCATTTATTTGTTTGAATTTACATCACGTAAAAATTATTAGACTAAGTATTTCACTCAAAAATTTCTGCGATATTGTATGTATTCGATATAAACTTTTTTCGTTTCCGAATTCGTTAAAATTTTTATGAATGTTTTATATATCTGATTTCATTCCTTTTGTTGGTTAAGTGTATACATACAGCTTAGTATAAATTTGATTTTTAAGTATTTTGTTTGTATATACAAATAATAGTATAGAATTAGCCTGTCTATATATTAAAGATATTTAAAAAAAAATAATATTATTTTAGGTATTACGTAAAAATTTATAACCATTTCATATGGTATTCTCAGAAGTTATAATGATACACGTGAAGTAACATCGAGTTTTTTTTCATTCCAATCGGTTAATTTCGCTGGAAAAGCTAAGAGTGTATTATTTTCAAAAATTAAACCACAAAAACCATAAAGTTCTTAGACACCCAAGCGTAATAAATATGTAAAATAAAGAGTCCCTGTGAATATCAATAGCGCCATGTATATTTTTAATCGCGCAATGAAATTTCACATTCAAACATATATTTTCAAAATGGGTGTGGCTAGTCGTAAAGTGCAAACTAAAAACTTTGTTTTTTTGTTATTCAGCAGCCTCTTTTTTGTTTTTGTGGAACTCAGAGCAGTTAAACGAATGTCAACAAACTTTTTACTAGTATCTTCTGTTCCCTTGAGTCTGGAGTAATGTGTTGCATATTATATACAGCAATCAAGATTAGACAATGACGATATGGTAATTTAGTGTTTCAATGCAAATCGTGAAAACATTACGAGAAAATAGTAGTAGTTGATGAATATTCTTAACATACAAGGAAAGCCCGCGTGTTATTTTTATTACCTATTATTAACAACAATGTAATATAACGTTAAATATTATTAATAATACGAAAACAAAATAAATATATTTATGATCGGTAGTGAGGACCACCAAATTATGTCGCCTGTATCAAAATAATATAAAACAAATAGAGAAATTCATACTAGAAGTGAAAAAGGACTTGCAAAAAATGTAGACCAATGTAAATTTATTATACAAACTTCAAGAAATCACCAAAAATATAACTTGTAACATAAAGGAAACAATTCGAAAGAATTACCGCCTAAGTACCTAGGAGACATTGTAATGATCCTACGCCAAATACACGATTAAATTGTTATAGAGAAACAGAAATGTAAGTACTATGGAAATACGACGCACCGAGCTTATGGATTCATACATAAAACACCGTTTCGTGGACCAGGTAGATAGAGCTCAAGGACTCACCTGTAAAACCTGTTTTTTTATAGTAAACGACCAGATACAAACAAGTAGCAGACACAGACGTATTAAGATGTTATTAAGTCGTCTTGTATTATTCATCATACTTATTAAATAATTAAATAAAGTTTATTTTTAAAAAATGTTATCTTTTCGTCTCATCAAATTTTGCTAACTCGGGCCACTAGATCCGCCCAGTGCTGTTTCAATTCAGAGACGAAAATATGAACTTTTCAATTCATGCTATCAAGAAACCTCTGTTCCAAATTTAAGAGTAACTAGTAAAGTCAACAGATTTAAAAGTAACTAGTAAAGTCAATCAATTTAATTTATAAACGTCTTTTTTTATGTACTTCTTCTTTTATCATTCAGGATACTTGAAAGTATGTCATGAGGGATAATACTGGTTGTAAAATATTAGCTCTCTTAGTTTGAACTGTTAGATATATTTCTAAAATGCAACATATTTTTAATTATTCATCCTTTATTTGACAACGAAATATTAATCTTAAAATTAGGAGCGATTACTTTTGCGTTTGGAAATTTTAAAATATTATATTATATTTGTTCGAAAATATATTTATTGCTTTAACAAAGTTCGGATAACGTGAGATCTGAAATAAATTATCTGTTTACTTTTTTTTTCATTTAATTATGATTTTAATTACACAAAATATTAATATCCTTCAGCTAAAAATAGTAATATATGACATTAAAAGAAAGCCCGGAATAAATTACACTAAGGTGTCTTTTTCTAAGTTGATATCCTTTATTTGTAAAAAATAATTTTAAAAAATATATATCAGTATATATTTTGGAAATAAAAATAAATTTCAAGCATAATCGAAATAATGATTTCGTTATCTAACAGGGCTACATTCATGATTTGATACTTCAATAGGAAAATTATATCATACTTTGGGACGGAGTAGGTATATTCTGACCAATTTATGTGACACCGCTGCATTTCAGGAAAGGACAAACATGTGAATAGAAGAATATAGTTTTCATCATCCCAATGATACAACAAATGTACAAAAAATTATCATTAATATTGTAATAAACACGCTGTCATGGCTTAGCACTATTAACGCTGTTATTTGTCTATATTATTATAATTTTCTTCTTTAAATTTTACATTGATAGTTTGACATCTGCTTCTCTTTTATATTAGTTTATATTCAAAATTATCTTGCCAAAATTTTAGTGTAATATCATAATTGCATTAGTTTATTTTTCTTAAAATATTTTGCTAGGTGTCAATTGCACACATTAATTTTCAAAATTATATGCGCAAATGTCTGAATATATAAATATATTATGTAATTGAATTAATTGAAAATCATTTTCCACTCCACTAATAAAGCTTTAATTGCTATATTTATGCTAAGAAAATATTTTTTATTGTTAGAGTATAAAATTAACGATTTAGACAAAAATTTAAAAAGTATTTCTTTGAGGAATCTAGAGTAGCCTAATTCTCTAAATAACCCTCGTACTACTGAATTAGCTCTGACTATATTGCCAGTGTAAATTATATTTTGGAGATAGATTATGCCACATGCATACTTCAAAAATTCTCGTAAAAAATCAAAAATATTTTAGAGTGATGGCAAAAGAAAGGATTATTTTATTATGAGAAAATACAACACACTTGGATTAGCTCATAAATGATTATGTTAATCAAGATGAATTCTTCAATTAATATTGTATCGAACCACATAGCGATGAAAAATTTAAAGCGCTTGCACCTCTGCCAAAAATTGAGAATTTCGGGAAAGACAGATTACAAACTTAAATGGAGACGATATTACAACGGTATCAAGTACATATTGCAGATTAAAAGTTCAAAATAATTTTTTATTTTCTGTAAACGGAAATACTTTATAAGAAAATATTTAAAAGCGTTTTTCCATTCGTCTTTTTTATAATCGATAAAAATGTAAATAAATAATGATCATTCGAATCAATACAAATTCAGTATACTATTTCATGAATTATGTGGAGGACATAGGGCTCTTATAAATTAAGGAAACTTTTCTGCAGTTTTTTGAAAAATTTTTTGAAGAAATAAGAATGAAAAATAAGATTTTATTTTTAAAAATTCCTACATCCATCCCTATTTCCAACACTTATAGAGCTAATTTTTATATACTTAACTCTAGATCAAAATCGTATATTCAAGAAGTTGCACGCCAATAAGTGCCATAATAAAAAAATTAGTTCTGGAATGAGCTCTCTAATTCCAATTTTGCACACAATTTTTCTCTCCTATATTTAAAACTTTTCAAAATACGTGGAGTAAAGCTAACTAAATTGTTGTTAACTCTTCATTCTTTAAACAATTAGTTCGAACTATAGAATAATCTTCAGCCTCATGGGTGGTATAATCTAATAAATTTTCAAAATTCGTCATTGTTATTTCACCTCTACCGACGTGTAAAGATTTCATTATATACCTCATAGGAGAGGATGGGCTGCTGTTATGTTATTTCTATCGCTTTATCTTGGGGTTTCGTAATGAAACAAGGAAGTTTTACAATTTTGTAATGTCCCTTCGTCATAGCCACACAGTGTCTATACATTCAGACGTGAGCGCATAAAATTTTGAAAATTAATGTTTCATATAAAAATTTCAATTGACACGTAGTAAAATATTTGAAGAAAAATAAACTAATGCAGTTATGATATTAAACTTAAATTTTCGCAAGATAATTTTGAATATAAACTAATATAAAAGAGAAAGCAGATCTAAAGCAGAACTATGAATGTAAAATTTAAAGAAGAAAATAATAATAATATAGACAAATAACAGTGTTAATAGTGCTAAGCCATGACGGCCTATTTATTACAACATGAATGATTATTTTTTGTACATCTGTTGTATCATTGGGACGATGAAAACTATGTACTTCTATTCACACGTTTGTCCTTTCCTGAAATGAAAGCGGTGTCACATAAATTTAATATAGACAGAATATTCCTACTCCGTCCCAAAGTATGAAATAGTTTTCCTATTGAAGTACCAAATCTTGAATGTAGCCCTGTTAGATAACGAAATCATTATTTCGATTATGCTTGAAATTTATCTTTATTTCCAAAATATATACTGATATATATTTTTTTAAATTTTTATACGTCACAATTATTTTTTACAAAAAAAGAATATCAACTTAGAAAAAGGCAAGTGCAATGCGTAAAATAATATTAGATTGCCATCTTAGTGTAATTTATTCCGGGCTTTCTTTTAATGCTATCTGTCCCTTTTGTTTTCGTAAGATTGGATTGCAATAAATCATACCGTATATATCTGTATATATCTCAGACCCAAAAAACCCAGATCCACCAGTAAACACGTCACTGAAATCCTTTTCGCTAACATATATGTCGTTCGTAAACATATATATATATATATAAATATATATATATATATATATATATATATATATATATATATATATATATATATATATATATATATATATATATATATATATATATATATAACAATAGGTTAAATCTATGATTTTAATAAATGTATGGAGAATAAAATATGTAACACACATATTTTTACAACTTGACTAATACAAGAAAAGTGGCAGGAATATTTTCTTTAATTTACAAAAATAATGAATTTATTCTAATATTAAAATTGCTTTGATTTGTTGATATTGTTTATATATTTATTTGTTAAAAAACGCAAACAAGGAATATTTCCTTTCTTTAAAGTAGATAGTATAGCGTTCTATTTTATTCTATTTAATAAAATCCCATAAGCATTCATTAAAACTACAAACAGGTCGTAATTATTTCCGTAATGAGGGACACAGTAAATCTTAGGAGTTTTGTCTATTATCGTTTTGAAAAAATGGCGATTTATAACAATTCCATAACGATGTTTAGTGGCTATGTTATAATTTTGCCTTCTATTTGAAATGTCATAATCTCAGATGAAAAAAAATCATTACAAAATCCTATATCACATAAATTGTCTCCACTATAAATAAATTCGAATCCTTTTCATACGGTAGTAAGTTTGACTCTTCAACGCCTTGTATGACAAATTGGTTCATTGTTTTTTAAAATGTGAGCAACGATAAATGGATTGTGCGTGTACTAGAGCCAAATCAAAAAATTCCTCAGAAAATTTTCATTTAACTCTGAAGACTGCCCAATGGTTATAACTTCTATTTATTATCTCATACACCGTAACGTGCTTAAATATGTTTTTTGTTCAATAGTACTAACAAAAATGCGATTTACCTTCGTCATTAGTTCTAAATATCACACATGTATTTAAACGAAGTCTAAACAAATAAATTAATTTAAGTATGACATAACTTGTCATACGGTTATATAACAATGATAGCAAAAAAAGAAGCGCGGTCTGTCCATTGTTAGGTTTTACGAAAAAAAGCTTCTGTTAAAATTCTAAAGTTACATTATTACTTAAGGAAATATACTTGCTTACTATAAAACATTGGAAACCTTTGGAATTACCGCCGGTATGATTATTAATTTGTTTTTCTTTTGGCGAGAACATTTAGACTTTGACCAGTGAATACTAGCTGTTACTTTGTTAAGAAGCGAACCTCATTCCTCCCGCCAGTTTAACGTCGTCCGCAGATATGGGGTACGATCAAAGGTACACATTCTTAGGTTGCCGAAATTTGCCGTGTGCATATGGTTTGTTCGATTTTGCGATCTTTTATTGAGTTAATTTTTTTTAATTCAATTCTAAATGATAGCCATAATAATTTAACATAATAAACCGCTACTAAACTGTATAAGAGTGTTACGAAAGCAAAAAAATCAACGAAGGTAGGAGATTTTTTGTTTCCTTTTCGAAGAAACGGGGTCAAATATTTATATGTTTATGATAACAAATTCGTTTTACATTACCACTTATTTGGTTAGAACATATAATTCTATATCTCCAAACATGTATTGAGCAGTTTTAAATTTCAAATATTTTTTAAAACCCATTATTTTGTTTGAACGTCGATCGGGTTGTACAGTGTATAAGTCTCTGCAAAGACGCGCAGTCTTCAAGAAAAACACAAAATTTGATAAGAAGGTAATTGCTTGGAATATAAGATTCGAAATGTGACTGAATATAAAAAAATATTACATTATATATGCCAATGAAACGTCATTAAAGGGGCATCTTCACTATCAAATAAACAAAGATAAATAGGTTGGGTTCCATGAAATCAACCAAAAACAGACAAAGGAAATAGCAAGTCAAGTTTTTATGGTCATGGCATAGAGTGTATTTTCTAATTGGAAACAAACATTAGCGTATTGTTTTTTGAGCCAAAGTAAGAATTATGCTTATCTTGGCACATGAATGGAAAAATATTATAACACTGATGCACGAAATTGATTTTAATGTGCTTGCATTTAATTCTAACCAGGGCTAAAATTTTACAAATATGGCCAAAAACAAAACTTTTGTTATCAACCAACCACTATTTTTAGTTAATAGTCAAAAGATTTCTTACATATTTGATATAGATAACATGTCTCATAAAGTCAATACAAGATAGTTTAATTAATCACGATTTTCTTCATCACGATGATAATTGTTCTAAACAAGTAGCATCTTGAAATAATATGGAAAGGATGTATGATGCTGAAAATAGCCAGAAATACACAATTACTTTTGAATTGACTGAATCACATATCAGAAAAAATAATTTTAAAAAAATGCGTGTAAAATACGCTACACAGATTTTGAGCCGTACAGTCTCAATAACTCAGTACTTTAGTGGAAAGAGTAAAGTTTCTCGAATAAAATTTACCCACCGCGAAATTTATTAAACTAATTAATGACAAATTCGATATTTTAAAGTCTTGTAGAATTAAATATGATTACAAATCCAAAAGGGCATTTTACGCGTGGTTGTCAAAAAGATTGTCAGAAAAATACGCTGGAAATAGCACAACATATCCTTTCTGGATTACAACTAATTAATGGTCATATTGGCGGCGATATGATAAAGATAATGAAATTTATCAAAGGCTATGGTTAAAGCAGTATCAAGTCACCCACTATAAGTTTAAAACAATATCAAGTCACAATCACTAGATATGAAAAGAGCAGGCTAAAATTATTTGTTTACAAAAAGGCTTAACCAGAATACTCTCCAAAAATTCTTTGGCAAAAGTTAGACCACAATTTGGGAACTATCATGAGCCGTCTGCTGTTCGGTTTTATTCATCTTTTAGAAAGCTTTTTATGGTTAACATCATTAGACACACAGAATATGCAAATTGTTCTGAAGATTTAAACTCATGAGCACAGAATAAGCTAATTCAGGGGGAGGGAGAGAGGGGGGGGGGTGAAAACTTCTTTAGGTGCGTTAGCGATTTTGGTAGGAGAAAATCTTATGGGTTTGCGTCAGCAACATGCTATATGCTACATGCATGTGACATGTTGAGCATAGCCAGCTGTGAAAGCATATAAGGGGGAGGGGGAAGGGGATGGGAGAGAATGGGGGAGGGGGGCATGGTGAGGTGTACGGAAAGGCGAAGGGGAAGGGGAATAAGGGGCAAGGTGGACGTTTTATTTTTAGTTTCCTGTCGGCAGTCCTAATGACTGCCTCCGATTTTTTTCTCTCTATATACCACCTTTTTATGTTATGAAAGCATCACATATCGATAGGAAATACCCATCGCGTATCATATTTCGTTATTATATGTTTCGAATTTAAAACTCATCGACCATCACACTAACAAGCTAGTGTGATGGAAAGATTTATTATTTTATCTTTCGAGGAAAGAGCTCCTGGAAAAAGTAATTTAGAAATAACAACCATACTGGTTGCACATAAATTGTCGCTTTAGAGTATTTTACAAAATATAATTATGTCTAAATAGTTATTATTTAGAGAGGTATTAATAATAAGACTTTTGTAAAGAAGTGCCAGTCGATTGAATATTTGAACAATTCTCTTCTTAAGTATGAAGATAAATAAATTATGCAAATCAGGTACAAGAGAAGAAATATCGGTAGTCTTTGTTCCAAGGGGAACAATAACAATCTGGATACTGCCTATAAAAGGGCAAGTAGTAACTTGTGAAACCCATTTTACTTGGAGAAGCGTATCAGACTATAATTCAAGTTAACAATGCAGCAAGGCTGTTTGTATAGATAGATATCGAAGTTGACTTATTTTGGTTATGCTTCGATTTTACCACTCTAACAGACGTGTTTCAAATAGTTTGCATTGAACAATTGTACAATTTTGTCGATAGGTATTATAATGAATTAGATTTTATCTCTACATATACCCAAAGTACAATTCGGAGGTTTGGACACACGATTGGTTTGGAATTTTTCAGACCTGCTGCAAATAATGCACAAAAGGAGGAAACAAAAAAGTTCTTTGAAGTTACTAAGTTTTAATTTTTGCATTCCTTCGAAACTCTTTTACCTCGAAAGTATTTTACGTTTACGAGTTTAAATAAACTTTTCTAGACAACTCTTTTCTTTTTTCGCAACTTAAAAATCGTTCGCATCCAATTGTTGGAACAATCAACATTTTTATCAAAACAGAAGAGAAATATGACCCAAAATAGTAGTAGCCCGAATAAACAGAAACAATTAAACACACAATACTGAGCGCTGGTTTATTAGCTCACTTCTAAACCTTCTTTTATGTCAAGTTCCTATTTACCTATGCATAATAAATATTAATCTTATATTGACATATTTGTCAATAAATTTCCTAATCAAGCTCAGGAATACGAAAGAAAAATAATAATATTTTAAGATGGAAGAGACATGGAAAGTTTGTATAAGTTGAAACTTTAATTTGCCGACTACTGATGTGGTCGATATATTTGATAATACGAATAATTGTCAAATAAGTAGAAATATGTTATAAATCTACAAATTTACATTAAATATTGCAAGGTTTTGATTAAAATATGCGTATGGAAAGTCTAAATTTCAAAGCAAAGTTTAGGACTACGTTTTTCCGAAGTATAAATGTATGAACATTCTATAAAAAACAAAGATCGAGTATCTGTGAGTAATAAAACACAATTTTTTATTCGAACTATCCATATCTCACTTAAATAGGACCGTTAGTTTTCATATATTACTATATTCAATTTATAATAAAAATACTCTTAAAAATAAAAATACTTAAATCAAGCTTGTCTGGTAAAAATATATCAAGCTTGTCTCGTAAAAAATAAAACAATTATAATGTGCAGTGGTATTATTATGGTACTATTTTTTTATTCCATTAAAAATAACATGTTTACGTTGTATACCGTTCACTAAAACCTCTTGATTACTTCCGCTTTTGAAAAATTATGTTTCTCCGCTTTTAAAAATTTATGTTTCTGTACTAGAAGCATTTGAACGGGTCTGTTGTAATTTTGCGGTTAGTCCGTGTGTCTGACCATCGGTCTGAGACCTCCAGTAAATGAGAAATAGACTAAAAATTGTCATGTATGAAACTAAAAATCTCATTTATATTTTTTATTTCAGTTTTGAGTATACATAAGAGGTTTAAAATTTCTTTTATCTTGCTAGGCGGGCCAAACGTCTTTGAAAGAAGCTCTTTGAATAAAGTCAAATGCATTTTAATTTTTTGCGTTGAAACAAACAAAGAAATTGATTTCGCATCTCTCTGAGAACTTTGCCTTCAAAATCAGACAGATATTCAGAACTTGAAAAGCCAAAGTTAACCGTAAATATTAACACTTAGTAAGGAAAGAAAAACTCAATCAAAATATATTGTTTCATAGGGCGGTGAAAGATTTACCCCATTATTTATTTCCATTAAACAGAAAAAATAAATATAGATATTTGAAAATAGTTTAATAGACATATACGTATCCTAACTGTTCAAATATTTCTGTGTACATGAACGTATACAGAAACCTCCTAGAATTTTATTCCTAAATAAAATGTTTTTTTAATAATAATTACTCATTTGTAGTTAAATTTTTAGGGAATAAATCAAAAATGTTAAAAAGGAATTTGAATTATTTGATGAATTATCTCTGCGAGGAGAATTTTACTGTTAGCAGAAACGATTTAAGCAGACATGTTGCCGAAGGTACGATTTATGGACGTTTTTAAAATGCCACAAAGTAATTAGTACGACAGACGACGCATTATCTTTGTAGTCGATTTAGAGAAAAAAAAACTTTTAACGATATCAAAATGGTCTGAAATTTGTCTATTGACAATTTCTTTTTCATCCTATGTCTTAATTACTTAGAATTATCTTCTCTCGGCTTCATTAAAATACCGTAAAGGCTTTTTTCAAATTCGGTATATACATATATTATGTATTATATATAAACATATATATATATATATATATATATATATATATATATATATATATATATGTATATATATATATATATATATATATATTTATATATATATTCATATATATATTTATTAATACGGAAATTTGTTTATCTAATCTAATAAGTATCTAAAAAATTCCATAAATATAAGGGAACGAAAGTATACAAGTAAATACATCACATCATTAATTACTATGTAACCAGGGAAGTGGTTTAAGATAAAAATAATTCACAATTAAATGAAACTACGTGATGTAGTAATATTTCTACTTTCTTTAAATTTCTTTAACCACGACCTAGGTTTCGTTGTATTACAACATCTTCAGGTGGGATATTGGCAAAGATTGTTTTTAGCTCCTTGCCAATATCCCACCTGAAGATGTAATACAACGAAGCCTAGGTCGTGGTTAAAGAAATTTAAAGAAAGTAGAAATAATACTACATCACGTAGTTTCATTTAATTGTGAATAATGAATTTCTACAAAATTAACGCCAAATATATTCAATAAAAAGAATTATTATTAAAATTTACCATCAAATTACGATATTTTTGGAAAAAGTATTTATCTATTTCTTAAGTGTAATTTATTTGTTTATTTTGAATATCAAACTAAAACGCTTATTGTAATTACATTCTAAATACCGCAACGAAACATTTATTGCTTCAGCAACATCTTAGCAAGGATAGATTTGACATAGGTTACTATGATAGAAAAACAAAGTGGTATGAATGAATTTCATTAACCAAGTAGCATTATCCTCGACGAATATTCTTATTAAACTAGTTCAAATAACAGAAATATATAGTTACTAAAATAATAGTTCCATCAGACCCTGTAATAATATATGGTAGTAATAAAAAAATTAAGACTGCTTCATTTATATGATGCACAAATAACTTATTCTGTCTGCCAAAGACATTTAAACGACTCACTTTTAATAACTATAAAATTTTATATTTTTTATAATTTTCTTTCAAATAACACTAAAAATACGAGGTAAGACCCATAGTATTTCCCTTATTGTTTCTTTTTACTGTTTGAAAGAAAATTTTGTCGTGAATTTGATGGAAGATTTATGTTTATTAAGCGACCTATTGTCGTCTGTTAATTGACTTTTTAGATAGTTTTTTTTTATTGAATTTTCCTTATTAAAGGGGGAAATTATTAAAATTATTAGTATTTTGCATATGCGCAAGCAAAGCTGTTGTGGCGTATTTCATATAATATCTAACGTTTCTATCATGAAAGAAAAAAAATATTTTAAAACAAAAAGGAAAGGTCGATTTGTTGTTTAAATAAAAATCTTTTATATGTCGTTCCGGTTGTACCGTTTTATTGATTGCTTACCTAGTATAAAGTCACCTTAGAACACATAACAAAATAGCACAGAAACGGAAATCACCATTGTAAAATATTTAATAAACATTTTTTATGAACTTTATGAATATTCAATAGGTAAATTTATTTAATTATATTTTTTTATTACTTATACAGTCACGTCAGTCCTCGCTAGTCACGATTTTAATCAACCTAGTATTTACATACTTAATGGACCGTTCTAAAAATACTTCTCAAAATAAGTCTTTAAAATGACATTCAAAATGTCTATCATATACTTATGTTTCCATAAAACATTTTAATACTGCACTAAAATCACTGTCGAATCATATAATTGAAATACTCACTCTAATAATCAGTACATAATTTTTTGTTTTATATTTTTTCGATAACTATTAAGAGTATGACTCCTATCGATCTGGTCGATGTTCAATAATTCTAGTGTCCAATATAATTTCATTTTCAAGGAGAATATGTCATTTTTGGAGTTATGAAGGTCATTGTAAAACCGTCTTAATGTTGTCATTTTTATATTTCCATCAAATCCTTATAGATTTTTGAATGTAATAAATGAACTTGTGAAGAGGCTTAATACGTTTATGCAATTTAATCACAAGGGCAAGTATTACGGATGCTATTTAATTAACAATTATCGATAAATTGCTTTACCGTTTTATTTATGGGGAATAAATATATTCCACAAAATCCATTAAATTTAGAGTTACAACTTTTATTCTAAATCGCTTGTATTCTAAATCGCTTTCACAGATAAAATTTTCTTCAATAATAAATTGTGATCTATTTCTCTATTTTTTTTCAATTTAATGTGAACTTAAAAAAAAAATAAATAATTTCCAATCCTAATTAGGTATTATTATCCTTTTTCAATTCAGTTTTATTACTACTGAAAAGTTCAGTTTTATTTCTAGGAAATATGGAGAAGGCTAAAATGATAAAGAATAAATATTTTAAAACGTTTCCAATATAATTTTGCCTACTTTTAAATTTGTAAATAATAAATAGTGCCATAGTAAGGACGGTATGCGTAGCACAGGATTTCAAGTAGTGGGGAAACAATTGATGACGGGCGTAATTAGATGTAAGAAATGAAGGTACACTGAACAAAAGTAGGGCTAGTTATGGATTGCTACCTAGTCAATAATTATATTCGTAAACTAATCTTAAAACAGAAAGTGAAGAGAAAGTACGTTAAATGAAATTACCTTTTACAGTGAAATAACTTTAAATCTCATAAGTCATCATTAAAATGGCTTCCTAGTGCAATACTAAAGTAATTCAGTTGGGGGACATGCACATTAACATAAATATCTCAAAAACCATTATTTATAGAATAACCATTACACCTAAAAACTTTATATTTGCTATATATATATTATATATATATATATATATATATATATATATATATATATATATATATATAAACATATTACATAATTGGTGTTGTAAAAAGACAAACTTTTTGCGCTCAACTGACTACAATTAATTCGCAGGTATACAGAGACCGAGAAAGGTATTTATAAAGTGAACTAATTAGGTACTTATGTTACTTCGGCTATACATTTCGTACGTGAGGGTATACGAGTTGCGAGACACCATCAGAGGGATGCTCTTTTAAATGTCAAGATGAAAGGCAGTCGTGTATATGGAATATCTGTAAATTAATATGTTAAAATTCTTTTCATATTAATTTTTATATACTATCGTATATATATACTTTAAAATAAAAAAAATCGCAATCCTGAATAAATTAAATTAATAATTTATATTAACCTAAATTAAAAACGCACTGAAATGGTATATTAAGATTAGATAATAGAAAAACTATAAAACCATATTAATATTTTAAATCCACAAACAACACCTATTGATTAAGCTATTTTCAAAATAAGGAATCGTTTTTTAATCGCCTAGCTAACATGAACATTTCTAACAATTTTTTCTTGACGTATATAAAAATGTAGTGAAATTAAATGGCCAAAAATATAATTAGCTTATTTAGGAATAGTTTATTAATCAATTTGTCTCAGAATACTTACTTATAGTTTAGACAATTTTAAATTTCATAAATCGCGAACCAGGGGATAGACAAACATAAGAGCGAATGTTTATATTTCCTAAACATCTTCGCAATTACATTACCTTTGAAATTAAATCCCCATTGAATATTTTTCTTTTTAATTCAACCATGTAAATTTTTTCTATATACATTTCGCGATGATCGCATCCTCACTCAAATTTCAGCCTGATTCATGTTCATTCGACTGATTCGGCATACTATTTTCAGCCTCATTCATGTGTACGTAATTTGAAAAAGAAGGATTCCAACTAAATTTTATTTACGACTTTCATATGTCGTCGCCGTAGTGCGTTAGGTTAATCACAAGCCTGTGACGACGCGGCGCACCGCGGGTGCGATTCTCGGGCGTTCGTCGAGCGGGGATGGACGGATGTTACGGTTGACTGTAAGAGATTGCGTCCGTAACAATAAGTCCGCTATATGAATCAATTAGATGTATTAAAGTAGATAAATAAATAATTTCTTTAGTGCATAAAATATTCAATATTATAATAAGAATTTTTTTTGATGTTTATCTTACAAATTTACTATGTTTGGGTTAAGAGAAAGTTATGTAATTCGGCGTTATACAAGTGCCCAAAGCTGTAAATTTAATTGAAAATGGTTACACTTACAGTGAAATGGCTCAAACATTAGGAGCTTCCAAGTCTATAATTTTACGCAATGTCAAGTAATACTGGCAGACTGGAGAGTATACAAGACGTAAAGGACAAGGCCGCAAAAGAGTAACAACAGAGAGGGACGACCGATTCATTGCAAACAGTGTCTTAAGAAACTGCACTTCTATTTCTTCCCAGGTAATAACCAAACTTCTGGAAGTTTGATAAGTGACAATTGACACTAAAATCATTAGAATAGGAGCATATTTGCACAGGAGAGGACCTTTACTCACCGCAGGTCATCGAGTAGATCGATTCAAATTTGTTCATTTGCACTGAAACTGGGATGATGACTCTTTAAGCAAGGATACTTTTTGTTGATGACTCCAGATTCTGTCTTCAGTTGTCCGTTGTCGTCAGATGATGGAAGAATTAAAGCATAAAGATTATCTGAAGAGAGATACGCTCAGTGTAACATTCTTGGAAAACAGCCTTATGGTGGAGGGTCCGCTACGGTATGGGGCGGTATTTCCTTAGGAGCACATAAGGAGTTACATATCGTAGAAAACGCGTCCATGACTGAGGCAAGATACCTAACGAACATTTAAAAGCAGATTGTAGTGCCTTTTGTCCCATATATTGAAGAGGATTTTCTTTTAATGCATGGTAATGCTCGACTTCACACTGCAGAGGTGGTTTTGGAGTATCTTATTGAGGTCGGAATTAAAGTTTTGGGGCAGTCTGCACATCTCCGGTCTTCTTAATATTAGTTCAATCTAACATGTTTGGAATAAGCTGAAAAAACAAATTGAGCAAAGAAATCCGGCACCGGCCAAATTAAGGGACCTCAAAAACGTATCGATGGAAGAATGAAACCTAATAAGCCACAAATTCTCCTTGACAATTTAATAAAAAGTATGCCTAAATGGATGCAGGCAGATTTTACAGCAAAAAGAGGTGTTTCATCCATTGAGAAAAACTGTTTCATCCATTGAGAAAAATTGGTGTTTAGAACAATATTAAATTTTCTCTATGATAGATCAAAGCTTCAAATTTTTTTTTCGTTAAGTCTTATTTATATTATATTGAAAAATATTAACTTAATTAATTAATTGAATTCTATATAATACACATATATAAGCACATACAACACGAAAAAATCTATTTTTATGTAAATTTATCCTGTTTTTGCGTTCCTCTAAATATATGCGTGAGTGCATATATATATATATATATATATATATATATATATATACATTTATATATATATATATATATATATATTTATATATATATGTGAAATAAAGTCTGTTTAATATTTAATTTCATTCCTGAGGCATGTTATGAATGTTTCATTAAGAAATTATGACATTTAATTAAATAGATTTACTTTATATTATAAGAACGTTCAATAAATTCGATTTATATATAATTTGAACTTTAGCATAAAAAATATCGTGACGGCTAACAAGTTTTTAATTCTTGAATATGTCATTAAAACTTAAAATTGTTTAAATTAGACATTTCAGTAGATTTTGAATTATATTATTATTTCGTTTAGTAAGATACTACAATATTAAATACGAAAAAAAAAATTTTGGAAAATGTATAAATTTGGTTAGATCTGGTCATGATATTAATTTTCGAAACGAATTTCGCAAAATTTAAAAATATCATCAGAAACGCGACTTCTTATTCTCTTCGAAAATTTTATGGAGTTTATTTGGTCTGGAAAAATTCCTATAAATCACAAATGTATAGTTAAATATTCCTTAAACAATAAAATTTAAAAATTTTCTTGAAAAGTAACAAAATATAACAAAAATATGACGACTAAGAAAAACCGTCAAGCATATTTTTTAAATAATACAAAATTTTAAATACTAAGTTTTTTAATTTACCGAAAAATACTGGAAACAACAAACTTTTAAATGGGGTCTAATCTTTAGTAGTTTTACAGATTCAAATTATTAGGTATTTTAACTACTTGTTAAAATAGCGACAATTTGTTCTATATTATCTCAAAGACTAAGCATGTAATAAATAGCAATTTCATCAAAGTAAATTTATAAGTTTTCGCTTGAAGTTTGCATTGGCAAGATATTAATATGTCCAAATTTATGTTTATATAATGTTATTCAAATATATTTTTATCACTTTGAATTTTAAAATAATTATTATCACAATTGACAAAATTTTTTTATGCACAGAAACTTTTTTACAAAAAATATTTTGGGATATACAAAGCGGATATACAAAGCGGTTATAGTTCCTATTTAAAAAATTTAATTAATTTTTATTTTTAATATTTTTCTACCTTTTAAAACATTCCATCTTTAAAAAATATGACCTATAATGTTTATAAGTAAGCATTTTGTAGACTTGAGTTAGCTATCACTGATTTGCGAATTACCAATGAGGTATAAAATTTATGGAAAATAGAAAGACTTATATTATTTAGGACTCGTCAGTATGTTGTTCAAGTTTAAGAAGAAAAATGTATGTTACTTATCATTGACAGACCACTTATTGATTTGAAAAGTTGATCATTTCTTGTGTGCGAAGGTCAAATCCGTGGTGTAATTATTTTTTTCTTTTTAAGTAGTTTTTCAAATAGTACATGAAATATTTTAGTCAGCAAATTATGGATTAATTGATCGCAACTTTTATAAGCCCTCTTATGTTTTTCGATAATAGCTGGTAAAATTATTTAAATTAATATTATTTTAATATTACTATTTAAACATCAAAATAATATTTTTTTATTTCCACATTAACGATACAGTGTAAACGTGAGATTTACATGTCTGAAATATTCAAATATACGATAAAAGTAGCAATTTTCTGCTGTATACAGTAATCAGAATTGGAAATGTTGATTATTGTGTACAACAATATAGAAATTATTTTACAAAATTAAAAATGGAGTTACAAAAATTTTATTATATAATTTTTGAATGTCTTTTAATATTCATCAATAATTCAGTGAATATGAAACTATTTTGTCTTGAGTAAGCGAAAAAATAAATATCACGTATTTTTATCAATTTTAATTTTGATTATTCCTTAAAATCACATGATATTCGGTCGGTCTCGTTACCATTAGGATATATATGAGGGAAATTAATTAAATTTCTAATCTCAACTTGAGACCATTCCCATCATAGTGAATTGAGATATGAGAAACGTAATCAAATTATCCTGTTAACTTCCGGTGACAGAGTGCAAATATACAAACATATTTAAAAAAACTCAGTGGTTTTTTTGATCCTTGGGTAATTTAGGAAGAAAAGTGACAAAAAAAAGATTCGAATAAAGTCCTTACGAAATTGCAATAATAACATTTTAATTATGTAATATAATTTAAAAATACATGCTATCCCAAATTTGATATTAAAACTCCACTAGTAACAATAATTCACCATATCCTACAGCATTATATAATTATATTACCGCATACTTTTGTAATTAAAAAATATTTACTCAGTAGATACGATACTTTAATTATAATCCCTAAAAAATTGTATTTCTTCCATGAAGCAACAGTTGCTATTTAATAATCCCATTCTTCTCAGCTCCAAAGTTTCTAACGTTTACAAAGATATATTAATTTATATTTCGGATAATTAAGTGCAGCCGATATAGTTCCTTATTAAAGGATTGAATTTAGTTTTGGTACTTATTACTTAATTTTTATAAATAATTGATTTTTTTCTAACGGTATTCAAATTCATCTTCTAGAACTAGAACCACCGTCAGAACCACTATTGGAAATAATCTCGCGATATAGTGAATAATAACACATGACCCGACGCAATAAACATTTTTATTGAAATGAAGAAAATAACAAATTTCAAATAAATATATAAAAAATTACAAAAAACTCACTTCAAAGTTTCTTTTAATTATATAGATTCCATCAAGACATAAACAATATACGCACTTAATAATTTTTATGTCACTTATTTTCCTATTCCCATCGCAAAATAGTCTAAATAAAAGGCGATATTGCATAAGTATTAATTTTTCAATTAAGGCTTTATTCTCAAACATTCTTTGTCTATATGCACACTGAATAGATATTTAATAACTATTTTTTTTTTAATCCTTTTTGTATTCGCAACTTTTTTGTTTTCTTACTAAACACATATCAAATTTGGCGATATGTTTATTAAAGGAAAAGGAACTATAATTTTCTTAACAATATTCAAGTATGTTTTATGAAATTAAAATTTTTTCAAAATACAAAATAATTTTGACCTTATAAAGGTTTTTTAAAGATTTGATATGATAAGGTGCTTTTTATGAAATTTTAACGTAACCCGAATTCCCAGCTATAATCTATTTATTTACCGGGCTCCTTGTTGAATGAAATCTTTACAATTTTGTGCGATTATCCAAATGTATTATGAATAGAATTAAGTAATTGAATTGATGCAACATTTTAATAAAATACGGATGCATTCAATGCAAGCAGTTTTGCCTGATTTTCGGGTAGGACAGTTTTTAAGTTTTCTCCCTTTTGAGAAGGACCCAGGATGATAGACAGGAGTTTTATAGATGGCAATTATTACTTTATTTTTAATTAATTAATAAACATTACAAAAATAAAGTAAATACCGTGGTCTAATTAAGAATCATACGACTATATATTCATGATGCTTCTTAAAGAAACCGGTAACGCTATCAATTAATTAATTATTAGAGATGATTACCTTGACGAAACTTATTGCAGGTGCTGGCCAAGACTTCTAGGTAAAAACTTGTCAAACACAAGTAGAACTCTTTCACTTCTACAAAGAAAAGCATGCTTGAGAAGTATTCTTATAAATTATGGGTTTCTTATATATATATATATATATATATATATATATATATATATATATATATATATATATAGTATATATATATATATATATATATATATATGTATATATATATATATATATATATATATATATATATATATATACATTTAAGAGTGCGTCGTATTTATATTAAACTAGTTACACACACTAACTTTTGCAATATAAATATATTGTTTTTGCATTTTTAACACATATAACTAATTTGGTTTTATAACATGATTAAATAAACATAAGTATTTAATTTGTTTCAATAATTATTGATGTTGTAAAAAGTATGATCGGAAATTTAATTTTCTTTTTAAAGTTTAATGTTTTTTATATATTCTGTTTCTTATAAATGAATACGTCCATATTTTTTCTTGTCAGTCACTTGCTTTTCTCTTTATAAGTTCGGTTGTGGATTACCTAAATGATATTCGAAATCATTAAGTCAAGATATTCAAGTTTCTATTGCAATAAGTTTTAAATTTATATAGAGTTAATAAAATGTTAATAAGAGAGCCGGTGGTTAAAAAAGAGTGGCTTATCCGCATGTGAATAAATTGCAGTCACACCCGAGTTCCGATAGCAAGCGTTGGTCAGGTTAAAGTAATGCGAATGACTCGATTCCAAAATCCCAATAGTGGTTAAGCTTCATTTAATAACTTCAGGACAGTTTGTTAAAGTCTGAAAGGACAATAGTTTGCTTCAAGTTACTTCTTTTTTCTTGGCTTCTTTATGTACTAAATTTCTCAACATCAAATTATATCATTTTTATTTCGTCCAGAGAATATTTTCATATAAAAAAATGAAAAGTCCATATAATAGCTTTAAAATATTTTTACGGACATTAAATACTTATTTAAACAGAAAATATGATCATTGTATTAATTAATTTAAAGTCACGGGCAAACTATATTAAACATCATATTCTCTACCCTGACAAAACTCAGGTTTAATTCAGTCACCCCTGAAAACTCTCGAATATATTAATGGCATATTTTTTACATTAACAATATTTTAGCGATATAAAATTCACACATATTGTGCTTCTGTTACTTTTTAAACTTATCTCCTTTTTAATGATTTAAAATTCATAATATACTGATTGTAAATAATTTGTGAATAAATCTTATTAATCTCTATAAATACAAGCTATTAGAAATTAAAAGTCACTGGTCAATTTGTTTCGACTGTTTAACTTACACTAGTACAAAAGGACGTGCTGTTCTGAAAAAGTTGAGCATTTACTTTCACACTAGTTCAAAGTTCTCCTTTCAGTTCTCGAACCCCATCTACAATCTCAATCTAGACTATACTAGTCTATATCTATATCTAGACTAGTCTTGAAATACTTAAAGCCGGATACGATAAGCAATAAATTTAAATTCGATTGTTAAGTTGGAATATTTTATATTACCCAGGTTAAAAGTTAATACGAAATTGTAGTCAAGTATATAATTTGTCGATGAAGCAGATAGACAAAGCTACAGTATACTTTCTCCGCTGGATAAGACAAAAAAATATAAGTTCACTTTAAAAATATAAGTTAATCTATGATGGTAGTTGATATATAATATAACATTTCACAGTTAAAAGAAAATTTAAGATGTACTTCAAGGTTTAAAATAATATAAATTTAAAACCAATATAATTTTTCCAAACGTAAATATGATAAAAACACGCTAAAGAACGTGTGCCAATTTTTTAAGCAATTTATTTAACAGGGTTAGCATATGTCATGATATCAAATAAAGGTAAGGAAATAATTGAAAGGATCGACCTTTTTGTTTCAAGAGTTATTTTATTCACTTTTTAGCACTTTTAATTATTTCACTATCAGTTTGAATAAACATTGAGAGTGAAAAGATGCTAAGATGTTTAGTGCGATAGCTATGATTGTGGTGCGAGGGTGGATGGGGATTACTTTATAAAAACTGTAATTATACAATTAATATTAAAATGTATTATAAATTTTACCTACACAGTTATTACAATTAATACTTAGTAACACAAGTATGGAGCGAATGAATATTGTCTTTGAGCTTCACATCAAAGTCCGTTGTCTGGTGTCATGTTTTCTTCCGATCTGCTGTTAGTTTGCTTGTGGAAATTTTTGCTTGATTTTATATGGTCTTCCATACAGCTAACTATTTTCGGGAATAATGTATAAGTTATCCATTGCAAGATATGATATCTTGCTGCTAAAATTACACAGAAGTTTGACATTAGTGCTGTTTTTACGATTTTCAATAATCTTTAAAACTTCATTAAAAAAGGATATTCTACAAATATTTGCAGAATGTTCTTACCCCTATCTTCACAAATAATTGTTTAATTTTGAAGTGGAAAATTTTACCTTTAATGATATTGTAATTTTTAAGTAGAATATCTTTCACGCACAAAGAAATTTTCTTTCATGCCTTAAAAGGCCCTAAAATTAATAAAGCATTATGCCACAATAAACACATTTGCACCTCAAACAAAATATTTTAATCTTATTTTATATTTTCCTGAATTATATGCTATTTTTTCTATAAATTTATTTTGTACGGGAATCTCAAACAAATTTTCGCAGGCACAAAGTTCACCTTCTTTAAATTTTGTGATATCTGTCTACTCATACTTTTACGTAATTTTAAATATTTTGTTCAAGTTATTAATTTTGAAATGTAATAAAGAGTTTATGAGTACTTAATGCTAAATTAGACCGATATTTTTTCATTTTTCCTGTACTGCAGAAATATTTATCTTATTTGTATTTTACTAACTATTACTATATTATAAATTGTAATAAAAGTTAATACTTGTCAGTTTTCTTGGAGTTTTCTTTAAATTTTCTTGGAGATTATCTTTAACGAAGTCGATGATGTAAATCTCTGATTTATAGAACTGTTAGTCGTCCATAAATCATGTAACGTTTTTTTTAACATCTTCACTTCATGTAACACGATGCAGACATTCAACTGCACCTTTCCATTCTTAATGACCTAACTTTTGGGCAAAAACAAAAACATGCGGACAAAATTCCTAATTTTAAATAGCAATAAATAATACATTTTTAAAGGTAACTAGACTAGGTGGTTCTCTTGTATATGGCCCGTATACAAGTCCAATGGGAGTAGACTTGGAATATCATGTCCATGTGTGGACTTAAACTGTTGGTAGATATTGAACATATTGATTGAATGTTCATTCTGGAACTTTCACAATACGCTTCCAGCAAACTGACAATTTTTTATTTCAAACTCTTGATCTACAGTCTTCTCTTTATTATTAAGATGTGTCCCAAATTGTCATATAGAACGTCAAGACCAGAAATTAAGCAGCTAAGTGGTGCCATGCATCATTTTACTCTGTTGACAGTGCTCCATCAAAGTGCAATATTAAAAACGTATATTGCGTCAAAATTAAAATCTTTAAAATTTGGTCTGCATATATGATAATTTTACTCTATAACTCTGGAGCTTTCATCCGGTTTTGATCTACAAATATTGAAAATTGGCTTCAAACATTTCGTAGAATTTTTTTACGTGCTAGTAAAACTATATAGATGAATCAATTACCGAAAAACATTTCTATCTATATATTCAATCAAGAAATAAAAATATTTTTTGATTCAAAAACAAATTATCAAAAGAAAATAACATTAATTTTTATTTCAAAAAAATATGTGCTACCTCTCGTCATAAATATTAAAAAAGTAAAGCAGAATGGCTTTAGCATTAATGTATGTTTCTTTAGAGGTAAAGTGAGTGTTTCTTTAGAGTCGAGTGTTTTCTTTAGAGGTAAATGATTTAAAAAGAAAAAACAAAAGATAAAAATCATGATAACGACCATGATATTAGAATTATTGAAATGGTAATTTTATGCTATTCGTGTTTAAGTACAATTTCTGGCATACGGACGTCGCGGATGTATCGAACGAAGTATAATCTGGAAGTCCAATTCTTAACTACTTTTTGAACACTCGCAATGAATTATTTATTTCACTCCGGTTTTGGAATTATATTTAACAATGCCGTAGTTAAATATAATTTGAATAAATTTTTTTTAGATTTAAGAACTGTTTTCCATATCTTTCGTTATTGAAAAAAAACTTTTCCTGAATCTTTAATCCGAAAAGTAGTTAAAGGTAATTAAAATATTAACATATCAATTGTACGGTTCGATACCACTTAAAAATATCTTTACCACGAAAACAATTGTAAAATGAAATAAGTATGATGACTATATGAAGATTTTTGGAACAGTTAATGAAAAAAAAATGTTTATTCTGATTTTATTTAAAAATCCGGCAACTTTATATTGCAGCCGATTAAAGATAGAAAATGTCTTCTTTTTTTTCTAGCAGTCATAACTGAGCTCATGTAGTCTTCCTGAAGATAAAATACTGTCAAAAATGTACTGTGCCACGAAACATTTTTGCAACATTTCGTCAGAGTTCGTCGTCTCTCGTTATCATTTAATTATATCTTATTCTAATCTTATTATTAATACCTAAATGATAAGTCTTTAGACATTACATTGATATTAGTTAGGCACACTAGTGAAGACACAAAAGAAAATTCTTTTGTGTCTTTTATTTAGACAATAGACGTTTTTAATACACTTCTTATTGTACTACAACGAAAGACGAAGAAGAATAGGACCGATTATTTATGGATTTTTGCGTCTCTATAATATTCGTGTATAAATTTAGAAATGATATTTCAAGCGATAAATTTATTCATGGGCATAATATTAAGTTAACTCTCGACTTGTAGTTTATAGTTTTGTTCAAAATGAGTATTGATTATATATTGATTTAGATTTACATGGAAATTAGAAATACACCAAACAACTAATATAATTTCTGTATCCACTTTCCTGACTCTAACATAAAAACGGCATTTCGATTAATCGTTTTTTTAAAAAATTTGCTATTTAAATCGTAAAAATTTTATGATCAAATTATGACAATATGTTCTCATTAAAAATCAAGGTCAATTGGAAAAAAAATTGGAACCAACATTTTCAAAATCTTTAAGCTTAATGAAAGCCTAATAATTTATATTAATTTTCCTACATTTAGAGAATTGTTTCCTTACATATGCTACAAAAGATTCATTAGTTAAAGAGTTTATGTAATACAAACGTATATGCGTAGTACCATGGTGAATACCATATATATGATAATTTAATATTCATTGCGACACTAAATATTAAGTCCCATATTTTTCTAATTATTAATAAAAGATTTTAATTAACCAATTGAGAACTCTCTTAATAACGTACTAAAATGTATTTAAGGTATCTTTATAAATTACTCTTATTCATAATATTAAGTTATAGAAAATAAATTTTAAAAAAATCCGAGTATTTTGGCCTCTCTAAAGTATCGATTTAAATACTTTTGTGCATTAATTTTGAATATACATAGTAGAGATTTAACTTTATTCCAGACTTTCTACCAGAGTTTCTACGCCAAACTGTTTCGAAATAAACAGATGTGACAGATGGACAAATTAATAACTTGTTGTTGTGAATGTTTTGTGGAAAACATTTTTTTTTCGCATTTCACAAGTTTTATTTATTTTATTTTGGGATATTTTCTTGAAAACCATTTTTTATGAAACAGAAGATATTATAAAATATATTGTATTGATATATTGTATTGTATTGGAACGTAAACACTTCATAACTTAGGGTTAAATTTAAAAAAATAACCTAAGGGAAATGGTTAATTCCATTATCGTTAATTCCATTATCAATATTTATTAAACGAGAGTGAAGAAAAATGTTCGATTTTCTCTGAATCAGAAATAAATGGAAAAAATACAACTGGATATGTATAAAATTTAAATATTTTTAATAATTATATCGCTAAGAATTCCTTTATTTGTGTGCTTCTGTTAAATTTTTAAAGGAGTTTAATGAAATATTTTTATTAGTGAGGAGTTTAATGAATATTTTACTTTATATACTTTAATCATCTAAATAAATTTTGAAAGGAGTTTGATCGATTTATGTATATAATGTGTAGTATTAATATTTATTGCGTGTTAAATATCATTAATATATCATTTTTTTTTTAATTCAAATTTCTTCATCAATTCAATATTTATTTAATTACGTATGGAAGAATTATATTAGTATATTATTTACCATATATAAATCTTATAAAACGTTGGATGGATTTGCATGTCAAATATTTATTTCATACCTCTGTTTTGTAATAAATAAATAGTTAGATCGATGCCTTGAAATATTCTTTCAGAGAAGCGTGCGGGTTAAGAACAAACAAAATATCGAATCCAAATACATATAATATTCGTTTGGCACAAGCCGATCGGTTTTGATCACGCAGAAAAATCAAGACAAAATATCTTGCTCTCTGAAAATGATAATAGCGAATCCGCCATGATGAGAAATTCATAAGCTAATGACAACATCGGTATTTGTTTATTGACAGTTTCTTTTTGGATCGAGGAGGGTTGATTATTTGCATATCTCATATCAGGGACAAAAAAATACTTCACATTCAAAATATCCGTTTCACTCGCTATACTCTGTTATACCAATGGCATTTTCGAAAACAACGCAACGATTTACATCAAAACATCATCGGCGTCGAGCAATTTTATTCGTAAATTATTCATAGTTTGACCCTTCATATACTGAAGTTATGAAGGGAAATGTCCGTATATGTATATTTATTCGTAAATATGTTCTGAAAATATTCAAAGGGTGTCCTCGTGATCGGGTTTCAAGCTAAATACATTTATGTTTCATATATGTGAGCAAACAATGGTTTCAATTTGCAATTAAAGGATAAGAGGAACTTAAGAGTATCATATCATTTATCCATTTGTCTAACATCATGCGCCAGTTTCTTTTAAATAGTGAAGAAAAGTAGAGAAAGTTTGGATAGCCACGAAATAAGGATGAAAATAAAAATGATAAGTATATATATATATGTATATATATATATATATATATATATATATATATATATATATATATATATATATATGAGCAAGTACGCACACACACACACGTGTGTGTGTGTATGTATATATACATTATAAAGAAATAAAGCCATTTGTCAACCTTTGATTAATTGAATTACTCAAATTACTATAAAGATATCTGAGGAATATTTGCATTATATATTAAATTAAATTATTTTTTGTATATCTCTAGTTTCAAAACAATTCTGCAAGTATTTTAGAATATTTTCCTCTTTTTTGTCAAGTGAACTCAAAGCACAACTTACTGAAATTAAATACAAGTCCTCTAGCAATAATGGTATTTGGTGTTCTCAGAAATATAGTCACTGTAGCCAGTACTGGTATCTGTGACTTTTGCCTTTCAACTACTATATTTCTACATGAAAGGAAAAAACGGGCAATTCCTTTCCTCGAATATCTTGGAAAGTACCGCACACTTCCAAATAAGTACTTTTGATTCTTAACAAAATTGTAACCTACTTTTGGATGCTTTATTGGGACATAGTGCTTTGACTAATAATTGCCATTCGTGTTTTAGCCATGAATAATCCAAAAGTTACTATATTCTGCAAACTATAATATGTTGCTTGCTTAACTTAAAATGTTTCATTTATTTGAACTGTCTCTAGTCTTAAATCTAATCTTAAATATAATAGCATAATACTGTCTTAATATTTTTAAAATATGTCCTGTGTCAACTGACCTAGCATATTTCAAACGGAATTACTTGTCTTCTTAATTATCATCTGATTGATCACTTGGCTCAAAAAAATGCCTTAAATATTAGTCAAACTACTTAAATAATGGATTGTTAGATCAGGAGTCAGACCCTTTTTTTCCAAAAAATCGTCAGTCAGATTTACTCTAAATTTGATTAACACTTCCTAGATTACTTCAAGGTTTATTTCGATTAAAATTAAGATCCATCTTTGATAAGAAGTCTTACTGCTTTTATTTGATTATGGAGATGTAACTAAAGATTAAAATACCAAATTAAAATGCTTTTAATGTTATATACATTTCATATTTAATATATTTTAGGTTTTGGTCATGTTTTAACTGATCTTTTCAATAATTTGAAGATTTTCATATTCTATTTTACCTTAATTCTAGATTTAAAACCTTTAGATATAATACTCGTGAAATAGTCGTAAGTTCCTCTTACGTTTATAGCCTTGGATTATGTTTTAAATTCCTCTGTGTACAATTTATTCATAAATATTTAAGTGATAATATGAGTATTCCTTCATTGCGTGTTATACTGCCCAACTATTAATATCGATATTCTAAATATATTGTATTTTTTTCTTTATAAGTCGTCTTAAAAAATTATTCTATTCTACCTCTCAGTCTTCTATGGTTCTATATTTTATCCTTCTAGACTGATGTGAAGACTCAATTTAGTATTTAAATTGTTTGTATTATTTGTTTTAAAATTAATGACTACTGTAATTTCTTTATAAAGTTAGGTAGGTAAATACAATTTTGCATATATGAAATAGTCTTAACATTGAAAGACAGCTATTGGTAACCGTGTAAAATTTGCTAGTTTTGTTTCGTTAGTAATTTAATTACTTACATATTCATGTAATTTTAGCATAAAAAAAGTTATTTATTTGTATTCTCCATTTAAAATATTCATAAAATATAGAAATGTAGTTCCTTTAAAACTTATGTTACTTCCAGAGTTATTATAACATCAACATGAACAATTTTACTGTTAAGTGACACTCATCGTGCGAAACTGTCTCGATCGCTTTTCTTAAATAAGTTAAGTTAGTTGAATTAATGTATTAATTTCAGCCTTACGTTACGTCTGTTCAATAGTATTATTTTTTTAGTTTGTTTGAATAATGGGACATCTGTTGCATTTATTTATTTTTTTTTGTATTTCGAATATTAAAATCTTTTAATTTTTAAAACAGATTTGGTACCACCGGCAGTAGATTGGGTAAAAGTATTAGATTAAAAACATGCCGTTGTTTTATCGCTCCTTCAATTCATTTTTTTGTGTAATCAGATACTTCTACTTCATTATTTCAGTATGCCAAGGAGAAGATATTATTAAGACTATTTTCCATTTGAAGATTGTTGCAGACTTAGACTTTAGAAAATACCAGAGTGCACAAGTTGGCTTCGTGCCTGAATAATGAATATTTCTCTCGTCGCTGGGAATCAATAACAGGAAATTTCAAACTTCTTACTAGCCCTAGAGCAGTTGCCACTGCTCTGTGTACATACTACGCAGCCGTTAACAGATATCATATCAGTGCGGAAGAGCAAAAATCGATATTTAACAGAAATATCGCCTCATATTAAACTATTTGCTTTTGAGCAAGAACTTCTCTCATGACGAGCTACTCCTCACAGTCAGTTCTCTAAAAAAGTGAAACTTACCAGTCTTGGGGTCTTCCCTTAGTTCATTTCGAACCTTGGCTCACTGGCTCCAAGGACCTTTTGGAAGCAGCTTATATGGCATGCCAAAGTGCTTCAGCAGTGAAGAAGGGCTGAATTTGTCTCACAACTAAAAAAAAGATAAGCAGGCTAATAACCTAAACAGCTACAGACTTATTTAGCTTATTAGTGTATGCAGCAGTCGCTGAAAAAATGATCGAATGAAGAATTCATGAATTTCTGGAACTAAAGAACGCCATTGGTCAAGCAGGATTCCATATATATAGATCCATTATAAACCAGGTGATGAAATTCACTCAGGCCGTAAAAGATGGTTTCAATTGAAGATAGTCAACACTTGCTGTACTTGTGGACCATGTGGATGCATGTTTACCAGCTTTAAAAGTAGAGAGTAAACGGAAACAAGTTAAAGTGGATAGAGAACTTCCTCTTTCGGCGCATCATACGGTGCAGGTTTCTCAATGCCACCTCTCTTTACAAATTACTATGCCAGGGGCTACTTCAGAGAGTCATGTAGAGCTCTTCTCTTCAACATCACGATCAACGATCTAAGGTTAGTCATCCAAAGAGTTTCTAGGGTATCATGGCTATTCTTTGCAGATGACGTTCTACTTAGTATTACAGGCAGTGGTACCAGTAGCCTTGAGAAGGCCTTAAATAAAGCATTTCTAAACCTCGAAATATAAGCACCACTTTGAAGATCCTGAAAGATCAAAGCATTGGTAAAAAGTGAGACCTTTCCGTAAAGGGGCCAATTTCAAGACACATGAAGAGGGCAGAAGCTGTTGCTCATTTTAAATTGACTATCGGTCACGACCACCTACAGATTTATCTCCATAGTATCGGCTTAGCTGATAATGAGATTGACCCGTTATGCGACTGTGCGTCAGTAAACGGTGACCATCTTTGTATTTGTAATACTATGAAATGCCAAACTAATGACATTGTCGGACCCTACTGGGAGGCGCGGTGTCGAATGGTAGAAGGATCCGGACGGGCGTTATCTAACTAAAAACTAACCTTGAGGATAATCAGCATAAAAAGTACTCTGAGAAAAATATTTTGGCATAAGATCGATATAAGAGAAAAAAACAGCCGAAAAAAACTCTATCCAAACTAGATCTAACTTCCATATAATTTAGATACAAGCTTAGTCCACTGTGGACATTTCTGAGAAATGTTTATTATCGATTTATGAAGAGGTAGGATAGGATTGATCTAATTAATACGTGGTTGCGACGGATGAAATGATTTGAGTCCTAGAAGGGAAATTCAAATGATATATATTCCTGTAGGACTATTTTCTATACCAGAAATTGTTTACCTGTATTGCGTCATAATAAAATATATAGCATTTATTAATATGTTTCTATACGTTGAAAGAAAACAAAAACTCATAATATAGAAAGAGTATTTTAATATTCAAAAATAATATTGAACAGTTTATTACAATGTTAGGTACAAAAAATTAAAGGAGGGAATAGAGGGGTTAAGTGGTTTTTACGTGACACTAATTTGGAACTTACACATACACACACACACACACACACACACACACGCACACACACACACGCACACACACACACGCACACACATATATATATATATATATATATATATATATATATATATATATATATATATATATAATCTCTCAGACACCCAGCACACATACGGTTATTGTAATCTTGCTCCATGAAATTATGTTTATTTTCACTTCCTCTGAAATTTTATTTCATCTCATATTTCTGTTGTGTTTTAAATAAATAATTCTTATCCATTTGGCATTGCATGTTCTCTTTTTCAGGTAAGGCTTGTTGTGTGGACAGGACTTTATACTTCTTAACCACTTCTCCAGACATAGCTTTGGCAAATACTTGTTATCCCGTGCCATCTTTATGCCGCTCAGTTGTCTGTCTTAATTTTGAAACCTACCAAATCCAAATTTAAATTTCGGCAAACTAATGACGCCTTAACCATTCGCTTTGATTTAAAATGAAAATTTTCGTGTCTAATACCATATTATTCTAAATAAGTTGTTAAATAATTTTATATCTATACCTTTAAAACGAAAAAGTAGTCAAGCCTATGTAATTTATTATTAAATCTCTAATTTATAATAAAAAAATCGCATGAAAATGGAAAATTTGCCTGGCAGAAAATATGACATCTAGCAATGTTATTATTATTTGGTAATTGAAAACCAAACATAAACTTACCAAAATGTATGAATACATAAATAAAGTAGATAATTTAAAACAGTATAAAAATATTATTGAATTCAAATATTATATTTAAAATATAGAAAAATACTGGGAATCTGTTTCGCCCGATTATCAAAGACTGACCCATATAATATTTGAGTTTCCTATCAGGTTGGTTTACATCCTAATATTTTCACACGACAAAACTTGTTTTCAGCTCCAATCTATTCAATTTCGTAAGCACAAAAACGAAAAATTATGACAAACCAAGCATTACAGTGTCGATAATCGTGAATATACTTTAAAACAAGTGAATGTAAAAATGAAATACAATTCAACATGATCAATGGCACGATTTTAAAATTCAATCGAAAGGAAGGGAAATTGCCTCCATATATATCAAGTAAGAAAAATAAAATAAAAAAAGAATATTAAATATAAGTATATACTATACCCGCGATTCTAAAAGAGTTCCGAACTTCGTTGTTGAATAGCCACAGATAGATATCAATGAATCTTTCTCCCACAATTTAGGCATTTCCTTATCGATTAGAACTCTAATGCGTACGTACGTTTTGTTATCTTTTTTTTAGGTTTATATTGAGGATGCTTTGCGTTGTTACATAACATAACGTAACATAACATAAGCCCGTGAAAGGACATGAAAACTGTTCACAATACCGTTCGCGCCAGGCCTTAGCGGCGTCAATGTGACGCTGTCTGTATATTCGTTATTATTATAGTTGAAGTGTAATCTGAATATATAAATAGCAATGTCCCGATTGATTGACATATTAACGTCTAGCATAAACCGCTAATGATAGAAACTTTAAATTTGAAGAGGGTGTTATTTTATACCGGAGTTAAAAGTTAAGTAAAAAAATGACCATTGACATAATTTTGGGATGGGAAAGATAGTATCTTGATATTAATCTTTCCAATACAAATAACTAAACACGTATTTAAGCATTTTCCCAGATTCTATCTTTAAGGGGATGACAATTGGTGGCTAAGTTCATATGAAAAAAAATATTTTGTCGTAACTTTTACTTAAGCAGTGGGAAAACCCACACAAATCCGGCTTCCGCTATTGTGTTTGAAACATATAAATGCTGTTGGATGTTCCTGAGCGTTAATCTTTGCTAATAGCCCACCTGAAGATGTTGTAATACAACGAAACCTAGGTCGTGGTAAAGAACTGAAAGAAAGTAGAAATAATACCACATCACGTAGTTTCATTTAATTGTGAACACTATTCTTAATTTATTGTGGAGTTGCGAATACTTATTGACATTGTAACTACCAAATACCCGTGAAAAATGAATTGTATGACGTAAGGTTGCGTCAACATCTTAAATTACATCTGAAAACTTCATTTTCACTGAAGTAACTTTTTCGGCCACTTATTAGAAATCCGCTAAAACTAATCATAATATAAAGGCGTTCTTATTTTATACTTAATTTCACGGTTGCTATTGATACTAAGTATTTTTTCTTAACTAGGAAGTTGTAGATTTATGACTAATCTATTTTATTATTAACAGTATTTTTAATAAATGTAATTACATTGAAATAATATGGTAATGGCTTTGGTCAGTGATAAAAATATTAAAAGACATAACATAAGATCTTGGCTTATTATCTTATTGTGTTTTACTGTAGAGAAATTTTTAAACGTTGCACTGTTTTTCTGTGTAACAATTATTTAATTATTGGACTACGATTAATTGTTATTATTTATATTAGTCGATGCTCGTACTTAGTTATTAACAATTTCCGTATTACGCGTTGAAACTTACAATTATTTAAATGTTTATCACACTAACCTTTTTCCTTAACTTATTACTGATATTTCTACCTATTTTTGGTAAATTTGATGAATTTAAGTGCAGGATTACAAAGAGGCGCGCGAGAAATCTTATTTTTTTCCAAAAATATGTAGATTTTTAGAGAAAGTCAAAATAAAGATTTCTAATGAAATACATGGAAATTTTCACAGGTTACACAGACACTTTTTTAAATCGTAATATGTTAAAATCAATATTGGAAAAGTGTTGTAAATTATTATATTTATTTTAAATTATTATATACATAACGTAGTTTCATTTAATTGTTAAAACTTGGTATTAATACTTGTCAATACAAATAATATAACATGTATTTCAGCATTTTTCAAGATTCAACCGCTAAGGATGTGAAAAGGGGTAGCTATTTTGTATGGGAAAAAATTATGGTAATTTTTACTTTAAATTTGATATTAATACTTTTCAAAACAAATAATAGAATATTTATTTCAAAAAGATTCAACCTCTAAGGGTGTGGAAAGGAGTGATTACATTTGTGGGGGGGAAAATTAAAAATTAATGCTCTTTAATACAAATAATGAAATAAGCATTTTCATAGATTCAACTTCTAAAAGGGTAAAAAGTGTGGTTAAGATTGTATGGGAAATAATATTTTTAGGTTGATTTGTAATACTTCGAGCTAAGTCATATTTATTTCATATTTTCTTAACTCAAAACTGTCATCAAACCTCAATTTTGCGTGTGGCAATACGACCGAAAATTAAAAATTTGACTGAAGTTTAAAAGAAGTATCGTCTACGAGAGTTAAACCGCGGATGAAATACTAGTAGGATATATGAATTTAAAGTAGGTATATAATCGGCATAATTAATTTGAAATTCAAATGAAAATTTATCTATATAAGTCTATGATCGAATAAAATTACTATTTATTAAAATGAAACTTAATATAATCCAAGTATATTAATTAAGCTACGAGGGAGATTCAAAGTTTGTTTTTTTTATTTTCCTATATTAAATTAATTCATTATGAATAGTTTAATAGTTAGCAAAACTTTACCTAATATTTTATCCACATTATTACGAGCATTTGTAACTAAATTATTTATTGGACGATTATTTAATTAAATATATACTGAATTAACTTTTTATTTTGCATCGACGTTGAGACCATTTCACGAACAGATCAGTAATCTTTAAAATTTAGTTTATAACGTATAATATAAGACTGAAATAATTAATGTATTTTTTTTTAACTGAAGTAATTAATAGATCGCATTAAATATATTTTTGATCCATTCCGATGTGGGAAAAGATAATTTATACTTCTGTGGAATTTTTAGGCCACTTCTGATCAATACAATTTTTCTTGCTAAGCTATGGTGTTTCTTCTTTAAAAATAAATTCATTATTATCATTTGTGCATAATCGATATTGATAATCAAAACGGAGTAGACATAAGATATCAAGAAATAAAGTGAATAATCGTGTTTTCACACACAATTTTCCTTCATACTTCATCATCATCATCAATAACATATGTGTATTTTGTCTTTGTACTCTGTCGTGAATACAAAAACGAAATACAGGAGGAATAGGGGAGGAGGAGAGGAGGGTCAAAAGTGGTTTGAGTAAATATTGAAACACTTTAATCTTCGTTGTCACGTTCCTTTCCTTCTGAGACTGCAGGAGTACAATATTAGTTTGATATTATTTATTATTCACTTTGTATCAAATGTTCATATTTAGCAACTTTCAGTTTAACTCATTATCGCCAGACCAGTATTTAGCAAATCATGTATATCAGTGCAATAAATATAAATTTTAAATATAGTTATTTTCTTATTTTTCTAATGGCTTATTTTTATGTAGTGATATTGTAAAAGATCGAACTAGTATAGATGCTTGAAAAACAATCAAAACTGTAGTAGGTGTCTGTTGTATACCTAAACCCGTCCTGATGATTCTAGCTTCGTGGCAAAAATATTGGTGTCGTTTAATGTACTAAACATTTAATGCTGATTTCAAGTTTTAAGTATTGCATAGCCTTTTCAACCTCCATTGAAGTGAAATTTAGTGCTCGATTGCAGTGAATTTCCATATTTACAGGTGCTTTGCACATTTACTTATAGATAACTTGAATGCAGATACACACCCACATACATATACACAGAGAATATATTTAAATCCTAAATTATTTTAATATTATATTTGCCAAAAACCTTTTGTTTATACGTCTCTAAAATTTTCCAGTTCATATTCCGGTCGTATTAAAAATAAACATATCACAATTCTACAGTAGCTTGCTTATTTATCGAATAGGTTATTTTTATAATAATTTCAAAAATTCCGTTCACCTGGAATTTTTGAAAAAGAAATTAACAAAATCGCCAGCATTTTAAGCTATTTTTTTGTTGGCAAATATTTTTAAAATAAAATTTGTAACACAGTTTGGTATACTTAGATTTGTGTTATTTCACCAAGCGTATTTGGAATTCGTTGATGATTATTAAAATTTGTGCAATTATAAATCATCAGATCATTAGTCAAAAAGCTTTTTAGTCAGTATATTATACGTATTTTCGTACTGAAAAGATTGGCCATTGCTATTTTTCTTAAGTCTCGGAAACGAAGCTTCGATGATAACAATTCATAAATTTAATGCAGCACAACATATTTTAATAGAAAATAGTATCGGGAAATTCGAGGAAATTAACATCGATCAATAGGATACTGAACTTGTTTACGACTATCTAGAAATAAAGACTTTTTTAGAAATCAGGATTTTAAAAATGAAAAAAACTTCAAATTGTTTTTGCAAAATGTGCAATAATATTTTTAAAGTTTTCACATATCATCCTTTAGTAATTTTCAACTTAATTCAATTAAAAGTATTCTCGATTTATAGTGTATTCATTTTTTATTAATTTAGGTATTACTAAATTGAGTGTTTTTTGACAAAATTCTTCTAATGATAGCTTGCAAATAAGAACAGAATAAATCAGATCGGCCCAGTTTGAATTCGAACAATAATTTAAATCACTAACCCACTAACAATCAATCACTAACAATCAAGGGTACTTGATTTATGAAAGTAGTGTTTTTAAAACCTTAATTACTTTTTTTTAATACTAGCTTCAACAATAGATATATTTTTCGATTGCTTACGGGTCTGTGGAATAACATTATCAGATTTAACGATAAATACCTAAAGTTAGGTATGTTTTAGAGTTCGGGTAGAATATTCATACTAACATTATCAGCTCGGCCAAAACCAAATTTAGTAAGAGACATCTTGTGGAAGATAACGAGACGCGCACAAATTATTGCTATGTCAATCTCAAGATTAATACAATGATTGACCCAGTAGACCAGGAGTGTATGGAGTGCGCCTAACCAAATAAGATAAAGGATTCTGGAATATATCAGGAATTCTTAGCAACTTTCATAAAAAAATTATAAGATAAAAAGGAAAATATGAGAAATGAAAGAAGAAATCATATAAAACATAAATAATAAAATAATCTAAAAATTTAATATCATCGAAGGACAAAATCTATTTTTGGAGGAAAAAAAACAAAAATATAAAATCTTTGCTTTTGACAGATAAGATGTATAGGAATAATCTGACATTTTGTTGGAATGCTATAAGAAGATAAAAACTATAAAAATTTGGAAGATATACAAGTAGGAACATTAAAAAATTTCAGGATACAATGTGTTATCAAAGTTTCATCGAAAAAGCTAGTTTACTATAAAAAAAGAAAGCAGAATCATAAAAAACAAAAAGTTCTTGATGCTGATCCCAAAACATTTTGATAATTTCTTAAATTTCCCTTCCTTAGTAAAATTTCTCATGCTAAAAAAAATAAAAAGAAATAAAATATCAACTTACTGAAGAAAGGCATAGGAAAAGAGGGCACTGGTAAAGTACGGATAATAAATGTTAGAAGGAAATAAAAAAATAACAAAAATAGACTAATAAAAAGGAATAAAAGATACATTTTCAAATTTCCGAAAATAAGTATAATGGAAAGTATAAAATGTAACTTGAGTAGATTCAACCGATTAAAAAAACAAGACGGATATTTACATTTTGTTTTTATGGCCAAAAAAGGATACAAAAAAGTGCTTTTTCTTTAAAAATATAGATACGATTAATATTCTTAATTTAATGGGAATATCAGAAAAAAATGTCACTCATAAATTTCAAATTTGAGCCACATAAGATGTCGTTGCTTCAAGCACACGTTCCAACAGTAGATTCTAGTGAGAAAGGATAGAATATTTATTTACCATTCTTATTAGAATTTATGGTAATACTCATAACAATAAATGAAAATAAAGGATTTTGAATATTGAATATATTTGGCGTTAATTTTGTGGAAATTCGTTATTCACAATTAAATGAACATGTTCAGGTGGACTGTTTGCAAGATTCCAATCTTGCTAATAGCTCACCTGAGGATGTTGTAATAAAACGAAACCTAAGTCGTGGTAAAGATCTTAAAGAAAGTAGAAATAATACTACATCACGTAGTTTCATTTAATTGTGAAAAGCGAAGGACTTAAACAGAAAAAGAGGTATAAATAAGAATTAAGAAGAATTTATCTACGGGAAAATACGGCCTAGGAGAACCTAATAATAGAGTTTAAAGTTGATAGAGCTTGCTCCGAAAAACTAAAGTACTTATCATTAAAATTTATTTTAAAAAGAAAAAATTAAATTAATATAGATAGAGATGGATATCACTAGATGAAACTGTCAAAACCGAATGAAACTATATGCTGATTCACGAACACATTTGAGTAATATCGGAATATTAAAAATAACCTACCCTTCACACATATGTAGGGCCGAAGTTTATGATTTTTTGGAAGAGAAAACCCCAAATGATATTGCTAATTATTGTCCGATAAGACTTATCCCAAGTATATATAAACTGTTTTCCCTGTGGCTATAAAAATAATCACGTCGAAAATAGAAAAGTTCTTTACGTAGAAATGTCTGGTTTTCGTACTATTTTTCCCATGATTGACTACATCTAGACAATAGAAGAATTGATAGAAAAAAATTGGATATTTCACATCACTTAATTATCACAATGCATTTGCTTCGATAAAATATGAATCACCGCGGATAGCTCAAATTATAACAGCGTGGGTAAAAAAAAAGATATATAATAATAATTAAATAATACTTGCTCTAATTTTAGAGTGCGAATTGAGACGAGTTTATAAATATTGTAAGTGGCGCCGAACAAGGAGATCTTCTCCCACCGATACTACTTATGAGAGAGCTACAACATACCAGGGAGGATCTGTGCTGAAATAACAAAAGATTTCCCTAAAAGAAGAATATAAATTTCCCACAAGGTATACTCCCTCAGAAGGATAAGGATCCTTATCATATCATACAATACATATCAAACAATAGTATTAAAAAAAACAAAAAAATTAACAGAAGTGAATCTGAACCTAATTCTGGAGCTTGGCAGAAATTCTGAAAAAATTCTTACCACTAAATTAAAAAAAGGAAGCAATACTTAGTTTTTTGTTTTACAAATACTGATGCACGGATGTTAGATGAAAATGATGTCAAGTGATGAATTTTCGATGCTGACTTTGGATGTCAGATGATGTAACTATGGATGCCGTTTATATGATAAATTTCCGAAATGAATGTCAGATTGAACATTTTTATACAGACATGACATGATGTCAAGACAGAGATGGGGATATTCAATAGTGGGGACAATAAGTCATGACAGATATGGACAAGACAGAGCATATCTTGAAAGCAACCGCGCCAAGCGCTTCAAGTCTATAAATAGATACGTGAATTATATGTGGTATAAGTGGTATAAGTGGATCGTTACATTACGATGGCGCGCAATCGCTCACACGTCACACGTCTCTCACATGTCGACTATTAACATCGTCTATTCTGTGCTTACTTCGTTCTTACTTAAGAAATTATTTCATACTCTGAGACCGGGTTATAAAAATAGTGACCATTTAATTCGAAATATTTACAAATCAATAAAAGAAGCTGTTAACTAAACAGCTAAATTGCTTAAAATAAGATATACCACATTAAAAATGAATAGTGATTTTAAGTTACTAAAATATTTCATATTTTGAATATTTTGGGCGTTAATTTTGTAGAAAGTTATTATAATTTAATTTTTCTTAACTAAATAAAACTACGTGATGTAGTATTATTTCTATTTTACTTAAATTTTTTATCACAACCTAGGTTTCGTTTCAAGATCAATCTACAAATTGCCCACCTGAAGATATAGTCATACAACGAAACCTAGGTCGTAGTAAAGAATTTAAATAAAATAGAAATAATACTGCATAACCCAGTTTCATTCACTTGTGAAAAATGAAAATATTCCTTATTATGTAGCTAATATTTAGACCTTGACTTAAACTATTTTCAATAAAGTTATATATTGCTCATTTATAGCTAATTTGAAACAAAACCAATTAATCTGTGAATCAAACAAAGTTCACACGTTAATGTCCACATATTTCACAAATCTCTATGGTAAAATTATGTATATTAAAGAAATCGTATAGTTTCTAAATCTTTCGTGTTTTACAAATCTAAGAGAATATTTATTTGAAATTCTAAAGTAACAATTTTTATCATTTCATCTAAATTTATACTTAAATTTTGTATCCAGGATCAAAGAAATTAGTAATTCCTATGGCAATAAACTAGAAAGAAATGTAAAAAAATACTTTTAAACCTCTGACGTTGCTACAAAAGTGCATCTTCTACTACGTCACACAAATGAGGTATTATGTTAAATGGTGATTTGTTAACTACCATTCCATGCATAAATTTTACTTTGTACATGATACGTAGTACAAATAAAAATAATAGTATTCCGTGCTTCTCTATATCTTTTGAAATTATAAACATTTTTAATTATTACACACTTAAACAACCAATACAAATATTACAAATAATTTTGAGAACGACCACCAGCAAGGCATCCGTCCATATTCGGGTCACTCGTTCGATCGATCCCCTTCAACACATTAATACAAATAAAATGTCGCTTTCGCCCTAGCGCTGGAAGTAAATGATTTGAAGCGATAATATTTCAATATCTTGATAATTATTATCACCATTTTATTTAGAGTATACATGAAGTTACACATTATGACATTATCCTTAAAAAATTCTGTAAATATGCACGTATCATCATGATATCGGTCTGAAAGTTAAAATGTGAGAGAGCGAATAAATTAGGAATATGTTTTATTAGAATTAATTTATTTATTTCTAGAAAATATATTTTGAAACTTTGGAACTTCTTTTCATTTTTCGGTGATATATAAAAGATTTTCTGTCAAAACCTATGAATTACAGTCTTAAGATTTGCCGGCTTTAGAGAAATTAGGGAAATTTCCTATATCCTTTCAGTAATAAATGAAAATTATGCGCCTTAAAATTCACAAGAGTGTTTGGAATGTGTAAACTCCTTACTATGTTTTTAAACTGAAATCTCTATTTTTGACAACATTTTCTTTATTTTTGAAAACATAAAAATATATTCTATAATTGCATCAAATATCAAACCGATTGCGCCTGAAGTTGCTGAAAAAAAATGTGACGTGACAAATTAAAATATAGTGACCTAAACTCTTATAAATTTAGAGTCATATAACAAATAACGTGCCAGAGAGTTGCTTAGTATTATTGAAATCATACTCGTAACGTACAGGTAATCGTTTAACAATTAAAGTTATTTTCTTTTAAAATTCAAGTGACAGTTAAATTAGTTACCCACTTTTTATTCCAACGGCTAGAATTTTATTAAAGTATTAAATAGCTGTTTTAAAATTTAATCAGAAAGAAAGCGAATTAATTTTTTGAACAAAATTTTATATATGGGCTCACCATAACTATATATTTGGCAGGACAAGCTAGGGTTTTAAAGATACCTTTGGTACTAGAATTTTTTGAGTAAAAGTGTAATTAAATTATTTCGACTTTAAGTATTAATAATATAACAACAGTTTTTACTTACATTATTTTCAATTCACCCATGAAGATTAAAATTAATATCTCCAATTTTAAGACGTCATACACATATTTTTTACGTAAAATCCTTGGAAGTAAACGTTAATTTTCTATTCAATTAAATTTTCGTAACAATAAACTCTTCAACGTGAATATAAATTTTGTTTCTGACTGGATTATACGGCAAGCTATTTCTATACTTTGTCTTAATCACTTGTCCTCAATGAAATGGAAGATTAAGCAAATGGCTTGCATGAAAACGCATACGATCTCGACGGTTTCCTGAAAATAAATTTATTATATTAGGGGATTCGTTTCAGAGGTAAAGATGCGTGGAGTACTGTGCTCTTAACTTTTAAATTCAAACATTCACTGAAATAAATCCAAAGAGGGGTTGGGGAATTAAACAATAATACTTCGAGAATTTATAATATCCTAAAAGGAACCTTTACTTAACATGCAAAATGACATACTTTGTTGCTTACTACAGAGGACATATTAGGAGAAGCTTAGACTGATTTGTGCTTTATTATCATTTATTTGTCTGAGGCTGAGATAATGCAATAAAAGGGTTTTTTTAAATAACTCGTGTTAATGTAAAAAAAATCCTCGTTATTTTATAACCAATTGTTTTTAGATTGATAAAAGTATATGAACCGGTATTAAACATGTGTTTTCATTTTGTCGTATTTATTACTCTTTGGTTCTTACTATTAATACAATTATACAAGGTCAAAGGAAGATAATTTACTATCAACGAGATCTTTTCTCCAGTATTTTGTCCTTTCCTTATCTTTGTATACAAATTTTAAGGAGACATTATGCATACTGTTTCTTAGTTTCGACTCTAAGCAGCGTATATAGCTATTAATACTCGTGAACCAAAGCAGTACTTAAGTGACTTCCGTAGAATTTTTCTAATATTTCGTGGCAGTTTTCAATCTAGCACAAAACTTGCTGACGCCTAATTGTTCGTATAGAATTTTCTGGGCTTGACTCTAAGAGATACTCGAACTTGCTCAAATCTGGCTGGTTACTTTTTTGTTAGTCTTTATGATGAGCGGTACAACAGTGAAGATATATTCAGTTGCTATTGAGGAACTTCATTCATGTAAATTATAATTGAGGTTGTTCCATGGCAAGCTTGTTGAAATCAGTAGGACACCACGAAGCTTCATCATAAATTTGTAATTAAAATTGATTATAATTTTATTTTTGATTGTGTCGGCAAAGAAGGTCAGGAAAAAAATGTTCTCACAGTAAATGTATCATAATATGGTATCCGCAATTTTCAAATTGCTGCCAGTTTATGAAAGTAAATGACAAATTAAAAGAAAATATTTTAATGTATTATCCAAAATTTCGACTTAGGAAATTTGAATTTATTGTTTATGATTACTATTGCGAAGGGCCAAATATAAAAACATTCTCTGCGTACGAGGTATTTTCAATTTCTGTATGCAATATTCCAGTCACGTGTCATGCGTTGTATTCAAATTTGAAATCTAAATGTAATACAATATGATACATACAAAGAGCAATGTCATATAGAGCGAAGAAAGATGAGATACGAAGTAACGTAATGACAATGATCTACTTCCAGGTCAAGTAGAAACTCTTTACAAGTGGGTAGGGATGGAATGTCAGCCCTGAACTTTGGAAAGCAGCAATGTTTAGAAGTGAATAATTTACATAATATTATCATATGCTGTATTTCTACAGCGACTCTTGCGATCCACAAGAATGGGAGGTAATGAAGATTCACATGTAAGATTCTCACATTTGTAAAAGGACGAAAAAGCAGGATCGTACTTGGTGAGTAATAAGTAATATTAAATGCTAAGTTACGGTTAGCGTTTAATAGACTACAGTTCTGAACTAATTTGCTTGACTATTATAAAAACCCGGAAACATGTAAATGAGACATTTCTGGCAGAATTGATAACCAGTATTCTAATCTGGAGTCTAATTAATCAATTTAATAAATGAGATCAAAAAGCCTTGAGGTGAAATATTTTGTTTTCAATGGAAATTTTGGCTATGAGTGATAATTTCGTTTAAAACGGTTATCAATTTGCGGGCAAATGATTACTGAAATAAATGTAATGGTGGACTTTAATTTTCTTATTGTCGAATTATCATTTTTTTCGTTTTATCCGTTTTCTCCTACTTAATTGGGAAATTAGTGATTACAGAATGCCATTTATGATTTTTATCTATTCTGCTCCCTAATTTCATACACTTATTGACGTACGGTATGACGTTTGACATGTTTTCATTCGCACTCCTATAATTTTTGTATCTCTTTACATAACCATTCCCTAATTTGATGTAGAATTACTTTTCCGACTCCTCCACATTTTATTTTTCTATCAATTTCTTTCATAATTTTTTGCAGTCCTTCTGTGTTCCTTTGTTTAATAAGGTCAGGCTATCTCAGTATTGAATCTTCAGCTTCACATTTATATTTTATTACAGGGGATGATATTTGTGGCATGAGAAGTAAAATTGTGTAAAAAAACTTATAAATCTCTATGTAACACGAAGAAACTAGTAAAGAATGTAACTAAGAAAAAATAAAATATAAGGAAAGAATGAAGAAAAAGGTAATGAGAAATTACGAGATCATAAAAGAACGTAAGAATATCTCGAAATCTTAAGAGTATCTCACAGTTCATGTTCGCCATCTGGTATAAAAGGAATCAGGATAAATAAAGACGAACATGGGTAAACGAAGATGAATATAATGTTGACTTTCTCTGATGTCCGTAAGGACACAAGAATGCATGTACGCATGTGAGTATGCATGCAACCCTACACACATGAATGACTGCCCCTCTCAGCAACAAAACCACATATCCATAGATTACATGTTATGGTCGCAGTAAAATATCGTGAAGGGACCATTACTTAACAAAAACCTCCTATTTCCAGCTTTGCTATCGTAATTTTATATTTAACCTGAAAGTTATACCTCCTGCCTTACTTTCAAGTAACAATATGCAACAGTTCCAAGAAAATTTTATAAAGGTTTTAAATGAGATCTGTGGACAAGCATGCAGACAATCATAACTTCGCAATTTTTAACTTAAGACAGATAATTATTTATTTGCAAAAGGTAATAAATTCAACCGAAAAAACTTTCCTATGTTTCTTTTTTTTAGAATATAACATTAGAATTATCGCGTACTGTAACGAACAAAAGCCTATTTTATCCATTTTATAGATATTTCAATACAATCAATTCATTAATTTCCGCTTTGAATTTCTTCATATAACCGTCATATTTTTATTAGTAAACTATCCCATGCTTTTTACATGAATGACTTTTTCCTTTTTTAAACATATTGCTTAGTGAATAATATAATTTCTTATTATGATGTATTTTTCTATTATTTTTTAGTGGTGCTCTCATTGCCATAGAGACAATTTTTCGTTATTTGATTAAATTGTAGTAGTGGTGTAAATTTTGGAATTGCGCGTAACCTGAAATGTATTTAAGTTTATTCAAAACTAATGACAAGCATTTCTAGTAATATCGGAACTGGAATATTTTCAGGTAATTGCTGACAACTAAATAAGGAAAAGTAGGTACCAACTAAAACTATATTTTAATAAATGATTCGTCAAAAATTTTATATTTACTTATTTTTTATTTCATTATTAGTCAAATGAATAAGTTAAAGTAAAATTATGGAGGAAATTATTGGAAAATACATTTTAATATATTTCTTTTGTTAAATTCCTGAGAAAACAAATCTTGAACACTACAAAACAAAACTCATCTACAAAATGTGATAACCGAAATAAATGAACTATCATTTATTACTGTTACTACATTTCGTAGGTGCCTTCTTTAATATTTTGACCTGTTCAAGATTTATTTCACTTAGAAATTTAATTAAAAAATGTGTTTAAATTTATCATATATTAGAGTAGTTACTGATATATACATGTTTTTGATCTTACCATATATTTCATTTTAGTTTTTTTAATAGCATACTTTTTACCTTTTGATTTATATTACGCCTCCCTTTAGTGGCTGATTTTTTTTAAATCTGCGTATGTTTAGTCTAATTTATGGTATACATTAAAAATGTTTGTTCATTGGAGATTTTTCTTACTCAATTAATGTTAATATTGAGCGACTATTCTCCTTTGTTCTTTAATATGAGCCGAGAATAACACTGAAAACTTATAAAATAATACTGAAATATTTGATTTATCGCAAAAATAAATATTTACGTAAATGATCTGATTTACTGGCGAAAATTTGACAAAAGTTTGAATAAAATTTGTTATGGAATATTTAATATAATAAAAGTTTTTCTCCTTACGGAAAAAATATTTAGGTAGTACAGCTAGACGATTCATAATGATATTATTATTCTATAAAATTAAAAAAGGCAATCTTTTCAAACGTTAAATTAAAAATATTTATCTCTATATATTTACTTTCAACTAACATGTGTTATCTATCAATTACAAGTATTCTGGCAGTGTTGGTGACTAATTCACCGTATGACGTCTTTTCAGATATTTATATGCTAGTTTACACAAGATGTTTATATACGAGTCTACATAATTCAATCTATATTAAATTAACTTTAACCAATCTATATTGAATTACCTTTAAAGGAGTAAGGCATTACATTAATAAACCTTCACCCAATATTTGTATTATACAAAAATAATATCTTAAATATTACATTTTAGCAAGATATAAATTTTTTAAATTTGTAAATTGTCAACAAAAATCCATATACTATCAGTTTACGGATGTGTCATCAGCTGGAAAACATTAACTGTTGAACATAGACTTCCGCGACAGTTCTCGAATGCAACTACGTACATGTGTTCCCGGGGCGTTGTTGCATTCGAGATTCTTTCGTCTCCAGTAGTCATCTTTGTTGTCAGAACTAGAGTTACTGACAAAGACGCCTGCCAATTAGTCAATCGTGCAAAATGTTGTCAGTAACGTTTTTTCTTTTACGGATTTCCTTAATACGCATCACACTTGTTAGAGAAATTTTAAGTTCAGTTCTTTCCACATCCTGTTGAGTAAATTTTAATCTTTTTACTGAGCCAATAACAAAGACCCACTTCCCAATTCCTTAGATCACTACTGGCCAGACGCACTAGATGAAGAATTTATCTTCAAACATTGGGGCATTTTGCATAAAAAGGTATGGTGTACGTTGTCTAGCCCATTTAAATTCTCTGACTGACCTATTTCTCGAAGTCGGATTTACCTAATTTAATAGTCTAAGTACTAGTATTCTCAACATAATTTTCATCTTACCAATGTTCATTTTAACACCTATCTGTTCAGACACTTTTCTAACAAGATCATATATCTACTCTATCATAGTCACCATATCCCCGGAAAATTTAAAGGAAATTATGTGTTCATCATTGTTATTGACACAAAAATTCCTTCCAACATAAGAATTAGAAAATATCTTCCACCGCTATGGAAAACTCTTGTGCTGGGATTTTCCCTGGGGAAAACCCGATGTATAGTGACCCATGAAAAAAACACTCCGACCTCAAATCGATTCCAACCATTTCAAATATTTGCACCCGTGCCTTGGATATTTTGAACACACATGATGTTTTTGCCTGCAAATGCAGTCACCTAAAAGCGAATGGTAGATCAGTCCAAATAATTTAGTTACGTGGAACATATATTTTGGAAACACTTGCCAGCCTGCCGATGTTCCCTTCTATACGGATGGTTCATTTTTAGGTAACCTCGCAGAAGGTTTATTTTATTCTACCTTTTTCTTCCTTTTTGCATCTTTCATAGAGGTCACATTGCATAACAAAGAGATAACATTTTCACAGGCTCCATTACAATATATTACCTATGAAGTGAAACAATTTTTGAAACCGCTTTTGTAGTTTTTATAATTAATTCGGATTAACACACTCGCATCTTAATTTCTTGATTATAATAAGAAGAAAACTAGAGTATGAACAGGTATCCTAGAATTTAAAAATTGCGGTGTTATTTATTCGATATTACACATGTGGAAAATTAAAATATCGTAACTACTGAATAACTTTACGAGCTGACAACTAATTCGAAGTCCGCTGTCAGGTAGAACGTTAGACTTGGTGTAATTTTTACGAATATGAATATGTAAGACTTATGTAAAATTAGTATGATAAATAACAATTTATTCCTACTGTTAAAATATGAATTATTTCCATGATAAAATAATAAAAAATATACTTTTTAAATACGTTTTTGGAATCATAGCCTCTTTTCAATAAAATAAAAATTATGATAACGCCAATTTTGATGATAAATAACTTTCAATAGTTTAATGAAATTATGATGCGTTGGCAAAGCTATCGAAAATAAAAATGAGAAAAACGGTGTTAAAATATTTTATTTTAATTCTACTGCTACGTGTGATTAGACTATAAAAATACATTTCCTTTTTTACACTGCATAATGCTATATGGTCAAAATAACAGAAATTAGTTTTTGTAGGTCAAATTAAATATAAATTGTATGAACGTGGTTTAATTTTAAATAAAATATTTAATAAGATATGAAATATATTCACACTTGGTAGGATTTTTATAGCTCTGTAGTATTATTTTACGTCGAGATTTACATTTTGAAGAAATTTTAATTAGAAAGGATACTGTTTCATAGAACGTAACAAAGTATAAAATCTATTTATTAAATATAGTCCAAAATAAAATGATGCACCACAGAAATCGTAATAAATTTATAAGGAAGGAACATGCGGTAGTAAACAGTAAAGAACCCAATTTTAATATCGAGTGACGGTCAAAAATATCGTGGTTAAATTATATTTTGAAATAATGAAGGAGACGAAAGGATACACACACATACACACATGCCGAAGTTAGAATTAAAACAAAGCTTATTTCGGCTATTTCTCTAAAAATAAGTTCCAAGTAGCAAATTATACATAGTATTCGATATTTATGATAGTCTATATCAATTTATGAAAACAAATAAATAAACCTCTAATGCCGTTTCGCCCAAACAGCTCAATTAATATTTTTCTCTTTCCTTTATGCTTTTAATTTTAAACACTCTTGTATACGATTGCTTAATCACTCTTCTATTTTAACGATTCTTTACTTTACCCTTCGTTGAATATTTTTCTCTTTCGTTTATCCGTATTTCTTCTGTCTCTTTTCCAACTCACATTTTTACATTTACTATTTTCGTCATTCTTTACCATTTCCCACATTCAGCAAGACCAAACCATCGTCTGTTGTGGCAAAAATAATTGGATTACATAAATGTTTCCTCATATATTCGATAATAATTTTCTTAAAGTTTAGCAAACATACCATATACTATAACTAAGAAGGAATAAGGTCTTGATAATGTAAATTGTACTCGGGAATAACAGATTTAATAATAACTATTTTTCAATATTGAAGCAAAAAATATACATATAGGCGGATGACAAGTAGCAAATTATCTAGCACGAAGTATATTTTAACATTTTATTGAGTGAATTGGAATCACACTTGAAGATTTGTAAAGGTTATAACTAAGTATTTCAATTGAAGGGGTACGTTTGAGGTTTTCTTTACATTTCCAATGCTATGACAGAAAATTACCATATATGGATATATATTTGACAAGTGGAATCCCTGGGGGATTCTTTAAGAATAAAATTATTGTGAAAATTTGTTAAATTAACCAATTATATCTTTTTCTTAACCTCTAGATGTGACCTTCAGCGGAACGGTAGACTCCTAAAAACAACATATTCGCAAACATAAAACGGCAACAGACCGTCACCAGCCATTAACTGGAAGATTACCCTTATAAAGCTAACAAATGACGTTAACCTGAAGATTAAATGGCTAATACCTTCTTCACGTTGATATTGATATTTTCGAGGAGAATTTGTAAATTATATAGCATTGATAAAGGAAGGCGCGACCATCGGAACTGAAAGATATTTTAAGAAATATGCACTATAATGGTTAGAATGGTTTGGATATAAAATACGAACGAACTATGAAAGTCTACCATGAAACGCGATAAAGAGAAATTATATATTGCGCTAGCCATGTATCTATATTTGGGTAGGCTTTGACCTGTAAAACAAAATCAGCATCTTTCATTCTCCTGAAAATTTAGATAAGAAACAAATTTTTAATAAAATTATTGCTACATTTAGTTTTGGTTATATATTGTTCGGTGAGAGTTTTTTTTCTGTAAACAATAAAAATTTTAAAAAATACTACAAACGAATGCTTATGAACAGGAATAAGAGTCATTAATTGAAATAAATTTTTTTTAAAGAAATTCCCATTATAAATTTACAACGGATAATTGAAAACAAATATAGACTTTCTTTTAAATTAAAGCAATATTATATTATCTTTCCTACATTTTTCAAAATTTAAGGTAAAACACCATGCTGCTACATTTTTGACACTTCATTGATTTTGATTCTAAAGGTATGAAAATATCCGTATAATGCAATAACTTCTAACATCATCATACAAATTTACATTATTTGTATTACTGAAATTAATCAAATTATTTTATTTACTAAGTCAATAATTTTAAGAGTTTTTGTATTGCTGTTGTTTTTATACTTAAGTGACAAAAAAAATAAGTATGTATTATAAAATTAAGTACATGAATTATACATTATAAGGGAGGTTTGATAGAAACCACATATTAGATTGTAATTTTCCACCTTAATTCTTCATCTGTTTTACAGTGGAATTGTTTGAGTTTAAGTTCTGTGTACAACAATCGGCAAGACGAAAAAATTCTTGAGTTAAACTTTTAAATTCTTGGTAATACTGTTTTTCAGATTTTCATGAGTCTACGAGCCTCTAATTGTAGCTTAACGTTGTCTTTTTTTTTTGCATTTGCCATGTTAGAAATTACATAGCCCCTTTCAGCATAGATTTGGTCAACTTTGCAATTAATATCTGTAGTTAGCCGATTTTAAGCATTAGAAAAGAGGGACTATACATTATGTCAGCAGATGAAAAGGGATAACGGTTTCGGTATCTTAGGTTAGGTATTATTATTTTAAACAATGTGATGAGATTTGGGAAAATATTACACCATGTTGATAATAAATAACAAGAAATAGAGCATATATCAGTCTGGAATACCAGTCTGGGTCCAAATAGTTTCAGAGTTTATGTTATGTAGAATCTTCTAGTTGTAGCAGTTTTTAGCTTATAAGGATTATTAGGTATTTAAAAAAGTGTCACAAGATACATATTTGAAATCGTAATTTTGAAGTTTCCTAAGTAATTTTCGCCGTCGAAAATATTTGTTTGGTGTAAAAATTAACAAGTTAGTTTTGAAATTTTAACGAACCGAGTCTTTCTAATACGTTATGCATCTTTTAGATTGGTTAGAATATTTGACTTTGATTTTAATTGTGGTTATATTACCGAAGAGAGAAAGAGTTCCTTATAGTTTAGAGATGATATTTTAAGGAAGATTAATTTACTATTGTTTGCGATAAATATAATGATTTGATTAAATTTGATTTACTTGGTATTAGATGCGTACTTTAGTATTTCAGTCTTAGGGTAGCAGTACCAGTCACAATTTCTATTATCTACACTTATGTTTCCGTCGATAATTTTTCTGTACATAGTTTTATTATTTTATTGTTTTATTCTAAATGTTAATTTTTCTGCAAAGTATTAGCTTTTTATTTACATTTATACTATAAATTTATTGAAATATATTAAATAACAATAAAAATTAACACATCAGAAAATTATATACCTCGCGATACATACTGCTCTCCCTCTGTAAATTTAAATCAAGACTAAAATAATAAATAAATATTATTCGATAATAAATCATTATTCGAGTATCAGTAGAAAATTATGGAGATTAATAACTAAGACGTTGGCAAGGTCGCATAAGCCAACTGTCAAAAATTCGTAATTAAATAAGACTTAAACTGCGTACTTCTGATCTGCGTACTCAACAAACATCAATTAAATCTTAATACAAACTCAATATTCAATTATATTATCACTGTTAGGACACCATCCACAAACCTTCAGTGCCGAGTAAGGCCACTAATAAATTCTCCTCACGTTCTCCCTCTCGCTGCGGGCGGAGCGACTCGTCATCTGCATTCAAATGCACTGCACAAAGTCTTGTCGCTGATTTCTATTGATAGCATATCGGTTTTGCAACAGGAAAGCCGGTGTTTGTTTAATTGGAAGTAGAATGAAAATTTGTAGAAAAAAACAGATTGCAATATTTTCTAGTCTCTCAATATGTATGTATGTATTGAAGATAACTTTTTTATATTTTTTTTTTATGTCAGAAATTTAAATATTCCGGGTGCCATTTTGACTTGGTTATAGTAATATAGCTATTGATACTTGAGATTATTTTTCAAAATATCGAAACTATAATTTTGTTGAAAATTCAATTAATTGTGTGGATATCATAAGTAAGAATTTATTTAGAGGAATCCAAATATACTAAATAGTATACATATTTTTTAGAGGTCATGAAGAGACGTTGAAAATATTGTGTAAGATTAATACTAAATAACCTATTGAGAATCTTCGTAGGAGGGTTTATGCTTTCAGACAAAAGAACAAGTATTAAATATTATTGCAATAATAACAATACATAATTAGCGTTCGCTAGTTTATCTATAGCTCATTCGACTGATGGCGCATAGAAGAGTGGGGTAGAAAAATTTCGCGTGCGAGATGTCGTAATAGAGCACATCAGTGAATGTTTAACCCATATATATATACATACACACACACACATATATATATATATATATATATATATATATATGACGGGCACATATATATGTGAAGTCGCATGTTATTGTGAGTGGAAGTTCCCAAGCATAACTTTTATTTCATATGTGTGAAAGTAAATTTCAATTCTACAAAATATTATATTGACTTTGTCTTTATATCAAAGTGATTTTCGCTTAAATTTTATTCTTAGTGGTTTTTATAGTACTTAGGACTAATATGTTGATCCCGGCTTTAAAAAGTGAATTTTTATGGCTAGGAATAATATATTGGCATTGATTTATGTAAACGAGCTTCTCGCTTTGCTTTTATGAATTCATATATAAAACTTCATATGTTTCGGTGATAATTGGTGATACATACCTTTTAACAAAAACAAAAAAATATGGCCTTCGCTATAAAAAGTTACTCGCGGAAACTCGTCATCAAGAACTGGGGTTTAGGACACCATATAAACTCACTCATAAGGTGTATGGGAAAAATATGAATAAGCGAAAGCTTCCATTGGAGATGAAAACCATAAAATAATATTTTAGAATTGAAGCTCGTCACACAAGAAACAAAAATAAAAAAAAGAATGAAATGAAAATAAAAAACGATGGCGTAAAAAAAATGCATTGAAAAATAAAAAAACAAAGAATTACCGTAGATATATGATTAAAAATCTTAATATTGGGTTACTATAAAAATTTTAACGTAATATATGGCACTAATCACGTTCCTCGTGACACTTATCACGTTCCTCGTGACACTTATCACGTTCCTCGTGATTTATGTTTATTGACTGAAATTTGGATCAAAGTTGAGTGGCAGATTGGTTAAAATTGTCCAATATAACTTATTATTTCCTAAACGGATTATTTTAGTTCTAAAATATTTCACTGCGTGATCGTTTTAGTCTATAGTGGCGGGTATGTAAAGCGTTACTCTACCAATCTACTTCTTCTTCTGCTCGAGGTGATTGAGAGTTGCGGTGGCTGTTTGTACGGATCAGTCGTCAAGGAATATTTCACGAATCAGTTCCATGTTAAATTAACTCAGTGATAATTCAATAGGTTATGGGTCAAGAAGCTTTAGCTTGAAAATAGTTAAAGAATTAAAAACTACCAAACTAACGTAACCTAAAAACATACATTTGTCAAATTACCAACAATAAGAGGAAAGCAAAGTTACAATGGTTTCAAGCAACTTTTAATATTGATGGAAAAAATAATCGATTGCGAAAATTATTCCATGTAGTAATTTTTTGTAAAAATTTTTGAAAATAAAAAAACTATGAATTTGTTTAAAAAAGAGCGATACTGTTAGTTTGAAGGACGATCGGAACGCAACAACAAAAAGTGTTTTCCTATTCAATTGGAACGTTCTAGCATATTCATATTTAAGAAGCTCAAACCGCAAGACTAGTTGTGCATAATTTGTCAAAATATAGAAGACCAAATGAGTAGAATAATGGCCATCGCGTAGAAACTACAAAATACAAGATTCAAAATAAATGAGCATGAGCCATATTTCGTCCTGGTCTGCCAAATTCATACAAACTAACGATCATACAAATTGAAAATCTGGTATGAAAATAAGCATTCATTAAAATAAACACGATATAACAAGCACGGTCAAAACAAAGATTTCATAATATGTAAGAGAGTGACATGAAGGCGTTCGCGATATGTAGGCATTTTATAGAAAAAATGTGTAAAAATAATAGTTTTTAACTTTTTAAATTACAACAAATGATATTTGCAATGATACATAGACTCAGGTCCTCGTATGCGTATGACAAAATATGAATATGTTATCTACAAAAATACGAAAAGCTATCGCAATTCAGCGGCAGGGACGGAGCTGCCTTTTAAAATAAGGAAAGTAGCAGATAAAATACCCCAGCGAGTAAAGGGTTCTGATCAAGTGAGTCTTGAGGTCTACAATGATAAAAGTTAATTTTATCAGATTCTACTCAAATTGTACTGTATATGTATTATCTAGCGACAATTTCGCTTTCAGTTTGTCGAGTCTTGAAAAATGAGGGGTTAAGTGAAGTTTAACAATGCATGTTATTTTACGACATTGGAATATTAAATTCCAAAAAATGTGTAGTCGGAAAACAAGGAACAACAAACAATCAGATACCGGTCAACTGACAGTGCTTAAGTGTGAAAATATGATTCATCTACAAAAAGAGAAACCGAAAAAAGGGAACCTGGAGCAAGAAAATTAATTTACGTCAAATATTTTAAAAGGGCATGAAAGGGTACAGATTCATAATACCTAAACCGAAAACAGTAATAAAAAGCTAATAAAATATCTTCCCGGAAGTGCGAGTCAGGTACACCGGAATATACAAGAACCAACTATGTAAACATAGACTACAAGTCCAAAGTAGAAGACACGCTTCTGAATGAGTCATCATTAATTCAGAACCCATATATATCAAACATAAAAATGGAAAATTCAACAACTTCCACTATAAGGTTGATATCAATGAACAAACAGATACAATTGAAGAAAATCGTTTAAAAACGGCTACCCGTATTACAATGAAGGTTAGATGGAAAATGACGTTACATTTTCGGTTGAGTTTTCTGTTACATGTACAAGTTGGGTTTAAATGTATATTTCTATATATATATATATATATATATATATATATATATATATATATATATATATATATATAAATATATATATATATACATATATATATATATATATATATATATATATATATACATATGTATATATATATATATATATATACATACTAGATTCATGTGTATACACTTGTCTGTGCATAATTACAAATCGATTTTATAAATTCTATTTGCGTCCTTTCATTAGAATTATTATTTCAAAGGCATTTAAAAATATCTATATAACTGTTAAATAACCAGTAATAAGTAATAGATTAACCCAGTAATTTTGGATATTACGAAATCCTTCTGAGACTATTAATGCGAAATTGAGTTCGTTTGTTTGTTCTGTTCGTTTCATTGTTCTGTTTCCTTTTCATTCTGAAGCAATAAATTAACTTCCATAAAGTTTTACAAACGAATACCTTGTGTAATTTATATAAATATAGGATAACAACTATATTCGCAAATAAAATACGTTTCTTTAAAGTTTAAAAAAATCGTCCGTTTTAGATAAAATGAGTGAAATTAAGTATTTATATTATGGCAATATGCGGCTACATTCGGCAGAATACAATTTCCTTTTTTTTTAATTTCATGCCATTTTTCTTTAATGTGCTTTTTGAAATATATAGACATTTCCAATTCTTATGTCCAGTTCTTTCACAAGAATTGTATAATACGTAATGGCAACATTTCGATCTACAGCTCTCTCTTTCAGAATACAGGTTCTTTTCTTTTCACACCATTCTAATTCTAAGGTGTCCATTTTTCCAAGAACCACCATTTTTTTCCTACTATTTTTTCCTTTTCCATGTGACCGCCACGTGAGCCACAGGTTAAAGCCCGTAAATTAATATTTCGTAATTAAATTACTGTGTAGGGGCAATATTTTTTGTTTGATAGTGTTGAAAAAAATCACATTAGTAGTTATTACAAAATGGTTTTTAACACTTGTTTCTCAATATTGGGCACAGAATTCCTAAAATATAGATATTTCGAAGAAAGTTAATAATATCAAGGAAAATTATTTTTATTCTTCTCACAAAACATACAAGTTAGAAAATTAAAAACTTATGTAGACTACGTGTTCTACAGATGAATAATTTACTGAAAAAGAAAATTTAAAGCAATTAGTTGGTTAATTTTTACTTGATGGAAACATTCTATCAACGTAGATATTTATATTTACGAATTGATAATAATATAAATAATTTTTTCAATTATACTTTAGAAAATGGTGTAACAGTTTTATATTCTGAATTTTTTATGTGAGGTAAAATTGCAAAGAACTCTTTAAATGTAACAAGAAGAGAGTGAACGAAATGCGAAAAACCAAAACAAAATTTTAGTCACAGAAAAAATAGTGTTTCATTATGCCGAGAGATACAATGTTTAAGATCAATGTTTCATTAGTGGAAATATCTGTTACTTTGATTATGAATCACTTTTGAGTCTTCGAATTGTAAGTATATTGAAACGTGTTTCAAGAAGTGGGTGAGATATATTGCAACATTATAAAACAACATTTTCTAAAAACTTGAATATTATTCCATTGTATTAGAATATATTGAAATATATTTTAATAATTTTGAAATAATTAGCTATTACTTATTAAACATGTAATAATTTACATACTTTGACTCTTTATCAGTAATTTCACTCATTTTATTTTTATTTTGATAGTCACAATTGTAAACATTACTCTATTTGGTAAATATTTTGTCAATTATTTGTCGTATATATGGCTGATATGTATAAATCACGGTATTGGAAATATTAAACTTAGAACCACTTCATAATTATTTAGCAATCAGTTGTGTTTTTCTAATGAAAAGTGTTTTGTTTTATTGTCTTATCTTCTTGCTTTCGTCTAAATGTAGAAGGCAAAATATTAGACTATAGTTAAATTGAGTAAATGTACTTTGTTCGTCAGAAACAATAATGTCAATTATTGATAAAAATTGAAAAATTATAAAATAAATTCACTAAATTTTATTTGTTGTCTTGCTCACGTTACTTTCCACTGAAGTTTCTAAGGTTTAAGTCAATATTTTTTAACACTTGTAGATCTAATGTTCTTAAGTGTAATATCAATTTGTCATTTATTTTAAACGCATTTAAGATATGTCGTGAATTTTGAAACGTTACATTACGTTATAAAAAAAACTATTTTGGTTATTTACTTGATATTGCCTCGCAAATTTATGTAATGGTCAATATTTACAGAATATTACTATTATTTTCGATAAACAAAATAGTCTAGTGTAAAAATTTAAACCCTGTAGGTTTGTAATTAAAATTAAAATTATAGATAAAAACAATAACTTCTAAACAACTATATTGTGTTTGGATTTACGCGATCATTTTACTCATCAGACTAAAGAAATTAAGAAATTCTTTAATAAAATAATTAACAATGTACAAAGTATTTTAACTTACCCAAAAGTATTTCATTCACTCTCCCTCTTTTACTTTATCCTTAAGTCCCATATTGTGTGACGAAATCCAACTAGTTTAGCACTTGAGATTATATTAACTGTTAGTTGAATTCAACACGCACTGGAGATAATTAACTTTTATCCAGCGCTAATTCCGAAAGCTTTAATGAGATTTGCAACTTCAATGGCCTTTCGGTTCAAGGAAATTATTTTAGCGCACATTGTTTTGCGTAATTCGAATGCTTACTACGTTTTACCACTTTAAAGCTTAGGACCGAGATTATTTAGAACCTGGCCCTAAGCTGAACTCTTAATGAAACTGACAAAATTGCATTTTACGTTTAACGACAATTAATCCTTTAACTGTAATTAATCCTCTTCCTTTAATGTTACACCATATAAACCAATTTTTTAAACATTGGTTGATGTTGCTTAACAAACAACTTTGCTATATTCTAATTACGATATTTGAAAAACAGAAACGTATGAATGGAATAATACTTATCGAATGGAGATTTCACCTACATACAGAAAGTCACAAACCAATTTTTTCATTAATAATAGCTTTATGCTCTTCCACACTATAGAAGACTTTAAAAAGGCTTTGTTTAACCAAAATAACAATGAGATTGTTCAATAATTCATTTACGTATTTTTTCAGAAACGTTCAAGAACTTCGTTGATTATATGGAGTTTAACCTATCTATAATGAATATTCTATACTGGTTTAACCTTCCGTACTGCAATTAATGTCGATGCATATTAGATTAGAATAAACATATGCATATTCCTATTGGAAACCGAATCTATACATTTTGCTAGGAAATACATTTATGTCCTATTTAGCATCTTATATTTGATTGCACGATCTTTTGAAAAAAATTATTCACTATTTCATTAGTAATTAAATATTTTGGACATGGAAAAATATGTTGCGCTAAGAATGGATTGCGGTGATTTTTGGTTTAATTAAAATATGTTTGTAACACGTAGATTATAAATACTTAAAGTAATATATATTTTTTTAATAGATGCCTAGTAAAACAATTAATGTTTAATTACATTTTATTTCTACATTTCCAAAATTATTTTTAATTAAAATTTTATTAACTACCCTGGTCTATTTTTAGGCCTTTCGACAATTTTTTTAAAAGAATTTGGATTATTTATTCACTTATATTAGTCGTAGATTAAATTTTAAGTATGAAGTGAGGTTATCTTTCCTCTAGTCCTCAAGAAAATTTTACAACCACAAGTACTACCAACAGTTACCCAATAAAGTTTGTATGTATTAAAAATTTGTTGTGTTTTTTCTTACCGCTATGTTTTATGAATATAATTAGGTTCCTGTTATCTGTATGAAATAGGAACTTATCGATTTACCTACCTGCAGTTTATCTCCTTACCTCAACATTTCAAATATCTAACCCAGAATTAATTTTTTGTATAATATTGTTACTTATATTTTTAGCCATTTACAAACTATTATTCGTCTTATTTTTCAGATGTTGCGTTAGTTTTTTCTAGCACTCCTTATAAAATTCATTCCAATACGTATTTTCCCATTGCATAAGGGTATGATAAGAAATTTACGAATACAGGAATTGCATATGAACCATAATCACATATTCTTGTTTGAAATTAATAAATATAAAGTCTATCTGTATGCAAAATTACAATAATAATTTTTTTTCATTAATAAAGGGTAAATTAAATTCATCTTGCTTCCTTTATCTTTTTGCATAATTTCTGGCCGTATCGGGTCCTTAAATTGAAATTACAATTTTATGAATAAAAATTTATTTATAAAAGTAATTAAATTGCTAATAAAGTCGGATATTAGCAACAATGTCTCCCCAAAATAATAACCACCCAAAATTAAACATACAAATCTGAAACGTCACATAGCCTACTGGTAGGAAAGACAGCAATGAGACAGCCAGTTTTTTTTGCACCGCAATGCTTCTTAAGACAATAGTTACCATCCATTTACCAAAATTTATATAATTAATATATATGTATATAATAACCACCAACTCCTAAACATCTATATTCTTTGCATCCACCCCTATTTTGCTACCTCCCTTAACTCAGTTCCAGAGAGATCTAAATATTTTCAACTTTAATCAGTAAAATTAAATATATTGTCATTATACAGATCTGATCATACGGCTAAACGATTGAAATGTAAACATTTTTTTATGGTGTGATAAATATAATACTCAACGCATAATTATAATAAAGACACAAATTTTAATTTATTTATTAACTTTTTTTTGTGTTTTTTTGCTTTACAATTATTTAGCTACTTTTATATTATATACCTTTTATATACAGTTAAATTTGTAAGGTGTAAATTGGCCGTTTTTGCATTGTTATTTTTGTTTTGTAGAACTTATCAACATTTTGTAGAACAATAAATTTAAATTTTAAGGAGGTATATCGCCAAAATCCCAAGGTTTTGCCAATCATAAAAAATTTTAATATATACGTAAAGCCAAGTACTATGAAAAAGTAAGCCCAAAGGCAATCCAATTAATATTGAAAAGCCTTTGAATATACACGAAGAGTATATACACACATACGGCCATGAGTACATACAAATATATGTATAGAGGAGATCATGGTGACCTGACACATATATAAGATGAAACAACGCTAATGTCTCGGAAACCTTAGACAATAATACAATTTGAAGCCTTTTGTCGCATACGCTAAACTGACTCGGGCAAGCGGTTGTGGTGCTTTAGCGTCTGAGCTCAAAAATTGAGGAAAAGTAAGTTTTTTATCATTCTTATGGTATTTACCTATATTCAATATAGCTGATTTGCTTTTGTACATTTGACATTGTTGTAATGACTTAAGTGAAGTTTCATAATGTAACTTTATTTTATAGTGATATTATGAGTCTCAGGTTATAATCTCGACGAAATATAGTCTTTATTTTTTAGGCAAAAGTAAGTTAAAACAAAAGAAGGAGAGGTACCTTTTGTTTTGCTTATAAAATCTTGTCTTTCAAAGTAATCGCTAAGAACAGTTGGCATATAAGATAATTCCTTCTGTTTAAATTTATACGAATTAAAAACAACCAGGCAATATGCAAACGCACCCGAAGGAAAAGAGCCTAATAACATAACATAATTTTGTAAGAATATTGACCTCGAAAGTGCTGAAATAGGATTTCATTCATTGGTAGTGTTCGAAGGAACCTTTGGTTTCTATATATGAATATGAATTAATTTTCAGGAAGAAACAAAATTATGAATAAATTCAGCATGTACATATTTATGAAAGCAACAATTTTTTTGAATATTTTATTTCTTCAGAAAAATAAAATATGTTTTTTTTTAAAACGTCTTTTTACTGAAGGTAAATTTGTTATATTTTTAAGTACTACAGCAGTACTTAGTAGATGAACTATTTTTGTTTTTTACCTAAGAGTGGTTATACATTATGTGTTTTAAAGGACGCTTTATTAAAGAATAAGTTTTAATTAGTTCGTAGACTTGGACATTCTTCATTTCCAATGTTACAACAATTTCTCATAAAGTTTTTTTCGTACGTAGCATTTAAATTTCAGGGCCTCTTAGAAGTTAATACAGTTTTTTAATTTGAAGTTCTTCTAAAGGTCTATCTCGACTTGAAACTACCTACGCTAACTAAGCGAACAGTTTGGCCTTAGATAGATCATCGACATACGTTACGTTAAGTTCAAGTGCCCTGAGGTTGCAATATTAGCGAAAAAAAATGTTTAAACACCGACTTGCGATTCAACTCCCGGTACTTGCTCACTTCGGCGTTAAATGATGTAAGTATATTATTTAATCATCAAAATTATAATCATTAAATACATATAGATGGACTTGGGTCAAATTTTCATCAATGTTACTTTGTAGCTCTAGTAAATATTTTCTGACTCCATCACAAAACCATGAAGATCACCTAACATCGGAATACCCATGGAGATAAAATCAAGCTAGCTCGAATTTTAAATATACTCATTTATATAAACTTCAGCTTTATTAAATATCGTGAAATGGATGAGAATTAAATAGCAGGATTTAAATACAAACAGAATGAGAGATAAGTGAAGCTAAATAAAAATTGTAAAAATGAAGACATTGTCTTCATAGAGGTATTTACATTATTTCAATCAGTTGACTTTTAAAATACGAATTTGTGCGAGTGGAACAATGGGCGTGTTTATTTTATCTTATTCTATTAATTGATACAAAACTAAATTAATACTAGATATATTCAATTTCTAAACAATTTTATTTGGCGAGAGACTAGGCAATCTGTCCTCTAATAAAATGTGTTATTTGATATTAATCACAACAGTTTAATATATTATTCAAATCCATAATAATTTTTGGAAAATTTCTTTCGTAATGTGAAGAAAACGTTCTTCATAATACCAATTTCATAATATTCTCCAGTTAACTTGAACAGTTAGAAATATTGTTTATCAAAAATCATTTTTCAAAAACCAATGTTGTCAAACCAAAGTTGTCGGAAACCAATTTTTTTAGCAGAAACCGTTACGTTTACAATAATATACATATTATTTTTTATAAGCGACTTAAGAGCAAATCTGAGGTGTGAGTGTAATTTTATGAAAAGTGATCCTATGAGTAAACGTATTCCCAATGTTATTAAAGGACAGAAATTTTGTAATAAAAAATTAAGAAAATTGTTAAGAAAATTATTCATAAACCTGAGATACATAAGAGAGGAGAGAATATTATGTAATGAGAGAAGGTTGTGTAGTTATATAAGAGAATATTATGTAATGAGATACATGAGAGAGGGGAGAATATTATGTAATTAGAGAAGAACTTGAAATTATAATTAGCCCAAAAGATATTAAAAAATAAATATTTTTATTTCTATACAAATTGTAACGGTTGGTTGAAACGTTATTAAAATTTATTCATTTTGATATACAAGATAACAATACAACAAATATGGGTTTTAAAGTCCTTATTAAACCTCGTATTAAACATATAAATTTTCTGAACAAAAATAAAATAAAACGTAACATGATTAGTTCTTTATTCAAAAGTAAATAAAATTATGAATTGACAATGTTTATTAGAGTCTAATAAAATAGGTATATTGTTGAAAGTAATTTAACCTAATATAATTGAATCTATATAATGGCTAAAATTAATTGCCAGGTAACAAGAACTTTTAAAAGTTTTTAAACAAATTTTTAAAACTTTATATATTTTAATTTTAATGAAATTTTTTAAAAGTTTGCAGACCAATTCTTACTGTTGAATACGACACAGGTCTTTACTATCGTAAGTGTGCGTGCGAGCGTGCGTGCGTGCGTGCGTGCGTGTGAGTGCAAATTTATATCGGTTCTTGACAAAGCTTCATTGCTTCATTTAACTAGCGATGGCTTAACGGCACTCTGCTGTTATATCCGCATAAATATTAAGGCGAGGCTTCGTCTTGTCACCAGTATTTAGTTTATATTTAATATTGCTTAAACGTTGTCCTTTGAGTGATATACTGATAATAAATTTAATTGTAATCGTTCATTGAATAATTAATTTACACCTTGTATACGGAACAAGTGATTTGAATAACACAGGTAATTTTTTGTCCATAGATTATACCCTTCTTGCATGATAATAAAATAATTGTATTGTGGATGATCCACATTTCTTGATCATGGCAGACAATAACTATTTGTATACATATTGTAGCTATTTGTATACATGTTGTTTGTATACATATTGATGAATGTAATTTACTAAATTAATCTTTATGCAAAAATAAAAAGACCCTTGGAAGGAAAATTATGCCGAAAACTTTATGCAAAGTTAATCTCCAACCAGACACAAGCAAATTTAATGAAAATTATTAATGATTGCCAAAACACTTCTTAGGGCCAATCGAAATAAAGTAATCGTTGAAAGGTTCTTAATTGTCGATAATATTATTCAAATATAAATATTTACATTTTTAAATATATTTACACGTACCATGATATTTACTACAATGACATTTATTTTATCCTTTAAGACAATCTATAAGTAAAATATTATATAAGAACTTATCACGATTTCAATTAATTTCATGTCCCTTCGTCCGTTCCTCTTGTGTTTTATAAATTTGTAGCGCTCATAATTCATCATCTATCGTCGTGGTTAGAAAAGGATTCGTAAGCTTCTTTGCAAATGTCTTTTATTATACACAAAATATGTTATTATAAATTTGAATTGCTTTCAAAATCATTTCTCTTTTTGAACATCCTTTTTACTTTTCATAGAAAAATATAGTTTTTCTTTTTATTTTGGGGTTATGTCATTATAATACGCAAAAGAAAATCAATTACTTTGGACATCTGTTTTTGTCCCTTTAAAAGATGAAGGATGTAAGTAATTCTAATTATAAATTGTTGTAAGTTTTCAGAGTATTCTTTTGTTCTTCGGAGGATCACTGTTATGCGTACGTCCATATGAATGTCGAATTCGGTATAACAATATTACAGCGCCATACAATTCTTTTCAACGGTAGTCCAATATTATAGAAACATACCTAATTATTCATGATTTATATTTCCATTTATTTAAATAGGGGAAAAATCGAATTTAGTTTTTTATTACAATTTTAACTTGTTAAAGCTAAAAAATTATTAAAAAATTAACAAGCAAATTATAATAGAAGAAACTATAATTATTGCATAGGATAGTAATAGAAATTTAGTAATTGCGTTTGTCATAAACTCGCACTGCGTAAAGTTATTTACTATGTAAATAATAACCAAAATTTATAAATTTTTCACTATCAACGTAAGAGATTTTTATCTTTCAATAATCTATGTGGTTCATTGTTTACATAATTGAGAACGTTTTTTGTACTAAACTGCTTGTCAATACAGTTATGATAATTGTATTGAATAGCACAGACTAGTTCTGACCTGTACTGATCATATAATGAGTTTAGTCTTGCGAATAAAATTCAGCTAGTGCAGTTAAGTTAGCGGATATAACGGATAAATGACGATAAAAAATATAAGAAAAATTCCTAGTAAATATCCAGGAAATCAACACTCAAATTTCAATTTCACGTAAAGGTGTGGGTTGAATTTCACACACCATTTCAAAATGTCCTTAAAGAATAGTTCTTTATGACACCAAGATATTTTCCTTTACGTTGTGTCACCGAATTCGATACAATATACTATTATTGTAGTGAATGATTTTATGTTGAATGTATATTTTCCTCATTAAAATCAAATTTAATTTGTTTTAACTTAATTAGTGCCATAACATAAATGCTGCTATCAATATGAGAAAGTACGTGGAAAGCACGTAATACTCGTAGGTTATGATAATTTTATATATAATACATCAACATTTAAGTCATTCAAAACACTACATAAATTGTAACTTTTGTTAATATTTCTGCTCGTTACAATGTCGTGTGAAGTTCTTTGATATAATTTTTAATGTTTTTATAGAATTTAAGAAGTTTATTATATTTCGTAAATAAAATAGGTTAATTATTTGTGAATCCTTAAATTGAAAGATTTTTTACGAATAAAGCAATTCAAATAATTTGGTCAGTTTTTTGTAATTATGCTATTTGAAAAATTAGTTTCGAGTAATAAATATTTGGAATAGTATATATTCTTTCTGACGGTACAACAAATAAATTAGGTGTGAATTCGAGTTAGTCATATTTATAACATAAAATATGTTATTTTCCTGTTTTTAGAATTAATTTCTTTCTTAACATCATGGAAAAAACAAATAAATTCAAACAGCATCGAAACTTTGGTTGAAAGCTGAAACAGCTGCTGTCTCCGTAAAATTTCTAATTGTCGAATCGGCTTGCATCGTATTATATACATATTTACCAGAGTTTAAGGTAAACAAAAAATGCATTTATAAATATATGAACTAAATTGATACCAGGTTTTGTTCCATACTGATTTTATTTCCAGAATTTAACCTCATTATGTAAAAATAACATTACAGCAATTACAGTCACCGGTAAATAATTGAACTTCCTTAATAAGAATACTTACTAGTCCGTCCTATTGTCCTTAGTGCACGAACTATATTAGTCGTCGTGTTTTTAACAGGATACACTCTTTGAAACGTCTTCAAAATTGTCTACCTATTAAAACGAAAATCTACCTTTGTCAAACAATTTTATTACCATTAATCAATTATGGAGACGTGTGCTATCCTGGTCTTAATAAAGAATATTTGTGAAAGTTGGAACGTCTTCAAAATTTATGCATTCGGTATATCTGCGGCCTCAGAAAATATTATCACATTTCTGAATACGGGTCACTTCTCAAATGGCTGAAGATCCGTGCTCGACGCCAACTTCACATACTTACACTTCTTTTTAACATATTAATAAATCTTCATAGCCCAAATTATGTTAGTGGCAAATTTAAAAATTTGTCTGCTCACGGCCTTGGGCTGCGATCTGAAAGTTCACACACCCAACTCATTCCTAAACATACCTCTACCACTTAAGAAAAATCCTTCACTGCCCAAGCAGCAAAAATGTGGAATCACCTGGATCCTGACATCAGGAAAATCACGTATCTAAATATTTCAAAGATCGAGTGAAAAAGTCTTGCACTTCCTGAAACCTTTTCCTTTGTGTCCTCGCCCTTTCTTGTCTTTCCCATCCCAAATCATGTCAATATTTTGTTTTCTTTTTAATTTACTTTTGTATTTTTCTAATGTGCTATGAAGAATTTTCATTGTAAAATCTCTTACAGTCTACCAAACTAAATTTCAACAAAGCTTTGTTATGGTTGACTGGAAGAATTGCTCATGTAGCAATAAGTGCGCCATATGTACTATACATAAAAGTTAATAATAAATAAATAATAAATAAATTATAAAATTTAATTTTTTATGCCCGTTTTTGCCAATACATTATTATATTCACTTTCTTACATATTAAACTATTCGATATTAACATTGTTTTTAGCATTGATTTCCAAAATTTCAAATTTCCATTTTCCACAAAAAAACACATGTATTAAGATTGCATTTAAACAAATAATATTTGAACTGCAAATAATATTGTCAGTATTTGTAAACATTCGCCTTTTCCCAGTCTCTGGCTTTATTATTTTCCTATAAAGATTTCAAATATTAACATTTTTTAAAAGTTACATTGTACTTTAAAAAAGATATTTATTCTGAGTAATGGAATGGTTATTTCAACAAAGAGTTGGTAATTAAAATGTTTATTTTCTAATTGGTCATGAATTTAATAAACCATTAATTTTGAAGTTAAAATTAATTTGAAATTTTTTTTGTTTGAATTAGGTAATTTTGTGATTGTTTTAATATCACCTACGGTAATAGTGAAAAATCAAAATCGGTTATAACAAATGAGAGTAAAAAAAATGTTATTTTAATTCGTCGTTTCAATTAAAATAAGAAAAAATACGTCTCTAAATTAAAAATTTACATAGAAACATACTTAAGTGCGCTTCATAAAGCTAAGATAAATACATTAATCATGTTTTTGTTTTACAGAAATATACGTTTTATTAAATTTTGGTTTGATTTACTTTGTATGCAACTAAAAAAAGTGATAGTATTATCCTATCATATTTTTTCTACGTTTAAAATATTTAAAGTTTAAGGAATATAATTTCTTTACCAATAATGATATATGATACACTTATTTGCATTAATATAGTATTTATGATAACTATAAATTCACGTATACTTGGAAAACTTGGGGAAAAAATCAGCTCTTCGTTTACTCACATGTGGAATGTTCTCTACTCATGAAAACATATTAAAACGAAATTACGTTTAATACTCAAGAATAAATAACGACTCCTTTAAAATGAAATTATGGAAAAAACAAATATTTACGATATATTTATATTTTATTTTACCTTCACAAGGAACCAATAAGTGTTTTCAACCGAAATAAATTTCTAAGAAAATTGAAATGATATTATACGTGCCAAGAATATTCCAATCCCTATGTAATATTGGCACGAGGGGAATGATTTATTTTCAATTTAAGTGAAAATTTTCTTTAATAACACAGACTGACATGTAATATATAGGAACGAAAATATACGTAACACGCCACAAAATTAAGGCTTAAACAATTTATTGCAATTGTGAGATTTATGCTAATTTAATAATTATTTTTAAATATAATAGCCTGTTTTTTATCGGGTAAGTTTAGCGTCAATTCAAAATCAACTTGCCAAAAATAAAACGAATTAAATTTGAGAAAATGTCCATTCAATTATGTTTATTATATTGACTGTAATGTTAATCCGTGAAAATATTACAACAGATTTTTTTATTGAACCAATTAAATAAATTTAAGCGCAGCCGTACAAACTTGTATGACCAGAGCTCAGTAGTCGACGGAATTGATCGAAAATAAAATCAGATTATACAATTTGTTTCAAAAAATAAAATTCAGTAAATACTAGGTATTTAAGCATTTATATTAGTCCTGAAATTGTAAATGAAAATGTAAACATTAGAAACATTATATTAAATCGATATCTTATAATATAAGAGTACCGTAAAACATTGTAAAAATTTGATGTAGTAGAGTCTATGGAATTATTATCTTCCTTGACCTTTTAATGAGTAGCTGTAGTTGAAAATAGTATATATTTTAAATAAGACGGCAAAGTTAAAAATGGATGTTCCCACTCTAAAATTTGCTGACTACAAAAAAGGAGTGTTGAGAAAATATTTTAGTAGCTTCCTTGAAAGGCCCGTTCATAGCGCTACGATTTTTTAGAAGAAAAGAAGTATCGAATAATGACCCTGTTTAATATTTAATTTTTATTACATACCTATTACACCTAAACATAACAAATATAATATTATTACAGTATAAAATAAAAGTTTGTATAACAAATAAGCAGAAACTTACTTTTTCCGACAAGAAATTTTATTCTTTCTCAATAACTTCGACTTTAGCAGAAGTAAAGGTGCTCAATATGTTTATATGGGACAAGTCAATAGTATCAAATTAGAGCTTTGTGTTCATGACGGATTGCTATTTTTAAAGGAAAAATATATACTGAAAGAAATAATCTTTATAATGTCTAACTAATAGCTTTCAAGCAAATGTTGATATAAGGCATGTTTTATCACTAATTTTAATTGTTTGCTAATGAAGAAATTCATCAGTTCCATTACGAACCACCAGAAAAAAATATTGTACAAATATTAAGCTAATTTAGTATGAGCGAGTCGACTTCTATAGTTTCAGCTAACCCTTGTGTAAGGCTGCAGAAAAGTGACGGTCCCCTAAGAAAGAATACTCATATAAAGTAAGTAGTGACAACACTGATCTATGCAGCAATTGCGGTGATTCAGTTCAGTCGATTTTTACACTGTCACAACTAATCTCTTAGGAATTCAGTAAAGAAAATACTTAATTATTTAAACAAAACAATGGAGCTCAGACTGCGTTACTGAAATAATGCAAACACTACTTATCTAATCGGCTATATTGAGGCCGACTTTGATTGAAATCAGATACTTAGTAATTAGATACACCTGCTATAAGAATATAACCACCGTTACCTTGTTCAGCCAACATACCACTGGGGCAATACAGATATATGGCCAAAGTGGCGCATATAGCATAGGATAGTTTTGATCTAATCACTGATTATTTAGGGATTACAATGACGTAAAGATGAATGATAAAACTAACATAACTTTCTGTTATTCTAAGTGAACAGAAAAATAGGTCCCCTTATGATCAAAAATTTAATTTATATTTAAATTTAAAGCCATTTTTGACACTACCAACAACCGATATTAAGTTATTTGGCAGCTTTGAAAGTTTGTAAAAATATATTCTTTATCTTTATTTTAATTTATAGCGTAATCGATGTTTAAACTACAAATGCTTCAACTAATTTTATTATAAAATTTTATTTTAAGTGATCATTTTTAAACTACCTTGACCAATGAAAATTATTCAGGTAAATTTAGTACTTGAAAAATTTTGTTAGCTTTTTAATATTTTTATATGACTAAAAATGTATAAATATTTTGTAGATAAATTATCATTCTGCATATTTAAAAACAATAGCTGTACTCTCAATTTCATTCGCATGTGAACTTTTAGAAAATAATATTAAATTAACTGTAAGATTAATACCTATGTTATCATAATAATAATAAAATAATACTGGTTTCGTAAAAAAAAAGAAAAAAAGGGGCTTTATGGGATCACTTCGTTGTCCATCTGTTTTTCTTCATATCAAGACCCCGTTTCTTAGAAACAGCTAGATGTATCAAGTTGAAATTAATACCAAATATTAAGATATTTGCTCCGTTGAAATCGTAAAAAAATCGATCGCCTAAGTCAACGCAATCAAAAAATATCGCCCATTTATGCCGTATATTTTGAAACAGGCAAATAAATAAAGACCTATAAGGTACTTCCCGATGATTTAAAATCGTGAAAATTGGCAAGAAACGAGGTCTCCAGTATAAGTAAGGGAAAAATCCGAAAAACGTAATTTGTATTTATATCAAGTAATTTTTTTAAAATATGTGCCTATGAAATATAAATTAGGCAATATATTTCCATTTAAAAAATTAAAATTTTGTAAGTAATTTTGTAGGAATATTATGTAATATTAAATGCATACCTTTATGTGCACTGAATCCTAGTGGTACAAGTTCCACTCGTGCTTGACAGGTTATTTTATATAAGTATATTTTGTACTAAAACGTCCAATTAGGCAATTTTTTACGGAACCAATTAATTGAAGAAATAATTTCATCATAATCGTTTTAGTAAATCTTGGCCAAAATACAAAGAAATAAATAATTATACGTAATAGAGATTTCACTTAAGACTAAAATGCCTTAGATTTGCCTTTGAGGTGCAATTCAATATAGGACCAATACAAGACTTTTTATATGTGTGACAAAAATCTCAAAAATAATATTTGTATATATAAGTCGATTCCCAAAAACTTCGTTTAAATTAAGTTAATAGTTTTTATATATATTGAAATAAATACAAAATTCGACAACAATTAAAAAAAATATTTTATTTCCTTATTGTTTTGCTTATGTGCCAAGCATAATCATTCTTTTTTTTATCTCGAAAATATATAGACAGCATAACTAATTTGTATTAAAATATAAAATGTAATATTAAAAGTGGGTTAAATGGTAAACAATTTTTTTCAGGCTAACCTGTCTAAACAGAACTATACAAGTTAACGATAAACCATGTAAAAATTATGTTACCGCGTTTTATATAATAAGCATATCATTATCAGGATACTAAAAAAATGCTATAAGAAACGTATTTGATAAATTAAAAAATATAAATAAAATTATTTCTTTCAATTTGGCGGAACTTACGAGTTCAAAATGTTATCTTGCGGAGCTTTGTTTTTCTTTTATATTGAATATATTTGGGGTTAATTTTGTAGAAATTCATTATCACTTAATTTTATTAATAACTAAATGAAATTACGAGATGTAGAATAACATCTACTTTATTTAAATCATTAACAAATTAAAAAACAGAAGCATTGTGAGAGTCAATGATTGTATATGTATGTAAAGGAACGTTTTTCTTCAAATGAATACCATTTGTTCCTTCAGATCGTCAGATATTGTGTTTTTATCTGTGAGTTTCGTTTGCTATTCACTTACGCAAATCGCCACCAAAGGAAACTAACTTGTAGTTTCCTTTGGTGGCGATTTGGAGGTAAGTGGCAATACTGGGCTGGCGTTTTGTTAATTAACTAATTAATTATTGCATATTTCATTGGAAAATAATAACAACATACTCGCCCATTGCATTAGGCGAGTATGTTATTATTTTCCAATGAAATATGCAATAATTAATTAATGGAACTCGAGGGCCCCTATGTCTATTCTTATATATATATATATATATATATATATATATATATATATATATAATATATTTAATAATTTTATTAATAATAAAACATAATTTACAATATATGCCTAAAAGTTATCCTTTGAGACATAAGTAACTCAGTGGCTAACGGTATGTAAACCGTATAAAAATACGAATCAGCTGAGGAAATCAGTTGATTTCTTACAAATATTTTGGCATTTTTACTAATGTCAATTAATGTGTAATTTTAGCATTTCAATTAGTATTATTAATTACACTAGGAGACATGTAGTTTTGTTGTCTGAGTATATAATACATGACTCTATATAAATTTGGGTAAAATATAATCGGATATCGTTTTGGAATACCAATGTGATGTCCGTTAAAATCTATCAATATAAATCAGCGATTGATTATTATCCCTACGTAGAAACTAGACTAATATTTGATTTACTTGTATGTGAGTCATAACAATTTTCTGTATAAATTTTTGCAGTATATTCGAATAAAAATTTTCCTTTTCGAAGTAAAAAAAAGTTATCATATTCATATCATGGTAATTTTAGCAGTTATATAAAGATATATCGAAGCATGCTTCAAAAATTTGGCATAATACGATAAAACGCGGATGGCTTGCGTGGAAAAGTGCCAACCTAATAAAGTAAAAAGCTTTTATAACTTTTTACTTTACTTTAAATCCCATCATATGGAAAGATTTTATTGATTTATCTAAAGTAGTACAAGGTAGAGAAAAGGAGTTTCATGAAATTTTGCGTCATTTTCGATCGCTAATGCCATATTTATAAACGAAGTAGAAGACAACTTTGCATATGAAAGATGTATTTGTAAAATTACATATTTTGACTTTAAATTTAATTTAACTGCAATATCTTTCATAATTTTTTTAAAGATTTCAATAAAACTATTACTTTTCACCTAGGTGAACGTTTTGCATGATTATTTTCAATTTCTTTTGATTTTGCCATATTCAATAAATGTGTATGCATTTATTACTTATATTTGCAGAATATAAAATGTTCATATTATTCTATAATATATTATGTAAATATCACATTAAAAATGTTGGGTACATGTTATATATATTTAACGATATTTATAAATTGTTTTAATTTTCATATATCAGTATAAAAAATCTAAAAGTTTTAAAATTACAGGAATGTAATTTAGTTGGTATTGTATTCAAGGCAAATTTACAGATAAAGTCAAAGTTTGGTTGATAAAAAGATGGGGTCGCTGAAGAAAATCATTTAAATTCTTGACCAGCTGTATTTCTTACAGTGTAGTTATTTGCAGTGACAAAGATAAGTATTGCTACTCAAATTTTAAGTAACGATTTTCTTCAGGACTTTTCCTGCTGGGAATTTTTTTATAACTTTGATAGTTGGCATTGATGACGTTTTACGCTAACAAAAAAACGATTTCCTCATAGCCTTCATAACGCATTTTCGCAAAAAGTCATAAAAAATAAATAACCGAAATAAAACGCAGAGGAAATGAAGGAGAGGGAACATTTCTAAGCAGTTAGTAATATCTTCCAAGTTAAGTTAGTTAGTAAATATTAATCACAAGCAAATGTAGAAATAAAAGGGAATACAAAAGTTATAATATTAATGGAAGATGGAATATCTAAGTGGAATACAAAATTTTAATCATATTATTTATACTGAAGATTACTGGTATATAAGAATTAATTTACAAGAATAAAATTTCCTTCCTGAAAACTTTGGAAGCAATGTTTAGCGGTAGCATAGAAGATCACAAAGCCATCGTCCATAGGTTCGCATATATTGCGTTTTGTTTCGCTTCTATTTCCTCCTAAATCCAATTCATGAAATAGAAGCATTTTTCAATTCTGTTTGTGAAATCTTTGTCTCAATAAAAAAATTGCTCATAAAAGGGATATTTTTATTATAAGTTAATTTAATATATGACTTTTTACCGAAACGAGATTAAACTAGTACAAATAAATGAAACTACGTGATGTAGTATTATTTCTACTTTCTTTAATTTCTTTACCACGACCTAGGTTTCGTTGCATTATAATATCTTCAGGTGGGATATTTGGGTGGAATATCCCACCTGAAGATGTTGTAATACAACGAAACCTAGGTCGTGGTAAAGAAATTAAAGAAAGTAGAAATAATACTACATCGTGATGTAGTTTCATTTATTTGTGAATAATGAATTTCAACAAAATTAACGCCAAATATATTCAATATTAAACTAGTAACAACATTTTTGTATAAATTTGACAATTTAAAAAAAATTATTTATGTTGTCCGTGTAATAACTAACAAAACTAAACAAAAGTGTAATTTCACAGAGACTTCATTATAATATTGATTTCATGCTAAGTGAAATTATAAAAAACAGAAGGTGTAAAATATAAATTAGAAATTATGTAATTGCTTCAATAAAAATTGATCGGCATAAGCCAACAGTCACGCCAAATATATGTAATACACCAAGGCTTGATATATGCCGAATTGTTGTTGTGTGCTGGTATTGGTCAACTTGCTTATTTTTTCTATGCAGCTCTTTGTAACGGGCAAAACTTTAGAAACAATATTTTATTTAAGTTAGAGCATTGTATTATATTTTTATACATTGTATTATATTATTTATAATGCCTGTATGTATAAATCGTGCAATTGTAATAACTTATTTTTTCCCTCTTTTTCTATGCTTTTGCATTTGCATTTTTTTGCAATGTTTCTAGTGTACGGTGTAATATTTTGTTATACTGAGTAATATTCTCCCAATTTACATGAAATATATTCATATAAAAGTGGTTAATTTACTTTTTAGCACTGCATTTAGTTACAATAACCTGTTTAGTTTCTTGCTTCAAATGTATTTTGCAAACGGATTTGAGATAGCTCACTAAATGAAGAGATTAGTTAAAATATGTTTTTAAATAAACTTTCTATTTAATTTTTGTTCTTCTTTATTAAGCAATTACCTATTATTTTTTAAATTGAACCCGTCACGATTAGAAAATGGTGGTGAAAAATTTACTGAAAATTTCGAAATCATGAAAGTTAGACATGAATATTTGCAATAAGATCTTCAACCAGAACTAACAAAATGCCTATTTCAGCGATTTGGAAAAATCGCTAACCGTAAATAATTACTTTATATCGAAACGTGGTCGCAGTCCCTTTTTAACTAGACAAAGTCGGAACTAGCTACTAATTTTTAATAAAAACAAATAAGTTTGACCTCTTGGCGCTAAAGACGATATAAAGAAATATTGTAAAATCATTTGCCTTGTTGTTTCGTATTTTAATTTTTTATTTTTCATAATAATAGAGAATGCCCAATATCTGCCTAGTCATAAAAAAGAAAGATATCAAGAATTATTATCTGCTTCTATGTAAAATTTTTATTCTTTTCTGTTTGCCTTAGAACTTTCCTTAATAAAAATGTCATTGAAATGTTTAATGTGCTGGACACTAAAAGACCCACTGCCTCAAGAAAAAAATTTTCTCTATGCCATAATGTGAAAATAGAGATGGATTAGTGATTATCATATATTATAAATTGTTGATACCTCTATTCCATATTTATTATCAAAATTGATATTATACTGGTACCGATACTATTATCGAAAAAGAATCGAACTTAAAAATAATCTCTCATACCCACTACAGAAAACCAACCTATTTAAGAAGTAACACTTTCTGAAACAGAGTAAATTTAATACTATTAAGAGATAGTTTTGTTGCTTTGAAAAACCAAGGGATATATTTTAGTTATATATTTAAGTCATTTTGATAATTTGAGAGACTATATCATATTCATTTTCCATTTTATGTTCATCATACAATTGTTTATCATTTATATTTTATTATGGTTTTATTTTTAAAAACATTATTCTCAAATTATAAGTGATAGCTGGAATATTATATTCATGTGCAAAATTACTTTCAAATATTTCGAATTTTTTGTTTAATTATTTAGGGCTGCAGAACGATTTAAATCATATTTGACGTTAGATATGAGAAAGTGGAAAAAAAAATTGCAACTGGAATTTGAAACACGTCTAAATGAGATATAATAAAATTTACCTGTAGAATATAATAAATAAAATATTATTTATTGCTGATAAGAACACTGCTTTATACGCTATAAATACCTATTTCTATATGATGATAGTAAATATAAGTTTTAGATATATAAACTCATATATATTCTCATCCACAGCCATCAACACTATTGAAAATGAATGCTTATAATTTGAAAACATTGAACCACTTTATATTCATGCACTTACCATCTACAGCACTTAACATATTTGCAAATTTGTGGAACGGTAAAATTTTATGCTATTAGAAACCATTTTTATGTAGGTGCAATTTTCATGTTTCATCGACCAGTTCTCAACTAATTATAATGATGTGTTTTACCAAATAGTCTGATGTGTTTTACCAATAGTTTACCGACTTCAGGGAGATTAATTCAAATCGTTGTTGCGTAGAAGTACTATTTCACAAAAGGAGATGATTTATATTTTAATATTTAAACATTTAGTGCGAAATTTTTTAAACCTCAAATGTATTTGTTTCTGATCAATTATTAGTAAGTGATTAATTGATAATTTATTTTACCTACATTAATATTAAGAAATAATTTCTGACCTATTAAAACTTTTTTACTCGCCGTAAAATAAGAGCTCAACCTTCAGCAGGAGATATGCTTGTAAGCGTTGTAAGCATATCTTTATGTTTAACTTTGTAACATAAAATATGTAATATTTTTTGCAACCACTCTTGCCATTAAAAATTACTTTTAAATTTTTTGTCATCTTTCACTAGTTTCTTCTGAATTGAAGTGTAGAAAATGCCAAAATCTTTTCTCTCTGCTATCGTTGGAGATATTTAATTCTGTCTTTTTATACATCGATAAAGGCGATTATATATGTACTTTATCTTTTTACCACTTAACATGTTACTGATTTGCGTGCGCAACCAACGAAAAAGAGCAAATAGAATCGGCACCCCTGCTCACTAGACAAATCGTATCATATACAAAACATTTCGTACGCAAGCATTGCCAGTTTTTAATACCTAGCGCCGGCAAAAAATCTTGTTTTTTGAATATCATTCTACGAAAGTGGTTTACATTTTAAATTTTCTAACTGCAAGTCATCAGCGTATTTCAATATATCTTTGTTGTTTTATTCAAAATTTTCTTGGTTTTGGTCTAATAATTTCCTTAAATTCTTTATAATATCCTCTTTCTTTCGCTTCATTTTTTTTGCACCTTGGCCACAAATTTTATAATTAAATCAATCGATCTGCATAGCAGTATTAATTACATTTGTTTACAAAATCGTGGCGCTTTAATATTATCGGCATTTTCCGTTTCACGAAAGAAATGGTAAATCTAAAATACTTGCAAAAGTACCTTTCTAAAGGAAATAGTTTTGGTTTCAAAGCCGATATATACAAATATACCCCGATCGCGAAAAAATATGAACAAGTTTTAAAATATTTTCAGGAAATAAAATAGCTGAAAATTTTTAAATGAAAAACAACATAATGGATCACTTCTTGCTACAGTGTCCTTTTTTCCGTCGACGAATGCCCTACTACCGTATCTGTAAAGTAAATATAAGCATATTTTCCTAACATTTCAATTTAACTATAAAAAGTAATATAATGAAACATGGATTTAGATTCTTAACTATATATATTTATAATACCATTGAATAATTTACTCTAGCATATTCAATTAGTTCGTAAGTATCCTTAAATCTCTGTCGAAATTTTAAATTATGCTTCTTAAACTTTCACCAACCTCGTTTTATGAAATATTAGCTTTTTCATACCACTTTTCCTTGTTTCTTTTTCCTTTCAAGCCAGTAATTTAATTTTGTTTAACTAAGTCAGAATGGTTTGTCAATAGAAGAATGAACAGTTTTGCTTATGTTTTTAGTGTATACATCCCTATTTTCAAAAATGCTTCTTAAAATGTGAAAATCAAATTCTGGAAGACATACGTTGAAAAAATATATTGTATTTTACTGATGAATATAAACAGTAATGCAAACGACTAATTTAATTAGCTGAAGTGAAAATAAACTGTCGAATTGTTATTAAACCAATACACTACATGGAAGCAATTTCGTACAACATGGTAAGGTAAGGCAAGTACAAGGCATTGACTAATATACTCCGTTCTTTTTCTTCAACGACTCACTTTTCTTTCGCATTAAATCAATGTGTTTAAAAAGTATATATATATATATATATATATGTATATATATATGTATACATATATATATACATATATATATATATATATATATATATATATATATATATATATATATATATATATATACTTTTTAAACACATTAATTTAATGCGAAAGAAAAGTGAATCGTTGAAGAAAAACAACGGAGTATATTTGTTTTAATATATGTTGATGTTATTTTAGGCATCCAAGTTTAAAAGGTCACAGATTAAAGAAAGCATGAGATAGAATGATTTTAAAAAATTTCATAAGACCAGATTGAACGCAAAAAGACAAACTATAAAAGTAATATTATATAAACTAAATAATGATAAATATCTTAAGTTTCAAAACTTATATAAGTAGTGTAAAAATACATAGAGAGGTGGTTATCAAATAATAATAAATGAATATAATGATATATAAAATGATGGCGTATAATATAACATATAACATAGCGTAGAGACGTATAATATAGCGTAGAGTCATATAGCGTAGAGTATAATATAGCGTAGAGACGTATAATATAGCGTAGAGTCATATAATGATAGCGTGGAGACATATGTACATTACATTAAAAAGTTAAAATTGTACATTAAGCTTGATGAATATGCAATCAGTAATTTTTTTAAGCCTTCTACGAAATGACGTGATAGTCTAGACTGATACAGATAGGCTTAGTAATTCTCGCGACGCTATATCGTATATTTTCAATACAATATTTGTATATTTTCAACACAATATTTGCTACGGAGATGTGTTCAGAAGAACGGAGAAAATTTTATCTTAATCAGCTTAATTTTTTGCATGACTCTAGCCAATTACTTTATCTGACGGTTGAGAATATACACATTTTACGACCAAGATTTTTCATAATAATTTTAACGATATTTATTTAAAAAGTCATAAAAAATAAATAACCGAAATAAAACGCAGAGGAAATGAAGGAGAGGGAACATTTCTAAGCAGTTAGTAATATCTTCCAAGTTAAGTTAGTTAGTAAATATTAATCACAAGCAAATGTAGAAATAAAAGGGAATACAAAAGTTATAATATTAATGGAAGATGGAATATCTAAGTGGAATACAAAATTTTAATCATATTATTTATACTGAAGATTACTGGTATATAAGAATTAATTTACAAGAATAAAATTTCCTTCCTGAAAACTTTGGAAGCAATGTTTAGCGGTAGCATAGAAGATCACAAAGCCATCGTCCATAGGTTCGCATATATTGCGTTTTGTTTCGCTTCTATTTCCTCCTAAATCCAATTCATGAAATAGAAGCATTTTTCAATTCTGTTTGTGAAATCTTTGTCTCAATAAAAAAATTGCTCATAAAAGGGATATTTTTATTATAAGTTAATTTAATATATGACTTTTTACCGAAACGAGATTAAACTAGTACAAATAAATGAAACTACGTGATGTAGTATTATTTCTACTTTCTTTAATTTCTTTACCACGACCTAGGTTTCGTTGCATTATAATATCTTCAGGTGGGATATTTGGGTGGAATATCCCACCTGAAGATGTTGTAATACAACGAAACCTAGGTCGTGGTAAAGAAATTAAAGAAAGTAGAAATAATACTACATCGTGATGTAGTTTCATTTATTTGTGAATAATGAATTTCAACAAAATTAACGCCAAATATATTCAATATTAAACTAGTAACAACATTTTTGTATAAATTTGACAATTTAAAAAAAATTATTTATGTTGTCCGTGTAATAACTAACAAAACTAAACAAAAGTGTAATTTCACAGAGACTTCATTATAATATTGATTTCATGCTAAGTGAAATTATAAAAAACAGAAGGTGTAAAATATAAATTAGAAATTATGTAATTGCTTCAATAAAAATTGATCGGCATAAGCCAACAGTCACGCCAAATATATGTAATACACCAAGGCTTGATATATGCCGAATTGTTGTTGTGTGCTGGTATTGGTCAACTTGCTTATTTTTTCTATGCAGCTCTTTGTAACGGGCAAAACTTTAGAAACAATATTTTATTTAAGTTAGAGCATTGTATTATATTTTTATACATTGTATTATATTATTTATAATGCCTGTATGTATAAATCGTGCAATTGTAATAACTTATTTTTTCCCTCTTTTTCTATGCTTTTGCATTTGCATTTTTTTGCAATGTTTCTAGTGTACGGTGTAATATTTTGTTATACTGAGTAATATTCTCCCAATTTACATGAAATATATTCATATAAAAGTGGTTAATTTACTTTTTAGCACTGCATTTAGTTACAATAACCTGTTTAGTTTCTTGCTTCAAATGTATTTTGCAAACGGATTTGAGATAGCTCACTAAATGAAGAGATTAGTTAAAATATGTTTTTAAATAAACTTTCTATTTAATTTTTGTTCTTCTTTATTAAGCAATTACCTATTATTTTTTAAATTGAACCCGTCACGATTAGAAAATGGTGGTGAAAAATTTACTGAAAATTTCGAAATCATGAAAGTTAGACATGAATATTTGCAATAAGATCTTCAACCAGAACTAACAAAATGCCTATTTCAGCGATTTGGAAAAATCGCTAACCGTAAATAATTACTTTATATCGAAACGTGGTCGCAGTCCCTTTTTAACTAGACAAAGTCGGAACTAGCTACTAATTTTTAATAAAAACAAATAAGTTTGACCTCTTGGCGCTAAAGACGATATAAAGAAATATTGTAAAATCATTTGCCTTGTTGTTTCGTATTTTAATTTTTTATTTTTCATAATAATAGAGAATGCCCAATATCTGCCTAGTCATAAAAAAGAAAGATATCAAGAATTATTATCTGCTTCTATGTAAAATTTTTATTCTTTTCTGTTTGCCTTAGAACTTTCCTTAATAAAAATGTCATTGAAATGTTTAATGTGCTGGACACTAAAAGACCCACTGCCTCAAGAAAAAAATTTTCTCTATGCCATAATGTGAAAATAGAGATGGATTAGTGATTATCATATATTATAAATTGTTGATACCTCTATTCCATATTTATTATCAAAATTGATATTATACTGGTACCGATACTATTATCGAAAAAGAATCGAACTTAAAAATAATCTCTCATACCCACTACAGAAAACCAACCTATTTAAGAAGTAACACTTTCTGAAACAGAGTAAATTTAATACTATTAAGAGATAGTTTTGTTGCTTTGAAAAACCAAGGGATATATTTTAGTTATATATTTAAGTCATTTTGATAATTTGAGAGACTATATCATATTCATTTTCCATTTTATGTTCATCATACAATTGTTTATCATTTATATTTTATTATGGTTTTATTTTTAAAAACATTATTCTCAAATTATAAGTGATAGCTGGAATATTATATTCATGTGCAAAATTACTTTCAAATATTTCGAATTTTTTGTTTAATTATTTAGGGCTGCAGAACGATTTAAATCATATTTGACGTTAGATATGAGAAAGTGGAAAAAAAAATTGCAACTGGAATTTGAAACACGTCTAAATGAGATATAATAAAATTTACCTGTAGAATATAATAAATAAAATATTATTTATTGCTGATAAGAACACTGCTTTATACGCTATAAATACCTATTTCTATATGATGATAGTAAATATAAGTTTTAGATATATAAACTCATATATATTCTCATCCACAGCCATCAACACTATTGAAAATGAATGCTTATAATTTGAAAACATTGAACCACTTTATATTCATGCACTTACCATCTACAGCACTTAACATATTTGCAAATTTGTGGAACGGTAAAATTTTATGCTATTAGAAACCATTTTTATGTAGGTGCAATTTTCATGTTTCATCGACCAGTTCTCAACTAATTATAATGATGTGTTTTACCAAATAGTCTGATGTGTTTTACCAATAGTTTACCGACTTCAGGGAGATTAATTCAAATCGTTGTTGCGTAGAAGTACTATTTCACAAAAGGAGATGATTTATATTTTAATATTTAAACATTTAGTGCGAAATTTTTTAAACCTCAAATGTATTTGTTTCTGATCAATTATTAGTAAGTGATTAATTGATAATTTATTTTACCTACATTAATATTAAGAAATAATTTCTGACCTATTAAAACTTTTTTACTCGCCGTAAAATAAGAGCTCAACCTTCAGCAGGAGATATGCTTGTAAGCGTTGTAAGCATATCTTTATGTTTAACTTTGTAACATAAAATATGTAATATTTTTTGCAACCACTCTTGCCATTAAAAATTACTTTTAAATTTTTTGTCATCTTTCATTAGTTTCTTCTGAATTGAAGTGTAGAAAATGCCAAAATCTTTTCTCTCTGCTATCGTTGGAGATATTTAATTCTGTCTTTTTATACATCGATAAAGGCGATTATATATGTACTTTATCTTTTTACCACTTAACATGTTACTGATTTGCGTGCGCAACCAACGAAAAAGAGCAAATAGAATCGGCACCCCTGCTCACTAGACAAATCGTATCATATACAAAACATTTCGTACGCAAGCATTGCCAGTTTTTAATACCTAGCGCCGGCAAAAAATCTTGTTTTTTGAATATCATTCTACGAAAGTGGTTTACATTTTAAATTTTCTAACTGCAAGTCATCAGCGTATTTCAATATATCTTTGTTGTTTTATTCAAAATTTTCTTGGTTTTGGTCTAATAATTTCCTTAAATTCTTTATAATATCCTCTTTCTTTCGCTTCATTTTTTTTGCACCTTGGCCACAAATTTTATAATTAAATCAATCGATCTGCATAGCAGTATTAATTACATTTGTTTACAAAATCGTGGCGCTTTAATATTATCGGCATTTTCCGTTTCACGAAAGAAATGGTAAATCTAAAATACTTGCAATAGTACCTTTCTAAAGGAAATAGTTTTGGTTTCAAAGCCGATATATACAAATATACCCCGATCGCGAAAAAATATGAACAAGTTTTAAAATATTTTCAGGAAATAAAATAGCTGAAAATTTTTAAATGAAAAACAACATAATGGATCACTTCTTGCTACAGTGTCCTTTTTTCCGTCGACGAATGCCCTACTACCGTATCTGTAAAGTAAATATAAGCATATTTTCCTAACATTTCAATTTAACTATAAAAAGTAATATAATGAAACATGGATTTAGATTCTTAACTATATATATTTATAATACCATTGAATAATTTACTCTAGCATATTCAATTAGTTCGTAAGTATCCTTAAATCTCTGTCGAAATTTTAAATTATGCTTCTTAAACTTTCACCAACCTCGTTTTATGAAATATTAGCTTTTTCATACCACTTTTCCTTGTTTCTTTTTCCTTTCAAGCCAGTAATTTAATTTTGTTTAACTAAGTCAGAATGATTTGTCAATAGAAGAATGAACAGTTTTGCTTATGTTTTTAGTGTATACATCCCTATTTTCAAAAATGCTTCTTAAAATGTGAAAATCAAATTCTGGAAGACATACGTTGAAAAAATATATTGTATTTTACTGATGAATATAAACAGTAATGCAAACGACTAATTTAATTAGCTGAAGTGAAAATAAACTGTCGAATTGTTATTAAACCAATACACTACATGGAAGCAATTTCGTACAACATGGTAAGGTAAGGCAAGTACAAGGCATTGACTAATATACTCCGTTCTTTTTCTTCAACGACTCACTTTTCTTTCGCATTAAATCAATGTGTTTAAAAAGTATATATATATATATATATATATGTATATATATATGTATACATATATATATACATATATATATATATATATATATATATATATATATATATATATATATACTTTTTAAACACATTAATTTAATGCGAAAGAAAAGTGAATCGTTGAAGAAAAACAACGGAGTATATTTGTTTTAATATATGTTGATGTTATTTTAGGCATCCAAGTTTAAAAGGTCACAGATTAAAGAAAGCATGAGATAGAATGATTTTAAAAAATTTCATAAGACCAGATTGAACGCAAAAAGACAAACTATAAAAGTAATATTATATAAACTAAATAATGATAAATATCTTAAGTTTCAAAACTTATATAAGTAGTGTAAAAATACATAGAGAGGTGGTTATCAAATAATAATAAATGAATATAATGATATATAAAATGATGGCGTATAATATAACATATAACATAGCGTAGAGACGTATAATATAGCGTAGAGTCATATAGCGTAGAGTATAATATAGCGTAGAGACGTATAATATAGCGTAGAGTCATATAATGATAGCGTGGAGACATATGTACATTACATTAAAAAGTTAAAATTGTACATTAAGCTTGATGAATATGCAATCAGTAATTTTTTTAAGCCTTCTACGAAATGACGTGATAGTCTAGACTGATACAGATAGGCTTAGTAATTCTCGCGACGCTATATCGTATATTTTCAATACAATATTTGTATATTTTCAACACAATATTTGCTACGGAGATGTGTTCAGAAGAACGGAGAAAATTTTATCTTAATCAGCTTAATTTTTTGCATGACTCTAGCCAATTACTTTATCTGACGGTTGAGAATATAATACCATAATCTTATTTGAGTCGAGCGTTAACTTCGCCATCCCTGCAATGCCCATTTGGCATTTTGAGGACTGTGTTTTTTGTGAATCATTACAAAAATTAATTCGATAATATTAAGGCAGACTTCGTGGTTTCTGAAATCATTTTTAAGTGATATTTACAGGTTTATATCAATATTCTAGAAGATAATGTAAAGAAGGACTGGCCTGAGGAGTCTTAGAACATTCAATGTAAATTTATTTAGTTTTAATGTTATATCAAGAGAAAAACAAAATAATATTCACTATAATCCATAAATGAATTCATTTACATAATTCATACCCCTTTTTCCCCTTTTTTTCTATAATGTCATAAAATTTCACATAGAGTTTAGTCAAGTAGAATCATATACACAATTAAATGAAACTACATGATGTAGTATTATTTCTACTTTCTTTAATTTCTTTACTACGAGTGGGATATTAACAAAAATCCATAGGTGGGATATCAGCAAAGATCTTTGCTAATATCCCACATGAAGATGTTGTAATACAACGAAACCCAGGTCGTGGTAAAGAAATTAAAGAAAGTAGAAGTAATACTACATCACGTAGTTTCATTTAATTGTGAATAATGAATTTCTACAAAATTAAAACAAAATATATTAAATATTAGAATCGTATAAATAAATACAGCGCGATTTGTTCATTTTTTTGTATACTATTCAGTTTAATTTGTTATTATTTACAAAATATAATAAAATATCCTTAATTCCCAATTGAATATATTATAAATGATATTACTTTATCAGATTGTTTAGCCATTCTTTTAGATACTGTAAGATCTATCAATTTTTCTCACTTTCTGAAACTTGTAATAATAATTTTGGTTTCATTTATTATCCTTGATAAGCTCTCCCCCTCTTTCTTGTCAGTTCTCAAATGGTTCTCAATATTCGTATTCTAATTAACTTATTGTATATTTATGTAATCAATTCATACGTATATTTATGTATCTGTTCAGATACGTATATTTATGTATCTGTTCAAAATTTGCCTGATTATCATTTTCATAACCTAGTGGCAATATATGGAAAAAAAATGTTCGAATCTTGCCCTTTTGTATATCGTGATCTATTTCCATAACTAAATAAATAGCAAGTTTTACTTAGTTTGTATGTAATTTAAACTTAATACAGTAGTATTAACTGTAAATTTGCTTTTTCATAGGCAACGATTATATTGTATGTTTGGTTCTCATTATTTCTTTCATAATAGACAACATACATATGTTATATAAGTAGCGTAAGGGTATTCTATACATTACCAAATGTTAAAATTCCTCTTCGTTCCTAAGTATGGTGGCAGCAGAGCATCTCCAATGGTGCAGGTTTTGCACATAGTTGTACTTAATAACTTAATCAATTGTTGTTTAAATTATTTTGGACCAATAAACCCTAATTTGCGTACCTTCCCTTTTATATTCAAAGCAAATTTTCTGTGACAAATTAATCAATATTATAAAATAACCTTCGATTACATAAATGGAGGAGAAAATTACAACTAATTACTAACATTATAATAAGTCATTTATTAAAAGTATTTCTTCCTTCGTCAACATAATTGGTAAATTATTAAAAATTATTGTATGAAGTGGTAAGGAAATGAAGTCAACATTTTTTAAAGAAGACAAACGTGCATCTTTGTTATCGTCGTTCTTTATTTCAATTAAATAAATTTTCATATATGCGTCATATAATCCGATTTTCTCCAAATTACATAACTCATACTCCGATATAAAATTGTCATGCTTATTAAGTAAATTGGTCGTAGTAACTGTTATTATTTTTAAAACATCTTACAGTAATATTTAATAACCGAATTAGAGACGTATTCTCAAAAGAAGATACAATAACTGACAAACATAACAAGCTTTGTAATATTGCGGTAGACGTACAATACATTCAGAGTTTATTTGCCGACTGTATATGGTGGTTAAGGTTTGTTCTAAAAGATGTGTGAGGTGGTTAATGTCTGTGTTAAAAGTGTGTGAGTTTAATCTAAGTTTAAAGAAAAAATTGTTTAGTCATAGCATAAATGTTCCTATTCTTGTAAAAAATATATGAATTATTTTATTTAAATAGTAACTTTTGTGTATACATAAATATTGTATGAATAATAAAAAAAATTATCTTCTTTTAACTAAAAGGTATACACAAAAGTTACTATTTAAATAAAATAATTCATATATTTTTTACAAGAATATGAAAAATAAAAATGGTCATAATGAGTATCGTGGAGTTTTCTAAAGTCGAAAAAATTTTGTAACTTCACATTTCTTCAGAACAAATTATACAAAATTATGGTCAGATATCTTGAATACGACCTAATTGTTCACTTTAAATAAATTCTTGTCGCTTACACCAACACACGTCTTCTATAGAATGTATTAGAATTTAATCGCCTCAGTGTTATAACACAAATATATGTAGACGACAGTATTTTGATTTTTCAACGCAATAGAAATCATATATCTTCTATCTACTCTGTGAAAAGTTAAACCATTTTAATAATTATTCTTCATGATTCCCTAAATATTTATTTTCAAGCGCTTTGAATCTTTATTTTAATAAAAATACAGTACGATACGTTTCCATCAAAGTTGATACGATAACAACCCTTACCTGATATAATTACAAAGTCATTATTGGCTTGTTTCGGTGTTAAACTTTTCTCATGAAAATCTTAATAATGATGTGGTATTTAATTTAGGTAAGTTTTTGTAACGAGTACCATATGATCAATAAATCTTATGTGAAAAGAAATTAATATTAAAATGATACGACCGAAACTCCGTGTAGTTACCACTGATGAGTTACAAAAAACCATGAAACATATTCAAACAACTGTGAGTATTTTATATGTGAATATTTATATAAGCTTGTGAATTGCTTGACACGCTCTATAGTTGAGGAACAGATTGTTGTTATAAATTAGGTACATTGTTAATAACCTTCATCTGTAAGGTAAATAAATGTACTAGGATTTGTGAAAAGTTGATTTTATGCAACGTTTTGTTACTTCATTTCAACGCTAGTATGATTAGGTGTATAAGATGTACGATAAATGGAATTTACTCATAGTTAGTTAAGAATGTAAACCAAATTGTTTGTTATATGGTTAATTTCATTTTACAAATAAAAAAATTACACAAAGAACATCAAAATGTAAAAAGTGCTAGGTCAAAATGTAGAAGAACATCAAAATGTAAAAAGTGCTATATATTACCTAAACACTAAAGTGTCATAATGGAAGCATCTAATGGTAAAGTGAAAATGGGTTATCGGTACAAAGAATTATATAGGAGAAAACTGTATTTAATATAGAACAGGAATTAGGAAATTATATGATATAATAGCGAGTTTAAAAAAAATACATATGCAATAATGATATTTGCTTAATTATTTACGCACATACACACGCGCACACACGCACACACTCACACACACACACATACACACACACACACACACACACACATATATATATATATATATATATATATATATATATATATCTATATATAAAGATTTAATGGAGAACACCGCAGTTGTTATGTTGGGGCTGGACATATTTCATATCGGTTGATGTGGTAGGTATTAGGCAAGAATGAATAATATTGGAAACATATTTTTTTAGTTCTTTGGGATAAATGGGTATTGGCATATTAATAGAATGTTTGCACAGCTAAATGAAAATGTACTAATTTATTTCTGTGTAAATAAATATAGATTATTATTAGATCAAAAGTTTACTAAAATATGTGTAATAATAAAAAAGATGATAAAATCATAACTTCGCTAAATAATGATCCGTAATAACACATGAAAATTTATCCATAAAATTATGAAATGTGTAGAAACACCATTATCTTTAACAATTATCTTCTCATATCAGTGATAAACAAATAAATTATATTGATTTTGTTATACGAAACCCTTCATTATAAGGCGAACAAAATAAATTTCTCTAGTTTTACCCCCTTATTAGACTAATTTTTAAGATCTGCCATATAGTTAAACAACCGTCCAGCTACTTGTAATATGAAAATAAGGAATATGAATATTTCATACCGTAAAAAAAATATTCTTGACATGAATTGGAATATATTTTGTTTTATGGTTTATTACGCATTTTTAGAAATATATTTCTTGAATTTTTACAATAAATCTCTATATTAAATTTTTGTAACTACCATTTTCAAGCAGGATTATAAATGAAACATGACATTTAAAAAAATCAAGTCCATATTTCGTCCTCGTCAAAATATTCAAATAATTGTCAGCGATAATTATACAATGAGATATGTTTTGATATAATTTACTCTATCACTGCACCAAACGTAGTTTTTTTTCATCAACATATTTGTATCAGACAAATGGCTGGACAGACATATAAGGGGCGTTACAAGGGTTCAAATTTTTCTTTTAAATTTTACTTTTTGAGGTGGAAACTCTCGTTTCAACTCGTGAGCCTTAACTATTGAGAAACGTAAGCCCAATTTCAGCAATAACAATTATATATTCTACCTGCTATTATCAAAAAGTCGTAACTCTAGGTATTTGGAGAAATATTTCCCACCTTCTCCTAATATTAGAAACAAACGCTAGAAAAATTGTAAACAAAAATAAATAGAAGAAACTAAAAACAATCTATTAAATGAAATGGTGCAGAAAATCTTGAGAGTGGATTGCCAGGCTACTTTGTAGCAAACACGATTATTAGACACGATATACGTATGTATGTATGCATGTATATATATATATACATATATATATATATATATATATATATATATATATATATATATATATATATACATATATATATATATATAATAAGTCTGCATAAAATAAAGTATTTATTGATCAAATTTTAAATAACTATTCTACCGAAAAAAAATCAGATCTTTAAACAAAAATACCGCAAAATAATTATTATAAAGTAGTAAAAATTCACCAAGGCATACAAACCTCAATCTATTTTTATACGAATCGACGACAAAACTTACATAATGTATTTATCGGACTATATTATCGTATTTCATTTGAACTGAATTTATATAACAGTTTAATAAATTCAGTACACATATAATTGAGAAATTTTGTCTCGAAAATACATTTGTTCGTTTTAGAAAACAACACGTTCCCGTAGATTTTGTAATATCTGCAAGCAACTATAACCCACTTCAAGTTATTGTAATTCTGTTCATTTATATTAATGTATTATTCTATATGATGCTTCTTCATTTTCTGCGTATGGAAACTTTTTAATGTATAAACGTGTTTCTTTGTGCGGCTCTATTTTTTCATATGGAAATATATTTCAATAAATTTAATTTCGATACATCATCGCTTAACTGGCTAATATCACGGGAACATGAACTAAAATTAAAACATTATAAAATAACATCTGCACTCAAATATCATTGAATAATCGGACCAATAATATAGCATCAACATTCTAAATAATTAATACGTTTTGACTTTATAAGAGGAGACTGTGCTCGGCTTAATAATAATCTCATGCTGCTTAAGGCGTGCAAACAGGCAGATATGTTTATTTTATTAAAATTTAGGTATACATGCAAAATAATTTATAAATTACAACTTCCTTAAAAATATTATTAATATTAGATGTGCGTGTTTAGATTATAACGTGGCCTTGACAAAGTTTTAATTTAGAACGTTACTTTCGGTGTAAATCCCCGAGTCTATATACTTTTCTTGTATTACTATTGCATATTTATCTTGATAAGAATGTAATTAGTGACAAATACTCGTAATAACGGAAATAGTCAGTTAAGAAAAATTAAAGAAGAATGAGTTAATTATTTTCCTTATGAAACCTTTGTGGTAATATTATTTATAATAACAATATTTACTAAACATAAATGTGAGAACTAAGACTTTCGATTAAATAAGGAAGGCTGCAGAAATTATGATTAAGAATAAAATGTCGTTTTCTTTATATTCCAACAATTTATTAAAATATAATTGTTCAACACTAAAAATTATTTTTGTTTCAGTAACTCGTTGCAAACAAAATTAAAATAAAACTAGTAAGTCAAAAACCGTATAATTTAAAATAACAATATTTTTAAATACTTTTATATATGTTCGGATCATATTTGCTGCATGGAACTTAATATCTCCAAAAATTTACATGAAATCAATTTTGAATTTGATTCATATATCGTTTTTAAAATGGTCAGAAATTTCAGCCTAAAGTAAGCATAGACGGAAATAAAGACGTAACAGTTGAGCGGTTACATTCCGTCAAGTGTGACATATTTATTTCCGTCTCTGCTTGCTTTAGGCTGAAATTTCTGATCATTTTAAAAAGGTTATATGAATCAAATACAAAATTGATTTGAATCTATAATAATATTAATAATTTTTTATTACTATTGAAACGCGTGGATGTGTAGACAAAGTATATAAATTAAGTGCAATACAATGTGCCTTTTTCCTACTTTTTCTATTTTCATCTAACAAATAAAAAAAAAGTTGCAAATTTATTTATTTCAAGTAGGTGATCAATAAACTGCGTGAATAACAACGCAGCATACAAAAACACAAATTTGAAGGGAAACTCTTTGCAAGTCATGTATATTTGGATGTTTAAAATAAAATATCTTTTAAAAAATAGTCTTCGAAAAGGTAGGTACTAAAAACAAAAAAACAATTTATTTAAAATAGGAACCTACTTATTTGCAATAAATGACTAAGTTACTTATCTTTGAAGTCGGGGCCAGCACCGCCTATCAACTTAAATAAATGTAATTTTTTATATTACAAATAAGCACGTTATGAATCTATTTAGTATTGTAATTACAATAGAAGTTAAAATTTTAAATTTACATTATGAATTAAATTATAATACAAATTTATTTAAGTTGGTCGAGAATGCTGGTACCGATTTCAAATTAAGTAACCTAAGTTGGTTACTTATTTTTGAAGTCGATTTTTTAAAAGATATTTTATTTTATGATTTTAAGTGATTAATATTAATTATCACAATTATTTTCTTTCTTAGAATATTGAATATTTACTAAAAGTCAAGGGCAGAAGCTAGTATTTAAATAATTTCCTCTTTGTCTAAAGTTGATTATCAATATTACATAGAAATGAAGTGATAGTAGTAGCTGACAATGATTATCTGTCACCCGCTCTTAAGAGTTTGGTTCTCCATATCCGAAGTCCAATATCAGATTTTGCAAATTAAAAACTACCATTTGAGGAGTTCCGTTTCCCACATCCAAAATCCAATATCAGATTTTGTAAAGTAACAACTAACCATTAGCGTATGTATTGAATCACGATCGATTTACTATCATCCGTTAAGGAGTTAAATCATTTATTTTCAGAACTCATCATCACACACTGATCTGGTCGATGGTGCAGTTATTTTTCAATGTAAATATTACCAGTAAATATCTTGAATTACCTTTGATTTATTGCCCTCCGATAAGGAGTTCTATTGATCATCTCTAGAACGCATAATCAGACTCTGACATGATCTTTAATGTAGTATTTTACAAATTAACAATAAGTGTTTTTACAAAGTAATTTTTACAATATCTTGAATCACTTTCAATTTACTGCCATCCATTAAGGAGTTCCAATGTTAGAACTCATCAACAGATCCCGACCAGGACTCATCGACAGAACCTGACCTGATCGACGGTGTAGTTATTTTGCTAAGTAATAACTACTAGTAGCAAATATCTTTAACGACGGTTGATTTACCAATATCTGTTAAGTAGTTCTATTGGTCACATCGACAACTGATCATCAGACGCTGACCCAGTAAGTAGTGTAGTTATTTTGCAAATTAACCACAACCAGTAGCAAATATCTTGAATCAAAGTTGATTTACGGCCATTCATTAAGGAGTGTCATTGTTCATTTTCTTAAATAGTTAAAGTAAGCTCAACGATAACTTTTTTGTGCAAATTTTTGTTAAAATAATTTATAGGTTAAAAAATAGGTTTTTCATATACAAATTGACCCATATATAAATTCCCATTAATTTTTTTTTCAATTTAAGCATATTCAAATTGGAAAACATGGCTTTTTCATTATATGTTACTAATTAAGTGTAGATGTTAACATATACTGTTAGAAAAACGGCCACAATTTTATAATGAATGGTACTTATCTCTTTCACAGTTTAATAAACATGTCGTTAATCTGAAAAATGTTGTATTTAATCTCTAAAAATAAACAAAATTCACGACTATTTTCAAGGATCATGATAGGTTCTTTCGTGAATATGCAAATAAATTTTCTCATTTCTGTGGTCTATTAATAATTTATTGTAACTTAGACTGCTTGCAGAATGCAAAATTAAAAATCGGCATTGCTTTATAACATGTATAATATGAAACACGGGATAATATTCAAGCATGTCCATAACATCTAAGACATTCACTAAAAAATCGTTTATTTATTACTACGAGTAAATTATGAGTTATTTTGAAATAAGAAATATGTTTTGTACAGCCCGTATTTCTTAATTAGTAGGATTGATATAAACTTTGAATTCGAGTATTGAAATGAACAATTGTAGTTAAATTAAGTAATATTATAGGAAGAAAATCCTCTTTTCTTTGAATTCTTGTAGTGAGCGTTTTTTATAGTTTTCCTCGCATTGCTGAATTCAATTTCAACTTTATAATTCTACTCTATTTTCAATATAACATAGCGCTTCTAACAAGTCTACATGTTCTTTGCATGAGAATTGTAAATCAATCCTCTACCATTGATATATTCTGATTTCAATATGTCACGAAAAAGCCGTGGAGTTACAAAGCAAAACTATATACATTGTTATTCACATATATTACAAATATACGTTATAGAATATAACTATTAATATATATACAGTATAACTTCGTATTGTGTCTCAACAAAATCAAGACATATGTACACACACACACACACACACACACACACACACACATATATATATATATATATATATACATATATAATTTTGTAGAAAGATTTATGATATCATTCAAAATGCAAAAGTTTATGTGAATAAATTAAAATTCGGAGGTATGGTAATGGAATAGTAACAGAAAATATTCAAAATTACATCTACATCCGAAACTTTACTTGATTATATACAGAGCTAATATGCTACGAAAGAAGGCTTACAATTCCTAATATTAGTAATGCGCCTGATACTTAAATAAATGTAAGTCAAAATATTGCTAAAATAAAAATGTATTAAATTATATGATTGTTCTAAAGTAACAATTCATTTGACAACCTATGATTTGAAAATATACACAATACACAATTTTGAAAAAAACACTCGATCGAAACGCAGTTTAACAAAAATGAATTCTTCGATATTTGTTTTAATGCAATTGCAAGGAAATATATATTGAGGAATTATTTGGGTAGTTAATGTGCGGTTAACAGTTTACTTTATAAAACTAATGATCAAATAAATTATTTTCCATCGAAACTAATTAGTATATTATTCGACTATGGAAATCATTTATAGTCGGTCACTATTATTTTAAACATCTATTTGTTACAGGCATCTTAGGTGTAATAGAAAATGTATTTAAATGGTAAAAATATAACATTAATATTATTTAATGGTTTAATCGAAATAATATATGCGCTAAAATATTTAAATGTGCCTACTTAAATGCCAACAAAACTCTCTTAAGGCAAGTTATAGTCAGGCTTGATTTGGACGAATAAGTTGGATACATAAATTTTATTTATCTGTTTTACATTACGGGTTTAAAATTCAATGGATTTATTTTTAAAATATTTTCTTTGTTCTCATTTACTTGACAATCAAATTAGTTTCCTATTTAAAATTGACAATGTATGTACAAAACTGCATCTACTTTATAATGTAGGTCAACGTGTGAAATAAATTATTACTGCAGATAATAAATTACGCTTGGAATGGAATATGGGTAGGGTGTGAAAGAATTAATTATTGAATAAGTTTTTATATATAATACGATAGTGTTTGTACCCGACTAATTTTCTTTTGTATATGGAATTGACTATTTATTTTAATGTCTTGGAGTTAATAATTCTCCATGAATCCGTTTCATTTCATTTGGTCTATCCTCAAATATTTTACTACAATTTGATGAACTTAATGTTAAAAATTTTAATAAACATGACGCGAAATATTTATATCGCCTAATAATTATAACTGGTTTGACTGGTTCATGACTGCGTGAACCTATGTACTGGAATGTAATTTTTGTTAATTCGTTTATAAATAACAACTTTTATATGGTATAATTATAATATGTATTTCATTAAATCTATCATTGTATTTGTTTTTAACAATATGTATATAATTTGTTATCGATGGCCTCTTTAATAGAGCAATTTTAGATACCGCGCAAGGTAAACCAAAGTCAATTCAACCACAAAACCACAAAACATAATTAGGAAATCACAATCTTCTCCTTTTCGATATGTTATAATATTCATCCACAATTCTAAAACTTGGTAGACGATTTCCATTTCTCCTTCCCAGTTAAAGTAAAGTCAGTCAACGTCCAAATTCGGCTGCAAGTTTCCAGCCTAATCTGCTTCGGAAAAAGTTTGAGGCTGCCGCCGCCTCAAAGTTTGCCGCTGAACGTCAAGTGATACGTTTTCCACGAATACTTTTTGAATTGAATTTTTTGGCTACATTTGTTTATCTCCAGCTACATAATTTTTTTCACGTAGGGTTATTGAATATTAAAATGAAATTTCCCTTCTCTCCATGGATGCTTAGCTCCATCCAGTAGTTCAATGAGAAGCCTTTTTTTTCCAAATTATGTATATTAACATGGTAATTTTTTATTCGTCTAACAGATTTTCTTATTCTATGCTACTACTAGGTTGCAATACTAATTCCTATATTTTTCTAAACTTTTAATTTTTGTGAGCAGCCAATTACGAAAGCTACTTAACGCTAAATTCAAATTTGTATTTTGAAAATTATACGTAATGATTTAGTTATTTCTGTTATCAAATATAAACTTAAAAGTTCTGCGTGCCGCGATGAAGATATTTAGAAAATGAGCCTATTTAAAGCATAAAATATTTAATTATAAAAAAATATGTCACTTAAAGTCGCAGTATAAAAATTTTATTTTAATTTTAAACTATAAGCTAGTTCCTGTATCTTTGGAAGTCAATGTAAAATTGTGAATCCTTGCATAATATTTAATATATGGGTAACATATTCAAAGTTAAAGGTCGATTATTCGATTATACCATCAAAAATGGTGTCTATAATTTAAGGTAATTGAATAAATAACCACAATTAAATTAAACTACGTGATGTAGTATTATTTCTACTTTCTTTAATTTCTTTAACCACGACCCAGGTTTCGTTGTATTACATCTTCAGGTGGGATATTAACAAAGATTAACTCTTAGGAACAACCAACAGCATTTATATGTTACAAACACAATAGCGGAAGCCTGCTTTGTGCGGATTTTTCCATTGTTTATGTTAGTGAGTTTATTGCAGGGGCGCAAATTCAATATTTGAATTATTCAATATTTGAATAAATAACAATTCAAAATCTTAAACTAGTTCAAATCAGTTTTCTAAAAGTATGATTATTACTATTTCATTTCCAGTAAAGAAACAAATTCATAGTGGTTTTCGCTGGTTACATCAAACAACTTACAAAATATTGTTACGAAATTTATTACCATCTTTGGCTTCGTTTTGCCTTAAGATGTATCCAAAATAAATATAATTTGAAGATCATAATATAATTTCCGTGATGAAATCACCGAGGTGCTTCTTTCGGGTTTAGTTTAAACTAAGAAGGATCAAAAATGGTATGAGAAACATTATTCTGCATCGTATATTTTTTTCTTACTGCTAAATATTTTTGTCACAAAGGAATGTGACCAGATTTAGAAAGTTTTGAAAAAATATTTTTTTTTGTAAAACTTCCCAGAAACTAAAACAAGTTTTTAATCGATTTCTTAATTTATTTCCATAATATCTTTTAAGTGTGGCTATATGTGTGCATGGAAAAAAGTATCGAGTATTAAGTACTTGTTAAGAAATTATTATTTAGGAGTTCTGACCTCGGAACCATATATTTGTTGCTTGACCTGCGTTATGTATAACCACAAGAAAAAGTTGATAGTCCTTCTCATCTTCATACGTCATGGAATGGAGTTGTCAATATTCCTACAAAAAAGGGATTGATTGTTAATCACCGTACTTAGAGATTTCATATTGTGTCTCACTAATTTAAACCCTAATATTGATAAATTGTTATCCATTATTTCCAAATTCAAATATTTACATGCTTTTTATAATTTTTAAGTATATATTTCATTAAAAATAGTTTTTTCTTTTTCTAGCGTTCCTTAACTCAAAAGAAAAACCAGAACCCTTCTAAGATCACTTGCGTGTCTATCCATCCGTATATCACAGCCGTTATTGTTAGAAAACGCTAGACGAAGAAACTTGAAATTTAGGATACCAATAAAATATTTATTTGGATATTGTACTAGCTGTAACTTGAAAATACTATTTTGGCAATTTAAGAAGGGACATATTAAGTACTCGATTTTTTTAAATTCCTATATATAGTATAGGTTATTTTCTGAGAGGGCTGGCCTTCAATTATTATAAAGATCTCAAAAATATTTTCTTTCTTATTTCTTGGTATTATATCTTCACAAACTGTACCGAAATATACTAAACAAAGTATATCCCACCACCTTGTTTCCGAAACTACTCACCCAACTTTAAATTATGAAAAACTGGTTTTTTGGAAGCTCTCGTAAAGATTGTAGGAAAATTATAACGATAACTCTAGATATTACAATTTATCAAATTTGTAACATGATTTTAAGCCTACGAAAGATACAGTAGGTAAAGTTTTTTCACATTTACAGCCGTTTGAATCTGAAACCCTGCCATGTAGAATTAAGATTTACGATGTAGGAATAAGATTCGGCATAGTGAAATATACTTTGCACGTTAACATCTCATTTTTAAAATATTTAACCTTATGGAAAACTAATTCAAATACCTTGTTATGAGAAACAAAAACATTTAACAAGTTTTCAAAAAAATATACTCGTTCAAAAATAGAACATTCCCTAAACTGCTGCCCCAAAAATCATGAATAAAACAGTGTCGGTGAAATCAAACTAGGAGACATGAAAACTATAAAGGTTATTCCAGATCTTTTGACTTATGAAGTATGTATCGTGTTTTACACAAGTAAAAATATATTCAAGTACAGTAAATTCAGGTTGCGAAATATTAATATTTGTGAAAAATTTAATAGAATTACTATACTTGCAAATATTTAAAATGCCTAAATATGTACAAAACCCTCACAATGCAAGTTCTACCCAAGTTTGGTAGGTTTTTGTTTTACAATTAAGTAAAATATATGTTCTTTCCTTTGCGAAAGAATATTTCTTAATGGGCATCAATATGGCAGCTGTGAAAGAAGTGTTTCATATTTATATTTTTACGGTAATTCATACTTGGAAAAAAAGGAAATCGGCAAAAAACCTGTGTTGTTGTTAATAGTTACCAAGTTATAGTTAATAGTTCTGTAAGCATTTTGCTTATATCGCTTTAAGTAGGTAAACTGAGAAATAAACAGACTACGTGAAAGAAGTCTCAAATAAAATATAAAGCCAATATTTTACTGCATGGCGGTATTAGTAATTGTATCAAAATGATGGTAAACCGACTATATAACAATTCTTTTATAAATATGTAGTATTTTACTATAACCGTAAATATACCGACAAAATTAGTAGTAGTTGGTATTTTAGTTATTTTTACTAAAATAACAACTACTACTAGTTTTATCACTATATTTACGATTCTAGTAGTTGTTACTTTGCAAAATATGATTGAAATTGGACTTCGGATATGGAAAATGAAACTCCTTTCCTCCTTTTTTTGGAAAAAAATCTTCAGGCATGACGGAGTTATGAGTTAATTAGTTAGGGTAACTACAAATGATGAAATAAAAGAACGGATGATGACACAAGTAGATAAAGAATTTGGAATAAAATGATTTTAAAAGACATTTGAAACTAATAGAATACATCTGATAATAAAAACGTATAGACGAAAGTATTTATAAAAAAAGAAAGACACAAGTAAGGTTAGCTTGACGGAAATATAGTGACAACAAGATTTCGCAGGTTGGATGTAAGTTGAAAGAGTCTATTTTCCAAAATTTATAAAAATGTATTGAAATGTTTACTCAGTCTTATCCAATAGGACGATGCAAAAGGCGCATGAGTTAAGCCTACTTCAAATTAAATATGCAAATAATTCTTTAAAGCAAATGATGGTAACGTTAATAAATTAGTGGAGGAAGTAAAAGCAGTCTGTAAAATCCATTTACGTTACACTATGTTGCGTTATTGTTGCAGAATAAGGTACGATGAAAAATATTACTATGGTCAATAAATATATGTCTTTACCAATCTTACTACCTGTGCAAAAGCTAACTACAAATATTCAATTTATTTCAATAGGTTTTCTCAATATTTCAAATTACACTTCTTTAAAATCACCATTCTCATTTTTAGTCTCATTTTTCACTGCATAAATTAGTCTTCAAATATATTGTTCGCTTACTATTGATATACAGAAATACTTCATTGAATAAAAAAGCGTAAATTTGTTGGAGCAAATGAAGAAAAATGGTCAAATGGTGTTAGTGGCTGCTGTTTTAATTTATATTGCAGTACTGAAGGAGGAAAGGCACATAATGTACTTTGATTCTCTGATACTGAGTGGGATAAAAAAAAATAGTGAGCCGTCACGGTTCGCCTGTCAGATGTGAAACATCGCGTTCGTACAAGTAATATGCATAAAAGACAAGATTATTACAGGAACTAAATATAGCATAATGAAAAAATAAAATATTACGAATTTCTTACAGAAAATGGTGACTTTATTTAATAAACATTTATTTACAATTAATACAAAAATAATAAAGTATAGGTTATGTGTACCGTAGTAAAAAACAGCGTCGAACTGAGTGAGGAGGGGGTCGCGTAGTCGGTTGTACATGGCGACGTGTCGCCTACACTACTACACTACATATATACTATATATATACCTTAGTAGCATGGCTTCCCATCGCAAGGGTCGCCACTCCAATGATCCGGTTTATACCTGCGCCTATAGATGTTTCACATCAAAACTGGTATATTAAAAAATCTCCATAATATGTATTTTCCTAGAGCATCGAGTTAATTTGTAAACGTACGTGTTTATTTATTATTAAGTTCATATTTGTTATATACAATAACGCTCTACATTACGAAAAAGTTACAAACTTCTTGTAAGCTTTTTACTTTTACTCAAACTTTGTTAATCTCTTCCTCGTTTCCTAGCATCGTAAGCCCTATATCAACAAAAAATACATTTACAAGATGTGACATTACCGAGAAACTAAACTGGGTAAGAACTTATTGAATTCGTAAGTGTTCGGTGGAAAAATGAGATCGGAGTTTCAAACTGGGAAATGTACGAGCAAACATGCCACCTACAGAGCTTTGTGTAAAGTTCACCAACATAAGTCATTTGAGGTTTTATGTAAAAATGAATTTCGCGACAAAATGACTGCTTGACGATATGGAGACTTTCAATATTTGTAAATTATTTTAGTACCACTTCAACAGATTTGAATAAATGTTGATGTTGAAAGAACGAGTTTAAGGAAACATCAAAATATTACGTTTAGGTGATTGGTGAGAATCTTTATTTATCTCATATTAACCGCGAACGCCGTGTACTTACATTTTTGCTCTACTATTTCAGTGAAATATTGTTTTATTGTTTTTAAATATCCATATTTGGTTTAAATAAATAAAATATATTAAATGCTAATTTTTAATAATAACAGTAATGAAAACAAAATAAAAAATTTCAAATAATGTTGTTGTAATATTCCTTTAGTTGAAAAAACTTTTTTTATAAGTTCACTTTTTTAACTCTTTTTATAAGTTTTAAAATAAAGAAGAAAATACGAACCCACATTTCACTTTTTAGCAAAAAGAGGATCAAAAAAAATATTGTAACAGTCAAAAAATCGAAATAGAAGTTTTCAAAGAAATAAATTCTAAATCAAAATAAAGTACCAAAAATATATTTTTTTACTTACGATACGTTAAATATATATCTTTACTTATGTAGTTAAATGTATCTAATTGATACATGTGGTGGACTTATTGCTTCCAAACCAATCTCTTACAGCCAACCAGAACATCAGTTCAGCCTCGTTCGACGAGTGGACGGTAATCGAACCCTGATTCCCCCGGTGTGCCCTTCCGTCAAAAGCCGTAAGCCTTGTGATCGACTTAACATATCACAGCAAATAAAAAGAATACTAATAATAGAGTATAAAAATAAAAAAAAATGTTTTTGTACACACACGTGTATTCGTCCTTCGTAGAATCTGGCGCCTGAACCGCTCGACCGATTTTGGGTTTACCATGAATATTTTCAGATGTTCATTGTTCGTTTTTTCCTTATTTTGACAGGGTACATACCTCAAAAAAGATATTAAAAATCTTTTTTACCAAAACAACTCCAATGCTTCTCTTTACACTTCTGGCATAATGAGTATGTTGCAATCCTAATAATATTCAATAATTAGTTTTTGTCTGGAAATAATCAGATTAGGAAAACTTTCACAAAGAACACGAGTAAATTTCACGTTTTTTTCTCCAGCGAGTATAGATCGTAACGGAGGTGCCCTGCGATGAATTGATTAGTTCATTATAAGTTTTAAATTACAGATATTGAATAAGGAATAAAATAAAAAATTACATTTTGTCTCGAAGTTCCAAACATTTCTTCGTAGAAACGAGTTCCTTCCCAATGTCAAAATATATGATCAGCATTATTATTATTATGATCAGCATTATAAATGTTAGTATCTGAAATAATCATTACTATGAATGTAAGACGCTACACATCAAATACAATTTTATCGCCTAACATCTGTTATAAAAATTTTTATGGAATAAATTTGTTATGTTTCATTGAGCCGAGCATTACCTTCAGCTTTACGTAATGTTCTGCATTTAATATCACGTTCAAGATGTTATGTCCGTAGGCATGTTCCGTTATCACTAATAAAATATATATTTTTTCCATTTTAATGACAAATGTTAATGTTTATTTTTATTAATGTATTTTTTCTACTTTCATACACATTTAAAGAAATATTATTGCAGAAATAAAAAGAAGTAAATTGATAAATACCATCGGTTAAAAATTAGACTCGATAAGTATTTTATATAGATTTGAAAATAGAGTTAGTTATAATAATTTCTTTCAATATGAAAAATTAGACGATGTATGAAAGGATTCAAGAAAAATATAATAAAATATAGATAATTAGAATAATTTTCTGTTCCTCAATGCGATTTCTGCTTACGTCCTTGTATATTTTTCATCCAATCATAAAGTAATTTTAATATTCTCACAAATTAATAAAAACCTGTTTGATTTATTTGGTGAACATAAATTGGTTAGATAAATTGCCTTTATCCTTATCACATCTTTCGTTAAATATATTGTAGCGAGATATCAGATATGTTTCAAGCTTCTTCTAGCTTAAAAATGTTTAACAAAAAGTTGCAAGTAGATATGCTTAGGTTAATATCAGAGGTTAAACATTTAATAAGTTGGTTTGCAATTTCAATTAAATTCTTATATCTTTATAGCAGTGAAATAACGATCATATATTACTTATCCACTAAATCCAAATTTGTACGAAACACAAAGTGCCACAAACAATTTTTAATTCAAAATTTACTAAGTATAGTACATAAGACCTTTATCTAATAAATAAATTCAATGTACAGAATCGCTCTTTTCAAATAAATAATAAACTGTATATACATACAGAGTGTCAGGAAGATTAACTAATAACAATCCATTTAATAATGCATTTTTATTGCAAAAATAAAAAAATATATTCCTTGGTGATAGAAATTCCTTAGTGATAGAAAAAAAATTGTGAATGTGTATTTTAATTTTGCAGTTCAGAAAGTTGAAACTTGAAATTATAATAAAACTTGAAGTTACAGTAATTTTTGAGAAAAGTTAAAACAAAACGATTTAAATTTAGCCATATTATAATGAAAATTCATGTCTTTTGCGTCCATCTTAACAGTTATAATTTCTTAATATTTATTGTTTATAATTGCACAACTAAAATAACAGATTCTCAAATGTTTGTAAAAATATATATATAGCAACATATTTATATTTGTGTGTGTGTATATAAAAGTGAGTATATACATATATACATACACACACGCACATGCGCACGTGCACATGCACACACACACACATATATATATATATATATATATATATGTAAATATGTATATATATATATATATATATATATATATATATATATACATGTATGAACATTATTATATTTTTAATTTTGTTTTCTTTTCACCCGTAACCTTAGACAGACTGGTCATTGACTCGAGAAAGGTTAAATGCAAAAACTGCAGTAAATTATGAGATCCTTCACGATATTGCTTACTTTATAACCACTAATTGTATATGAAATATGGACGTGCTTGTATCTTTTAAAGAGATAAGAATTTAATATCTCTTTAAAACATAATAATGCCAAATATCATACCAGAATGTTTATAAGTGCAAGTTCATCATTTTGATACATAATTTTGCTTACCAAACTGACGTTACATTGTAAAAAATTGTTTAATTGGAAGCCGAATATAAAACGTGACGGTGCACATTACTCCCGCACCGCAAGTCTATGAATATACCCGAGCTGAGCTCGAACTGTAATTTTCTTCGACGACCACCGTAGGATCTAAAAGAACTGGACATCCCGCACACTGGATGATCGTGCGAGGAGTCATCGACGTGGTATGCCGCCGTTGCTCGCGCCTCGATGCCGATGGATGTCGGGGTGTTGACTTCCTCCTTATTGAAATAGTCTTATGTTCTATTATTTCTATTATCTGTTATATTATTTCTAAGTTCTATTATGTTCATAGAAATTGTTTTGTAATTTGATTGTCTGGTATTTCCTTATATAAGGATAGTTTACTATAATTTAGTTGTCGCTCTTTGGTAAGTCAGCGCCGATATGCATATGTATATATATATATATATATATATATATATATATATATATATATATATGTTTATATATATATATATATATATATATATACATAAAGGGAGCGATGGCCGAAGTTGTGAATGTGAAGTCCAACTTTGCCAATTAATCTCATATGAATTGAAAATTTCACTTGTTATCACTTATAACCTGAGTTTGCAATCTGACGAAAGTAGCGACCTACAGTAGAAGATCGTTCCCGAATTTATATTCATAGATAATATTCTTTTAATTGCAATGTGGACGGATGCGGTTCATTTATCTGCTGTATTGCATTTGGTTTGATCGTACGTTCATTCCTGCATGTGTATGTAAAATTCACACATGACTTATACGTGTCTGTATTTTGCCTGCCTTGATATTAAAAATCTAAAGCCAATTGTTTACGGCGAGGCACTCCTCAGTAGTGGCCGGTAACAGTTGAGATACGATAGATTAAATTTCAAGAGACCACTTGAACCTAAAATAGTTATTGTTTTTTGTTAGCCTTGTACAATTTCATTACTGTTCCGTTTAATTAAATACCGTTAATTTGTATTATTTCGTTGATTCTATTTATATCTCTTTGCAACTGAAGTTTATAGCAGTATAGATACCTGCCGTCTTTTCATAATCATTTTTTATTTTACATAAAGATCTAAATTAGAAAATATCGTTTTACATTAGAGTAGCAAATACCTTCAAGATACACCAACTTTTTCATTGATGCGAATATACGATACGTAAAACAATATTAAAACAAAATCTTATATACATACATATATGCACGCATGTTGTTACATATCTAATATTCATTAAAATGTAATTACGTACAAATAATCAAAGAGCATAATCTGCCAGATTATTATGTAAAATATTTATTCAAATCTCCCAGTTTTACTACGTTAAAATGTTTAGTAACCTTGACATGAATATTACATTTAAAATGTAGGTACGATAATGGCTCTTAAATCAAAAATTTAAAAAAAAATTCCATGGAACTTTGACAATTTCCATTTTTTCAAGATTGTGAAAAAAATAAATTAAAACTAATGATAATATTTGTGTTTTGATCATTTGTGGTAATATTAGTGAAATAAGACAGTATATTAAAGAATTTAAATAAAAATGTGATTAATTAAAAATTTTAATTTCACAGAATACGATAATAAAACATTCCTCAATTAATTCATTCATCGAATGTTCGAAATTATGTCCTTGAATCGAAACACAGTCTACATCTGTTCACGAAATTACGACGCACACAAAAAAAGAATTATTCATCTTACCCGCTATACTCAATTGTAGTTTGGTTTTTTATTTCGTAAATCACATTCGACGGTCATCTCATTGGAATAAACTTATTAATAAACTAATTAATAATAAAAATAGAAATTCAAAGAAAACTTTCGGATTTCAAACCGACAAGTTCACTGACCAACTGTACCACACTTAAAAATTAATCTACGTGAAAAATCATGGTTTAACTGTTATCGTACGCTCCGTGCGTAGACGCGCCATTATGCTGGTACTCCATTTTCTAGCGGGCGTCTTATGAGATACTTTGTAGTAAATCGGTCCTTTCGCAGAAATTGCAAATATCGTGCTCCATTTAAATTTGAGGACAGCTCGATGAGACCAGTAAATTGTCTATCAAATTCCACTCCACAAATTCACTGCGAACTGATGTCGGAAACTAAATCTTTGCATGATATACCAATTATTATTTGTATTTTGCATGTTCAATTTTTCAAAAAACATAAATTTTATTTACCACTTCACATTTTTTTTCAAATATTTAGGTCTCTCGGTAAAATAGTTTAATTTGAAAAAATTGCATCATGTTTCCAAAATAACTTCTGCAACAATTGAACACTATATGCATGCATGCGTTCCCTTCATAACACATGATGAAAAATAAGACCTGGTATGCCAATAAGTCTTTAAATTTTACGCACAATTAACATAGGATAATTTTCAATTTCAGTTAGTATTTATTTCTCTATTTCACTGACATTTACGGCTATTATAAATTAATTTTAAAAACTAAACCTTGCCGTTACGTTTATTTGCTTGTACAATTTCCTATAAATCTTAACTCACAGCAAATGTTATCAGAAAGAAGAAATAAATATTATTGAGAAAAGGTTGAAGCTGAAATTATTAAGTGGAGCCCACAACAGTCATTTACCATACAAATTTCATCCACATCATACCAAAAATTAGATTAAGTAAGCACCAGCTTTAAATATAAAAAAAATATTGGTTGTCTGTAAAGTCGGTTTACGGACGATAGTTTTACGTGATAACGTCATAAAGAAACATTGATGAAATAAATTCCGACGCTTGGGCCGATCGTGCCTCTCTATCACTTGCTTCGCACTCTCGCTTGCACGCTTAGGCTCAGGCGGAACGTGACACTTTTTCATGCGTGCAGCCGGTTGTAATCGATTTATAAGACGTTATTACGTCAATATTTTCCCCATAATATATTTCCTACAGTAGCCTAAATTAATCGCTTATTTTTTAGATTTCTTTAGAAAAATAAGTAAGGGAAATACATATTAACTCAAAAGTACTACAAAATTACTACCCGCAGTTTCCTTATAGTAATTTTTGCACGTTCTAAAATATGTGTCCACTCGTATGTTTTAAATATATATACAAGACACGGAACTTTTGAAGCTTTTTATTCCACTGGAAAATCCATTTAAAACTCCAAGAAAGTGACCATTACTCTTTCGGTCGATTGCATTGTTTTGAATTATTTTGGCATTGCGTTTTTTTAAATCACGATATATATTCTTGTTTATTTACAAGGATATAACAGACTCATGTGTCATCCTCAATTACAATTCTATTCGAAACTATTTGAAGGATCTGCGCAACAAGTTTATAAACCTTACTTATAACGGTAAACGCGTACTTGATTTTAAGTAGCTATGAGAGCGTTATATGTCTTGCACTGGCATAAAAAAATGAGATTTTCATGAAAACGGTGTATTGTGCAAATAGATGTTGTCGTCTCTTAAAGTTATTATTTTTAACCTTTGCTAGCAATTTTATTTTTATTCGAGTACCTTACTTGATCTCATTCACATTCTCTTGTATAGTAGCCAAAATTAACCTTCAGGAAGGTAAAAATCAGCGAGGGAAGGTAAAAATCAATAATTTCCCTGTTTCACTTACATTAGATAGATCACTTTAAAACATTCAAAAATTACTCTATCTTATTGAGGATAATTATAATATTTTCATTGATTAGTTATTAATTTATTAACAGTTTCATTTTTAATTTTGGCCAATAATTTAGAATAATTCATTATGGTCATTTTCCCCGAAGAACGTAAAAATCCTCATTGGGTATCCTTGTGTACATGAAACAGTAATAATTTTGGCAATAAATTTAAGTGTAATTTTAATTTATAAATAGATGATGCAATAAAAGAAGTAAATGTAGATATAAATATAATTACTCGAGAACGCAACCATCACTTTTAAGCAATTTTCATATTTATGAAGTTCATTATACGATAATGTAATTAACTTTTTTAGGTCCTTTAATAGAAGTAAAACCTGTTTGTAATTCAAAGTAATTAGCAATTTATTCACTAAAATTTTACATTAACTTTTCAAGATTGGTCTGTTAATTACCCATATATTTTCCTTGATGACATAAAAATTGTTTACCTGAACTACAAATTTAAAAACCTAATAAAATTAATAGATTTTTCCTGTACCATATTTTTTTATATAACCCCAAGGTGTTAGCTTAAATCTGGAACATAATTTGTTTAATAAAAAAACTCCAATTTTGTGTCAACACAGCTAAGGATGGCGAAAATTAAATTGAGCTCAATACAATGAGCTCAGCGAGCGTCCAATGTGTATTTAGTGTAAAAATATATTTCAATATTTTCTTACCTTTTTTTATAAAAATTGTAATTTAATATTTATAAATTAGGTGTGAAGTTTCTGTATCTGTTACTAAATATACATAATGGTGTTGTTTTGAGGTATATACTGTTAAAACGTAATAGCGAGTATTTTGTGGAATATATCATAGTTGATGTAGATTATGTATTAAAAATATTTACTTCTCTTGTGAAGTAAGTTATTGCAAAGTAATATAGTATCGGGAAAAAGGAGAAATCGGGAAAATTATTATATAAAAGAAAAATAAATAATGGGTACAGTAATTGAGATTTTCTTTTATATAGTATTATTATATAAAACAAATCTCAATAACTTAACCTAGTTCGGTAGAATGAGATGAGAAAGTTTCGAACGAGATCGATTCTTTAATTTCGTAAACGGCTCTATTAAAATTTTAGTTTATCTCGTGACAAAACATACTCTCAATAAGACATAAGATATCCTTTCATAATTATAATCCTCTAATAACGTCATTTTTATAATTCTTAATTAATTAACAGTCAATGTTTGTAAACTTTCAATTATCTATAACCGTATATAGAAATAATAAATATTATGCTTGAATTTTGCTCCTTGAAATGTGACATATTTTTCTACTTAAAGGTCTAGGAAATTTCTTCTCTCATAAAAATGTGCGAGTATTATTACATAAAATTTAATTAAATTAAAAAAAATGATAATCAAATAAAATATCAAAATAATTGTCCTGTTAAAAGAAAGATTTTGTGTCATTTGATCTTCACGACTTTCTCTTTTGTACCCGAAATATATTTTATTTTAAATGATAGGTCACAGACATGCATTTCAAAATCACAATTCGTCAAAATATAATGTAGTTTTCCACTAAACAGCATATTTTATACCAGATGTACTACATCTGGTATAAAATATTGTGTAAAAAGAGAAAGGAAAGGAAAATAAATTATGTGTGGAAATCACTTATCTAAAATAATCAAATAAAAAATTAATCAAAAATATTTCTTGATGATTCGCGGATATTAAATACTTTTTTTAAATTTGCAAGTTTTTTCTTCTTTATTTGGTTTATTCGTTACGATAAAAATAATATTTAGCTCCAATAAATATTGAACAAAAAATTTAGATCATAAAAGTATTTGGTCCAAATTATAATTTTACAACCATATTTAACATAATTAGAGCATTTTGAACGGTGTACATTTCGGCGTATGGTGTACTATATTACTCATATATCAAAAATGGTAAATTAACTTTCTTTTCAGTGTTATCTGAAAATTAAAACTGAAATAAAATGTGCTTAAAACGTACACAATTTAAATAGATTGTCCAATAGAAGGCCACAGAAATATACAATGAAAATATTTACATAGCCGTAATATTCAATGAACAAGTTTTGTAAAATTTTTTTGGAAAATACCATTTAAAGAAATAACCGTAAAGGAACGGCAGTCTATTCTAGTTAAAAACTTATGTTCTACGTCACAGAAGAAGTTATTTTTAAAATTCTATTTTCCGCATTAACCGAAAAATTAAATTCAAATTAATTATGTCAGTAAATGCATTTGAATACGATTGGGCAAAGATGCAGTAAAGAAAATATTTCAGTTTTGAAACTGGACATTAATATACAAGTTAAATTGAAGTTATTTAGCTTCTGGTCTGCCCTTTCAGGTGGAAAATAATCACTAACTTAAATAAATTTGATATTCTTGAAAGAAGGTATCGTAGAAAGCAATTATATATGTTGCCGTAAATATTGTAAAATAAAAGGACATTATTTTCTTGTTCCCTTTTAAATAATGAAAATTAATATATGTGAATCAAACCCTCTTAAACATCACCTGCTGGTTTTCGCGAAGGCTTTTTGAATTAACGTTATCTGCCGAATACTTTTTTAATAGTTTTAAATTTTACTGACATTTGTTCTGAAAAAGTATTCTTTTCGGATTTGACAAATATGTAAATTTTCATGATTCTTGTAATATCAAGCTAAAAACAAGATAAAATTAAGTCATTTTTAAATATACAGACATAAATTCAGAAGAAAGTCTTTGCGCAATAGCAAAAAGAAGTAGATAATTAAATATTTCGGGTTCAGTAACATTTAACACGGATGTATTTATTTTATTGGACATATTTGGAAAACATTGATTAAAATAAATAAAACCTAAAACAAATTATTATTTCGATATTTAAAGAATTTGTCGTCTACTAAACCGTAATTATCATTGAAAAACAAATTGGGTACAGGACATGCAAAACTTGAAATTTTGGCAAAATAAATATGAAACTTTAACAAAAGATATTCAAACTAAAGAAAATCTAAATTTAAATTTCTACATTTCTACACATAATTTGAAAATCATTTTTCAAACTTAAAGAGATTAAGAAATAGCTTAAAGCCATAATTTTAATCAGATATTCCACCGTAAGAAAAATAAAGTAACCTATATCTGACACTAACTTGTACGTATATATTAGAGCACTCATTGGAGAACTCCTAATGGAATAATCGATCAAATTTTCAAAATAATTTTTTAATTTTATTTTAAAAAAAGGAAAAGAATATTGAATTCGATAATTGGTACTCAAAGTAATTCAAAGTAAGATCTAAATATAACACCTACCATATGGATGTAACATAGTATTTTGGTTAAACAATTTATGTATAGGAAAACCCTAAGTAGTCTAGAGTATGATGGACTTTAAAATCCTGTCTTAGCTTAATTTTTCGTATGATTATTTTGACTTAGTAACATGAAATAAACATGACAGCGCCATCTTCGTTGTATTCTTATACTCTTTACTTGTCTATGTACAGCGTTATTTGATTAATAAAAGTCACTACTTTCTTGCTTCGCATACAACTATGTCGTTTTATTAGATTACGGGCCCAGTGTGCCCTAAAGTTATCAGAAAAACTTGTTAAAAGTAGTATCTGAGTTATAAAGAGCGTGGATATACGCATTATTGTGTTAAAAAAATAAAAGGGTTGATTGTTAAGAGTGCAACTACCGGAAATGGCGTCGAACTCGTTCCTGACCAACGTTCCAAAGTTGAAGGGGCACGAGAATTATCCCAAATCGGCATTTGTAGTGGATTTCTTTTAGTTTTGGAGGACACATAAAGTTGTATAACCCACGAAATTCCAACCACATCAGTCACATCAACGAAAGTCCAACCATATGCAAAAGCGAAGACCAAGTTAGTTTTGATCATCGATCCTTCCATTGTACGTTCACGTAAAAGAAGCTTCAATCGCAAAAAAATTATAGTAGAAATTGAAGACAATATTGTTCTCACAAAAAATAACATTACTACGTAATCTAATATCGATTCACCTCAATAACTGCGATTTGATGACTGACTATGTTAGGTAAATTATTAAGACCGCCCAAAAATTATACGGAACAGGTCTTTCTGTGAACGGCCAGTGGATTGGCTGTTTAATGCTGGCGAGTTTACCTGAAAAATACTTCCCTATGATAATGGCGATAGAATATGCTGTAATTGCCATTAGTAGTGAAGACAGGATAGACTGATATAGCGTAAAACGATTCGGATACCGGAAATGCATTACTGAACAGAGTGCAGCAAAGCCGACAATATTATTAAGTTGGTAGCCACGGCAAAAATATGACAGCTCCAATCATCGTAGCGGTGATTCATCTATGACCGGCTCGAATCTAAACAAATATGATAAAACGAATGTGAAATGTTATCGTTGCAAACAGTTTGGATATTATAAATCTCAGTTTAAACAGAATAATCAGAAGAAAATAAAAAAGACAAAAGCTTTTCTTGAGTGGAAATTACACTAAACGAGACTTTTATTTGGATAGCGGCGCGAGTGTTCATATAGGGACCGATGTCAAAATAATAAAGAATACATGTTTTACGCCAAACACTTAGTAGATAATGGCAGTAAATGAAAAGTCTATGCCAGTGTTGTGCCAGGGGATGTGGATATCGTGACCGTCACTCCCAGTTGCAAGTATGAAGTTACTTTAAACCTCGCGACAAACTTAATATCAGTAAGTCAGCTTATCAAAAACGGCAATAGAGTGGAGTTTAAAGAAAAGTGATGCAATATTTACAACAGAGAAAATAGTTTAGTGACTGTGGCGAATTAGATAAATGGTATTTACAAGTTGGCTATAGAACATAAACAATGTTTATTTACATTTCCTTCATCAGCGGCTGGCAGTGAAATATGGCACAGAAGATTGGGTCATTTGAATATAAATCATGACGGGAGTAAAACGAAGGAAGTGGTAGTAACGAGTACATAATACAAAGATAAGTCAATAATTAACAAGAATACATGCTTGGTATACTGCCAAGGACAAACAGTCACGCTTACTATTTTGGTCATGTAGAAGCAAGGAGCAATGAGCCACTGGATATTGTCCATGCTGATGGGGGTGGACCTATGTAGTCGACTTCAATTCGCAGGGCAAGGTATTTCCTTATAATTATTGAACACCTACGCCTTTCTTGGTTTTTCTCAAAGGAAAAAGAGAAGTTCTCTAGTATTTTAAGCATTTAAAAGCAAGGGCAGAAAACTAAAATAATAAAAAAATAAGAATATTCAGGTCGTATAATGGATGGGAGTTCCATAGCAATGAATTCGAGAATTATTTGAAAGATGCTGGAATTATTCATCAAAAGACAAATACTTATTCTCCAGAACAGAATGGTTTGAGTGGTCGCACTAATCGGAACATTGTTGAGCGAGCTCAATGTTTATTAATTGATGCAGGCTTAGATAAAAGGTTTTGGGTAGAAGCGACAAACACTCCTGTCTATGTAAGGAATAGGCCTGTCGCATCAAGATTACGTAATAAAACTCCGTATGAGCTCTGGATAAATAAAAACCAGATTTGAGACATCTTCGCACATTTGGCAGTCAAGTAATGGTGAGAGTCCCTACAGAGAAGCGGCTTAAGTGGGACATTAAATCAGAGAAGCACATCCTGCTTGATTTTTCCGAGGATGTCAGAGGCTACAGAATCTATGATCACATTAAAAGATATGTAACAACTAAAAGAGATGTAATAGTATATAAAAATATACAAAGAAACATTATTAGTGAAGGAAGTATAACAGTTTCAGTTGATGTTATCCACAAAGAGGATACAGGCAGCTATATTGAAATAAAAGATGAACATATTTCTAATCCTGATGAGCCAACAATTTCAGAATCAGAGGACCCACAAGAGTACATTACAAGAGTTTAAAAAGCTTAAAGAACAAAAGGAAACAATGCCACAAAAACCATTAAAAAACAAACGAGTAAAGAGGCCCCCAAATGGTTATGGTTATGCAAACCTCTGCACAAGTACAATGCTGAGTCCAAAAGTCACCAGTGATCCTGTCAGTATCTGAGAAGCTAGAAGAGTCCAAATAAAGAAGAATGGATTAAGGCAATGAAGGATGAGTTGCAAGCGTTTGAGGAAAACTAATCGTGGACTACAGTGGATGAGATACCTTCAGATAAGATATTAGTGTAGTGCGTGTGGGTATTAAAAAGAACGTAAGTGATAACAATGCAGTGCGACCAAGACCGCGTTTGCTAGCTAAGGACTTTGCTGCCAAGTAAATATTATACAGACTATTGCGTTCTAATGTAAGAATCAGCTATTACTTGGGAGAGCAAAAAACAACGAACAGTTGCTGTTTCAAGTATTGAAGCTGAGAACATGTCAAAGGCTGATGCTTGAAAAGAAGCCATATATTTAAAATCTTTCCTATGTTAACTGGTGATTTATATAATATACGTTTGTTTAATGACATCCAACGTGCAAAGAAGTTGGTGGCAAATTATAGAAAAATTAAACACATTGATATTAGATATAATTTTGTCATCATCATCATATTTGGCACGACAGCCCAGGGTGGGCCAAGGCCTTCTGTTGGAGATTCTTCCTGGAGGTTCTACTATTCGCCTGGGTTTTCCAGTTCTTTATCCTGAGAATGTTAAAATCTTCTTCCACTGAATCGATACATCTTAATTTTATTCTACCTCTTCTACGAGTTGCTAGAGGTTTTGCCATGAAAAATTTCTTTAATGGGTTTTCATCTTTCATTCTAGATACGTGGGCAGCTCAGTTCATTCTTTTGATTTTGATGGTTTTTATGACATCAGGCTCACCAAACAACCTATAGATTTCTGAGTTAAGACGTCTTCGCCAAATACCATTTTCCTTGATACTTCCAAAAATTCTCCTTTCTGATGATGATTCTTGAATGATTCTTTCGAGTTCAAGTTACTGAACCATATGCTAGAACTGGCCTAATAAGAGTTTTATATACTAATAATTTTGTTTTTCTTGTAAGAAAAGAAGATTTAAGGATGGAGCTTAGTCCGAAAAATGCTTTATTGGCCGATGATATGCTATTCTGAATTTTAGAGATAGTGTCATTCTTATTGTTAACACAAGATCCAAGGTAAGTAAAGCAGTCAACCGTTTCAAATGTATGTGAGCCAATCTCCAAACGATTATGTGCATTATTTGGTGGAGATTTTTGTACAGTCATATACTTAGTCTTGGAGTCGTTTATTGTTAGACCCATTTGATTTGCAGCTATCTCCAAAGACAGAAAGGCCTCTCTCAAGGCTGGTAGGTTTATAGCAATTATATCAATATCATCAGCATACTCTAGGATCTGAACTGATTTGTAAAAGATGGTACCCCTAGTGTTAATATCTGAATCCCGAATAGCATTTTCTAGTGTAAAAAGCAGATACGAGAATGAGTCGCCTTGTCGAACACCATTATTGACACTGAAATTGACTTCAGAGAGGACACCATTGAATTTTATTTTACATTTTGTCTTCTCCATAGAACACATTACAAGTCTAATTAACTTGCTTGGAATTTTAAATTCATACATTGCATCTTTTAAATGCTTTCTACTGACACTGTCAAATGCTAATTTAAAGTCTACAAACAAGTGATGAGTATCAATATCATACTCAATTGATTTTTCAATAATTTGACATAAACAAAAAATTTGATCAACAGTAGATTTTCCACTCCTAAATCCGCATTGATAGCTGCCAATTTCAGAATCAACGAATGGTTTTAGTCTTATAAACAGAATGTTGGATAGAATTTTATAGCTTGTGCATAGTAAGCTAATGCCTCTATAATTGGAGCAAACCAATGGGTCTGCTTTCTTATGAACAGGGCACAAAATACTAATGTTCCATTCGGAAAGAAGCTTTTCAGAGTTCCAAATATTCACAATTAACTTTTGCAGGTGATCATATAGCCGAGGACATTCATTTTTTAGCAATTCTGCAGTTATAAGATTATGTCCTGGTGATTTATTATTCTTTAGCTTATTAATTGCTCATTGAATCTTATCTCTCTCTGGGATGGGAATTATTTCATCAATATTTACATTTACTGAGTTGTGTCTATGATTCTCCTGTAAATTTTCTGAGTTTAGAAGATTGTTAAAATGTTCCACCCATCTTGAAATAATTTCTTGTTTGTTAGCCAAAATTTCCCCTTGTTCATTTCGACAAAGAGTACAACTTGGTTTAAAGTCAGAGCGACTACGATTAACCCTTCGATAGAATGCTCTACATTCATTTAGGGTTTTATGATTTTCAATTTTTTTTGGTTTTCCTCTTCAAAAGCTCTTTTCTTTGTTTTGTGAAGTCTTTTTTTCCTTTTTTCTGGCTATTTTATATTCTTCTGTATTGTTTCTGGTATTTCTATTTAGCATCTTTTTATATGCTTCATTCTTTTTCTTGATAAGTTCGGTACATTCATCATCATACCAGTCTTTATCTTTACTGTGTTCCTACTGTAGATTTAGCTGCATGACAAATACTTTCCTTTATTTCCCTCCAAAGGTTATCTATGGAATCACAGTCCTTTATTTTCATCAAATTATTATCCAAAAGTCACATATTCCTTTCGTAATTTTTGGTTTTTAAGTTTCTCACAATCAAAGGTCTTAAGTAGCTCAACGCGTTCTTTCTTGGAATTAGAGAGCCTTGCTCTGATTTTAGCAATAATTAGATAATGATCTGAGTCTATGTTAGCACCTCTATATGTTCTAACATCGAATAAGTCTGAACAGTGTCTAGAATCAATCAACACATGGTCTATTTGATTTGAACATACACCACTTGGTGCTTTCCAAGTCTCTTTATGAATCAGTTTGTGACAAAATATAGTACTTCCAACAATCATGCCATGTTCTATCGCAAAATCAATCAGCCTACAGCCATTGTCATTTGATTGATCATGCAGGCTAAATCTACCAATCGCTGTATTGTATTTCGGTTCTTTCCCGACTTTATCATTAAAGTCATATCAAGCTAAAGTTGCATTGAAGTCGATAAGCACTTTAACATCATTTCTTGGGCATCCCTCATATATTCTAGATAGATCCTCATAAAAAGTCTCCTTTTCCTCATCTGATTTCTCCTCCGTGATTGCATGGCAACAAACTATACTGTAGTTAAAGAACCTTCCCCTTATTTTCAACTTGCACAGTCTCTGGAAAATTGCCTGAAAATCCATAATTACGTGTTTTATTCTCTTATTTACAACAAATCCAGTAACTTTTACATGTTTTTTTGCATTGCAACTATAGAAGACTAGATAATTTTTGCTGCTAAAAGTACCACTACCGGTTTATCTCATTTCCTGAAGTGCTCATATATCAATGTTATATTGTTCTGGTTGTTGCATTAGTCACAATAGCTCTTTACTTTTGTACAAAGACAATACATTTCAGTTTCCAATTCTCAAGTCCAAAGTCCATTTTCCAGATCGTTTTCGTATAGCTGTCCGGTTATTTTCTCCATTAGATTTCAAAACAAGTATCTTTTTACGGGGTGGGGTAGTCAACCCCACGTCTAACCCGCAACCTGGAAGACCAGGATGTTCCTCTTAGTCTGGTGTCTCTCCTCCGACCTGTCCGGCTTGGGTGACCCTGCCAGTAGCCAAGCTACTGCCGGCATAGCTCTCGGGATCAACAACACACGGAAACCACTGCACTACTACAAAGTGGGAACACTTACGCAGTGGATAATTTTGTCAAGGGTGTGATTAATGATAAAATTATAAGTTTGGAATATTAGCCAACAACCATTATGCCAGCTCATACTCTTACTAAAGTTTTCAATCCCGTGAAACATTATAAATGTATAGAGGATATGGAGGTTAGTCAAATTTAAATTGACTTCACATATAAAACATTTCTTAACAGTGTAGTTATATATAATTAAAACATGAATTGACACAAAATAATAACTTTAGGTTATAATTGAACTTAAACCTAATATATTGTCCTGAACGTTAAAAATAATTCGTAAATCGTTATAAGAGAAGTTTAATATTGCATCACGTAAGGCGGTAGATAGGCCACTGGACGTTATATAATAGAATTACCTAAATGTGTAGATAAGAAATATTAATATATAGACTAGATCTGTTATTAAAATAATATCACGCCATGTAAGATAATAGATATGATGCATTATTATAATTACCTAAATGTGTAGATAGGAAACATTCATATATAGACTAAATTTTGTTATTAAAATCAATCCACTATCATTTAGGTCAGCTAAATAACTATCATGAATTGAATGACATTTACTAGGATGAATAATGAGTTTCAAGCTTAAAGGAATATAAAATCGTTCCTGATTTTGTATTAAGAGCCGATCTCGCAGATTACTTATGAGAAACAACAGAGATTGGATTTGTTCAAATAAGTAAACTAACACATCACTGTGACTAAAAAGAGGGCATAGAAACGATTTAAAATATATGTGTGTGTGTGTGTGTGTGTGTACATATATATTTATGTATATGTCTATATATATATATATATATATATATATATATATATATATATAGATATATATATATATATTGATGTACTGTTGATGTTATTTATATTGTTTTATCTAATATAGGTTCACGTTAAACGACAGCTAAATTACCGAAGAAGAGAAATCGAAAATTTACACGCATTTAAAATGTTTGAAATAACTTTGCTAAAAATGTACATACATGTTTTATATTTTGAAAGCATAATAAAGTACCGCTATTAGTTTTTTTTAATGAAAATATACAAAAATTTAATATACTTAACACCAAAATTGAAAATTTTATAATCGCTCAAAATGTTTTACTTAATGTCTATATGTTAGTAATACATAGGTTTTGGTTTTATATTTTAATTTATTTATTCACCATTTTAGTTTACTTATTAAATAAAAAAATCACATAGGGATTTAAAGATTTATTATAGGTTAACATTAGTAATTTACCGAAGAGCTTATTAAATATAAAAAAAACCTACGGTCAAAGCAATAAAGTAATGATAACTTTAATATAACATTTTCTCTGTAATAGTTTTAAAGTAAATCGTTTGAATACAATTTTTTTCCAATAGTTCTCATTTACTAGTGTAATAATGATTTGACGTTGTAACTACAGTACTGATGAAAATTCAATTTTCAATTAAAGAACTCGTCTCACCTGATAAAAACCACACTCCTCATTAAATATTTTAAATTTTTTTCACAAATCAATATATTCAAAGTTTTCTGAATTGGATTGTGTAGAAAGTTTCTCAACTAATCGATATGAATTAAAAACTCAAAATGAGGAAACATTCAACGGGTGCGGGTTATTGATAAACGTGGCACGACACTGACAAATTTAATTGACAGTTTTATTTATCATTTTCACTAGAATGTGAAACCTTAAACAGTATTTTAAAAAAGTCATATTAAGTTGTTTAAGGATTATTCACGCATATATTATTAATTATTTGTAATAAATGTTACATTTCATAAATACAAATAAAGTAAACAGAATGTATTATATCGTTCACACTGATATAGAATATTGTGTTCTCTTATTTACGTTCCATCATATTTTCGAATTTTAACAAAAATGCAAGGATATCAATACACAAAATTAGGTGAAATTTTTTAAAATATATATTTTCGTAAGTTTATATAATATGTGAATACTTAAATACTAAGAACATATAAAACAATTTTTAAAATAACTCTGTTTTCGGTGTAATGTTCCTTTAACTTAACTAATGTGAGTGTAAAAGTAGTTCAAAAGTGAGTGCAAAAGTAACGTTATCCTATAATATATCTATAAATATCTAGGTGATTTTTTTTATTTATTAAGTAAATTAAAATGATGGATAAATAAATTAAAATTTAAAATTAAAATTTTAAATTTTGGTGTTAAGTATATTTAATTTCCGTATATTTTCATAAAAATAGCTAATAGCGGTACTTTATTATGCTTTCAAAATGTAACACATGTATGCACATTTTTGGCAAAGTAATTTTAAACATTTTAAAAATGTACAAGCACATTTTTGATTTCTCTTCTTCGGTAATTTAGCTGTCGTTTAAAATGAACATATAATAGATAAAACAATATAAATACCATCATCAGTACATCAATATATTTATACGTATACACACACATATTTATACGTATACACACACACACAGTAACATTAATTAACCACTTAGTTACATACTAGCTTCCAACCGCGACTTTGCTCATATGGTTTTAGCTATAAATTTATGAAGAGAAATTGAAATATGCAGTACAGTCTAGAATGATAAAAGTGAACCATGAACACAAGACATAAAACCCTATAACATTACGTTACTTTTAACTAAGCTAACATATTTTCATTTCAATGAAAATATCCGTAGTACACAAAGTTTATATTTAATTAATTATCATTTATTGCTCTGTCGTCACTTAACAGAAATAAAAACCTAATAATTCATTGATTCATTGACCATTATATGTAGCCAACCATGATAAACTGCATTTAATTTCTTCACAACTAAAAGCTGCCTAGTTGGAAAATTAGTATTATCTAGAATTAGCCTGTAATAGAAAATTAATTAAATGAATATTTTTTTCACATTCTTAATATTACTTACAATTAAATGAAACAACGTGATATAGTATTATTTCTACTTTCTTTAATTTCTTTACCACGACCTAGGTTTCGTTGTATTACAACATTCTTGAGCATGAAATAATAATTTAAGGTAATAAAACTTGCTGCAGATGCTATTACTGCTAGAAAATGCAAAAAAAATAAGTATGATCCAAATTTCATAAAGAATGAAGTCTCTTTGGTGAGTTAATGTAACAAAATATTTATATAAAGGGGTCTAATAAAGCTTTTTAGGTACTTCTTTTTTGTTTTATAGCTTTAGTAAGGGTAAGTAAATTTATGCTAATGGAGAAATGATAAATAAATGCGAAAAACTTGCAGAAAAATTAAGTTTATCAGATAGATATCATTGTACTATCACTGATTAGATCTATCAAAACTTGTTTCTTCCATGGTCTCTACTTCCTTAGTTTTTGCTCAAACATATTAATGGGGCGATATCTTTAGACTTTCTATCATATGTGGGATCTTTAGAATTCATTTTACTATATACTCAATTGAAATTTTATCAACACACATTCATTGATTTTATGCTCCCGTATTTTTAGCGTTTTTTTTTCTTTCTATATGTCTTTACTTCACTTTTAATTCGTTTAGTATATTTTACTTACGAAGTATTAATATACTTCGCAGAAATAGATTAATACGATGGAAAAACATTGAATGTGGATTTTGGTTTTTATTTTTAGACGTAACCCAGTCTAAGCGTATACATCCGTATAATTCAAGTTTGCTATTGTTTATTTCAATTATTATTATTTTCATATTTTTCAACATGTTTTTAATAAATTAATTTATCACTTTTAAAGCAAAATTTCTATGGGCGCAATGGTCAACGTATGAATGTAACGAATTTAGAGCAATAAGAGCGAAAAATAGGTACTTAGCTAATGACCAAGAGAGATAGATGAGTACGATAGAAAAATACAAGACAAATAAAAATTGTGTCTAATCCCGCTATCAGTTCTTTTGTAAGTTATTTGTATCAAATGTAAATATTATTTGTATCAAATTTGTATTAAATGTAATTTTCTAGGTTAATTTATATGCAGATTTCATAAAGTATGTATGATGTTACAATTTGAAATTACATTTTATTAATTTTTCCATTAATTTATAGTATTGAAAGCTTTATACATGAAATTACTACAATGTATAAACTTAATATATTTTTTAATATTTAAATTAAGGTTTAATACCTTCAGCCTTTATTTCAAGAGTGAGTAATAATTTTATTGTTCATTAATGTTCGTTTCTCTCTCTCTATTTCTGCCGTTATATTCCTTACTCTATACTTATAAATTCAGGTTTTGATAGCTAAAGAAGTTTCACTTCTTTCATTTTTACTGAGTTGTACGCGAAATTTTTCTTTTAGTATAGGTATCGATTTCGTGTCATAAATGCATTTTTGATACGTTTATTTCTGAATCATTTTTCTTCCCTTCCAGTTGTGTTTCCCTAAAGCATGGTGTACATCGATTATGTGGCACATATTTACATCAAATTCAGGGGTAATCCAATTCTTTAATTTTTAAAAAAAAGAAAAAAATTCAAGTTAAATGTGCGTTAGGCTTATAAAAATAAAAAAGTATAGAAATAAAAAAAGTGTGGTATAGAAATAAAAAAATAATGATTTTATTTGACTATTTCAGTTATTGCTTTCAAATTCTTATAACTTGTTTATTCGTTACGTCATTGTATGTAGAGTATTAAAATATTAATAGAAATGATGACTAAAAAGAATAAAAAAGTGAATAGCAAAACGGATAATATATATCTAGGAGATCCTAGATAGATATATATATATATATATATATATATATATAATCCTAATCCTTTTGAATTTAATAATTGAGGGTTTGAGTAATTGAAGGTCATTGCATCCTGAGATTTTAGTGCGCTTCCTAAGAAAATAAAATTCTCAAAATACCCATTATTACAATATTAAACTAGATGAAATATTTGACTATAATTTATTAAATTTTGTTACTATCATTCTCGCTATTCGTGACGATATTGTATTTTGAACTTATAAATAAAAGTTTTTTGGAGGAGAAAAACGCAATTTTGTGTTTAAAATTGAATAAGATAAGTGGATTGACATTAAAAAATGGTTAATACTTTTAAGCGAAAAATTTGTATTTAAAAAATTAGCTTCTCTAGTCATATTCACAATTAGCTCTCTCTTCAAACTGAATGGTCACATTTAACATTATATTTAATTCGCTCTTTCACAACTGATGTATATTCAGACAATGGAGATGTTGCTATGTTTATTAATATTCCATTACATGGTGTGTGTTTAATGGCAGTTATTACTCCTTTTTTTATGCACACTCCGAATGTGGTGTCATTATTACTTTACTGAATACAGGTAAGAGCAAAGTGCTGCTACATGAGACGAATAATTGTCGAAATAATAATTTCATTAGCGAATACGGCGAAATATTTCGTGTAATATTCTAAGTAGAAGCCCGAAAATCTCTTCTACATTTGATGCGGTCTCAAGATTTTCCTTGCGTGTCTAGTGCGGGGAATTTTTGAACCTCCATTATCATCGCTGGCGTAGCTATGAATGTTGTCATTGAATTAATATAATTGCGGATTAGATTTCTCGTAGAGACACTTAGTAGGAGCGTATCTTAAGGTATATATAATCATATTATTATCGCAGGTTTAACAAGAAACACGTTTGTAATTGCATGTTATTAATACAATTTAAACGTTTTCGTACTTAATCAAATAGGTATTATTGGTTCTTGAAATAGTGTCTAAATTTAAACTGCCCCTTAATTGAATCTCATTAGAAAAAAAGTAATTTTTTTAAAAAATAGTCCAAGGAAGTTTAGATATTTTCTAAAAAATTAAAAAATATATTCTAATTTTGCAGATCGTGTTACTTTGAGGAGATACTTTCTTCCTCTTTCACATATTTTGCTTTTCTTTTTGAATGAAGTCGTTAAATATTCTTACCACTTTATTTTATATCACTTATTTGGCATGGAATATCTTACTTATATAATATTTATTAGTTTACTATTACATATTTAATAAATATATAAAATAATCATTACCGATTGCTATAGCGTAAATAAATAGAGAGCAAACAATAAGACAAAAGAAAATAGATATACTTAGGAAAACTATATACCATGTTCATTTCATTTCACTTTTTCTTAATTAGATTATTTAATAGACTATACATTTTTATAAGTTCCGTGTTTTTCATTCTTCTTGTTACGTAAAGGTAAAAGACTATAAAGAAATAAATATTTAAAAACATAAATTAAATTAAATTTCTCATATCATTTGGCTTATTTTCAGTTTTGTAACTAATCAATAATGGATTAAAAAGGGTAGTGTGAATGGCGCGGTGGTCCGTGGCGCAGACTCTGCGATGGCTGTGGCACGTGGCGTAGAACTGATACTTGAGAGACATACCCAAGCGTAATAAACAGAAGTAACACTGGGTGAAATCTGAACTAGCTGCGGCACTGCAAATTAATAATTACACTTGTGAACTAATCTGTAAAAATATGTCAAATGCAAGTCTGACCCACGCATTAGGGTGTTCCCTATCCTATAAGTTTTAACTTCTTTATTTATCATAAGTTATCAATAATATGGACTTCCCAGCGCTCAATGATACCTAATGTAAATTATTATAGCAGTAAATATATTATAACTTATAATATGCTTAAGTAGAGAAACTGTATTTATAGTTTTCCTACACTGTTGCTTGGACTTCCAAAAAAAGGTCTCTCGATCTGTGATCGATGGACAGACAGACACGTCAGTGGTTTTATAATAGTTCCATTTTTCCTTTTGAAGTACAGACTATTAAAAATCGAAGTCTGCGTATACGTACGCATACACACATGCATGTGAATTAGTATGACGTTGTAGATCCGCAAAAGATGAATTACTAGCCGAGCCCTAGCCGGCTCGGACCCCCGACCCTATCTTCCTCCTGGCTGACGACTTACATGTAAAATGGTTCATTCATACTTAGAGAGAAATGAAACAGAAAATTTTGAAAAATGGTTGATCCTGAGGCCATCTCTAGAACTTTCCGTTATTTTCGAACTCAAAGCGCTCAAAAATATTTCTGGTTGTAATTATTGAGCTCTTCCAACTCAAGGACATGACTTTTTTGTAAAATAATAATGGCGTTTTTTTATGTTTTTGGAAAACAACATTTACCATGCGATTAACTGAATTGGGGCATTCAATGCGGTTTTTAGTACAAGAAATAACAACGTTTATTTGAAAATATTGCTCCATCAAGATATTTGAAATTTATTTTAAAATGGCACTTTTTCGAAAAATTATATGGCAATATCTTTTAAAAGAATTAACCGATTTTGAAGGCATTCGGCGCGGTTTCTTAAATACTTTTTAAGGACTATATTTATCTAATAATACATATCATTGCAAATTAATAACATGTTTATTTCATTATTATCCAGTAGTATACCATCTACTCTTATTCCAGGCTTGTGGAAACCCACCCCAGGGTCAGAACGGCTCAGTCCGACCCTGGATAAGGTTAAAGGATGGTGAAAAGTTTATACAAGGTTAAAGGTTGATGAAAGGTTAGAATAATATCCCAGGTCGGTAAATCGTCACAATAAGTTAATAAGTTAATTATGATATATTTGGATACAGGTATAATATGAGGAAACATTACGATACTTTAATATACCGTTGAAATGTTAGGAAAACTATAGACGTGTATGAAAGTTACGGTAATATCACGTACGTCATTCAAAAGTTAGAATTATTTTAAATGTCGGTAAAGCATAAGAATACCTTTATATATCGATGAAAGGTTAAGGTAAGTCCGTAACTTCGTGATACTTTAGCTTATCATCATGTATCGAAAACGATAGTGATACTTTAGCTTATCATTATGTATTATACGTCCTTCAGTGGTTACAATAAGGTAGCAGGTTGGTGAAAGTAAAGAAAAGAACAATTTTTGAGAAATCAAATAGATGTATATAGTTTTCAATCGTGAACGAATCGTGTCACAAAGTGTCAAATTGTTCAATTAATTGTTGCAGCCTTCATAGTGCGACATGAAATTTTGAAAAAGATGGCATGACATTTCATTAGTAATCCTACAAAATTAATCAACGTAAAATTATTATGAAATTTTTTTTAAATTGAACTAAAAACACGAAACAAAGATGAAAGACGGCATTGGGCTCATTCTTATAATTTTTTATAATTGAAAAGTTGCTTAAGTACTGATAGATTATGAAAAACGATCGTTTTTATTATCTATATAATGTCTTCAATTACGATATAATTATTATTCAGATTCGTTAGAGTAAGTTTAAAGAAACAAATTATTCGTTACAGAAAATGTTTACGATAGTACTTACCTCGTTCATTAAATACTATCGAACTATGATTGGCAATATGGTCACAGCCATGACAATTACAATTTAAAGCACATGTGTTTGGCGCGTTAGTTAACGTAAAAGGTGCGCGTGATCGCCAGAGGGAGTAAGATTTCCTTATCCCCCTCAAATTTTGACACTATTTGTTGCATGGTTAATGTGTTTAATTACTTGTATAGTGGTTATTGAGCCCATGGGGCAACTTAAAACGTCATGAAAAAGTTAGAACAATGTTATACGTCAGTAAGTAATAGGTATATCTTCATAGGCCGATAAACAGTTACGATAACGATAACATTATTTCGTCCATGAAAAAATAAGATAACGTTATTTACTAGTGAATAGTTAGAATAAAATTATATGTCGATGAAAACTTAAGATACGTCTGTAAGTCTGGAAAACCTTAGCTTAAGGTTATGTGTAAATTAGAATAACGATAACTTTATAATTCTATGAAATGTTTAATTAACGGTATAATCCGAGGTCGAGGAAAAGAAGGAAATGGAATCAGCATAACGTTATACACCTGTCAAACTTAGGATAAAATTATATTTCGGTGAAATGTTAGGAAAAGTCATTCGTTGGTGAAATATTAGGATAACGTCTTAAGTCGGTGAAAAGTTAGGATAACATTACAAGTCAGTGAAAATTTATGATAAGGTTATACATAAATTTTAACGAAAACTTATACGTCAGCGAAACTTTTGGATAACTTTACTCATCCGTAAAAATTTAAGATAACATTTTACGTCATTGTATTTAGTATATAGTTATAGGTTAATAAAATTTTAGGATAAGCATATAAGTCTTTAAAAAGTGGGAATGTTATATGTCCGTGAAAGGTTAAGATAATTTTATACTCCGTGCGATGTTAGGACGAAAGTATTAGGTCGGTGAAAAATTAAAATAATTACATGTCCTAAAAACGTTAGGGAAATATTATACGTCGTAAAATGGTTTGGTTACGTTATAATCTGCTACTCAGATGCTTTTCAGAAATTAGGTCGTAACAGTTAAAATTCAGGGAGACAATAGAATTTCCTAGTGTTTAGTAAATGCAAATGTGTTATAATTCACTCAACATAAGTATGTAATATAAAAAAATAATTAAACGCCAGAGGGCAGAATGACAAAAAAATTTATAGAATAATAATATACGTCGATTTTATTTCACATGAGTTTGAGGTTTACATTGAACTATACCATAATGAAATATAATTGAAGGAATGTCTTTATTCCAGAATTTATAATTGTTTCATTTCTTCTATTATATAGAGTAAATATTCCTAATCTATTTATCAGAAAGCTGTTAAAACTAATTCAGATCTTAATATATTGATATCTAAGTTAAATAATACTCTATAAAAACATATTTTATCAAGGCAAAAACCATAAATTGTGGCAAGTATTTTGTACGCCAGGAATATTTTAGCACTGTCAATGAAAAGCAAAGTTTTATTTTTATTTTAATAAAAATCCAAGAAAATTATATCGAAACCATTCAATGAAAGAAAAATATTTCCTACTATAACTAGTGAATGAGCGTTTTTTTTTCTTATCCGATAGTAAGCTCGGTTAATTTTCCCGACAATAAATTACGGTCGAAACTTTTGTGCGTGGCGCAAACAATTAATGGGAATTGTCGTCAGGGTTCACATTCTTTTGTTACTACATATTCCCTTTATTTACCTTAATCCACATATTAATGCCTGCACAAAAATTCTTTAGATGCTATATTAATATTATCTACACTATTTTATATCTTTTAGATGCGTCGACAGGAATTAATTAATTGATATTCCCTTCTATTTAATTATTAAAAAACATAATGTGGAAATAACCCTTAGTTACAGTATATCATTTATGGTAATTTTATATTTTAGGTTTCAGTTCCGAAAAAAATGTCTTTGTGTTTTTCGCAAAATGTGTAGATTTAGGGTCTTTATTTCAGTAAAATTATTTACTATTAAAAATTATTAGATTTATATATGGTTATTATTGTTTTATTATCAATTTATTGATATCGAACGAAGTTATCCCTCAATAGAAATAATCACATATTGATTTATAATTACATCGAAATAGAACTAAGAAAACCAAGTTTCATTTGTCTATCTACCGCCAAATCATTGGTGTTACTCTTCTAAATCGTGAAAATTTTAACATCAAATATTTCCTTTCATCTTTAGAAGACGTAATATACAGTAACTAAAAGACCATAATATAATAAAAAATAATATTATTTTTTTTTGCTTTAAAACTATTATGGATAGTATTAAATAATAACAGTTTCACATGTAATTTAATATTACAAAAATCTTCATAGTGCGAGTTCTACTCGTACTGGTTTTTTCTTTCCAAATCATAATGTATATAAAAATATTTTTAAATTTCACATTTTTCGTTTCTCTACAACTTAATCGTACGAATAATAACACTTTATCAAACGCATTAAGAACTTTTTTGTTTAGCAATTTCTTAATGAAGAATTTTGTCCTTTTGAACGTCTATAGGTTAAAACTTAATAAAACTTAAAGGAATTCGAAAATCTATAAAAAGTACTATTTTTAGTATTATAGCATATCTCGTACTCGTATACTGCTTATCTGATATTTCGTATCGTATGTTCACTTTCAGTTCTTAAGTTTTCCTCGGCTTATAAGCTAGAATACCCCTACGTGACCTCAGAGAAAAAATATGGAATTCTTATGGGTAGCTCATATAGTCGGTAAATGATTTTAAGCGTCCAGGAAATTTTTCGTTAAAATAATGATTTTTTTTCAAACTGAGCAATACCTCAAAATTCTGCTAAATCCATACAAAAATTCTGTAGCACGATATCTTCTTTTTTATAAGTCTTCCCTCTCGGCCTTTAAGACAAGTAATTAAGAGGGCGCATTACACTTATCAGTACACAGACGATAAAAGTACGTCCTATACATATATCATATTTTAATTTATATTAATATCTGGAAGTACCTCTTATACATCTTTAGAAATGGGTGGATAAATTAATTTAATAAAACGCCACAATTTTAATAAAATCTCTTCAAAGGAGAATTAAAAATTCTTCTCTCGACACGACGTATATTTCCTCCTACCACTTTTGTAGCTAAATAGAAAATAATATCACTATTTATGTAATATAAAGTAAAAATAATAAGACATAGTAAGTTAAAGACGCCTTTAATTTATGAAAAATTAAGCGAAGAAAAAATTATGTACCTTACGAAAAGTTGCTAAAAATATCCCAAATAACCTACTTATCACGACACACCACAATACCTAAGTTACGAACAATTTTTCATTGATATAAGGTATGTAAACTATGTTTAAATATGCTATTCATCTAGTTTTTTACAAATTTGGGCTGCCACCTAGAAACATGTATGTGTAAATCTTTACACAAGAATAGCTACCTACGTATTTATGATATATTTGCTGTAAAGTAGTGTGGGAAAAAATCAATCGTAATAACGTTCTTTAATCCTGGTAGGTATGTTGAAAAGCATACGGGTCTCGTTGTAATTAATTTGATAATTTATTTCATTCCTAGTTATTGTTTACTTTACTAAGTAATGATAAAATTGTAAATAAATAGTCAAATATTAAATATAAATATGAATGACGTGACTGATTCGATCCATCCTTTATATCTTATTCATTATAAAATCACTCATTTGATTAGACCGATCACTTCTTGAAATCACAAATACATAATACATATAATTGAAAACACTTTCTTCTAAATAGAATAGAAAACAAATGGTGAAGGGAAAATATCGTATATTTCACAGCATCAAAAAACTAGGCGATCCTTTTAAATTAACGTGTGATCTATCAATGTCAAGCCACATAAATTTGTCTTCTCAAGGGTGAAAAGCACCATATATCTTCGGTTCTTAAGACCAGCATAAATCTCCTTATTCTCCGCAATCTGTGCAGCTCATTGGAAACTTGCAAGTCACCGAAAGATTCATTTAAACGTATTACCGTTTTATAGCACACGTAATACACCTACTCTCATATTAAAATATATGTGTATAATGTATGTGAACAAAGTTAAGAAATGAAATGCGGGGAAAAAAGTGATAACTCAAAAATAAGGAAGGCTTTCTTCAAGATGAGGAGGAAGGAATCTTCAAGATGTTTTTCATTAAAAAGGATCAATATATTATTATACGAAATATATTTTAGGTTTTTTGAAGAATGCAAATTAGTATTTTTAAAAAAAAAATTATTTCTTATTTTTCAGACATTAATTATTTCTATATTATTTTTGTATCTCATATAGACTAAATTACGATGAATTAACTGAATATTCCTTTACGAAGTAAATTTCTAATAAGGCATTTTTACTTTCTAACCAACACTCTTTTTATTTTTTGTATTCAAAATAAAACGAAAAATACAAATTCTAATATATATGTAAATATAATGATATTATACTAATATAGAGATAATTAATGTTCACGTTACCAAATTTCCCAATCTTGAGTCTTTTATAAAAACGTTATTAAAAACGACGCTCGCGATTAGTATCGAGTGGACTAACCGTTTTAGAAGTCGTTGCAGACTGTCTATGGACTAATAAGAATTTTTAATCTCAACGAGAACTAAAAATTCATCGACAAATCTCTTTAGTCTTAGAGTCTTTCAGCACTCGCCTAATTAAACTGCTGTCTTTTCTATATCAGAATAAAGGATATATTTTCCGACATATTCAAGTGAAATTTGTTTGTGTAATATTTGAAATATTTTTTGTGATAGAGCAACATGTGCCTTGTTGTATATAATAGCAGTTCACTGCTTTTACTTTTCAATCGCAATATTGTCAACGTTGCTTGGTTAGTAAAATAACTATGAGTAATGCATGCAAAATAAAAGAGATTTCTGTAAATACACATTAATTGATGTACTTTTGTAAATGTTTAAAAATGCACTAACCTTTTTTAGCATTTGCACAAAGGAAGTGTGAACAATTATCTTTTGAATTGTTTCTATGGCATTAATACATTAAGTTACTGAAAACGAATTTTAAAATTTAAAACTGTGTTGCAGAATTTGTTTTTATATTTATCCTCTATCATGGAAATTTCTGTAAATGACAATTGATTCTAACGGCAGTTGTTTTTCACTTCGTTAAAATCTAAATTAATAAATATAAGAGTAAGTTTTTCTACGACTGAAATGTCTGTCTACTAGTAGTAATTTAAATTTTAATCTAATTGGCGGCTCGATAGCGAGCGATTATTTTATTTTTTGTCTGATTGGCGGCTTGATAACAACTTTTAATTATGTCTGAAAAGGTTTTTTAGTCCTGCTTGAGAAAAAAATGTTATATTAGTTCTAGAACTTAATAGCGGAAATCAATCACATGAATATAAAATTAAATAAATTTCGTTTTAAGTTTACTAACACACTTCAGGCTAAATAATACTACGATTGCAATTATAAAATCGGCAACAGAAAATTATAGTTCGTTGTGGAAAGCATAAAATCTACGTGTTTTACTTATTAGGTTTCAGTTATATAATGAGAAATCCTTATCATTTTGCCATGTATGTCCATCCATTCATTTATCTCAGCTCGCAATTTTATAGTTGTATATTTGTGTTTATGAAATTTGTAAAATGGAGATTATACGTAAAAATGTCAGTCAATATGTATCAAAGAATTATATATTGGGAGGTCCGAGGGGGGAAGGGGGAGTCAATGAAGTTTGAGGAAAGCGGATGTTTTTGTAGAATAAGATGTTAGAGGATAGGTACAATTACATCGGATTCTGTTTGTATGTACGTATGTAGTATATGTACATACATACATCAGTACGCGCAGTTTTAAAACCGTATGAAATCTTACGGAAATATTTCTTGAACTACAGTCCGTTATATTTAATAGAGCTAAACGATCAAAACGAAACGAGAACAAACGAAGTTTCCGAGCAAAGAAGTTCGTTCAACTTCCGAGTTACGCCATCGAAAATTTAAATCAATATACTACAAAAACTCAATTGGATTGTTATTTGAGGTTATTCTTGTTGGTCCAAAGACAGTACCTAATGTTTTGATAGTAAGAATTTTTCGAAATACACGAAAAAAACTCTTTCCTACCCTAAAAAGTTACTGATTGACCCCGCGTGTTCAGATAACTGTCGAATTAATGTCTTTTACCACGGTTAAGCTTTTCTTTAGAGGTTACGGTTACGTCTTTCTATTAAAACATGAATGAACCTGCTATTTGTGATGCGTCATTGTATAACCATGTCTATGACATTTTATGAGAATAAATTAGTTATTACTAAATTACAATTTTGCATTTATTTCATTAATATAACTCAAATATTATCCCGATTTCATTCTAGGTTTTTTGGTGAAATTTTTATCAAACTACTTTTTTATTTTATCACATTGGTATCATTGGCAGTAAATGTAACTCAGTATATTTTAAAGTTTCTTAGTATCCCAATGCTATTATATACATAACTGAAATATTTTAATTAACATTTAAACTCAAATTCACAATCTTACCTACTCAGCGTGGTAGATTTTATTTCAATTTCCTTCTCATTATCTTTGTTTTCAAATGTAACAAATCTTTATATATATAGTTTTGCCATTGCTCACAGAATCAAACCTGGTAAGAGGTTGAAATCTGACATCAGAATTTTAATATTAGTTGCAATTCCAATATAATTTGGAATCAAAAACCTGTACTAGTGGAATTTTGCACTAGGAGGGATCCGCGCACATTTAGGTATTTGTAAACATTTAATTGTACATAACATTTCTATTAAACTACATTTTAAATGTTTATAACAAAAATATGTCGCATATAACTACAAATTAATGACTTCCGATTGTTTCCTTTACTTGTGCGGCGAGACCTTGCTTCTTCTTCATGATTCCAGGTCAACGGAAAGTACTCAATAGTGTTGCGTAAAAGTACCCAATAGTGTTGTTCTTGATTGCTTTGACTGAGAAGTTTTATTTCTGTTTGTTTTTACTTCAGGAGACTATAGACCTTAGGATTTGGTATTAAATTCAACTTAATATCTCGATGCATTTCTGAGAAAAAAGGTAGCGACAGATTGACGGATAGACAACGAAGTGATCCTAAAAGGTTTTTTTTACTTCTCATTCCTCTTACGTTATGTTAAAAAAGAATAGAATAAAAAGTGGATTTATTATAATACAAAAAGAGACAAATAAATATACGTACTGACAGGTGGACAAACATTTAAAAAAATCTCAATGCCTTACATTTTTACATTTTTATGTTGGCATAAAAACAAATAAACAATTAAAAAATGCATCATTTCATCCAGTACGTTGTTTTAATATATAACATATTTTGTAACATATTCCACGTTTATCAAAGAGGAAACTAATATACTGACTGGATGCAAATCCCAAACCTCTGGTTTTAAAAATTTCCAAAAAGATTCTTTATATAACAAGATATGAAATAATGAAATTTTTCAAAATCGAGGTTAATTTTTCTGAAGAAAACTACTATATTATCCTATTAAATCTAAACTTTGTAAAAGCATTCCAACATATTTACTAGAAACTTCGTGCATAAATCTCAAAATTAAAGAAATGGACTATGTGTTAATTCTATTTTTTTTTTAAATCATTACAAAAGGAGGTGCAACGTGGATTCAAAGTTTGAGTGTAAAGAAACTATTAGATATTCGTAGTTATTCAAAACTTCATAAAAGTATTCTAAAAATATTTAATTAAATACTTATTCACCTTTTTTGAAAATCAACCCTTAAAGACTAAATGAAAGGTTCAAAATTGTTATGGAGAAAAAATATAAGGCGAGTTTTTGAAACGAAGTTTTATTAAAGAAATCTCAAAAGTAAATAATTGAACTAACATTTTACAATTTTCTCCAAATAAACTCAGATGGGATGAATACTGAGCATCAACATTGTATTGAAGCAACATTTTTAAACGATTCTAATCACTGGGAAAGGTGTTTTCTTAAAGAATTTTGACAACAGCCAAGTAGTGATTTTTCGGAACAAACAAGTAGTGAACTACGAGTTCAACGTTAGGGAAAATTTAAATAATGAAACTACACATCAGTTTTTTACCAAACTACACATAATAACAAACATAACTTTACGAAAATAATTCGATATCCTAAAATTCTTGCATACTACTAGCTTTTAAAAAATTAAATATTGAAAAGAAGAAAACCTTGGATACTTATTAATATTTATGGGTTTATTGCATTTCCACTGAATATATTGCCTATATTTTTCACAGACCAAGAAAATGGAGTATATTCAAATAATATTATATCTTTCCATAGAACCATATAAATGTATTGCCCAGTATATTTTAACAGACATAATAACAATAATACAGCCTTTTGTTAATCGCGCTTTAGGATAGGACAAAATATTTGAAATATTCTTTTGCATAATTTAGGAAAGGGACTGAGATAAATCGCATTTTAGACCATAAATATTATGGTCTAAAATGCGATTTATCATTAGATAGTATATTCTTCTTGTTTTTGTCTAATATATTTATATTAGACGAAAATATTCGCGAGAAAGTTCGTACTCGTATATTCATGAATTTTTTGCTTAAAATTGCTAGTCCATTTTTCAAAAATAATACGTATGGATATAAAAACTCATTCCCGACGAATTTTGCTTTTATTTAATCCACGCTAAAACCAGGCGTAAGAATAATTTTATCAAATTCAACCGTCTTGGAACGTGGTTTCGAAGAGATTGAAATTTTCCTTTATTGCTTTAATTTTACGTTATGTGTTTTCACTCCTTTATTATACACTTAATTTTTTTATTTTACCCTTAAACTCTCGACAGGATGTCTAATTCATTGCTTTCTACAACAAAGATTTTACTCTAATAGGAGGTGGTGAAATTAAGTAAAGCTTTAAAATAAAAAAGTAAAGCTTTAAAATTAAAAAAATATTCAAAGCAAACAGAGCAATCAAAAATAAGTATTAAAATTTTCTTTATGTCACTTATGTTGGCGTACATATAACAATTAATACTTTACTTTTTCGGTTGTAATTGATATATCGATATGAGAAAATTAGTAGTCTTTTTCATTCAAATTAATTATAAAAAAAACCTTTACCATTAGTAGCTATAAACCTAATAGTGAATATATATATATATATATATATATATATATATATATATATATATATATATATATATTATTCTATATTCTTCTATATATTATAACTTTATTCAGATCCGTTCAGGTTGCTTTATACCGGTTCATATTAACATACAAACAAATAGACTAAAATTCTAAAAAAAATTCTACCTTTTAATTTAAGTCCATATGGTAAATCAGTTACTTTTTAAAAATATTTTCAATGTAGAGAATTAATTCTATTAACATTTTATTATATGCATAGAAAACGTATTCATAAATTAATTATTAAACAATTATAAAGATGTCAGTGTCCATAATCATTTATACAAATAAGCCGTGAGTAATACAACGAATTTTATTAAAAAAAGAAATAAGTAATACTTGCGTGTAGGGTGTATATCACTAAGTTCCAGGCCGCGCTATTCGACACTTCATTTTGAAGTTATTTCGTAAGAAACAATTTTGTTACTTGGGACGGAATTTTGTATTTAAGGTGTATTTATTTTTTATATAAAAAACCACTAGTTTTGCAAAATTTATTCGACACATTGAAAATATATATTATAATAAATTTGATAAGAAATGAATCAAACTTTAACCTTTAATTGAAGCAAATTGCCTTTTGCTAGTTGCTAGTTTCATATATTTATTTTACCAAAATTTCCAAAAAAATTCCCTCTCAAAAGAGGACAAAGTTTAAAGGATTTATTCCAAAAAAATATGCGTTATGAAATAAATTATGGCTCATGGTATGAAAGATTTAAATCAGTCTGAAAATATTTCTCCTGCTGTTATAGTGTTATTTTGTCTTTATATTGCTTGATACTGTTGTCGATGTTGAAGATAAAAATGTATAGCTACTGCTGCCTCGAAGAAGCCGTATATTTAAAAATGTAATTACTGTTCAGAGGTCAGCTAAGATAAAAACAGCAAACAAATTCAATGTATAAAGTTAGAAAGAAATCTGGAATGATACTAATATTTGTTATTGTTTATCTTTACTACCAAGTGAATAAAACTGGTTACGAAATTAATATTAAAACACATGCGTTAATTTTGCTTTTGACGTAAGCTATCAAGCTACTGCTCATAGGTTATAAATTAGTTGAAACACTACGTAACACGTGAATAAATTACGACTAGTAAATATTTGTTCTCAAGTAGTAACACTTTGTAAATAAAACTGCGAGAAACAACCGTTTCACTTTTTATACTGTAACAAGACAAATAATAAGAGCTAGTCTAAAACATATATTTCATGTAGTAGTTTACTATCCACGTCTTTTATATTTTTAAGGAAACGTGGTATATAAATACAAATATTTTTTAATTATATCATCAAAAAATCGACTTTTGCATTGGCAATTTTATTTATGAAATAAAATTATAAAAATATACAAATGAAAAGTGAAATAAAATACCATTTAATTGACTTCCAGTAACTTTATTACGTTGTATAATAAAATTTAAATTTGATTTAGTATATAAATAACACAGCTGCACCTTTCATACAAATTTGGTAAAGTGTTAGTTTTGCTGTACATTATCTACGTGTCTTATATGTAACATACTTACGCCACGTTAAAGAATGTACTAAATATAATTCGCTCACTATTCATATACAAACATACACGAACACATGTTCACATACACGTATGAACACATGTGCACACAACTTATGAAAATGACTATGTATTTAGTATCAGGAGACTATGATCGATGAAGATACAATGCAAGTTGACTTCTAGGTAAGTCGAAATGTCAATAAGATGTAAATCTGTGAAATTCACCCTAAATCTATCTAACATTTTGTATTTTGTCGAGAAGATAAGCGAGTGTTAGTCCATAAGATTATCCACATCACAGGTAATGGACCAAATATATTTCACGCTATTTCTTGTTATATATACTCAGCAATAGTTAAAAAAAATCACCAAAGTAAACAAAATTCTTCTTGGTTAAAGTGTAAGTATTTAATATAAATATTTCTGTTATGTCGTGAAGATTTTTACTAAATACTTTTGTGGCCATGGTTGAAATGTCAAAATATCAACAAGATATATGATATTCTAATTATAAGATCTGATTTCAGAAAATACCAGATGAATATATTTAAAAGCAAACATAAAAAATAAATGGTCCATGAGTAACTTTCTACATTTCAAATACAGAATTTTGTACTTTTGATTAAAATTTTAGATTTATAACAAAGTGACGAACATATGCAAAATAGGTAAGTAAAAATAACAATAAAATTTATCAATATATTTTACTGACACTTTCCATATATACACATATTAAATAATCTATTTATGCCACCTTATTAAGATTGATGTAGAGAAAAATTGATAAATATAATTTCACGCAATGAAAGTAGGTCGATCTAATTAGTGATTAATTTAGAAAACCTGGAAATTAATTCTGCTAGAAGAAGAAAATAAATTTTCTCAGTTACTTATCTAAAATGTAATTTATAAAGTAAAAGTAGCATATATTTTTTTTAGTGACTTGGAGATAAACTGAATTTAACCCTTATAGTTTAAAGACAATAAATTTCACACCGTATTGTTAATATTGGCAAAATTTATCATCATACTGGTGGATGAAAAGAGGTATTGTATAATTAAACTGATTAAATTAGTAAATGTTGCGTATTTCTATGATACCATAGAGTCAAATTCCTCAATGATGCATTATACTACATCATTACAAAAGAAATTTCATTAGAAATATTTGAAACAAGTCCATCCATACATTGATTTTAGCTTAGAACAGAAGTATATGATGTTGCTAACCCATGACATATGTAGGTTTAGTTAAATGCATGACAAATTTCACAGGAAAGAAGATCTGTATCCTTATTTAAAAATTTGGATGAGAAGTTTGTGATAAAAAAACTACCGAACCATGGGTTCAACCCGTCAATATTTAGGTAAAAAATTTGCATCGATGAAAAAGTCGAATTATGCCCAGCGCTCTACCAGCGTGCGGCAAGCCCAAATTCTCTAACTTTTAATCCAATTAAATTTAAACCTTCTGACATGTGCTGAAAGCAACTTTCCGACAACTGTTAAAGTTAACATAGAGAGTCGCTCAACGCTCTCGTGCTTCTATAGCATATTAACACATTTTTAATTTCACTATAAATTTTTATTGGAAACTTATGTATTTATTTACTGGCCCACAGTACACTTAACTTATTTAAAATAATATTCTCTAACAATATCTTTTAAAGACTTATTAAAAAAATTACGCTTCTCGAGAACGAACATTTGTTAGTCGCAAAATCACCAATATACGCATAGCGACGCCGCTTGTTGGTGTGCAATAAATTTAGAGTACATGCGAAATATCTTGATAACGGGCATTGGCTATAAATTTGTTGCAATTATAACTAAAATAAATTTACGTGTTCTATATATCATTTATTTGGTAACCGCTTTCATTTATTTTGTATTATTAAAACTATGTCGAAACGACAATAATAATATTAGTATTATTTCAGTTTTAATTCGTATTTCCTCCGTTCATCAGGCCAGTTAACAAGAAAGACTCTGTACAATGATTTTATCCTCCATATGCGGCTTTATCAAGGCATAAATAGCTAGTTTATTGCTTTCAACCTCCGATAATATAAAAGGCAAAAGAATGGGATCACCGCCGTGGAAATATCTTTAGACTCATTTAAGTATTTAATACTATGAGCCCTAAGGAAACCCCAAAACGACTGAAACCTGCTTTATCGTGACCCCCGTAAAAACAGATCTCACTCATAAATGAGGCAAATTAAAAAATCAAAAAACATCATATGAACGCATGAACAAAAACATGAGATTACCTAAAATATTTATTAAAAATCACGAAAGATACTAATTACTAAATATTCCACGGTTCCTTGTGACGTTTTTCCTTTCTCACTTGAGGAATATTATGTTCAACTCCGAAACAAGTAAAATTTACGTCAGTTCCCCAAAACGACTTGCCTAATGTGGCGCAAAATTCTTGAATTAAAATTAAATTTATGTTCCAAAGTTTACTTTAAAAACACTTTGTTTCTTATTTGTATTTGTTAAAATTAAACTTTTTATTTAGTACTCACTTTAATTAACTAAACAATCATTATTAGTTTTTTTTTTCATTTCGAAAATATAAATTATAACAAAAAATGGCTATAATAGTGTTGAGGCCTCACTTGACAAACTTTTTTTGAGATCATCTTTAGTTTCTCGCTTTCAGAATCTTAGCACTAATTGAATGTGGAGTGAACTATTCATTCATATTTCTATTTATTCGTGGCCAGTGATGCGAACCTAACCTTGTATTTGTTAAAACAACTAATGTTTTTTCTTGATATCAATTTTACCACAATCGTATTTCCAAAACTCATTTTTTGATTGCTTCATTAAATGGGCACCTAATTCCTGTAATGCCGTCTCCGTATTGACTATCTGGTGTGGCTCCTAGAAAAGAAAATTCATTGTCAATGAACAAATCTTGCGCCTACACTCTAACCAAAGTGGACTAGCAATTTATTGAATAAATAAATTGCTAGTCCACTTTGGTTAGAGTGTAGGCGCAAGATTAAGATAATAAATCGCTGTTCATGGGTCAAAATCAATTCTTTTAGAAACTTTTTTTTTGGATCTTCGTATACTCTTCTAATAGCTTTCACCATAGTAAAAGTCTGTTGATAAGAGCTTGGTTTTTAAATACCTTTAAAATTTCTAACATAACTGAGACTTCTACGAATTGCATCTAATTTCTTTATTTCAGAACAAGCGTCCGTTTTGAAAATAAATGTATGCACAAAAATTGCAAAAAACAGTGTTTAATAAAAGACACTACAGCAGCTGCACATCGCTCACTACGAGAATTTTGAGAAGAAAAGTTAACTCTCTCTCCTCCTATATATTTGGTAATGCATGAAATAAAGCTTTCTGTTTCGTTGTGAACTAAACTATAGGAATCTAAAAATAAGCTACGAGCGATATCAGTTATTTTGTGAAAAAATAGCAAATTTGGTAACAAAATTTTCAATATTACGCATATTCGCGGCACAAAAATAAGACAAACAGAATGATCCACAAATATATAATAGGGCCCATTAATAATATATCTTTTAATATTACCAAATTTTTCAATAAACGGTATATTTTGACGTTTCCAATGTTTCACGAATGAATTCAAACCCCAGCGAAATTTTAAGTAATAATCTTCGATAAGCTTTTATGCTGTTGATAAATTGGTTGCGTTTGATGCAATGCCAACAAGGAATTACAATAATTACCCAAAAGATGATTTTTATATTCTATTTCACTTACAGTATCAATTTCATAAGACCGAAAATTTCTTAGAGTGAAATAAGTGCTAAGTCTCCATCGACAATTAATTGTGAATAAATGAGACCATTTATCGCACGAAAGTTTTCAAGTCCGCTCGTAATAATGACTGCCTCCATATTAGTTTAAAGAACCATATTATTTTTAAAACAGATTTGTGGTGGAGGCTCAGTGCCTTTGTTGAGAACAAGTGGGACAGTACTTATTTTTTACTTCTAAATAAATAACTTTTTACCATGGAGACCTGTATCCCTTTTTCCGGTATCATAAAACAGTTTAGACTAATAACCATCCGTTACTACCATAATAATTATTACACTACAGTGCCGATGAATATTGCACATTCTGCTTCTTCTCGTGCCGACTCAAACATATAATGCTCTGCTGCTTGTTCCTACTATTTGCAAATGGTATCATGACAAGAGTTATAGAATCTTAAAAATATGGATGAAATATCGATATGGCAAAAACTATATTTAAATATATGTCAACTACTAATAATTGACACTATACCAGCAACAGCTTCTTATTTTATGTCCATTTTAGTCTGACATTTCCGTATTACTTCCAAGTCAAAGTTCCCATAGCACATATCGCAAATAAATATAAAACTTAGAATATAAACAGGTTCTATTGTAATACGTGTGTGAGGTATATAGCAATCTAAAAGAGAATTATATCTACTAATAGTAGTTCTAATAAAAAATTAACATCTACTATTCGTTTGCCTTTTAACTTGAATATTACCTCACTAAGTTCTTCCAATAAATTAAAAATACGACGCATAAATATACGATAAATAAAATGGGAGTAACAATTTGATAGATCTAAAAAAGTGACTTCTCTAATACCTTCAATGGCTGCTGAGGCACTTATTTTCTCCGCCTGTGCCCCTTAACGTGTACTATATAATTAAACAATTTAGAATATATTTAATCTTAATAATTGAACTGAATAGCAATTATAACCATAAAAATTAAACATCAAATTATTTAGGAGCCAGACTGTCAGAAACTAATAAATCCTGAAATACAAATATATCCTAGAATAATAAATATGTTCATCTAATATACCGTGAAAATGTATGTCAATGTTCCGACATTGTAAGGGCGATAAATACGACACTTGTTGCCTTCATTCATGGACATTACATTACAACCATCTCTAACCTAACTTTCCAATAATACTTCACCACATATCTAATGTTAGAAAGTGTCATTGAACTTTAGAAATTAAACTCAAATATTAAAGAAATCCGTAATGTGTATATATATATATATATATATATATATATATATATATATATATATATATATATATATATATATATATATATATATATATATATATATATATATATATATATATATATATATGTGTGTGCGATTGTAAGAGCAGCGCTATTTTAAACGTGCAAATAATATGAAGTGGATAATCATTTATTTCCTAGTAAAATAGGTACTTCTTCCAGAGAAAGGGAAAATTCATCGTGATGTTTCATTCGTTTGCATATATTGGAAATTAATTAATTAATTATAATGAGATTGAGATATGAGTAATTTGTGTAACAACATAACGCTAGAATAACTACGTTAAAAATACGTAACACATACTTGCAGAAAAAACAGTCAAGCGCGAGTAAAAAATGCACTACGAGGGTTCGATACATAGTGTCCGTACATAGGCAGCTATAAACACTTAAAAACACATAGTGTTTCTATTAAACTACACTACTTTATAAATATTTATTTTTCATAATGTAAATATATTGCCTAATGTTGCAAAAACTTTGTATATATTTCAAAAAGTATAAGATCTAGAATACCGCCATAGTTTTTCTGTAATCTCCTAGTCAGATTTTACCAATGTTGTTTTTTTCATTATTGTTGGTTTTGGAAATAAGAGGAAGAATGCTGGATTTCGTATATTTTTTGGAATAATTTGTTAAATATGGAATTTAAAATAATAAATAAGGAAATTATCATATTCCTCATAATCAAATGATACCCATGTGATGTATATAATTAAAAAAATTAAGGTTTTTATTAACTTCTGCTTTTTTTTATACGAATATTAATAAAAAATTATCTTATTAAAAATATTGGGATTTATAAGATGTATTCCTATGTCAATTTCAAGTTTTTACGTCTCATGGTTTCAAAGATAATTGGCTGCAAATACAGAAAAATGTAAATATTTGATTATATTTTTTATAGGCGTAAAAATATGGGACAAATTTGAAAAATTATGATAATATCGCTGTAGGTCTCTTATAATACTTAAGTGGGCTTCTAAAAGGCATATTTTCAATGGTCTATGTCCAATAATCTTGGAATTAGTAGGGGACGGCCCATTTTTTAGCATCTCTCCGAAGATATGATATTTACAGTTATGAAAAAAACCTTGTAACAAATCCTTTCAATTGGCATCTTGTAAAAAACATAGGATTTAAAAAAAAATTTCGAATAATTTGACCTTCCCCACGGAAATTTTCATGCAAACATTTTTTCCGGCTGCACGCAATCGCTTTCTTGAATATCGGATTTGACGGGACATCTAAAATAAATAGGAAAAATTAGTTTAGACCAACAAGCTCTCAACACAAATAATTAAGTCTGATAATGTAATGAAGTGGACCCTACTTTGAGTAAACAAAGAATTCGAAACCTAAAAAATGGCTCAGAGTGTAGGTATCTCATATTGTGAAGGGACAAGTTAGGCTCGGTAAAACAAGTCTACACTGCTTCTGATAAGGATTAATTTCTGTTTTGTTTTCCTAATTATTTGTTTATGTCAGGAAGTTAATTTGTTCGCCTTCACAGATGACGAAAAACTGCACTTAATTATTTAGCGTAGTAATATTTACATAAAATAGCACAAGGATATACTTTGACAAAACAAATAAATAAAAGAATGTAACAGACACATTAGAATATATGTCTAAAAATAGCTTTTACTGTGGCGTATTAATTTCGAAGTCTTAGATCAAACGTGATCCCATAGGCCCGCCAACATGCCTATATGTAACGTTCTAAATATATCAATTTATAATGAACTTCATTCGATAAGCAAAATTGTTATAATTTTAATAAGCCTTTTTTAATTGTAATAAATCCCCAAATTAATTAGAAATATTTCGGTAGGAAATGGGATACAATAATTTTTCAGCAGTTCGTACTTACAACGAATAATAACTCCTAAAGTATAGAAATGAATTTCCATTATACTTAAGAGTGTGTAGTTTGTACACAAAATATCATCTAGCATTTTTTTGTTTCTAGGTGTGTACGATCATAGTTTACATTATTTCAAACTATAAAGATTACAAATTCCCAGAGATAGCGATCCATTGCGTGTTATTGACTCGATTAAATATCTATTTGGTAAAATATATCACTAATTATTAATTAAAAATATCACTAATCATTATTAATTGAGTATATGTTTTATTTTAATTATAAGTTTCATACAAAAAATCAACGCAGCAAAGTTTCATGTAACTAATGTTTTTTATTCTCGGCTGAAAAGTATACGAAAATTCGGCACATTTTCCACGAGAGCATTTTGTCGAGATTTCACTACTATTTTTAAATGTAAATTGCAGTTTTGTTTTTTTAGAATTTCATTGTGTTTGTTAAATGTGGATTCCATTACGTCTAGTTATCGTCGCTGACGTAAAGCCCAATCTCTATTTACAACTTTTCTGTTTTCGCATGAGATAGCACCTTTGTAGTTATAGTAAGGAAAGAATTTTAACAAAGTTATAGTTATATGACGCTACCTATATTCTAAATATCTACGCCCTAGTTATATTGAAGGCGATACATAAATTTGATGATATAAATGAGTATCAAAATGAAATTCAATATGAAATTTGAAATTGTTTGTAATATTTTCTACCTTGTTACACCTCAACACTTACTCTGAATTTCAAATATTATTTAGATATACAGATGAACCAAAACGAATTCGACATTGTTCGAATAAATAGTGATCGAATAGTAGTTTAGAGGAAACTTGTTCTATAAGCTATCGGCCGGTTAGATTAAATAATTATATTAAAAACTATTGCCAAGTCCATTTTATACATACTCCTTTGTAGTAAATATATTTTTCAGACGTGAAAGTTTTATTTCTTTTAGAATTTTGAAATAAATTCTTTATTTTAAAGTAATTATTTTATTTTAAACATTACACTGTGCATCGGCGAAATATATGTCCATTCCTCTGTTCGTCTTCGTATTGATTTTTTCTTACTGCAGGAATACAATATTCATTTTATGTTATTTATTAACTATTTCATCGGTAATTTTAAGGTTAAATATATCGATCTTAAGTTGAACTCATTGTTGCTAGTTCAGTATTTCGTAAATCAACGTTCTTAGGGTAATACATACAAATAATAAAAATAATCATATTCTTATATTTGGAGTAACTCCTTCCTTTATGGTCATATTGCAACAAATCCAAATATTGGAAATCTTTTTAAGAAAACAGTTGTCTGATATGAGTTAGCCAGGTGCCCAAAAATTTACATCGTTTTTTATTTGTTTATATAATATTAAATGTAACATTTGCACAAACAGTAGTGTTACTGTTACAAGAGTAATCTATTTCAGTCAACCACAATCTGGAAATGTGATAAATTATTTTAAAGGCAAAAGCATTTAAAATACCTTTAAACTATTTCAAACGGCTCTCAAAAACACATACGGATAGTGAATTTTAGATATTATGATACGATTATTAGTATAAATAGAATTCCCATAAACTAATAGTATAAATAGTTAAGGATTATTTGCAATAGGAAGAGGAATACTTGGTAAAAAGGAGCATTCGTAAATTATCTCCAATTCCTTTATCAATGTTTAATATTTCCTACAAAATTTGAGAAGGTGCTTAGCGACTGTAAACATTTCTCTTTTCTTTAATTAAAAAGAAATGTATACGAAAGTTATCGTCATATTTTTAAAGCTTTATGGTAAAAATTTCACCTTCATTACACGAATATTATTTCGTTTATTGCAAAATAAATCCACGAGGGACATGAAACTTCTAAGAAAATTTACAAGATGTTGTTCCTCTATGCCTTAAATAAAAAAAATATTATAAGTATTAAGGAACTGGTAAGTAATGAAGGTAGTAAAACTGAAAAAATTTTGAGAAATCTCTGAACATAACGAACGCTTGCAATTAAATAATATTTGCTATTTTCGTTAAAAACTTTTATGTAGCATAAATCAATATGTTAATAACCTACAGAAAATCTCGGAATGTAAGTTTTCTCGAGTAAATGAAAAGATACCAATTTACATAATTCCAGGTGACCAGACACTGCGACACACTGAGATATTTTAGATTTAAAATTGGTCCAATGAAATACTTTTTTAAATATGTTCATAAAGTATACGATTTCATTTTAATAGTTACATACAAAGTATTTAACTTTTTAAAACATCCAAGTTTTACCAAGTAAAAAAAAGAAAATAAGTATTGAATTAACTCGTTGATTTTTGTACATATTTAAATTTTTCATTCACTACTAAAATAAAAAATAATACTTTAAAATTTCATTCACAGATATCAAAAAAAAAAAATTATTCTATTCGCACCTGGAAGTTTTAAAGAAAGAATTGTTGACACAAAATTAATTTAAATAAAGTCACACCAAAAGAATATTCTTTTAAAGCTGCATTTTTCTCGTTCACAGATAATTTTGAGAAGAATTTTCAAATAGTATTTACATCTGATCTACTTAGAACGTCTTTTAAGGAAAAATGTTCCTAAAAATTGAATAGCTTTAATTCCGCTTTAAAATTTATGACTATATAATTTATGAATAACGACTATAGGTTTGGAGCATTTTTTGCACTTTTACACATTATTGACAACATAATCTAATTGAATTCCGTGCAGTCTTGCCATTCAACTAATTAGAGAGGGAATGTTATTGAATTTTAAGTCGTCATACATTCAGCAAAAAACTTTTAGCTAAGTTTATTATTCGTATTTCAATTTTTAATATACAAAGTATAAACAACCCCTGATTTCACAAAATCGTTAGACTTTGTAAAATACTCTTTTTATAGAAAGCATAGGATATAGGTAAGTGGATAATAAATTAGATCATTTCCTATATTATGTAATCTAACTATACATAGCGGTATGGATTCGGACAAATTTAAAGAAATTATGAATGATATTTGATTTATAATAGAATGTATTTGTGTTTTAAAAAAATCCACTTTAATAATAAGCACTATTATTTACCGTCAAAAATCTTATTTTAAGGAATATAATTTTTATTCTACATTCAGATAGCTATATTTTTCAACTGATTAATTGTATAAATTTATATTACCGAATAAAATAATAGATAGTTGAATATAATTTAAAGTATAACATACTTTGTATAAATTTTATTTTAAATATTATTTTGTTAGTTATTATTTATTCTTAGTCATAATTTTTATAATTTGTTCATATTTCAATACCCACTGTTAGCACATTTATGAAATTTTAGGAAGGTACCCAAGTATTAAAACACAATTTATGTTTACATTCTCCCATATTTGATCTTTGTGTCATAGTTCATACTAGGGAGATTTGATTTTATTTTGTATTTAGTATATGGGTTAATCAAACCGTTAAATTTAAAATCAGTAAATTTTGGTTTATTTCTTTGTTTAACAGATTAAACTTTATATAATGCTAAAGATTTTGTAACTAGTAGAAAGCGACGAGAATAGATAGATCAGTAATCATGAGCATAGATAGATCAGTAATCATGAGCATAAAATAACTTTCAAGTTACAAAAAGTTTTTAATAAACTATTCTTTTTATCTTGGGATTGTTTAATAAAAAGTATTGTTTATACTGTTTTATTTAAAAAAAGAACCACATAGTAATAGATTGAGTATAATATAATATTTGTAATAATTAGGAAACATTTTTCCCTAGGAATAGGAAAGGCACGGATTGTGGAAAAATAATTTTGTTCAGCACCAACTTTTGGTGGAATTATAATTTATAAGTAGAAGAGAAAATGTAAGAATTAAATAGAGGAATAAATATAATTACCCAAGAAGCACTCGTTAAAGCAGTAATAATTATGAATTTTACGCAGTGACCATTTTTTAAGCGTATTGATTTTCTTTGTTGTAATAAAAGAGGTGAAACCTATTAGGTAATGAAAAGGAATTAATACATTAGTTATGGTATTTTTGCACTATAGTGACAAAATTAGTATATTAATTAACTGTAAACTCTGTTTTATGACTTTTTGAACTTTTATATCTTCACTACAAATTTTAAAACTTAATAAAGTTACAACAAATTTTCTGAAGATCTTAATTAAATCTTACAGAAAATATGTTTCTTTAAAAAGGACGCCAAATTTATGTCAACACACGAAGGGAAACGGAAATTAAATTTAGATTAAGACTACAGATTTATCTAGCGTCTGGGTCTAATTAGTATAAAACAAAATATAGCTTAAAATTGTTTAACTTTTTTCATCAAAGTTGTAACTTAATATTTCGCAACAAAAATATTTTATTAAAATTTTTAGTTACAATACAGGCAGATATTTTAAATTACCTGGGATGAAAAATAAGGTATTTTTGAGTAGTGTAGTTTGAAAATTTAAGTTACTAATTAACAAACAATTTAAAAAAAAAAGAAATGAAAATTCTAAGTAAGATTTAAATTTGTAAAAGTTACTAATTAACAAACAATTTAAAAAAAAATAAATGAAAGTCTAAGTAAGATTTAAATTTATAGAAGTGAAATATTACTATGGCTTTGTGTTTTTATGTTGTGTTTGTATGTTTTTATGTATATGTTTCTTGAAGAGTTTCTTAGATCTTTAAATACCTTAGAGAATATATAATTTCACGAAAGTCCATTTCAAATATATGACTAAAATTGTTTGATGGATATAATTAAAAAAGAATAAACTTTAAGGTAAATCAAGAAAAAAACAATTATTTTTTTTTAATTCAGGTGGTGCTTTTTTTGAATGATCAAACAGAGGACATTAATAAATTTTTCGTTTTGAAAATACGTGCAAAAGAATATTAAAGACATTTTATAAGAGCTGTTTTTTGTATGTTTAAGATCAATTAAGTATTAAGACTTGTTGAATTAAATTTATTACTTTTATATCTGCTATTTATCTCAATTTCTAAACACAAAACTTAAAACCCTTCTGTACTGGACAAAATAAGTTATTTGTCAGTATAATAATATGTTTTAAATCAAAGGAGATATTATATAAATTTCAACGCGGAATGTATATGGGTTTTAGAAATTCTGGCTAGAATGGAAATCGGATTCGACTGGATACGTTATAAACCTGAATTTGATTGCCTATTCCAGAGTTTTTTTTGTTTAGTACCTTGACTAAGATTTTTCCTTCTATTAGAAGAGAAACATAAGTGGTTTACCAAGTGGGACCTAAATAAATTAGAATGAAACTGTTATAAACTTTCCATGTAAATCAGTGACAACAATATTTCAAAATCACCTTACAAATAATATTACCCGCTTTTCTCTATTTTTGTTCTTCCATGACATGATAACTAGCAATGATATGTTTATTTACGGAAAATACGCTCCTGCCAACATAATAATACAAAAAAATAGTAATACGTCAAATTATAAATTGCATACTTCTATTTTGTATATTAATTATGTGAATATAATTTTTTCATAAACATAAAAACGTAAAAGAGTTGCATAAAATATAAAAATGCAATAAGTTTCATTATACTACAAGTAGTTCTTATGACTTGATTTAGAATAATGTAACGGCATTAGAACAGTTGTTATCCATCTTAAAATTTTAGATTAAATTCCTCATTTCTTTTTATGAATGATTTTAGCAAATAAAAGTTTTTCATTTTTGTTCTTAAAAAATCCATTCGAGTTTGTTTGAAGAATATCTTAATGTTTTTCACTCAAATGACATCGGAAAGTTTTGTCATATTTTTTGAACTTTTTCAATTAAGAAAGCGCAGAGTTTTTCCTTATATTTAGTTTACATAAAAACGAAACTATGAAACATTAAAACTTAGGCACGTAGGCCTGCGTCTGCCTTAACCGTAAAAACCGAAAAGTAGAAAAACAAATTAGGAAATCATAATTTTAGTGAAAGAAAATCGTTACTGAATTGTGAAACCGTAGGCGGAGTTCACTTTTGCGGTGTAAATATATTTGTCCTAGTAGAACATGTGTCAAAACAAAATTTGACTTTTTGTCGTAGTTGGGATTTAGTTTTTATACTTTCGTTTTTATTTTATTCTTTTCGGTAGCTTATTTTTATACAAATAGTTGGAAAATGGGTGAATATAGAACTTGGTATTTTTATTATTTATATTATTTAAAAAAGAACTTCATAATCATATTTAAACAACTGTCAAATGACATTTTCTTTCCCTCTAAAATTTAATTTACGACACTCTTACATTTAATACAAATCGATTGATACTTATATCGGTTCAGCAGTTTTTGAGCTACAATCAAACATTCACACATACATAGTCAGGTACAAAAATACGTTGCTGCACCTTAGTTGGGTATGAAAATACCTTAGATGCACCATAGTCTGGTAGGAAAATACCTTATAATACAGACGTACAAATAATCACTTTTTTTTCAAATGTTGTTATTCTTTAAATGGACAAATCCCCAATTTTTTTAAAAAATCGATCAAACGAGTCAAATATTTCACTTTTTGGAATTAATTACAATGGTATCTAAGAAATAAAGACTATGATTTAGACTTATACAAACAATTTTTGATAACATTGTACATGAGCACATGTAATGCAATATTCTATTTAGATCAGCTCAAGATTAAATTTGTCATCACTTAAAAAAACAATTTTTCAACAAGTCGCTTATTGAGCGGCTTCCTAAATTAATATGTATAATATGTCATAAGAATAGTCAACAAGACCGTAAAAGTTTTTCTTATTTTATCTGAAGCAATCATTGAGGTTAACGAGCTTTTATGAGAACCTACAAAATTTGAGAAACTAATAAGTGTTTAAACACCACTAAAAGCAAATATGCATTGCTGAATCCCTGAAAAAGTCATTAAATGCTTTGAAAAGTAATGCACTCCTAAATTTTCTATCAGCATTTCACTAATAATATTCAGATAAAAAATGTGTTTTTTATTTGAATATTATTAGTGAAAAAATTATATAATTTTATTTTATGAATTTGGCAAAGCAGTGAAATTTTACTCCTAGACCTCTAAATAAGTTTGGACTCAAATTTTGATATCTTATTCTTCATATTTATGTCCTCCTTTGCCTACAATACATCCGAAATTATTAGTTTTATTTTTAAGTTTTAAAAAAAAATGCCAGGAGTTTTGACATATTGGAAAATTATTTTTTTTTTAATTATAGACTATTATTGCCGGAGAAATTTGAACAGATATCAGATGTATTATAATTTTTCTTGCACACAGTATAGCTAGGTATTAATTGTCAGTAAACTGTTTCTTGATTTAACAATAAAAAGCTATTATTATACTAGGCATAAAAACATTATTTGGGTTTGATTTTACTGAATGCGAATCTTCATTATTAAATTCATAAAAAAATAATACTTATTTCAGCATTGTTGTTTCTTTATCTTTTTTCTTGGCGTCCAAAAGTATTTTTCTTGTGTTAGTGTTTTCTTAAGCTGTGTAGTTTTTATTGTAAACTTAGTTCTTCAGTGAAGTATTATTTGTAGGACTGTGAATGAGATTGCATCGTACTTTGGATATTTTTTGTTCACATTTATGCCAATATTTAATCATAATACGTTTTAAGTTATAGAAACGAATTGCGTCTTTTTTTAAATTAGTTAAAACAATAAAATAAAATGATAAATAGTTACATTACAGCGCCGCATTCCGCACGCGCGCAATTTCTCTGTTTTCAATTATAGGCGAACGCTTATATTTTTTTAGGAAACCAATTATAGCATATTATTTGATTTATAAAAACAATTTGAAAAATCTGATACGACCAGTTAGATCCGTTTATTAAGTTCTAATTTCTTTTAATTTATTTAAACTATAAACCGTATTATACTATATTTTGCAATATTGCATAATACGGTATTGTTAACCATGCGTGCAATTATTTCAAAGTTTTCAGGTAATTCGCATATCCTTTCGATCACACGTACGCTATTGTTGGTATTAGATAAGAATATATAGATTTAACACCATCATGTTGTTGTTTTGTTTCGATTCAACATGTGGGGGAATAAATGCGCCAACTGCAAGCGGGTTCTCACAGGATTTCCATTGTCAGCTTTGACGGTGTAAATCCCACATATGACAGGAACATTAATTCGAAGTGAAATTTTAAAATTGGTTTACTGAAAATAAATATGGCGCTGCTGCACATCATTGGTTTGTGGCATTTAGTTTTGCGATTAAAAATATCACTCTAGTTTCTTTTGAATAGTGGTCAGGAATCGATCCCAGGACTGTGGTCGACGGCCGGCGACCCATGACGCTACTCTGCAAGTAGATCTGATATAACGACTACAAAGTTGTTGACATAAAAAAAATCACTTACCCAACAGATAGAAGAATTGAAGTCAAACTAGAGTACAACTCAGACCTCTGGCAGAAGGCGCAGAAATTCCTAATGACAGAGCAGTGTGAACTGTTAAACACAAGACCTCATTACTGAATCGAAGTTTAAACACACACGGGAGATGACAACCCTACTTTCTTTAAATTATAAAGCTTTTTATGACTTTATCTCTCATGAATAAGATAGTTTATTTCTAGAGCCTTTTCATTGTGTATCCCGGTCATATAAAATATTATTTTTAATTTCGTCTTTTTTTATATAAGATATATTTGCTCTTAGATGTTACTCAGCTCTGAAATTAAAAATCTTAATCAATAAAAGCAATTTGATTTAAATTTTTGGGAATTTAATGCTATCACATTATTTAACGTCCTGATTTAATATTCAATTTAATTCTCAAAAATATACAGCAAATAATTCAACAATAACAAAAATGTACGTGGATATCGTAGCTTTCAGTTTTCATAATTGAAAATATATTTCATATTTTCCGTTAAAGGCATAAACATTTTTCGACAAATTTACGACCAATTATATTCATAATTACATACATACTTGAAGTCCGTAGAATATAATTCGTTATGTAATGAATTATATTCTACGTATATAAGATACTCACAAATACTTAACAATTATAAATAGTTGTCCGGCTTCGTTTCAACAAGAAATTGTTTCAGCCTCATGAAATTCGCTGGTAATAGAAAATAGTTATATACAGCAAATGTATCTTTACGGTGATTATATTTTTTGACGAATTAAACGCATTCATCACTGCATTTACAAACCCATTTTACCTATAGCTAATAACTAACTGGTATTGCTAAATACTAATAACTAAGTAGTTATTTAGTAACATAAGATTTCTTGAAGCTGCTAAAAGAAATAAGATAAGAGGTGTTAAGTTATTTATGATAAAAAAATCCTTTGTAAAAAAGATTTAGAAATATTAATGAATATTGTGCTCTAATATTTAAATATCCTTTATCATTTAGCAAACGTTTCGTCCTTTATGTAAAGTATTTGTAATTTTACATACAATTTTATATACGGAGGTTACTCTTTCGTCGCTAATTTTAATCTAGGCAAATGATCGCTGAATTCACAAAAATTCACGTATACATATTTCACATAAAAAATGTCGATGCGGTGAAATGACTTATAAAGTTTTTAAATTTTGAGAGATTATATTTAAAAATTTAAAGTATAATTTGCAGTTAATGAAATAGTAAGTTTGGTTCCGAATTTATAGAAACCAGTAACTCTTATGACAATAAACACACAAGAAATAAAAAAAAACTTATCATGAAAAATTTGAAGTCGCCAAAAAACTATATCAACAAAGATATATGACATTATATTAAAGCTACATTTTTTGTTACTTATAACAATTACGAGTAAGAAGTATAGTATGATTAATACAAAATGAGAAAAAAAACCAGTTTATTGTCATGCGAACTATATATAAATTAAGATTCCGTGCGAGTCTATTTCTTTCAAAACCATAGAATTTTACAGTGCAATTTACCTGATATGCTAACATAGTTCACGGCTGATAACTTAAGGTTTCCATACCAGTAAATTATGTATTCTAATGAGTTTAATAATAATTTTTAATCGTTAATCGTAACGATGTATTCTAATATATAGTACTAATTTCATGAAACAATTAAGAATTGAGGAAATTTGGTCATTTGGATACGAGAATTATATTTCCTATCTGATTTTTTTATTCATGGCCACTTGATGTATCCCTTAGTTCGCCACTAGCATGGTACACTTTTTTTCGGTTAAAATATATTTATTAAACTCAAAATACTATTTTTGTAAATTAGCTTTCAGAATGGCATAATTTCTCATGACCTGCAGTTATTTTTCGTCAATTTTTGGTTGAATAAATGATGTTTAATTTTTCTTTATAAACTAGAAGGCATTAATTAATTTTGTTATTATTATATGGCAAATTTTGATTGCCTACGGTAGTTTTCATTCACACACTTTTATTATTTTAATAGGTTTAAACTCGAAAATGCACTTATTATTTTATCAAAAAACTAACAATTTTTTTTTTAATTTTCAGAATTTTTAGCGACAACTTAACACTGTAAGTGTATATGTTCATTGTGCTAGAGTCTCTGACGTAACATGTTGATTTACTAGTTGCTGCGATTCTTTGAATTTCAATAAAATTAAGAAAGTATTGTATTAGCATCCAGGAGGTGGGGTGTCAATGAAATTAATGGAAGAAAAGTGTTTACAAAGAAAACGTTAGTGGATAAATATGAATTGCAATGGAATCCACGAGTGTGTATGTATATGCGTACGTATTCGATACAATGATCACGATCAAATAAGCGAAGACTATGGACTTCGTTTAGCGCTCAGTAGAACAAACAAAATGACGAGTTTCTCAAATCGAAAATCTGTGCCACAATCACTAAAGATCGTTAAGCCACCGAAAACTTGAAACATAAAGAAAATTTAATACGGTTGGATTGGCAAACTGCTATATATTCGTATTTGTCCATATGTGGTACATCGGTTTCGAGTTAAAATTGTAAAAAAAATTTCCAGGTAAATGCAAGAAACTTATTTTTTTCAGTTTGCTAGAAAGTGACTAGCCGGCAAGCCGTGCATTCAATAAGCGAAAATATAGGTGCCGCTTTAAGGCTACTGCTGTTTTACAGCCTAAATTAAATTCGTAAATCCTTACTTTTTTAATTCGAATAAGTCGACTAACCTTGATGCATATTGTTGGTTTAATATTAAATTATGACTGCTATATTAATTAGTGTTGTTCACGCATTGCTTCATCTTAATAAGTATTGTTTAGCTTTACTCCAGACTCTGTTTAATTAATATTCCGGTTTACTTGTTAAAAATTAGGCGAGTGGATTATGAATTATTTTGTTATTGATTGCGTTCATTAGATTCTGGAGTAAAGTTTTGGGGGTAAATAAGGAAATCAAAAAGTTCTTTATAATTTATTTTGTAGAGTATGAAATGAAAACTTATTTAAGCACGAATTCAACGATATACATAACGTATTTATTAACGTAGAATTTGTTTAAATATTTCTCTCTACCCTTTGCCCATATACTCAACTTCTCTACCTGCAATCTCCATGATCGTAATACCAAAAGCTGAAAGAGGTGTAAAAATAGTGTGAATCTCATGGCAATGATAAAATAAATTTCATGCTACTAACGATGAACAAGTACCGTATGTAGCGATAACCGAAGTGAAAATTTAAAGTTGCTTTAGTATAATAACCTAACGATTCTGTTTTTCGTATTATATAATTATGGAATTTTATTTCTAGGGCTTATTGCTCTAGAAACTAAAGAGTATGCAATTATGTTTCTTTTTAGTTACAGAATCCCTACATAAAATTAACAAAATATTTATTTTACTGAAAATGTTACAGTCAAATTAATTTTAGGGTTTATAACTAATGAAATGTTCTCCGAATTTTTTAGAAATATTTTTTATTTTACTTGGCGATTAGAAGCAAAGTTGATCTCAGAACGATTCAGAGCGTTATTATGCAATAACTCTACAAATTTTTATTTTATTTTCCCGAGAGTTACATTAACACAATAAATTACTATTAACGTTAAAGCAAGTTACGAAAATGGATGAATGAACTTATCTCAATAGAACATGGTTTCTAAAAAAAATTTCGGAATTTTGTTTTCAGTTTCTTTCAAGCACTACGTAACATTATGGTTACAAATTCCTAGAATGTATATATATATATATATATATATATATATATATATATATATATATATATATATATATATATATACATACATATATATTTCACTTATTTCAATCTTGCTCTTTTAATTTTTTGACGTAATTGGCAAATGATATTATTATAACATTTCATGCAATAATCTTTACATTTTTTGAGACATGAGATTTTTTAATTTAAGAAAATTATTAACTTACGAAGATTATTTATAATATATTTGCGTGAAATTAGTTTGACTCGCTCGTTTTGGTATAAAGATTTCAATCGGTATTTTTGAATAGAATGACGTCTCTACTAGTGGTATTTAAAAACAGAATTACGTGGAATTAAAATGTAAAGAAAAATAATTGATATAGCTGGTGTAAGTGGACTGTCAATTTGACTTGTAATTTTATTTCAGCATTGATCCTTTCGCACTTTTGACTTTTTATTGCTATAATACTATATTTTGTCCCTACTTTCTATGTAATGTATTTTAAGTATACTTGAAGTAACTTTTTAAAAGATCACATTCCCATAGAATTAATTTTGTACCAAATCTAAATTAAAGGACATACATTTTTTTATGATGAGTGAAGTATGGTTTAAAGTTGAGGACAGTCTATAATAATGATGGGTACTATTTAAATCTGTAAACTCGTTAATACTACACTCAACAAATTTGCGGATTTAAATATCACGGGTGCCCTTTTCAATTAAAAGTAAAATTATACTAGCTTACATTAAATTATATTCTGTACCAATTTTAAAAATATCTTACTAATATCGATTCAGCCACTTCTTTCACAAAGGAATAAAGAAACTCACATAGTTTTATATGTAAATCCTGAATACGTATTACTCCATTTTGTACAGTGATGTGAAAAATTTTATTAGCCTAAAATTTAAACAAAAGTTGAGATACAATGCTTGCTATTTAAAAGAGAGAAAAAATGGTTAGGAAATTTAAGTAAATTTAAGATATTCTCTAAGGGATAATAGTGTTTATTAGCGGTAAAAGACGTAATAAAATAATTTATATAAAAAAATTAAGTAACTTTTTTTATTATTAATATATTCGCTATGTAGGAAGTTTTCATCCTGCCGCTTCTAGGAATATATTGATGGAAAATTTATGTGATGTAGGGTAATTTTATTCAAATAATTTTCCGGTTTTGATCAAACTCCAATACAGGTTTCTAAAAATTTTAAAAACGTGTTACGCATGGAAAGGAATATGTTTACTTGAAACGGAATTCTTAATGTAAATTTTTTTTTTTTTAGCTATATTAAATTAATTACATCAGAAGACGCACTAGATTGATATCCGCCTATGTAACCTGGTCTCCTAAATTAAATACAATTATGAGCAAAAACGCATGTTAATTAATTAATCCTATTCGTAATTTTATAATTAGGTCGAGTAAAAGGAAGAAACTTTGAATACATTTTGTGGGCTCTCGTTTTTAGGCGAGCTAGTCTCCTCATATTTTGTTGATTCTGATCCAATAAACTTATGTATGTACGTTTGAATTTTAAATAAATTTACGTAATTTGACCACAACTTGAATTCAATCGTAATCGTTCACAATTAATAAATATGACAGATCATTCGGAACCGGTTAGTGATCGTAACTTGTAATCAAGTACTTAGACGTTCTACTGTTGCATTGAAATGAATTTCAACGATAATTCCTTTGTTCTTTTTATAATGAAAAAAATATTTGATACTTAAAGACTCATCGGATTTTAGGTGAATAAAAATTATACAGGTTTGCACGTATCCGTACAAGTATAGTATATAGTAATAAGTATCGGACAAAGAAAGACGTTATTCGTTGACTGAAAAATAGTTGATTGTCGTTAAAATAACATTTAAAAGAGGTTTTTTTTCGAAAATTGAGAATAGTATTCATAATTATTTGTCATCTTTTTCGTACACACGATACATGCGCATATTATTCTGCGTCACTCAAGGGAATAACCCGCAAACATCTGCGAAGACATCTAGCTCCCCGGGTAAGCACCGTGCTCCAGGGAAGTATTGGGTGTGTTAAAAAGAGTTATGTAATATTTTTTTGCACTCAATTAGAAAAAGTAACGACAAAAATAGCGGCGAAGTAAAGCTATTAGGATTATTTTTAATTTGTCATAATAACATATATCCACTTCAGTTTTCATAGTTAGTTTTCTTTAGCCAGAATTATAAATTTATTATAGCCTATGTTATAAATATATTATAGCCAACCTAAGAACACCAATGAGTCTTAGTCAAAAACCAATGTGCTAAATTAAACGTCTGTACTTCCATAAGTCCTCAAATAATTACTTTGATTAGAAGCCGATAAGTTACACTCACAATGCCGAAGATTACGTATATATAGCGACAGCCGATCAAAAAAGATAGATTACAGCTGTTAGACTTCGGTTATGGATGAGTAACAGTCACTTCAGTTTTTTTTTAAAGGGATTGTTTTTTTATATCTAATGCGTAGTAATAGCTAAGCTACTACACGACAATACATTTTAAAGTTCTCTTTGAAATTTTAGGAAATATTAGTAAATATATGTTTAACTAATATTTAACCGTCAAATTTAATTTTTGAATATATGGTATGTAAGTAATTAACTGTGTCCATATATGATTATACAATTAGATTGTTTATAGAGTCTAACATATTTATGGGGTAAAGTAGTTATTTAAAATAAGGTAATAATAATATTTTCTTTATTCGTCGATAATTTAAATATAGGTTTTTATTAATTTACAACATTCATACACAACAAATGCTATATTAAGGAGCGGTCCAATTTACGATACTTATGTAAATTGTAATATAAATTAAATTATAATTTCTAACTTGCAACTAAACAATATTTTATATTAAAAATTGTCCACTATTATTGACGGAAAAGCATTGAATTTAATGTCATAATAGATTAAATAGTATTTACATAAACTAATTTTTTTCCCTAAATATTTTTTTCTATTATTTATCCCAATTCAAATTTCCATTGAATCGTTAATGCGGGTTAGTAAAAGTAAAACTAAAATATTCATGGTATTAAAAAGTTATTAAAATTTATATATGTATAAACATTATTGAATTTACTGTAGTTTAATATACGAGAACACTTAAACATTTCAGAAAATAAATAATGAAAAGTACATTGAAACTTTTTGAACTTATACCGAATCGATCTACATCTCGCTTACTTTTACAATCGTAAAGCATCGTATAATTTTTTGTTTTCCTTTTTCCTAAATGTGTATTATATTAGTTTATGCCTATAATATAATTAGTGGAACATCTTGGTTTTACTCTAATTGTTTGAAGCTTTTTGATAGTAAAATATGGTTTAAAACTTATATTTAACTCATTCGCTATCTATTTAATCTATGCATAAGGAATCAATGAACACACACAAATGATACTATCTAATCATGATGCTATAAAACATGCATTGAATTTTAAGTACATGAATAGGTAGTCGAGCACAATTTAAAATTTCATACCTAATTGATTACAAGACACGTGCCTTTTATAGTTTTTTTCTTTAAAGGCGTTTGTCGAAAATTTAAACTTTCGTATGTTTATCGATAGAAATAAATCTTTTTAAATAATTAAGCTTGTTTTGAAATATTCTTAAAATTTTTATGGTCGGTTATCGTTCCCCACTTACATCGCTTCTTTCTCTTCCTCAGGGTAATATTTTTTACTGTATTTTCTTAAATCTTAATAATTTACATAACATTCCGGCTATTTTCTTGTTTGCTGAAAAAACACCAAAAATTACGAACAAAGAAATAAATTTTCATTTGAAGATATTGTAAATTTTTAATGTAATTCAAAAATACAAAAGTGATTTGAAAAGTATCAAATAAATATATATTCGTTGTAGGTAAATAATAAAATTAGATCCATTAAAATATATTTATGAAAAACGTAGGATATTTTAAAACTTTTTGAGATAATAAAATATCATTATATACCCGTCCACCATGGCCTATTTTAAAAATTTTACTTTTTGGAATGAATCATAACAGAAAACAAAAATTAGTCACTTAATTCAGGAATACAAAGGACAATGAAGAATATAAAAAGTGACCCTCTCAAAACTTAGGAGAGATGTACTTGATCGAATTTTATTTTATCCACATATTACAGGTAATCTATTTGAGATTATAAAAAAACATTTGCTTGGCAAACAAAAAAAATTATATAGCTAACAGAAAGTCAAACATTTTAAGTCAGGCTTATGTCAATTTGTAAAAGTTTACTTTTATTCAGCATAAATAAATATATACACTTGTGGGACCGCTATAAACGTATAATATTACACAAAATAGGCCGTTCCGGTATAATTCAGTTTAAGAATACGGCAGAGCAAAAATTACCGAGCAGTCGCTGAGCATAGGAAGTTATAATTTTAACGACTCGAAAGTAAATGTAATAACGATGGTATGTCTTCTTAATTACAAAGAATTTATCTAGAATACACAAGAGAAAATAATTAGGAAATAGGAAAGGAAAGGAACTGTCCCGCATAGAGATATCCTAGGAACCCCTTTGGTATAGATTCAATTTTACTTAGGTAGTTACTTACTAGGCTTTGTGTTAATTCCAAGTAATGGAACTGGATTCTAACCGGTTTTGTATTAATGAAGTATACAGTTAGTAAATAGATGATTCTTTGAATTATGTAACCTGAATCCAAATTTCCGAAACAATTCCACTAGGTCCGTTATAAACCCAAAAAATGTCAATGGCGAATCAAATCTCTGGACTTATGAAAATATTGAACATATGTATTCATTAAGCTTTAGGCCGCCTTGTGTGTTATTATTTTTTTTTAAAATAGAAGTGTGACCGACAGGGACAGACTGCCAAAGGATAGGATATAAGAAGCTCCGTTGGGTTTCTTCTTTTTATCTGGATATGGAATTTTAAAATACAGAATATGAGGTATACTTTAAGCCCGTTAGTGACACAATTATACACGGTAAAATATTGTCAATTAACTACTGGAATGAATTGTGGTATATTTTTTTTTTTGATAATCGAGTAGACAAAACAAGATGTGAGCTAAAATTGATGTATGAAAGGAAGTCCTGTTTGCGTCCATAAATTAACAGTTTCTTGTATAATTTTCAAATGCTACTACATATAAACTCATAACACCTAGTTGCTAGTGTTAACGGAACTATTGAGTTTGTCATCTCTTCCACGGCCTTTTCGAAGGTAGCCACGCCAACTCGGGTATCCAGGATACGAATTTTTTGAGGTTTATGTTTCATTCCTGAGGGTAAATAGAAATAGCATGGCATGAAATTTCGGCAGAAGACTCACAAGTTCTATATCCAACTTAGTAAAATATTCAGTTGTTTTTCCGTTTGAGCGTTATCTAGGTAAAGACGAGAACGTTGCCCTCAACTTTTTACAAACAGTCACTATTATTCCAGCCTGCCGTAACTGCTATTTTCATATTTCAAAACAATTATCGAATAATAACCCGTCCACTAAAAGAGGCGACCATTTTTCTACTTGTCCTTCCTTCAAGTTGGTAAACAACTCTTAAGAAACTGCATTTCGCAAATTGCTTTGTGGTTTCGTATTCGTAACAGTAAAGGTATATCTAGGTCCATCATCCCAGGCCACTTCGAATATATTCTAAGAATTTTCAATACATCCTCATATACAAGTAATTTCTTTACGCAAATACGTGTTACGTTCAAACGTGAACCCCAAACGTAATAAATAATTTCGTTAATACCACTAACGAAGTAATAGGCAAGGTCATCGCCAGCGTAGAAAGCGACGTGCCAACAAATGACATGCTTGCACGTTACGTAAAAAATTCTTTACAAGAGGGTAAGGCCGAAATGTCTACCGTAAACTTTGGAAAAGTGCAATTTTTGAAAGAAAACAATTAATGTAAAGCCATTACGTGCCGGTGAGCTAGCGCTCACGGTTTACGAGGAGGAAAAGTTGTAACGTCACATATAAGTTTCTTATATTAGTAAAAGGACGGCAAGGTAGGGCTATAACGTATGTTATAGAATTTAAGTGGCTACCTTAATTCAAACCCAGAGACATGCATAATGAAGAAAAAAACTTGTCGAAGAATTGATTGACGAAATGTAGTTTTTTCTGTAGTCTATTTAATCTAAGCCATAAATAAATTATATATATATATATATATATATATATATATATATATATATATATATAATAATAAATAATTAAGTTTAAGAAGTTCTAAAGTCAACTTTTTTCAGGTTATTTGTGTGCAGCAGAAGAAGAATTCTCGTCTCATATTAAACTCTTAGCTAGAATTTAAATAAACAGAGAGAAAAACCCTTTAAACGAATTCATCTAGCCTATTGTTATTTTTCGACCAAGGGATTGCTGAAAACAAGATGTGGACGCTAACTTCTTTGTAGTTCGATAAATATTTTCTTTCTTTTTATCTAAGACTTTTCGCCATCACATACCTAAATAGGAGAGACACTGATTTTGGAACGCTACTTTACACGTTTCTCCATTTGACTTACTGTTATGATAAACTTTTTTGATAATATTAATTCTCACATAATTTTTCATACGCGTTCCTTTAATTTTTACAACTCTTCACATAACCACTTTTTGTAATTATTTGATTCAACCATATTTTTCTAAGTTCCGGATATTTTTGTAGTACTATCCACTTCTTCCATCATTTTGAAAAAAATTTCTCTGCCTATTCATTCAACAATCTCAATTTTGGTTTTTCAGTACCAAAATTGAATCTCAATATATTGCATAATTTTGTCAAAATGGAAATACTATCTAATGAAAATGTAAAATGGAAATAATGCAAGATGAAAATATAAGACGGAAATACTATGAGACGAAAATGTAAAATTTGGTTCAACAATCGCGGGAAAAATGCGATTGAGCAAAAGAGAAAACATAAAAAGTCAATGAAAATGAAGGTATTGTATAACAATTTCCGAGATAGTAAAAAAATGCTTTCGAAATTATTGGTTACGTTTTTATTTTATGACATTTCTGTTGGAAAAGATCTTCTTAGATCCATTTAAATATCCAAGTGTTGTGTCGAGGTTAACTGATGTCGTCCATATTCATTATATCATCGGAAAAGCAAAGAGTAGTGATAGAGTAGGGAAGTCATGTATTTGCGATTGTTATTGATACTAATTTTGGTGCAATACAACATCGTGAAGAAGTACTCAAACACTGCGGTAAAAAGTTTCAGAGAAATTACATCTGTTTGCCGTACAGTTTCTGCACTGCAGAATATAAGTATATAATCGTGCATGCTCTGGGCTAGTCAAATATATAATAACTTTTTAATCTCCTGGTTTATACACAGATAAAAATATTAATTACGACCCATCATAACACCGAGTTATTTACAATATGATTTTTTTATAATAATTTAAAAAATAATACGTTATCAAATGCAATTTGTACCAGAGATGATAGCAAATAAATCTGAAGAACTCTTCTGATTAAATAACCGATACCCTAAGACTATTTTAAGTTAACAACGATAAGTAGACAAAGGTCATCACTTTAAAATATTTTTCAGGTTTAATTGGTAAATTTCTTTTCAGTATTTTCGGTTTTGCTATCTAGTTGGTCTCAGTGAAAATCTTAGAAGTAGAGTGGGAGTCTGTTTTAGGCACCCCTATTCAATTTCAATGCAGACAGCGTAAATTATATTATAATAATTGGAGAGTAAAAGAAACTAATGAAATTTTTAGTAGTTTTAAAATAGTACTTTAAGTAGACCAATTTACCCTAGTAGATAAATTTATCTTCAAATACCTGGATTTTTATGTGAAACTTTTTTGACCAGCTGTTGATATCATAAGTCGAAAAATAAAGAATTTTAATACCAGAAAAATGAGTACTAACTCTTTTAGGTAAAAAAAAGAACACCAATCTGCGCAATTATCAGAATCGATAAAGCTTCTCAATAAAAACTAAGATGGTGACAAATTATTTTTCCAAAACCGTACTTTTTAAGATAACACCGTTGAAATTGGCTGGTTTTAGTGAAAAATATCATGACCATAATTCGTTTTCAATTTATTGTACCGCAGATTTTAGTACAACATGGGCAGGAAGCAAAATGAACGATAATAAAACACGGTCCGTTATTTATTTTAATTGGACATATTTCAATAAAACGTGAACTGTTAAAATTCAGCTGTTGTCAAGTTGTTAAGTTATTGCAAAATTGCCAAAAAATAAATATCTTACAAACTGAAACACAGAAAAAGTTTACAAACTGAAACACAGAAAAAGTTTTCTGCAAGCCTGCATGGGCTATTTTTAAAAGTACTTACAATTGTCTTTATAATTGTTTACAAATTTTTTTACCACACAAAATAACATAGCTCTTGTAAAAACCGATATGGAACACTGTTTTTTCTTAGCTTTGGGCAAGAGCAAAATTACTTTAATGCAATATTGGCCAAACCAAATAAGAGATGTTTTTACATATGACTTATTTAACATGAAAGTAATGTTTAGAGGATTGGTGGATTTCAGACATGCGTTTACAAGAAGAATATTAGTTTCAGGGTTTTCAAAAATTCCTAAATTTTATATTTAAAGAAATAATTCTCGAAAATATTATGATATCAATAAAAGATTTTTAGAAGGAATTTAATTTGCTCTCAATTTTATTTTACATCGACGAGCGGTTCTGAAGCGATCGCAATTTTAAAGTTTAATGACTCTAGCTTACACTCACTCTTAGCACTCTCGCTTAAATTAAAAAAAATTTTAAAACTGAGTCTTCATCAGAATAGGACCTAAAATATTAGTCTTATGCATTTAAAATATCTTTCAGAATACTTTTTTATTTTTTCTGCCATCAAAAACTTCGAAAATGAAAATTATATTTTATTACATTTAACAATTTTTGTTGCATTTTTAAATCATATGTTTCTTCGTACATTATGATTATAGTATTATTATTAGTAGGAATAAAATATACTGGCTTTCTAGCGTTTCCACTCTGAAAAGCACGACTTCAGGGGAAAGTACTTTGACATCAAATCGATTGCAACCATTCTAAAATATTTGTCTCCGGAATTCATTTGCTTCCCTGTCAGCACATACAGTTACCGGGAAATGCTGCCACCTAAAACTGAAATTGAAATAAGTTGGAATAATTGGCATATGCGGGATGTGCTCGGCGATGCCGTCCATTACCTCAATATTCTCTGTAATTCTCACAGAAGAATTATTATAATCTACACTGCCGAAAACTATCAATAAGACATCTTACAAATCAAATAACAACAGAAAATACTACGGTACTTGACCTTTTTCTTAAAATTAAACTTAAATTAAGAAGAACAATTTGACGTTTTAGTTTTCCGTTTAACTTTTATCTAAAGCTCATAGCAAATTTGAAGTTAATATACCACCGAGTTAGGAGTATTCAAGTGAAGTATAAATATTTTTTTAAATGTTAATCAATGCAACGCCTTTGACTTCATTCACAGTGATTACGTCGCATAAAATCTGATAAAATTTCTAAAGCTTACCTTGTTACACAGGGTTTCATGTAAAGTTAACAAAAATACATTGGTTAAGTTTTGAAATTACCTCGAACTAAAAAACTCACAAACTTTACTTTTTTGTGTGGTATTATTTTTTTTATTTCAATTTCAAAAGTGAAAAGTTCAATACCGTAACTACGTAATTCTTAAGTTTTCCTTAGCTTTAAAATATCTTGAGAGCTAATCACTAAATTTGAACATATATTTAGCAAGTTGAAAATTATTTCTTTGGGATTCCGAAATTAACACAGACCGTTAAAATATGTAAAGTGTGCAAATTATGTTTTCTGTTTGATATCTACCTGTGACCTTCAGTCGAAAGGCTGCGGATAAAAAAAAACATATGTTCGCAAGCATAAAACGGCGGCACGCCGTTACTGGCCATTAAATAGAACGTGACCCTTATATACCTGCTTGACGGCGCGGACCCAACATTAAATGGCTAATTTGGTCTTGCCGTATATTACAGACATATTTATTCTGCAGACACTTAAAAATTTATGCTTGGGAGTATGTTTTTATTTTTTACGCAAAATTATAAATTATATGGCATTGACGGAAGAAGGTGTAATCGCCGTTATTGTGAAATATGCACTAAGTTGAAGGTTATAGCTAAATCAATTTGTGAATTAAAATAAACAGAATCTAAAATAAACGGAACTACGAAAATACATTGCCTCGCTAAAGAGAAAGTTTATACTGTGCCTGTTACATAATTCTGAGTAGTTACTTAGACAGAAAATTATTTAGACGACCATTTGTTCCATATTTCGTTTTATTTTTTATTTCTATGGTGAGATCTTTTTATGCAAATTATTCAAAATAAAATTATGAAAATACTCCAAAAGAATACTAGTAAACGTCGATGGAAACATGTTTTTTCCTACATTTTTATTGCGGACATGTAGGAATACGATAATATATATTTACAATAAATAATTGAAAATAAATAGTGAAGTATTTTCAATTTAAGGTGAGACGAGAACTTTGACGGTTCAATGATTTTGCATTATCATACTAATTAACATTATTAAAGTATTTGTATAAATATTTTTCTTCCCATTGGTACACCCTCATGATTGCAGACGAGGTCAAGAATTTTAACCGCTCGAAAACGTAGCTGATTTCTTGATGCTCTCCAAATAACTTTGTTGGTTACATAGATTTTATAAGCGTTTACATGAGCGTTAACATACGTTTCTATCACTTGGATTTCCTTCCTCTGATCCTATATAATATGTAAACTCTTAATAATCCCTGATAGCTCTAACAAGTGCATAATTTTTCAACAGCTTTGAAGTTAAAAATCCCGGACTTAGGCTCTGTGTAGAAAAATTGTAAGGGCTAAGCAATTCATGAGGTAAACATTTTTCGCTACACCCGTTTTTCAGATATTTTTATGTCAGCAATCGCCTAATTAAGGAATAACGTTATCAACTTTTCTCCTTGCATTTGCCAGTGTTAGAAAGGATAAAGCTTAAATAAATGAATTAAGCTTTAATAAATAAATAAATTTGCGACACACTACAGTTAATAATTCGTGTTTTTTGTCTTCACATCTACCAGTATCACAAATTTAATTTTATTTCAACCTAAGTCTATATTTGAAGCTAGCCTATTCTCAGCCTGAGCAAAGATAAACTATGCTTTTAAGCATATGTAAGGGTAATAGCATTACCTTGGGTTAACATTGTTCGATCTCGGACCGGGTACATTAATCCCATTATTTTAAGAAAATTCAATGAGTTTCTTGTAAAAGATTCCATATCTACAGATATTATATGGAACACTGAGAGAATATATTGCTTTCATATGCCCGAATTATTTGAACTATTTGCTCCACGAATTGTTTTTTTCATAATATATGCAAGGTGTTTAACAAATAGTATCATATATACAATTAAAAGTTTTACGGAGATCTAAAAGCATATACAGAAAAGAGTAATGAATTCTCTACGTCCATATCCAGAATGTTTTAATAAAAAATACATAAAGATTTCTGACAATAATTTTATATACAGGATTGGTAATAATATATATACCTATCCATAACAAATATTCATGCTTGATTGAAATGTTTTACATTCTGTATGATATTACTTTATTTTCATTATATAAACTCGTCCACTTACATTATTAAAACAGCTTATCACAATTTCCTTCGCAATAAATTCGTTAATATTGCGATGATATAATAATTAGTGGTTGCCTAATTATCGAAATTCAACGGTAATGAACTTACCTACTCACTTTGTCGAATGCACTAACAGGTACACTAAAGTAAGTCAATTCAGATTGCTGCCAAATTTTCCTCTTCCAATAAGTGTGTATAAATAAGTTCATAGAGTTTTCCTTTTGCAACAGGTGTATATTAATCAAGCTGTATTTCAATAATACAATAAAACAGATATTGTTTTACACGAAACATAAAATAAACCGTTTTTGCCTTGACATACTCTCTGCAGAATTTCATTATATTACGTCCGTAATCTACAAACAGCGAAACCAAATAAACTTTATTTTATTGATAAATTAAAGTACTTATTTTCGTTTAAAATTTACATACTTTCAGTTTTTTTCATACGTAAATCGTATTATATTATAAATGAAATTTAAATTGCAATTTTGTGGATATGAAATAAAAATTTATAGCTTATTTGCATATTTCAGTTATCATTCCATGCTTTTTTTTATTAAAATCAACAATAATTTATCAATTTGGTATTATTAAACTTTCTTTAGTTTCTTATATAACCAATTAACTGCTTAATTGTTTCCTTCAATTTCCAGAACGGAATTACATATAATTTAAAAAAAAAATTATTAAAGAGATTTATAAATCAAACCGTTTACGCCAAGATGAACTAAAACTTGTTTTCTTCCCAAATTTTTTATTTGCTCTTTTTTGCAAACGAAGGTTTTCAAAAGGAATTATTTTGCAATTAGACTTTTTATATTTATTTTTTTAACCAATATTCTCGTGCAATAAGTTCCGGTTTTGCACATATATGATTCCAATAAAATTTATTGCACACAATATTATTACGGCCACACAAATAAATAATTAATTTATAAACACGGCTTTATTCTTAAATAAGTCTCTTACAGCAAATTATATCGCTCATATAGGAGATTTTAAGAAGGAGGAATTTACGTAAAGAATTAATTGCTTGATGTCACTTCACACAAAGACTCCAAGTATTTATTAAAACCCATAATCTATTTAGAACAAAATAGTCACCGACCTGCGGCTTATTCAAATTCTAGTGATATGATGCATTCTATGTAATTTCAGAAACTAGGACGACTACAATGACACCTTAGACACCAATATCTAAATAGCTATTTATGGGCTCTATTGTAGTATAAAGTGTAACCAACGTTATTTAACACGCCAAACACATTAAACACTGACTATCAAATTTTCAATATATTCACAACTCATTTGACCATGCTCTATTATACAGTAAACCAACAATAATACCGATTATTAGGCACTTTGTATTCAATACTGACATTCTATTTTTGAAGGTTTGTTTTTAATTACGTTCTCAATCGTGCCTCTTGATCAGACTATATTGTGAAATAAGCGATATTGGGTTCGTAAAGCAACGACTAAACTTATAAATAATGACGATATAAAGAATTTATAAAACTGAGTTAAAATAAAATTCTAAAGAAAAAATCAATCACAGAAACAATATCCATAACGTGAACTTTGAATACTTATATTTCCAAGACATCGCAGCCATCTTCTACCGCGCTACTCATTAAATTCGACTACGGAGTTTCTTTTTCACTTTTTAGGGTTTCGTAACCAAATGGCAAAAATGGAACCCTTAGAATTTTGTCATTTTCGTCTATCTTCCTATATATCAGTATGTTAAAGCCATTTTACTCGATTATTGGCACTGTATAGATGAAATTTGTTTGGTAGATGTTTTCTATGAACCGCTGTACATAAAATAGTGGAATTGTCAAAAACAATAATATTAGGGGCTCAGTTACATGTATTGTATGTTATATTAATAATACTATAACACACCATACACCCTCTTAAGATTGGTAAGTATATTTTCGTTATATTGTGTAAATATTCATTATTTTCATATTTTTTTCAATATTTTTTTTCGTTTTTTATACTATTGCGGCTTGTGGCCGACTTTTAAAAATGTTAATGTACTTTTGTATATTGAAATAAGTATCAGTAATAATATTTGCATTGATTGTATAAATTCTATCTAAATAAAACCTTATAAGGTTTTTATTTACCTACATTTTCCTTTTTTTTTGAACTCGGTTTCATTTTTGTTAGCAATATTTTATTTTATCCTTTTAATTAATATATAGTTATCATCAAATAAATCTAGGTCTATTTTTTAATTTTCATAATCAGTAGAAAATATAGTTATGGTGATAAATTTGTTACCAAGGATTGCTTTTAAGAACGAAAATAGTTTAAAAATTGATATTTCTGTAGCTCTTTCTCTACAGAGACTACTTGATAAATAACGTGAAATTAACGTAAAACAGTGGAAATTTGGATGAAAAGTCTCAATGACGTAGTCGAATATTTGAGCATGTTCTCAAAAAGCGTACTGTTAAATCTTCACACGATTGAGATGTGCGTCTGCCATTAAATCTAAGGGACACGCTATACAATCTGGAGATGAGAGAGCTACTCGACTCTGTAATGAAAACTTTAGCTAGTAATGACTTTATGTCATCTTTTTGATTTTTATTCGTGAGAATCAAAGGAGTTAGTCGCTTTTTCAAAGAGAACTGCACGCCAAGGAGATTTGCTGTAGTTGATTTTTTTATACTTTAGAGAAAGGATTATCATGGCACGTGAAAAAAGAGTGTAAATGACCTGGCATGCATTATCCTCATAAAGGTCAATAGACTGATGAGTTACATTAAAGTTTTATTGATTATGAAGGAACACATAAACTATCGGCTGATGACGTTACTAGCATTTGCAATGGATAAATGGCTACCACTCTGGAACACTATGAAAATATCACAATAACATTTTTATTGAGAGCATCATATGAATTGGTTCAGAATAATATTTTTTGTTAATATAGATAATTATAATTCTACAATAATGACCGACATTGGGGAGAAATTAGTACCACTTCTTAACTTAGACTGATAAGCAAAAGGGCAAGAGTTAGCTGGGTATTACTTATTTCTAAATGGCAAATTAAACTTACTAGTTAATATCTAAACACGTCATCGTTTCGAACAGTAAAGAAAAAATGGTAATCTATTAAATGACTTATAATCAATCAAATCTGGATTTTGTTATTGTATTTTATATCTGTGTTTACAAAAGTTTAAACTTTCAACATATTATTTGGTAGCATGGATGTTTTGGGTTTCAGTAAATTAATGCCACTCCCATCGGACTAAAGCAATTGGTATTTAATCAAGCATCGCAACGCTAAATTGTCTTTTTAGCTGCGATTCTATTTCTATAAATTAAATTCAATTAGGGGATAAAAAAATTATCTGAAATGTTTACTCAATAACCCATAATTTGATCACCAATAAAAATTGCTCGGTCACGTGTTTCCGACAGCCAATTCTAAGTGAAAAGAAGTAGATAACTATAATTCCGTAATGTTTGCATGTATCACAGAATATATTTATACAGCTGCTTATGGCAAAATGTCTTCATAAAACCTCATTTTAATCAATCCATATAAAAGCATAAGACTTTATCTAAGCTGCAACCGTGAGTTGGAACAAGGATCATACTCAAAATACATATTTCAGTATCTAGAGACTTCGTCAATAACAGCATTTATTATTTTAAACATTGGCTATTTTCAAACATTTTATTGTCTGCATTAAAGTCTGATCAATTTAAAATATGGAGATTGACTCACGGCGTGTTTACCTACTAATAGAAGATGATCAAATTGGTTTCAATTCAGAGGATAAAAATGTACATGTGGAAACAGCTCTAATAATAGTAGTTTCTAGTTAATCATGTTACCGTTTAAACTAAGTTTGAATGAAACTATGCATAAATTATAAAAGACAACCGTAGAAATTTTAGTTCTAAATTTATGCAAAGAACTTGTAGCTGTGCTCACGTCACTTACCATATGGCAACGGGCATGTATTATTACATCGTGGAAGATAATTTCAAATCACAAAACATGATACCAATCCCAAGTAATAAAAATTGTGAACAAAGTCAGCATACGACAAAGGATGACTGCAGTTTCTGATAAATCCGGAATTGTCTTCGCTTTAATAACATGTGGCTCTCGCGGTTAGAATAAGCCAGAGAAAATAGTTCAGAATAAGCCAGAGAAACGCGCGGATAATAAACTTGATGTTACATTTATACTTATATTACCTAACTAATAAAATCTGTCCGTATTTTTTAAGCTACTGAACCCATTTTGAAGAAACTTTTACATTTTCTAAATCAAAAAGCGTTCAAAATGATACGAAAGTAATTACCGCGATGAGATTTACATTTTCTAAGATAAACTTACTCAAATATTTTTAATACACATCCGAAATTTGGCACATTTTTTCAAAAGTCTATGTGGGTTAAAAAGAAAGCACATAGTTCAGTATGCGAAAAGGCCAATTAGCTTTAACTACCTTGTATTTATTAGAATTATATTGTAGTGATTAGAATTTGTGGTTAATTTTATTTGGAACAAATTCCAATTTGTATCAGATATCAGTTATTACACATCACCCACATGCTTTATATGATAAATATATCTCGAAAATTTCAATTTTTCGAAGCAATTTATTTACATAATGCACAAAATATCGACCTTCAGGGAAGAGAACAAATTATTATATTGGAATTTAGTTATAAAGAATATATGTGAATCATAACCAGATATGGAATTGGATTTGATGCATGTATAGAATTTTTATCGAAATTTGTAAATTAATTTAATATGGCAATATTTTTTTAATATTTTTTTAGGCGGTTATCGTGTATCGTGTATCGTAAAATGATTCTCGTTAGTAATTTTGCTATTGAAAGTCAATACTTTTGTTAAAATATCAACCTTATATGGTTTTGAAGTCGATCGTATTGTTAACACTTTTCATCCGTCTAAATCGGAGACAACCGGGCAATAATTATTAGACGTATATAAACTTCTTTCAATTTAGAAAGCATTGTTTTTATAATTTTTGTTTGTTTGTCAACCTGTTTTTTCAAATATCACGAGAGAAACTAGTAAACCGATTTAGAGGGAAATTTTTATACAATTGTCCTTTAAATTTAAATGCGCCATTAAATGATTCACATAAAAAAAACGAAATAATTTATCAATTCTTGTGGTTAAATTATGTTAACACTCCTTATAAAATTCAGATCAGATGAGAGTTTTTGTATGACTGGTCAGAATGAATGTTTACGGATTTGCCTAGTTTCGTTTGTGGTTTGACTTTTGTCCTTTTTGTCTTTACTCCTGATATGCTAATATAAGTTTAGTATAACTGTAGGCGGTTGGGAAACTAATTATTTACTTATCTTGTATTATTTTTGAAAGGAATATTTTTTTTATTAAAATATTTTTGACTATTTGATAAACATACATGTTAATTCTTTACTATTTACTTGAATGATTACCGTAAAACTTACTTGTGTACGTTGTATATTATTCTCAACATTAAAAGTTATTGCAGTTTCTTTCTGTTATAAGATGAGGAAAACATTACATATTTTTATATTTATCTATATAAGACCTTTTCTTTATTTTTTGTATTGTCCAGCTTATTTTCCTCTCATTATCATTAACAAAAATGTATCGTTTAGTAAAGTGGTATTCCCTTTTCAATATTTTTTTTCTCATAACATTCACAATATCAATATATATTTTTAAAGTAATTGTACCCACGACTTCGTTTGTGGGGAGCTCTGGAGAATATTATTAAGTTAATTGTAAGATTGACACATTTATTGCCATCTTTTGTATTCATCATATTTATTTTAATAAATACACTTTATATTTAAATTTAAAATAACTATATATTCCTTTTAGTTGGTAGGTGCAATGAAATATAGCATATAGGCTACCCCGGACGTAACATTGAAACCTTCAACTCTTCTTTTGTAATGTACCAACAAAAAATAGACTCATAGTGCGCGAACAAACAAAAAAAAATTCCTTAAACTACATTTTTTGTTCTGTTTCCTTCAATTTAAAGGCAGGTCGATTGTATAATTTTGCTATGTGGCAGATGTAGTAAATTACATAGCAATAACATTTATGGAATCTTTTCTTAAACCTACTAAAGCAATTAAATTGCGAATATTGACCACAAGAAACTTTTTAAAGGAAGTAAGAATACACGATACTATTATATCTAATATATACAATATTGAAAAAAGTTTTGTGCAAGAAGCGACCGACAACGACGTCTGCCCTCGTGTGTTTGCCAGCATTCGGGTAATTTACTCAAACACCTACACCTCCATCTCTACTGCATTAAGCATTTGATCTCTGTTGTTTTTTTGGGAGGAAAAGTCCATACCACCGTTTAAATTATATTATACATTTGTAAATTTTCTACGCGTCGAGTAGTAAAGTGAATATTCACAAACAAATAAACTTAAAAAACGAAAGACACGCAAACATTCCGAAAATGGTTTTATTACATTCTATTACTTATTCATCACACTCATTAATTTTTTTTAATAAAATTTACAGCATAATAGTATTGTAGTAATCTATATGTATCATTACATATAATAATACGTACGGAGTATTGGGTTAACTGTAAGATCGATACACGTAACGCCATCTGTCATGATAAACTTAATTTTTTTATAAATTCATCTTGTATTGAAATGTCAAATCATCATATTTTTTTTTCTTTAAAAACATTATGTTTTTTTATTCTAAGTATTGCAAAATCTACCAATCAACGCTTCATCAGAATTATTTTAGCTGTTGTTGCGTGATAAACTTAATTTTATTTTAAAATAATAAACTGCGTAAAACCAAATTTAAACAGCCTGATAAAAATATACTCAAAGTAATTACATTTAACGTAGCATACTCAAATTTCAAACAATTTGGAAAAACAAAATACATACCACATTGAAATATTTTAATGTGTAATATGACCAACAATGACGTCTGATGTCATGGGTCTCATGCGTATCGTTTGCTTTCCTATCTTCTCACACCACTCCACAGTTCACGACTAGCCACGCCCACTATACGCTCGAGTGTAAAATTTTATTACGCGATTTAAGATTGATGTTACGCCATCAAGGTACCTATGCTACTAAATGTTTAAACTATGCTTTGCTTAGATAGTCATCCCTTTGCGGCACAAATGCAATGTAAATGAATTTTTGACAGAATTAAATACGTACATATATCTTCGGTTGTGTGAACGTGGTGGAATAAAAATGAAATATTACTTCAAGTTAATTGCATTCTTAAATGCTACCCTGAAAACTCCGTCTAGAAAAAAAAAACTCCGTTAGTTTACTATCTTTATTGCGACGTTTGTTTAAATAAACACAAAAACGGAAAAACAGCCTAACATCCTAAATAAAATATTTTTGTATTCTATTATTATTTCCCGCTAATTATTCTATAATAATATTTAAAGCTAATTCTAAGTTTTACTATTTGTGCAAATGTCATTTATTATGTAAATATTTCGATTCATATGTCTTTATATGTTTTAAAGTGTCTTCTTTTCCAACTTATCAAAAGAAATATAAAATGAGAGTATATCTATTTAAAAAGTGTCTATTAATATCTCTTAAAATAAAAATGAACACAAGAGAAACATAGTTCTATGTTCGAGCGTCCTTTCATTTACACTTTAATTTACTTACGGATTGTAAACGTATACCGCTTTTCATTACAATCCTATTATCTAAGTATCTAAATTCTCCAGTCATTTTGTTCGTCTGAAGATAAATCAATAATTATCCAGTGTAAATCTTTCCGGCGCAACTATTACATAACTTCATTTCCCAGTTTCTATGGTCATAACTGGCATGCTTTGTTTAAAATATAAATATAGCCGTGTATTGTTGTCGCTTTTGTAGAATTCACTAATATCTACATAATGTGAACATTTTTTAAAATTTTACTAAATATTGTGTATTTTAAGTAAACATTATAAAAAAGTATATGTAGGTTACATTGTGTGATAATGTATAATATGATTTTATGAACAATCCACTACTATGAAAATAGGGTAGCAGGATTATTAAAGCACTCTCTAATGATGCGTCTTTTTTGTGTAATTTCTATATGGAATATTTAAATGCCATCAATTTTTATTTGTCTGTCTCGGTTTAAACTTATAAATACCTGCATGAACATTATGATTAACTATATTTTATTTTGTTTTCTTTTTTAACTAAAATAGGAAAGATAAAAGAAATTAATAGAAATAAATGAATATTATTTTATCTTCTTATCTATTGTAATATTAAATTTTATGTGCACTTAATTAATTTTCCAGATTCCACAATGAAAAAAAATACACATAGTCACCCTACACTGTTTGTAACAATTTCATAGTTTATATTATTTTAGATATTTGATAAATAAATTTTATAAGTGTTGGTAATATATGGAGCGGATCTCCATATACTTATAAAAAAATTATTATTTAGCAATAATTAAATAGATATTAAATGTTTTGCATTCCAACAGCACTCCGCATTTTCATACACTTAAAGTGGGATATATTTTTTGGATTCTCTTTAATAGGATTAAAACTGAGTGTATATTTTGAAACGAAATTGATGTTTAGTTTATAACTTTTAATTTTTTCATCTCCATTTACAAAATTTACCCTAGTCTGTTTGTCAATAACAAGGTTTTCTTAGAAAAAGATTTTTATTAGAAAATTTATTTTGATTAGAAAACTTTCAAATATGGAAGTGAACTGGTAAATACTCCTATCAGAATAGTTTTATAGTATTTTTTTCCAATTATAACATTTCACTACTCTAAATTTAATTTACATTCAATATATTATTTTAAGCCGTTACAATTGTACTAAAACCTATCAATATATATTTGTAACTTGAATAACAAAGGCTCTCATCTCAGCCAAGCTTAGCCCGAATCAAGAAAGTAATCTGAGAATGTGAGGGTTTTTATATTATGACTAGCTAAATAAACTTCTGGCTCTCAATAAATAGCTTGTGAACTTCCTATAAACCCCCTTCTTGTGGGCGAAGCGTTTTAGGTTTTTCCATTAATCCTCTTTGTCTTCAACTTCCGTTATTGCGGCAGAGTAGACGAAGCTCCCTGTGTAAATGTAATTTGAAAACCGTTTAATATAGGTATAATGAAAACGCCCTTCACTAAAATAACATAATAAATTAAAGACCTTATATTACCTGGGCTTAACATTTTAGTTACATCACTTGGTGTAATTGAAATTGGTCATTTTGTTTCTTTGAAATAACGTGCACTGTTCTTAAGAATTTGATTATTTCTTTATAATTGGATCGATGAAACTTTTATCTCAGCAGAATTCATTTTTATTGTTGCGGAAAGAACTTCAATTAAAAAAATATTTATATTTTAAGAAACTAGAGTCATTAAAGAGCCCTCTTGTAAACATAATTTTTTTAAACGAAGGGAAAACAAAAATTGTGGAAGGAAAAATAAAAGTGTTGTTAATTTTTAATGCTCGATGGCTAGAGCTGACAGATGGAAAAAAAATAATTGAGCTGTTCAATTCTAGTACCGAGAGAGTGGAAAATACATTACATGTGCAATAAAACTATCGAATGATATGTTTGATCGATTTGTATTCAAAATCGATAATATCATTGCTATATTTCATCTTAACTCTTCTCTCTCTTTCTAGACAGACAGATATTTTATAAGTGTTAGAGTCACACGTGTTGTTTAAATGTTTCATTTGTTTTGAAATTATGATTTTCTAAGAATATATTGACTGTCCGCTGTTTGCTTGTAAATACATAATTATTTATGCAGGTGATAGGTTAAAGACATTCCTTGTATCGTCGTTTCTTGTACTTTAATAATCAATTATGCCTCATATAATATCAAAGGACACCATTATCTGAAAGGAATATAATATTAGGGGAAACACTAAGGCTGTATTAACTTTGCGTGTCATTTTTTAAAAAATAACCACTAGAAAATTGATTTATTTATTACTTCTTCACTGAAAAGTGAGTTGTGTAGTTTTTCTGCTAATTAATGAAAAGGCTTCTTAAATACATTCGTTGTCAATCTTCCTTACCAGTATTTTCCATTGTAAATATTTTAAATAATTTATTGATTGTTATTCGTGATAATGATATTTTAAATAACTTATTGATTTTGATATGTGATTCAATAAAAAATCTAAATTTTGGGTTGTTAAATTGAGAAATTTAATTTAAATACAAGTTATTAATTCGCATTATAGGTAAGAGACTATTATTTTAAGTCGCGTAAAAAGGTACGATTTAGCAGTTTGTTACTGATACAGGTACCAGTAATGGTCATCAAATAATCTTGTATGATATTCTGTTCGTTGTATAAATTTTTATTTCATTAATTGTATAACATATATTCATAATTCAGGGTCATAATTTTTTTATCGATTTAGAAATAATCAAGACATTAATCGGTCGAAAAACAATTGCATTTTATTTTGCAATTCTTAAGAAAATGCATCGTTAATAAGTTAGCTGATTAAGTTAAGCTGAAAATTTATGTAATTGTCTTGATTTTCAACTTCAAACACTTAGTTACCACATTTTCTACGCCAGTTTATAACTACAATAACTGAGAAACCGAAGCATTTCATGTAATGACAAATTTTGGATTCTTCTGTTATTTTGGATCAATGTTCATTTTGGATCCTTTTTATATTAAAATGAGTTTCAGGTTTTAAATACTAACTAATTGATCAGTGTATCCCAGCTTTCACCGTATTTTTTTCTAATACGACTGTCTACCCGCGGTCATGTAGTGTGTCGTTTTTAAGATTAAGCGCTTGAGTGAGTCGAAGATTTTATTTTTTATTATGATTTATAATAGTACGTAAGGCATAACTAGATTATATGCTGAAAACATGGTATTATTTATATTTCATGTTTACATAATTAGCTATGTGCGCATTGTGTTTGAGTTTTTCGAAACTAGCCTCAGATCCGCATTTGACATTAGTGTATAGATCTTTAAATAATCAGTACAAATTATTTTCAATGCCTTAAATGATTTTGGATACAATTACAAATCACGTGTAAACAAACAAATTACGTTGATGGGGCGATAAGTATAGGAAAGAGATGGAGGGAAAAGGTGGCAAATAATGAAGATCGCGCACACGTTGTTTAAGTTTATCTAATTAATTAGACTTTCACAATCGCGCGTATTTACTTAATTTTTACTGCAGTTTCTGATAGCATATTGTATAATAATACACGTAAAGTATTTATTGCCGCATATGTCAAGAAATTGACGAGTAAGTTTTTTCTAACGAAAATCTCGATATTTCCGTAGGGTTTGAAAGTAACGAAAAAGAGGCTTTGTCTCAAAATTCATAGTTATCAATACCAAAAGAACTAAAAAACTGGAAAATATATTCCCAAAAAAGTTTATCGAATAATTGTGGCCTGTATGGAATATCAGACAGAAATGTAGCTGCTGTGGTTTCTGCTGTGTTGTCGATGACAAAAGTAAAGAAGTTGAAAGTAATGATTGAAATAATTGACAAGTCAAGATTACGACATGCCAAAAAGAAATTACAACTAGAAACTTTAATAAAAAAAAAAATTTGATAATATTTTTGCTTTGTATTTTATTTGACAAATAGAGAATATTCTGAAAATTTTAAATAAATGGGTGACGAAACACCGTTTAATAACATCTGAAAAACACGTTTTAATTCTCAAAGAACCTGGCTTGATTTATGTTGGTTGTGTCATTCCAAGTCAAGAACCGCTAAAGAATTGGAGTTTACAATCCATGAAATAATAAATTGTTATAAAAATACGTCTATTTAGGGCACTGTACAAACACGGGAAAAAATGATGGAATTACACGGCTACTGAAAAAACGTTTAAATGTACCATTCACTGGCTTATTTGTATTTCACACATGAATAAATTACCATACCCTTATTTCTTAAGCTCGATGGCACCATAACAAGACTTTCTCTATTTATTCAGGTGATATTAAAAGTTACTGGGTCACTGCGAAAAACGCACTACAAGTAAGTGTCGAGTTTTTCCCGCTTTGGGTAATAGTTCCTCGGAAAAAATATCTCATGCCAGGTGGCTAATAAAGGCCAATCAGATTTTACGGTTATTTGTTTCAATTAATGATGATCCGACTAAAACAACTATCTACGTTTGTAATTAAGGTTTACGCTCCCATTTGGTTTGAAATCCAAGTATTTCTGTCATATATAGTCAGGCAGGACATGGGATATTTAATTGTAGATATTTTTAATGAGAATTAATGGAAGTAATTGAACTTGTAGTTAGGCACTATGCGTTTTTCATACGCGAAAAACTTGTTATTGTTTATGATATTTAACAAGCAGAAATATATGAGAGGTCTCACTGCTAGGCGCATTTTGAAGTCAAAGATAGCGACTCCTAGAGAGATTTGTTAGTTCAAAGTACCAAAGACTAATTTAAACGTCTCGTGTTAGATACACTTGATTAACTAGCAATAAACATACTCTCAGCCACCAATACTAAGTAATATTTCAAATAAAACTCTTCAATCTTTAGTGGCGTCAGGAGTTAATGGTGAAGTTATTTTTCTGCAACTACTATATCTCACACAACCTGTAGAACTCTTTGAGAAAAACTCAAGAGAAGCTTTAATTAAAACAACATTAATTTTCGGAAACAAATGGTGAAGTAACAAATGAATAAAGATTTTAAATTTTTATAATAATTATGTTAAAATACCTAATCAAAAAAATGTTGTGAATTTGTATTTTCTTTACGAAATGGAGTAAAAAAACGAGACCCAGTAAAAGTAGAAAAAATAAGAAAATTTGAGATGTTCCAAGTTGATGCGCAAGTAGCAGCAGACTATGGGAAAAATTATTTATGGTAACTATTATATCTCTGGAAGTGGGTAACCATTATATTGCTATTAAAAAATCTGGAAAGAAAAAAAATCATGCATGAGCGACCCCCAGGAGGGTGCGCCAGTAGGGTGATTTTTTTCTTTTTACTATCACCTTATTATCGATAGTGACTTTAGTGACACTCAAATTAAATAGTCAGTATTAACACTGAAATTAGATAGTCAATACAACTCTGAACCAGATGTAAGAACAGTAAAATTTTTAATAAATTTCATATAATGACTATTGAATGTTGACATATAAAATCAATGTTATAGATAATTTTATGTACCGCAATTTTAAATATGTATTATAAATAAAATTATGAATACGTGTACACACACACACACACACACACACACACACACACATACACACACACACACACACACACACACACACACACACACACATATATATATATATATACATACATATACATGTACATATATTTATTTATTCATAATATTTCTTTAATTGGGAGGCATATGGTAATATTTATACTACCTACTTATATAATCTGAAAAACCGGCCAATTTCAAGTAAACCTTCTTTAGAGCGACTTCAGACTAACTCAGATCTTTTTTGGATGGAAAAAACGTTCAGTAAAATCTACAGTTAGCTTAGGCAGTTTCCAGTAATTGAAAGCATCAACTGACTATAGAATTTTGGGAATGTGTGTGTATAAGAATATGTGTTATATACACATATATACTTTAATTTATTTCTGTTCTACCTTTTTAAAGTTTAATACTAATAATTCTTTTGTTTTAAAATGTATACTAGCGAGGTGGCCCCTTATAAATATGGTGATGATCTGATGATAAGATTCTGAAATGAAAAACGGAATTGCTTAATTGATGTTAGTAAATAAACAGTAATACAAGATATTTTCTACTGGTAGTTGTTACTTTGCAAAATACCAGTGCGATTGGCCAGGTCAGGGTCTGAGGATGAGTTTTGGAGATGAACAATGGAACTTATTAGCGAATTGTAGTAAATCAACCGTTATTAAATGTATTTATCTGTGATAGTTGCTACTTTGCCAAATAACTACACCCTATCAACCAGGTCAGTATCCAACGAGAGTGCTGGAGATGAACAATGTAACTCCTTAACCGGTGATAGTAACTCAACCGTGATTTAGAATATTTACGAATAATCATTATACGTCGTAAAATAACTACATTATCGATCAGGTCAGCGTCTGATGACCGTGATTCAAGGATCAACCCTGATTAAAGAAATTGGCTATCGATAGTTATTACTTTGCAAAATAGCTCCGAGGTCCGAGTCTGATAATGAATTTCGGATATGAGCAATGGAACACTTAACGGGTGGTAGTAAAACAATCGTTATTTGAGATATTTGTTACAGATCGTAGTTGATGTGCAAAATAACAACACCATCGACCAGGTTATGTTCTGATTTTGAGTTCTGGAAAAATGTAATTCCTTAACGACAGGGAGAAAATCAACCATGGTTCAAGATATTGGCTATTGGTAGTTCTTACTTGGCAAAATACCGACACCAACGACCATATAAAACCTTCCATCACCACCAAAGAAATTTTACTTCAACCGTGGACAAACTCGTACTCATTTCTCTTTTTTTTGGTCAGTACACCTTGTGACGTGGTTAACAATAATACTTTAATATCGTACTTCTGTCGCACTTTCTCAAAATAAGAAGTTCATGAGATAGAGAGATACAGATTTATACTTACGGATTTTGTGGGAGAATTCATAAAAAAATCAAAAACTAATTTTATTTCTTTTTCGTCATTTGTTGGCAGATAGCTGTAATTAACTAAGTAATGATGAGGTTACGTATGAGTCACCTGGCCAATATGACTGCATGTACTATTTACGCGATAGGAATACGCATGCATTCTTCGAGCGTCATAAGCGAGACGTATCACATTACGTTTAAATGTTTGAAATATATATTTAAACTGTGTCGCACCGGGACCTTCAAAAGAAAACCTAATATGTAAGATAAATCGAAGCATTATAAAAATTCCTATTAGTTTTCGTAAAATTACTTAATTAGTTTGTATTATATTGAGTTTATCGTATTATTATATGTCTTATAGTCTTATGTTGATTGTGTTATATAATTATGTACATGTTTTTAAGCTTCTTTTTATTTCTCATGAAAGAAGCTGATGTACCTGGAGCAAGTGGAGTACTAAACTTTTCACCATCTATAAAAGAATTATTCTAAACAAAAAAATTTGTACTCAAAGGATAAAAACACACTGATATTTTATTCTTTCTTTCCCGAAAACCGCGAGACTTCTGCGACAGAAATAAGTTTCTAAACTTTATTTATAAATTAACATTTCTATTACGTCATACGTGTCATGAGTATTTTCCAACCCTTAGGCTATGTAATCTTGGCACTAGAGAATTTTCTTGAAAGTACAAAAAATTAATTAAATACTGCTACATACGATTGAAAATGTTTGAAACCTTGGGCCGCACGATGATAGTACATAAACACTTCTTTAATTTTGAATATTAAGTTCTTTTTAATGATAGCGTCTTTAAATTGACTGGTTTGTTATTTATTTCGCTATGTAACTACAGTTTAAAATGTATTTGTTCGCTATAAAATTAATGAGATGCGAGTAAGTCTTTATGTAATATTTTTATGACTTTGATAGTGATGACGAACGTAAAAAATTGCAATAGTTTTAGTAATGAAGCTGTTTAACTTAATAAATTAAACCCGATCACACACATTCCAGTGGCTATATCCAGAAACCGACGGTCTTGACCGAAGACAAAATGAAGGTTGTACGAGTTGTCCAACAAGATACCAATATGCAAATATCGGTCATTTTAAACATAATGTGAGTTCCGTACTAAAACTATTAAGGAAGATCGAAGCCCTGGAAATTAGATATATATATATATATATATATATATATATATATGTACTATAATTGTACTGCACTTTTATATAGTATTATTCAATAAACTATTAAATAAGACAAATTTTAAGACGAGGCTAATTAATTATAAATGAATTAATAAAATAAAACATTCATGCATTCATTACGTCCCAAACCATGGAAAAAAACATAGATACTTCTTTAATATTAAGCACATCTAGAAAAGATTATAAAAATTATCATATGTTTACATAATAACATTAAATTATGAATGATCTATCATTACAAAACGTAATGTCATTTTATTCAATGAACGAGTTAATGAATTTTATGTATCTTAAGCATAATTGTAAATAATTTTTGCCAGCAAACGATCAATTAAAAATAATCACCTTTGATTTCTTTGCAATAACCCCCGCCTTGAAGGAATTATTTTTGAAAATATTTTTTTAAAAATAAGTTAAGAACAGTAATATGTTTGCGATAAGTAAAATTTAGATACAATTGATTTAAATTAAGTTTGTTGTGAATACAGTGTGCAGTTTTTTTATTAATACTTTTTAAAATTAAATTAAGTGTTTTAACAGTAAAATAACCAATTATTGAAGAAACACCAAATAAAAACGTATATTCACGCTTTTGCCATGTTCCAGCTCCGGATACTCTTAGTTTATTTGTTTTAGTATTTTGAGGTTCAGACGTTTCTGCAATTTCTTCTTTAGCAGCTATTTTAGAAAAGATTCTAAGACAGTCGTGCAAGAATTTAGTTTTTTTTGAGTAACATCATGAATGTATGTCTGCACAAAAATTGCGGCTTGTCCATTAGTCCACAAAATTTTTACAAATTTTTATACTTAATCCCTAATGACCGCGTTGTAAGTACAAAGCGTCTATTTATTTTGCATGAATGACTTATGAAAGAAAACGAACAAATGAACAAGACACACAATTATTTAGATTCTTAGAACACGAGTGTTTGCTGTCAGGAATCCGTCACACTTTTTACTCTTTATAAGGTTAAAAATCGCAGTGAATACCATAATAATACAAAAAATTTGAAATTCTATACTAATATATATTGATACATCACCGTTTCCTTTTAATTTAATTTGTTTAGCAGACAGGCTACTCATTATCATCACGTTCCGCAATTTTCGGATTGAAAATATTTTTCTTCTTTTTTCAATTGTTATTTACGAGTAATACCAAATTTATTATCTTCTCTTGGAATCTTACTTGTATCAAGACCCATTATAAATTTATAAAAAATTATTTTATTTGCACGCAAGATTAGCGACTACTTCTTTTCATTACCATGGAAATACTAAACCTTAATTCCTCTTAACCTAATGGATCTAAATGCTAAAAACAGAATTCTGAAGCGAAAGTTTGTATAGTTTGTAGCTTTAAAATTGCTTACAAATAACGTCAATTACAAAGCAAATCACAAATTTTAAAACTATTCCTGCATAGACTTATCAGTGGCACTTCCATCTGCTACCTGCTATCGGCTGCCTGTGAATAGAGAATGGGCCCTAGATTTATTGTCAGAATTTTTCAAAAATTTTGACTGCAAGTAACTACTTAATTACAAAAAAATACGCCTTTTGATGAAAATATTTCTATGTGGTATTATTTTAAGTTTGTGAATAGAATAAAATTTCAAGGCGAATTCGATTGTATATTTTATTTTAAATAACTTCTCTTTGTGATATAATGTGTCAATTAGTCTTATTTTAATTAGCCATTTCTGGCTAAGGGTCATCTCTCGGTATAATTGATATCGGCATAACTAGTGATAAATATGAGAAAACATGTCAAGAATGAGAGAAATGTATTTCATATTCCAGATATCTTCCATACTCTTTGTAATGATAAATCAATCTAACAGCAGAAATATTTATTTGATGTAATGTGTTTATTGTTTGAACTTTTATTAAAGTTATTGCATAAGAAAGGGTCTCGGTTACTACCTCAAAGTGAATTGATGGTGTGATTTTTTAGCAGTTCAACTTGCTTTTTAATTAAATATAAAAAACGGGAACCAGAAACTCTGGCACGCATGGGACATTTTTCGATGAAGAATGCAATACATTGTTATTAGATATTACTTTACGAAATATTGCAACAATACTTCTAATATGGAATATGAATATATGCTAGGGCATATAAATATAACCTAAACAAATTGGCATCTAAATATAATTTATTTCCAAAAAAAATATCGCGTAGTAAATTTCAAATCCTTTCATACACTTCATAATTCACGTTTTCTTGTCTTTATTATTTATTCTCCAAAATATATGAGATTATGTTGTGTTACTATTACGTATCAGTGGTTCCTCAAATAATTCATATACTTGTACGCCTAAAAAGCGTTATTTTACTTGTTTAAAGCATATGCTATAAAAGTATTGTATATAAACAAGCGCGTCGCTTTGCGCGCATTAATGATTTTACGCTAGGAAATATTCATTCTCGAGTGGCGAGATTTTGTAAAGTACTATTTTCAACAATTTTGTAATAGAAATTAAAGCTGAATTTGTTCCCTGTGCCTGCATCGAACTAAATAATCAATTGAATGAGTAGACGGTGTCTTCAATCATTCAAACAAATCTTGTTTATTCACTCTTCGTTTCTTTATAACATAGAGTGTTTATGCAGCTGTATTTTAATGTTTAAACTTCTCGTTCTGAAATATTTTTGTGCCACGAGATATTATAGATGTGTTATGATGTTATTAAATACTTGTTATAATTAAAGTTCCAATAAGTTTTACTTATTTGCAAAAAGTTACTACGTAGTTAGTATGTACACATGTTCGACTATTTTTCAAATATGAAAGAATGATTAAAAAAATTTATGTATGCTTAAAAAAGTAATGATACGCGTATGATATGCATATTAAAAAAAATTAATCTTTTATTTGTCCCATCATTAATTCAAAGAAAATCGGCAGAGAATGTAGAAAAACGTAAATATGTTGCCTATTACACCATTCACAGGAGTAAAGATATTATAAATATTTAAAATATTATAACATCTACAATTATCATTAAGGTTTTCCTACAATTTTCAGTAATTATATATACAGTAGTCTCGAATCACAATGACGTGAAGAAGGGGTGGCATATCTTTATGCATATTTTTCAGTATATCTCTGGAGATATGATATCTAAAATTACTAGTTCTATCAAACGTACTGCATATTAAATACCACCATACTTTCTGTTTACAATATTTGGTTCCATAGAACTGAAAGCCATAATAATTGGTTTACTGTATATTTACTAAATCGATCTGTTCCCAGCAGCTTACTTCGGTAGTATCTTATCCTAAACTCTCATAAAAACTGTCATAGTATTGAAACATACATAAGTTGTTGGCTGTTGAAACCATTGAAGCAATTAAATATGAAATACTTCGAATAACTGGATTTTTCCAGGTTTTTCAAGTTCATTGTTAATAAATTAAAAATGGAGGACATAATGCATATAGTTTTGCAGCCAAATATTTCACAAACATCTGCAATTTCATTTTCAATCAACTATCCACAGATACATGAATTGAAAATCTATGGGAAAAAAATCTTATATAATTCCCTAAGCAGTTTATTTTTCAGCGCGATTCACAGTTGTAATTTTGGTAATGCCTTTATTTTAATATATATTTCTTGAATAAAGGAAGTAAAAATAATAATAGCGTCTTTTTTAAATTAAGTTAGAATTGTGCAATAAATGAAAAAATTATTGTACCTAAAAATATTTTGAAATTTTTACGGACAAAGTTAATGTTTCTTGACCGACGATGAAATTAATTGAAAAAATTTATACGAACACGAAATTAATCTTAGATGTAAGGAATTTGGGAAGAGATAAGGCTAAAATGATGAGAAACCATCAATATCAATTATATTTCAACTGATGAATATTAATTATATTTCGGGAGCATTACATGGGAAGAATTAATGTAACGCATTGAAATATTGCGAAAACTTCAAGAAATCTAAGGAAACTCTCTTAACGTAATATAATAATCTGGGGAGCAGTCAATGTGGCTTGAGATACTGATATGTCTTTGGAGTGCTTTATATGTATATATATATATATATATATATATATATATATATATATATATATATATATATATATATATATATTCCCATATTACTTATAAGAACAAATTGTCACAGATTGTCACATAGCAAAAGGATAATTATCAAAGGGAGAGAGATAGAAATATTGTTTCAAAATGTAATTGGATTTTTGTGTAACTGATTGTATCTGAACAAATAAGAACATAACTATGATATCAATTACAATTAATAATAATTTGACGTATGTGTCTAAGCCTTTAGGATTCAAACATTTGATGCCGACAAATCACTAAGTCATAAGTAAAAATTATGATGATTTTTCATCAAATTAATAATTATGACGATTTTGCATTAGAATAACTAAAAATAAAATGAATCTCAATGATTAGCCAAATTATATACTTGCAAAAACCTTAAATTTTAATTTGATTTTGTGAAGAAAATATTCATGTTTGTAATTGTTTGCTTCTTTCAAATAAAAATGTGATTAAAAGCTGATATTAAAAGATAATATTTCGTAGTGTCTAATAAATTATTGAATAATAGGTAATTTTTGCCTTTTAAAAATTAAGATTGAACCTCAAAACAATTGATTATTAGTCAACATTTTGGTCAAATACGAATAAAATATTATGTTTATCCCGTTCGTTTATTTTCCATTATTAAGTAATTAATTAGTAAAATGCTTCAAAACATTTATTTGTACATTATATTATATAACAAACCTGCCAAAAGGACATTTAGACTCAATACCTTATGTCACAAAACGAGGTGCGAGTGCTAATGGTTTAAATCTTGTTTAGTTTTTATATTTCTATTAATATTTTTTGGGAAATTGTTTAAATTTAAAATCCGATTTTTAATGCAAAATCAAACATGAACAACATTCAATTACCTTGAGGCTTGACTAGCATGTTCTGGTGATACCTAAATGTGTAATGAAACTGTTTATGCCTCGGCTCTGGGTATAAAATTATTGTTACAAATGTTATGGTGTTCATAAAAAACTTTATTAGAAAATTCATTATCATTATTCGAATAAAGTATATATGATGTTTCAAAAGTAGTGACAATATCGACGAGTTGGTATGCAATTATAGTGGCTGTTATTTCTAAAAATGCTAAACATTATAAAATTTGAGATGGCCTCGAACGAAAATAAATATATTGTTTTCATTTCGAATAGTTTGTAAATCTATAAGCTCAACAAATTCATTTCAATATCGAGCATAATGTTTGAAAACACTGTCCCTATTAAAGGTCTTTTATTTTTTCCAACAACGATCACAAAATTTCAAATATAGCCTTGTTGCCTCGGCTGTAATCTTTTTGTGTTTAAGATTGTTCCGTTGAAGTATCTTCGTCATTCTTTCACGGGAATTCAAACCTTCTTTCATGGCAAACCTCTTCAAGAATATATATAAATCCTCATAACAAATATAATGTAGAATTGTTATTATTCTATTTCTTAATAGGTACCCTAAAATTTTCTTTTCCTTCTACATATTAGATACCTTCTACATATTATTTCTACATATTCTTAATGTTTTATGTATGACCCTGAAAATTTTACTTACATTTTTCATATTTTTAGCAGTTTCAATTTCAATTTCCTGTGAATAATTTGTTTATTTCCGTCTATCAAAATAGATTATGTTGTCAGCATCAAAGTGAAAGTTTATCAACATTTTCTGTAAATCATAGGAATTATTATTAAGTTAGTTCTGATGATATAGTAAGAAAATAATTACAATCAAATATTTTGTGATTTTAACATCTACATTTCTAATTGTGATTCTACTATTTTCCATTGTTTGTGTTTTTCAATGACATATATAGAAAACAGGTTCTGTGCTTATTACTTCGGGAAAACAAATTCTGTTGATAAACCTATTTTCAACACGGGATTCTGCTACTATTACTTTGGTAGAATATTAGTTTTCCATGAGCGTCGCTAATTTGTGAGGCTACCGAACACATTGAAATCTTTTGGTACCTACTCTCAGTTAGTATTGTCCAAAAATATATAAATTAAATAAACGAATTCGTCTCTTTAAAAATTATTATAATAATTCAATCATTTATCCAATTTAATATGAACTTTGAAAGAAATTTAAATCCATAAAATTCTGTAACGTTTTCCTATATTTTTATAAATTCGTGGACTTTCTCGTTACCCAGCGACGGATAATTTCCAAATAATGGCTTTCAAAAAATATAAAAATGTATTTTACGTGTATATTTTCAAAAGTGTATACCTATATATGTTTTCATATAAGTTTCCTTATGACGTTATTTACTTCTAATTTTTCAATATTTATATTTATATTATAAATAGGGATAGAATAAATTCATAAAACGATTTTTTGAAAAATCTTTAAAATACTGATCGTCCGGTCAGTCACTTAAGTAAACAAATGTATATGTTATGTTAAATAATTTAACGGCTCCCGCATTTTCTTTTGAAATTCGGGTTATTGACTTTTATACTACAAGTCTATGAATGGTATGGAACAAAATACAGATACTACTCAAAAATATTTAGAGATTTAGCTTGGAAGTCAAAACGTCTCTTTATTGAAATATTATATAATATGTTTAGATATCAAGTTTATTTGAGTTCCTCGGCTATAACAGCACGTTATTGGTTTGGAATATATCACTTTTATTTATTTATTTGATTCGAAATTAATTTCATCAATTTTATGGGAAAACTTTAAAGCTAGTTGGTAATATTGATTATTATGTCACATATTTTTCAGTTATTTTTACAAATTTGTTGATGACTTTTCTACAGGGACGTTTAAGTTAAATATCACCTATTACTAATAAAACATCGTTTGGAAAGCTTTTCCAAACACTATGTTGTCATGGGTCTATTTGTAAGGTCTATATTTTCTATTTCCATTTGAACCAATCACAAAACAGGCCCGCGCGAGGGTGCCCTCCCCCCTTATTTTTTCCTTAACAATACATTTTAAAAATTGCAAATTTCAAAAATATAAAAATTTTAATAACACAAATAAAGTCAAATTTAGCCGTCGACTACGCAAATTTCATTTGAACTAATTAAATTTGCGGTACGTCAATTTTTTTTGCCTGACTATACGATTCAATTCGAATTTTTAAATGTGTTATCGACATAGGTATTAGTATTTTTATTCTTTTTATATTTTAAATACATTAATAATTTATTTTAAAAGTTAATACAAATATGAGATATTAGTTTTTTCTTAGTGCACAGGTATCGTTAATTCTTTAAAAATATTTACGTCAGGGATATGCACATTTTTCATTTTTAACGTCATTAAGAGTATGTGTAAGGAACATTTGATTTCATAACTTCAAACAATTAAAGATTACTTGTTAATCGTAATTACTTGTTAGTTTACGTTGCTATAGGAAAGTCAATACGTTCGGCATATAATATGCACATTGTTTACTATTTGAATTATAAAAAAAATAATATTTAAAACTATTTTATATAATAACTATTTATTTTTTCCTTACATCGATATTTCCTCAAGTTTTTTCAGGTAGCCTTTATAGGTAATACCTTAAGAATTTTAAATGGTTAGATAAATTTGAAATCACCTAGACAATTTTATTTGTATAATTGCGTACTTGAAAAATTTTCTTGGTTACATAAAAACAAGGTAGGCTACGTAGGTTTTTAAGGTTTAATTTAATCGAAATGTATTAGAAATTTTCCCCGCGCCGTGATGAAAACAAACAGAAAAAGGCTTCTCGAAAGGTTAGCGACCTAAAGTTTATTATGTGTAGAGAAAAGTTAGAAAAGTATGTAGCAAATCTTATTTAATCCGCCCTCTGATAAGGTTCAGGTTATGAGAGATGTTACTTTTATTTTTTTACCATACCATTATATATATATATATATATATTTTTTTTTTAATCTTAAATTCTTTTTTTATGAGAGGTGTAATTTTACTTTGAAATATTATTTTGTCCTTTTCTTTCAACCTCGTATTGCTTCCTAAAGAGTTTGATAATTATTAGTTTTTCTGTAAAAAAAATTTTTCTTATATCCTCTATAAATTTGGATCATCAATATATTTTAATCACACATTATACTTAATATAATTTTATTCATAAATATCATATTTATTTTTTTATGAATATATTTTAAGTCATAACTGTGGCATCGTAACTTCACTTAGGGATAATTATATAATCAAAACCTCAAAAATAATAATTCATTATATTTTTATCTATATCTTTATTTTGCATATCACACCTAAAGTACCATTTCTCTTTAAACTTTCTCGAAAAGGATTTTATATCTTTTTACGGCTTTGGTATTTTTCTGGATGTTATTTCAATTATTTATGTTTTTATGTGTGCAATATAGATTTTTATATTTTTGACTCCATGTGAATATATTTTTATTTGCTTTCTTTTCCATATATCTATTTTATATATTAATCGTTTTTAAGATGGCCAATAAAACTTAATAATGATTTATACATTTCATAAAATACAACTTAATAATCGCATTTTAATTGCGTATAACATCTCAAGTCCAACTCATTGGTACAGTACCCATGTATCTATGTTTATTACTTTGTCAAAACTGTATTGCTGATAATAAATGAAATAGTCTTCTATGATACAAGACTATTTCATTCGTTATCTAATACATTCAGTCACTTTAATATTTTTGTATCTTTTCATTGCACTTTAATTTTTTGTTAATTTGGTTTGAATAGACGTTTTTACTCACTTCTCCTTATTATTTAACATCTGCCTTCTTTCTTCAAAAATTATGTTAACTTTGATTCTCCAATTTATTTTAGTTTTTTCCTAGTAATTGCTCAGAATTTTATAGTCAGTTTGGACATTTTATTGTTTTTTATTTTTTTTTTTAAAAAAACATGAAGTTTTAACTTACTTCACCATACTTGTATCTTGAAGGTAAATGTTTATTTCACGTACCCCATCGAGTTGCACCTGAATTTCTTTCAAATTAAATTGAGACTAATAAAGGATTCAAACTTAACATTCTGCCTAATTTGTTAAATTTTTAGTTTTAAAACGTTGTGCGGAATGTAGATTTAGCCTTCTGATGTTTGAAATTACTCATACTCTTTTACCAATAAAATATTTAAAAATCATGTTGCTAATATTTTGCTAGAATTGAAAACTTATGATAATCGTAACTTAAAACTATTAAACTTTATTTTGTGGATATTCCAACGTACTTTTAAAGTCAAGGGAAAGGCAAGGGTTGAGGAAGGGGAAGAGGAATGGTAAGAGGAAGGGGAATGGCAAGGGAAAGGAGAGGGAGGGTGAGGGGAGATGGGAAGATGGGAAGGGGGGGGGGGAGAAAGATGGGAAGAAGGATGGGGAGGAAGGGAAAGAGATGGTGAAGGGCAAGGGGCAGGGGAAGGTTAAGAGAAGGTTTAAGCGGAAGGTTTCAGGGGAAGCTTTAAGGGAAAGATTTAAGGGGAAGATTTGAGGGGAAGGTTTAACGGAAATGTTTATGGGGAAGGTTTAAGGCGAATGTTTAAGGCGAAGGTATAATATAAAGGTTTAAGGCGAAGGTTTAAGGTGAAGGTTAAAGGCAAAGGTTTAAGGCAAAGGTTTGAGGCGGAGGTTTAAGGCAAAGTTTAAAGGGAATGTATAAGAGAAAGGTTTAGGGGGAAGTTTTAAGGGGAAGGTTTAAGGGGATGGGAAAGGCGAAGGGAAAAATGAAGTATAAAGCAAAGGGGAAGGCTAAGGGGAAGGCGAAGGGGAATGCGAAGCTGAAGCCGTAACCGAGGCCGATAGCAAAGGCGAAATGGAAGTAAATGTATAATACCGCGAAACAAGTAATTTCACTTTCTTCTAGGAAAACACCGAGCAACATACACTGAGCAACGCTCGGTCATCCGGTACTTAATACTACTAACACTGGTGATATAAATTGTATGACTACAATCAGCATTATTTAATATTCTAAATTCATAGATTTTTTTAATTGACTGGTAGATAAAGCCGGGCAATTTGTCATTTGTGAAATGAAATATATAAATATTCATTTTTTAACTAAAAATACTGCTTTAATTGTAGACCACATGTGTGTAGAATAATATCGAACCTTCGCTTTCATTTAAATAAACGCGAAAGTAATATGTAGATAAGGACATCAAAGTTTTCCCTAAAAATGCTGAAAGTTATTTATCGGTGAAGGGTATATCCATACTTTTGATTATTTTTATTACACCCTGCACGAATCAAAATGACATCCCAGTCCAATTTGGCTGAAAATTTGTGGACTATTTGGCTTCAAACAAGTTTTCAATAATAGATGAATTCTTGTAAATAACAAAAAAAAGATATGCCTGTCACACGATTTCCGAGAATATCTAGATATATTTACTTTTATACGTATCTAGAAACACCAGAGTTTATTAAAATAATGTTATGAAAAAATCATATATTACGTGATGTGAATCATATTGTAGTATCCTCTAGTATTCAATAAAATATTAAGAAAGTTGAGTAAAAGAAAAGTTGCTTAAACAAAATATTAGAACTTTATTTTAATTAAAATTTCTTGGAGTTATTTCAAGTTGCTTAAACAAAATTTCCTAACGTTACTTTATAGAACAAAAAAAGTCAGTTCGCTATTGACGTGTAATATTATTCTAGGTATTTTGTTTTTTAACCACGGATGAAGAAAATAATTATGTCTATTAGTGTAATGTATGACATTTACGTGATATTTATCACATAAATGTCACACATACATGTCATACACGGGTTCTATGACGCTCTGTGTAAGATGAAATATTTTAAGTCTTGAAATGTTTTATCATAATAACTGGATTGTATATATTCATATTAGAAAAGAAAATGAACACGATCAACGCCCATTCTTTTTGGATGAATCTAGTGGTAAATACAAAATATATATTTTGTAATTCTGTATTGTTTCTAATACACGTCTTCAAAAATAAAGCTAACATATTAGAGAAACCAAAAGCAAGACCAATTTATTTTGCTTTGGTATCATTGCTTACCAACTACAGACAAATATTCGTATCCACATACATATTTAGCGAAATCTTTAATATTGCACAAGGTTTCTAGCAAGAGTGATTAGAAAGGAACCCATCGATATACTTAGAGAACTAAATTCTGAAAAGTTTTGAATTACTAATATTTACTAATCTATATGGGAACCAAGAAACTCAATAATGGTCCACAAATATATGTGTTAGATTTTGCGACAATTGCACATTTATTCAGCTAAAACTAAATTAAATGTGAAACCAAAACTAAATGTGAAAATAGAAGTTATGCATTTCATGTGTAATAACATTCTGTAAAGAATTTACTAAAAATATAAGTCACATTAGTAATATGACATTCGACTTTCTTTAAGAAAAAAATTGTCTGCTTCGTGATTCATGGATCAAATCATTAATATTAGAACTAATGAAAATACAGCAATGGACACTAATCAAATTGCCAATAAAGACGAACGAATTTACTGATCGTCAAAATCCATACAGTTTAATTAAATGGGTTGAGTTATGACCATAGAAAGATCTATTGTCTGTGAAATTTAAGTCGACTTAAGAACGTTAAATTATTTGAAGTTTTAATTTTGTTTCATCGTAAGTAAATCCCACACATTGAAGTACTAAGATAATATGAAGAAAATTCTGAATTAATCGACAATTTACAATGTTATTTACGATTATAAGTAAATCATTTTATTCATAACGGAAAATATACCTAGCATAATATTCTTTATAAGAGTTCGTTCACTTCACAATATATAACTGCCATATTTTTACTACATAGTCACATTTTACTAAACAGACGATTTAAGCGAAGTAAAAAAATTGTATGTGTGACGATGGAGAACGTCAAACGATGCGTCGGTTTTCACCTAATTTTTTAAAAATATTAAATAATTAATTTTTGTTAATTTACATATGAATGTAGTTAAAAGCATTTACATATGTTAATTTACATATGAATGTAGTTTAAATAATTATGTAGTTATTAGGAATTTTTATATTTTTCTTTTCAATTATTATTTTTACAATAATGATAAAAGTACTTGGAATTGTACATTTGTGTTTCATAATGATTTCATTAATTGAATGTTTATTTTTATTTCAAAAATATGTCTGATATTATTAACACACCGCGAATAATTTAGAAATGATTATGTCAAGAAAACGGTACAGATAATAAAAAGTGCTTTATACCCTGCTATTTCAATATTCGTAAGCGGATTACGTTGTATATAATCCATACTCTTCATTTCTGCTTGTTGTAATCCTGTATTAGCAAAAAATTACCTTTAACGAGACAAAAAATAATAAAGTAGATACAGGTAAGCAATTAATGTGCATTTTAGTGCAATTATTAGTAGTGAGAGCCATTATTTTCATATTGCGTCCCAACGTCATTTGCCACGACACGAGACAGTTTTGTCATCGTTCGAAACATTTTCAATATTGCAATATAATTGAACGTTAGTACCATATTTCATAGGACTGCGGAATTCAAACTGCAAAATTTATAAGTGCTATTAATAGTTTAATTTTTTTTAACCTCATGTTGTAACTGTTTTTATCCTCATCAGAGTAAATTCCTATTTTAAGACATATAAATAAAACTCTGGTAATGAATTGCCTGAAGTTAAAAATAAATCACCTGGCCTCAGAATAGTACCCTTGAATCAAAATTTCTCGAATAAATCTATACGTTAAATATAAAATATTTGATAGTTATTATTTTTGTGGAACCACGATTTTTTTTAATTAAAATTGCTTTTTTCTGCCAGTATCGAGATCAGGTGTAAAACATACGATCAAATGAAGTCCTTACGTTCACCCTTTACCAAATCTCAAAAATATATTTCTGCACTTTATCGTTATAAACTTAAGGTTATAAATATCTTTGAGTAGCAATGTTTAAAATTTTAAACTAAATTATTCGAGGGAATTGGCGCACACGAAAACAAAAGAAAAAGTTCTGAAATGAGAAAGCAATTCGTAAATAAAGTAGAGCTCAGATATTTAAATCAAATAATCCGTAAATCATATTTGGTTACGACTTGTGATTACGACAATATAAATCATATTTGTTTCGATTTGTAATAGAATATATATTTATTTAAGAAATTTTTTTTTTCTCATTAAACTTAATGTATTCAAAAGCATGCATAGATTTAATTGTGAAAATATAATACACTGTTGATGTTGAATTTCCAAAATAGACCGTACCCTGTTTTCTTTTTATATAAACATGGACTTAATTTTTTTGATCTCTAATATTTTTTATTTCATCCGTCAACTCAAAAAAATGTCACTCGTGAATAATTAATTACTGAGTTCTCTTTCGAAAATTATTCCGAAATCTACATCAGTGTCTTTTCTTGGCTAATCCTGTTAATGTAAACACAAGACGAATGTTTACTTCTGAAGGGATATTAAATGAGTAGATAAACCTGTCGGGTGATTTAAATTATGAAGATTGTGTTAACATATTGTGTGAACACATTATTAAAGCAAAACTATTAATCTTATTTCCACCTGTGGAAATTAATTGCATAATAGGAGACAAATACTTTATTTCATAAATATTTTTTTGAAAATTATATCTAAAAATTGTTGAATATATTTTTAATTAACCTTCGTATTTATGAGCCAAATTACAATTAAATTACACGTTATCTACACTGTATATATATTATAATTCAATTATTCTTTAAATCATAAACAGCTTCCACGAGAAGATAAAGTAAAAAAAAATTGTCAACGATTAAGAAAGAATAATTTTTTGTGTTTTTTTATAGGTATGTACAAAATTTATGGATTTTCATTTTAAATGACATATTAGGCCAAACAAATTATATATCAGAACGACACACAACTTAAATAACTTGAATAAAAATATCACATAGCAAATAAACCAAAAAAATTTCTACCTGCCAAGACCGATGGTATTCCACGTGGTTTTCACGATGCACCATGACGTTTTTACATCTGTACAAGGCATCCTTATATCGTATGACAGGGTCCTATATTCTTTCCTCAATCTTCTCGTTGCTTTAGTATTAACATGTGCGAAATGGTGGTAAATTCGAAAATACTTAAAATTATTTTTCAAAATTATTTCTGAAACTTCGTAATGGGAAATATTGAATTGCTTTAATATTTAATGTATTAGGTAAATTTTAAAAACTAAAATAAATATATGACGGCGTTCGAATATAAAATGTTTTTTCCTATATACATCGTGGCAAAACATTGTATATCTTGATACGGACCTAGTAAATTTTCTCCCGACTAACATATTTTAATGTGTTACATTTGTAGTAAATAAGAATGAATTTAACTCTTATTTCATAAAATTCTTGTCATTTCAATAGATTGTTTTTCGTACATAAAGGTTATTTCTTAATGAATAAAACTAACTGAAAAAGTATAAAACAAAAATAAAGGTACATAAATAAAGAAATGATTTAAATATTTTGGTTGATATTGAACATATTTTGAAAAACACTCCCAGTTTAAAATATTTTCAACAGTTTTCAGAAGCTCAACGCACAAAAATATCCAGCGTCTCACTAGAACGTTCATTACTGTTTTGCGGTTTCGCATGGCTCCTTTTTTGATATTAATTTTTTTGGAAAAAGTATTCGTTTGCATTTAAATTAAAAGGAAAAGGAAAACACGTAGATATTTTGTTTTGAATTAATATCTTTATATGATATTTTGAGGATTCCTCAGTGAAGTCATAATGATTTAATTAATAACTAAATAAATTACAAACTCTAAAATTATGTGTAATTCATATTTGCCATATTGTGTTAAAGGTAATAGATACCTTGCGTACACACGAGCGCTATATTTATTTCTGGGCGATCTTTTATTCCATCAAAAAGCCTAAACGGCTTAGCATATTTGTTGTGATTAAAAGAATGACAGACTCAATATAATCTTTATAATATACTGGGCACATTATAATCTTTGGAATATACTGTAAATAATGTTCGTTAATATTTATTATTTTGTCACATAACATATATATGACCAAATAATAAATATTAACGAAAATTATTTTATAAGTATCGAAATATCAAATGAAAAATTTTCAAATACGAATATATAGTTCATTAAAAATTTAGGGATAAAGATTATTTTATGAAAAAGAAATTGAACAAAAAGTAGACAAAAAAAATCATTTTAAAAACACTCTCAAAACTCCTATAAACTACAATTGTTTTATCGGATAATTAAATATAAAATTAACACTTTAAATCAGTATATATTGAAGTTAGAGGTAACAGTTTCTAAGGTATACATTCGTCAATTCTTTGATGAGGATTGCTGCTAATGTTACCAACCTAAACGATAGTTTTGAAAATGCCGTTTGGTTTCTCATTCTTCCAAAAAAGAATATAAGTGGCGTATTATTTGCTTAATTCTAAACGGTATTTGAAGTTTTAATTTTGTTTTCATTATTATTTTCAATTTCGGACCAACTGTAGTAATTTTTCTCTCCCTCACTGTTTTACTTGCGATACATATGACTAATGGATGATGATAAATCATTACTTTTGTCGAAATCACTTTGTAAAATTTACAAAACAAATATCGTCTGCTAAGGACCAAGTTTTCAATCTTGAAAAAAATTGGATTTCACCAAACAACGATTAAAGGGCGAAGTAAATCTCATCCTCGCTTACCTTTTTTCCAAATTTTCTCATGTACTAATTTTTGTAAATATAGTGCTTTGTAAACAGAGAAAAATATCTTCTCTCCTCTCTCTCCTTATCCCTCTCTTATGCCTCCTTTTATACTGTTCACTTCCTGGCGTCTTATCTTCTCTTCATGTCCGTATGAACCGCCTCATTTCCTCTTCCACAACATCTGATTCACTCTGTTTCCATTTATTCAGATTTATAAATTTAAGATTTATAACTAACTATTTCTTGTGATGTAGAAATTTTCTAAAAACAGCCGAGTAGTGCTCCGAGTAAGTGTTTCTGAATGTGGACAAGTGCTTTATTTTATCCTCGCTACTGTAAAAATAAAACTCTATTTAGCTCCAAGTTGCACAACTCGACACTACATTGCAAATCTATTGTTAGAGATTCGGAGTTTCTTTGGTGAAATATTGACATTACTTTGTTACTATGATCATTTTGTTCATAAATGTCTATAGCTTGTAGGATGCATATATTGAGCCTCCCTCACTCTTTTACATATTTATATTGTTCACTAATTAGAAGTAACCCCGCATACGGGTTACTTATTTGGTCTCCGTACTAGAAATCATACAAAGAGACAATTCAAAAATTATAAAAAGGGTCTTGAGTATGCTACAGACATCATTTCCATCAAGAATATATATTTAAGTAATCCAATTTGTCATCACTAGCTACGCGGAAAGAAAGCGCGGACCTATTCTATTCATACAAAATCATCATTCGTATGTTGATGATCCTTCTATCCTCCCTCTACTCAACTTCAACACCTAGTTCATTTCCCGTAACCCTTCACCAAAACTATTAATCCTCCAGGTTTAAAAAATAATACCTCTTTTTATAATTCCATAAAACGACTGTGCCGATCGCATAACGACATTGCTTCTAAACTTCTTTCTTTGGATAATTTTTTAACTTTTAAAAGTAAATGCAAATTACGTTGTTTGTAAATTAAATGCCAGATAAATAGAATTAATTTATTATGTATAAAAAAGGAAAAACTCTAATTTGATACTAACAATCAGTGTAATAAAATCACAAACATAAATAACCCTTAAAATGTATACGCAACTATTCTACTTTGTGCACACATAATTAGAGACATAGTCTAGTTTTACACTCTGAACCGATTGTCATATAATAATGTGACTGTACTTTGTCTCGTGAGCTTTAGAATAAATGAATAACTTAGATGAGTAAATACAAACCTTATTTTAATATTTTGGTTTAGATTTGAAATTTTAAAAAGATTGAAACCAGTATTTCATTGTTTGCCATATTCGGATAGAGGATGTCACCCAGGGTTAAAATGCGCGGCATTATCTGAAAAATTAGAAGGTTTTGTGAACTGTCACCCGGCATAAATTTTCCCTCGATAACTTAATGTTTTTATACTTAACTTCCTTTTTAAAGCACCTCAATATTCACACGACGACGTATAAATAGCTCGTGTCACCCTTTCAATTTTTGACACCCCCACATCTCCCCGGCCGTTGACCTAGGCGCATGATAACGTAAGCGTATAATGGCTAACAAACAACGTACGGTGATCTTTTGTCAGAATGTATATACCACTTTGCGTTCAACCTTTGAGTTAAGAGATATAAATATATAAAAGCGGACAACAAAAACGTTTTATCGCTAGCTCTAGCGGGTTCTTAGTTTGGAAGCTTTTTTAAAAATGTTTTCATGTTAAAATTTACATAATCTTGAAATACTTAATATTAAAATATTTCTAACAATTTAAATACTACCTCAAAATAGGTGAAAGCGTTAGAAAGGGTTACGACTTTATTTCTAACTTAAAAAGACACCGTGGTCAAAAAATAATGTGTATTTACACTTTTCAAATTCTTTTGCAATATCCGTTCTTTTGCAATAGGTATATAAATTCAAGCAATACCTCTGTTCTAAAATGGAGATTATTCTACATAAACACTATTTGTGGATATTTCGTACCTATAATGAATATGAAACAAATGTTCATTCTCAAGCCTTCTTCGCAAAGTATGTAAGTAACTTCCCCTGATTGCATTAAAAAATTTCTTCATTAATTTAGACCAACATCAGATTAAATAAACATGTTTTTCCGCTCGAAAACAAACTTCTAAGACTCCAGTCTTATAAATTTAAAATGAAAGTTTTTGGAATAAATTGACGAAGATAAAGGAATTTTAAAAAAGAAAATTGTAACAGATAAAATAAACGCAAAAAGTTTTGTACTTCTCAACAAATTTATGAGTAACTATGATTATGTAATTCAGCACAAATGACTTACAAATTTACTTTGGAAATGGCTTCAGGTAAATTGGCCTAGGAGTTAGAAATATCCCAAATTTAAACATTACTTTCTTTTCCATCTACCAAATTCAGGTGTTGTTTGTAGATAATGATCAAACAATAAACTTATTTATTACTCTAAGGAAAAATAATTTGTTTGTCTTCGTATATCCCTTAAAAAAATTACTTTCATTCTGCGCATAAAATTCAAAACGGAGCAAGAAAAATAATGGCAGAAAATATTGACTCTCCACTTTGTCCTGCGCCGAAAATTGTTCACCTTTTCCTTTATTTCGACTTGAAAGGAAAATTAATGATACATATGGCACTTGCATTCTCATTTTGTAAAATTTTATTTCAAAATATCCAACCAGAATTACAATATCATAATATAATCTAAATATATTGTCAAGACTTACATAGATAATAACAAAATAAAACGCTCCATAAAAAAGAAATATCGATAACTGTTGCAGCCAGTGTAGATCGGTGTATTGAAAATAAACTTTTTAAATATAATAAAGCCATGTAATTAATATAAACATATGTTATAACGGATCATGTTGTCCAATAAAAAATGTCCAAAAATATAATCCAATTTATGCTGAGATAATAGAAATAAATTTAATTGCTAAGCGTAGTCTTATAATATGGGCGGCTAATGTACCAATCAATTATAACAATCTCATGAACTGAAATTGAGCACACAGCTGTGTCTGATATATAACTAACAAAATACAATATATATTTGATGTAAATACTGTGTATCATAGCGGTAGCGCAGAGTTAAGTAATCATCGCATTAAAGCGAAAATGTTATGCGGCAGGGGGTGCCCTGTTGGCACATAAGGGTAATGTAGTGCTCCTACAGCGGTATCTACTTTATGCGCTTGCTGAAAAGAAAAATTTAATACATGAAACTTTATGGATTTTAAAAAAATGGTTGCTATTATATTTACGTACATTTTTTGTAAAAATATGAACATGCTTTTTTCAAAAACCTGAATAAAATACGTTACGTGTCTGTTACCAGAGGATGAAAAGATTAATAGAAATGTAGAAAAAATTTAGAATACCTGTGCTTATCTTAAAGGAGTACAAAAGATCTTATTGAAATGGGATATTAATGGTACACAAAATAAGCTTACAAAACGCAATGAACAAAACATTAAAATCCACAATGACAAGTAGCAGTAGCAAAAGTAAAATTTGCTCTTTATTGCTTTTATTTCTAAATAATGCCTTTTATCCTGTGCAATATTGTAATAATATATGTACTGACAAAATTGTGTTCATGTTTTACAACGTGATGAATAGTATCTCGTAGCGTGAAATTCATATACAAGACGACATAGAAATAGGAGCGACCTTGAAATAAACAAATTATGGTAAACAAAATGAAGTCGAGCATTTATTTTGCTTCTTTATAATATTATAAATTAGGTATAAACAATTCGGGCAAAAATTTTAGGCTACACACACGCACGCTTATATATATATATATATATATCTTTATATTTATAAGCGTGCGTGCTTTATTATATATATATATATATATATATATCTATATATATATATATATATATATATATATATATATATATATGTATATATATATATATGTATATATATATATATGATTCAGTGATATATTTCACAAAAAATTCCAAACAAAATATCATGAACATTTTTCCAATATCGCCTCCGCAGACATGTTTATGGGAATTAAGGAGTTTAAAAAAGCTTGTTATAAACTGAATTTGCCTGTTATGAGAACAAACTGAAATCTAAAAGGGCATTTTTCATTTAATTCATTTTCCGTCGAATTCCAATGTGTTTTTAATCTAAAAATAAATACAACTTGTGCCCAAACAATAAATTTTTTGTCATATTTCTGCAGTGAGGATTTTAAAAATAATATTTCTTAATAGTTTTTTAAATTTCATCACTGAAACTACTTTCCCCACCAGTGTGTTAAATGTGACACATTCTTCGATTCACCCAGCGTTTTAGAAATAATTGTAATATATTGTCATAATGGATAATTTAAAAATATGATGGAGACAAATGACTACTTCACCAGGGTTTTCACGACCTAATTTAAGTATATCATTTCGTTCATTACGAGTCACAGCTACGCTGTGATGTTCAAAATGTAAGCTGAATCCGAGCCGAATGGGAAATGAATATCACTTTTACAGCACGAAATGTGAACATATTTAAACTCTTTCTAAAGTTGTTGACTACTGGGCGTTCTTTTCTTCGTCTCACAAATTGTCGAATTTCTAAGAAATCTTAGCTGGAACCCCAAATTTACAGGTTTTTTTCTATTAAATTTCACTCTTGTTTCTTTTCTTTGGTCCCAAAAGATTTTTTCCAGTTTTTGTGATCAAGGCGAAAGTAGAATATCAAAATGAATCTAAGTTCCTTGGATTGATTCTACATCATATTCTGTACGCGGAGATAAAAGTAACGAAAATAACGTACCGTGACGATGAGAATTGCATAAATTTGTTGGTGCTTGACGAGTAGTCACTATCTCACAAACAAGACTGTTTCTCTTAAAAGTTACAAATCTTCATTGACCGTGACGGCGTTCGTTTGCATACGTGATAGCTACGGAGGCATGTTCTGCGTTATGGGTTTGCTTTGCTCTATCAGAATTTTGGAGAATTGTGATAAAATTTGAAAGATTGATTCTAAAAAAAAAACAATTATAATAATATATTAGTAATATTTTAATTCTGTTTTACATTTTCAATATTTACATTTATTTAATTGCTACTTTCCTTTCAATAATTTTTTATCATTCGGAACCTCTTTTCTCATATGTATTTATTTACGTTATTTCTTGCAAAGTTTTTTTTTTTACATTCGCTTTTAAAACGATGATAGTAAAATAATAACATTTTACATTATTTTTCGTAAACCAAAAACAAATTCTTTGCAAGAACAAACACAATAATTTCGGGTTCATTTTGAAAGATTTTTCCAAACAAAAATAATAAAAAGTTTGCCATCCGATATCGAAAGAATTATATTGTATTAATACTACTCTCGTTATATTTACCCATTCTTTAGTTGATATTTAATTAACCTTCTTTATTTAGTTTTTTACCAATTAAATTGATAAACAGTTTGGAACTGAAGATTTTACCGCTATTAAGGACTTTTGAGGAAAAGTTAGTATACTGGCAGGTGCATGAATACTTAGTGACGATACTAAAAAATTTCACTATGGCCGAGTAAATTTTATATACGTAATTACTAAAAAGTGGTCAGCTGATTTTGAACCTAGTTGGCAGAAAACTGAAGTTAGCTCTCGTACTGGTTGGCCATCAATTGCGATTACTGAAGAAAAGGGTAGAAAAATCTGCGATTAGATGACAAAGGACCGCAAATTAAAGATATTTGAAATTAGAAGCATCTTTTATGAGTGAACTCCAAACGTCATTTAAAATGAAAATGGAATTTTTTACTTTTTTTTTCCGAAATGTGCACTAGGGTGCGTCAATTTTTTTCTTGCTTTATAAAAGGGCTCAGCGATAAAAAGGTGTCAAATTGTTCAGTTAATATACTTATGAAATTTTATTACATTGTTTCATGTTTTATTGCCTACAGATTGTGACAGAAATATTAAAAAGGTATTTTTTTGACTTCATGTTATTAATACTTCTTTCAAGTTATTTAAATCAGATTTTTAGCGTAATAGTTTTTAGTAACGAAAAATATGTCCATTGTTTGGTTGAGTTTAAGAACAAAGGCGTAAGAAGGGTTGAAGCGGGATGTTAAATGAGACAAGCGACGCGTTATACACCGGTAAACAATCAATGTTGCGCGTTGCGTAATAGAGTGCATTGTTTTGCGCCATCAGAAGAATTTCCATTCTTCTCACTGAAAGTAGTTGGAATTGTCCCTTATTTGAAAATTTACGTAATTTAAAAGACAACATATTGTCAATCTACCAACTGACAAGAGAAAGAGCCAACATATAAAGAAATAGAGACCATTGTAGTTGCAAAGTGAAGAAATATGAGCAAAATCTTTTATTCCTACGGTAGCAGGCACCTTCTCAAGTTTTGTTCAAAAATACCTAAAAAAAAGTAGGAAAAGTTTCATCCTGGAAGCTTTGTTTGATATTTTGGCTTAAAATTGTTGAAATTTTCCTAAATGTGCCTGCTTTAAAACCAAAAAAAATACCTGCAAAGGAACACAGCTTTATAGCAGACCAACAAACAGCTAGGCAAATTATTACACGTGACATAGACGTTGGCAAAACAAAACAAATTACAAGAGCTCCGAAAAGAAAGTTGTTGCGAGAAAAATCTGAAAGTAAACGAAAAAAAATAACCAAAATATGTACGAAAAAGTTGAGTAGCATATCTGATTGTGAAGAACCAACCCAAAATCAGTTGCGGACTTCAAGTACTGAATCGAAGAATAATATTACAACTGCAGTTGACTGGTGCTTTAGCATCAAAAACATGCGTGGATAGATTTGTGTGACAGACAAGGCAGAAGCAGCTATCAGATCAGCAGTTCTGCATCTGTCGAGTTCGCAAGTAATAAAAGTAAGCTGCTCCGAGAAAGAAAAAACTTGAGAAAACATAATTTCATAACAAACTGTTTCACAAATACCCGCATTATATTTCGATGGAAAAAAGGCCTAAAGGCTTCTATTGCCACTAAACTTCATAATGTGTTTACACTCATAAGTTTACACTATTTTGTTACTCTGCTCATAAGAAAAGTGACTTTTTTTCCAAACATAAGTGACCCACACTAATATGTACTGAGGATCCCTGTAGACGAATAAAAATGTAATTGGATTTTAGAACAGATTTATGATAATTTATGAAACTTAGGTCCACTTGTATATTATAAAGTCAAAATAGCAACTTAAAGAACAAAGAATGCCGGGGCCTTTTGAAGAAAAAAGCACCAAAGAAATTATGCCGAAATATAAATTAACGGCTTCAATTTTTTGTAATTCAAAGACAATCATTATGAAAAATTACCTACTCAAAGATATCACCATATATTATGGTACCCTTACCTTTTCCCTTAGTTATGTTATGAAATATATAAAAACCGGATAAAAAGATTTACAAAAATTTTTTGGTTTCATTAAAACGGAGGGTGCGCTTACTTTGAAATCCGGAGTGACATTAATATTTGTGAATTCCAATTACTGCCCCATACCTTCATTAACTTAATCTGGCACCGTGTAACTTTCATATTTACATCAAACGAAGGAGCCGAAGTCACATTCAACCTGTATTTTGTTATCAGGAATGTAAGCAAAATATTTTATAAATGTTATATTGCAAATTTAAAAATATATCGTAAAAATACAAAACCATATAGTATTTACCCCCTTACTTCCAAAAATCATAAAATGACGGGTTTCGGAAATTCCGAGAGAAGAAATTATAGCGACTATGCTAGATCTTATATTTTTTTAAATATCTATCACACTCTACTATGTAGGTTAAAATGTTTAAGTATAGAAATGTATATGGATCCCTTGTAGTGGGAGATATATATATATATATATATATATATATATATATATATATATATATATATAATATTACCTTTTTAAAGTACTTATTTTTAATGAAAGAAAAGTCTATGTAAATACCTATGTACTTATAAATCCTACATAATCTCTAATTGTATATTAACAATCAACACCATTTTGAAATTCACTTTAAGTACATTACTTTCCTCCAGGTTATTAATACATGGAAATCTTATGCCTCGTTTGAGTCAGTTTTGAATGGGTAGCTTCATTTTACTTTAATTAAAAGTGAATGATATTTAAATATGGCTATAGCAAACGTATGTACAATATTGATAATTGTTTTATATTCATTTGTTCGTTTTATATCAGAAACTTTCCACGTATATAACCCTACGTTGTCTGTACCAAAGAGAAATCCGCCAGCATTAACTTTCACAAATGAAGGCTATACACTAAACTATTTACGAACAGGTCCTTAGGTTAACATATTTCGACGTCATTTGTCATAATTAGTAGGTTTCTCTAATTTCACTTTTCCCAAAATTACCATTGCTGTTTATAATTCAATCATGATAGTGAATTCCTGTGGCGAAAATTCAATTGTCCATGTACAAAACAGTACGTATCCACAAAATGTATAAAATGTATACTACATTCATTTAAGAACCTTATATATTTTCAGAAAGGGAATATTAAACAAAGCGATTTGAAACAAGTCAAACAGTTTGAATCCTGTGAAAAGCTATGTTAATTTTTAAATACAATGTTTACGAGGTGAGATTAAACAAATTATTTTCGGGCTTTTCAAACAGTTTTTTTAATTATTTCTCGATGTATTATTTGAAAAGAATATGCTAAAACTATTAATACAATGAAAATATCTTCAATAATTCTTTTGGGAAGGAAAACTTGAAAGAAAATATTAAATATACATTGTTTGAAAATTCCTTTTATTAAAATTTAAAACTAGTGATTCATTATTTTGGAGCTTTTTCCACAAGTATTCTCATTGATGTATGAATTATTTACTTACCCAAGAGACCGTCTGTAACGAGGTTACTTAATTTGTTTGTCCATTTTTTTATTGTTTAAAGCAACTTATGTTTGTTGCAATGTCTTCATTTTTCTTTTGGATATTATTTAATTTTTGACAAATTAGCAGATTTCAAAATCTTATTTTCAATATATAGTGAATATTACTTAAACTTAAGTGTTGATCATAAAATACTGCGATAAAAGATGCCTGTGCTGTGAATTGCCTTTTTTATCCTTATTTTAATGGGACTCTTATTGAATCTAAAAATGTTCATTTATCAAAATATTTATAATCAATCGTTTCGACTTGCTAAAATATAATAAAATAATGTATCATTTATTATATTTATTTAAAAATTATATATATATATATATATATATATATATATATATATATACATATATATACATATATGGTTTTCTACTTATACAATTATTTCTGTTTTTAATACAATGACAAAATTATGATTTATTTCATTTCATATTTTGCATACAAACACGATTTCAATCGGTACTGCTATTGATGTGTTTAATTGGAAATACATAATAATGCTGTGCACTACATCAGAGCTATCTATTAAGAACAAATTACTTAATTTATCCTGTAGTATTTATTATGAAACATGAAATACGTTTCTTGTAGCCGACATTTGTTAATTAGACGATTGGTATAAAATTTGCACCGAACAACATTACTGTCGATAAAGTCGTAATCATAACGACGTATCCTTTTGACTAGCCAAATGCTTAATAACAAATAATATAAATAAACCGAGAATGGGTTTGCGTCAATGGTAAATTAAAGAAGGCTATTAAAATCACTGTTTACCTGTAAAACTACCAACGGGGAAAAGTTGTCTTAATGCTTTACATTAAGACAACTTTTATGATGATTAAAGAGAACAAAAATAAATTTTGCTTAATTTTATAGAAATAAGTAATCCATTTATTTATAATAATATTTAATATATTTTACATCAATATAATTGTAAAACTGATGAAATATCAGGAAAGTTCAGTTCTGGTAACAACCAAAAATTAAATATCGTTTTACAACTTATGAACTTTGGTTTCAGTCGTTTTATTTTTGTGGACTTTAATTAATAAGGTACCCAAATTCCTTGAGTATTACGTTAAAATAAAAAAAAAACCTTTTAAACTGTGTATTGAAAAGCAAAATTCTTTGTTTTGTGGACATGAGAAAAAAAGCTTCCAATGGTAGCTGATATTAATTTCATTATGATGATTGGATATTTTTTATTACGATAGGTTTACGAGATGCATCTTAAATGAATAATTGCTCGTAATGTGGATTGTAATAGATGACGTTCGAAACTTCTTCCCAATTTTTTTTATCGCACATGATTCATGTTATTATACGTACATTTAAATAATTGATTATGTTTTCGTACACCAGTTTTGTTACAGAGTTAAAAAATAAAGAGAAACAAAAATGGTTCCACTTTCTGATTTTTGTTTTCCAAAGCTTTTCAATTCAGTTCGGTAGCGGGTGGGAATAAAAAAAAACATTTATTCGAAAGCAAAGACCTTTCGTCTTAGGCTATGTTTGTGTAATGCAGTTAGTTTATTACTGTCACTAGACTTTTATAATACGGATAATATGGTCAATGTGAAACTATATTAAATTTCACAAAATTGGTATCTATAGCTCGTATGCTATCAAGGAACAGTTTTGATACTTAACATTAGTTATGTGACTGATATTTAAATTTGGTAAAAAAATCTGATAATTCAATTTGTAATTATTTTGGTAAATATTCGATAATTCAATATGTAATTATTTTAAACAAAACTTTTAATTATTTTTATTTATTTTGTATATTTAGGCAATACCTTAATGTGGTGATCTTCGTATAGATTACAAAAGTCTGAAAGTTATTTGTAATACCATTTATACAACTGAACCTCCTATCTGATAAACAGAATCGATCAATAACCAACTTGCATTAATTAGCTTGAAGGATGCTAGTTAGTTTCCCTATCACAACGTACGAAATTTTCGACTTCCTAAATTGAATCCATGTTAAAGACTCTGGTCAGATTGGCCGAATGTTTCTTCAAAAATCTTCCAGGGACACAATTTCATAATTCGGTTCATCGACTTGCATGTGACATATATTGTCACATAAAAATAGTGGAAGCCGTCAAAGCTAAATACTCAAACCATTAGAAATAACATTGCATTGTATTCAATCAACATTATATTAAACTTGGATACAAACTGTGGAAGAAAATTCGTCTGGTAGAGAAATATCCTCGAGATCAAAAATAATACACCCAGCACAAACTTGTACAAAAATTCATACTCTATAAAAAAACACTCTTTAAATAAATATATGAGTGAAATCACAGCAAACGGAACATCTCTACATTGACCACCACTTCAAAGATTTACAAGGAACAAAATTCTTAAAAAAATAAATAAACTTTAAAAAAGGGAAAAGGTAGTGACCCTGACATATCCAATGAAATAATCATAGCGGGAAGATATTTACTAACACCTTATTTAACAACGCTCTTCAATGAAATACGGGACTCTAGACAGATCCCAAAGAAATGGGGAAAGTCTGATATTATTTTGCTATATAAAAAGAGGGATCGTGTAAATATTGCCAATTATCGCTCTATAAGCATATAACCATATCTCTACGAGTTATTTGCCTCATCATTTAGAACGACGTTTATCTGAAATAACTGAAAAATTCCAACCAATAGAACAGGCGGTGGTCAGGAAATGTTTTTCAACAATAGATCATATTCGCGGTTCAGTGCAAGTAATCTAAAAATATGAAGAACAAAGACACCCCACACCCCCTATATTTGGCATTCATCGACTACACCAAAGTTCTTAATACTACCTCCCACACTATTATATGGAAAGATTCACTCGAATGTAAAATACTATTAGAAACAATAGACCGTATTCAATATATCTACGAGAATTTAATGAAGTGGGCCGGTCACGTTGCACGTCAAGAAAAAGAGAGATGGGCTAGGAGAATTACTACATGGCTGGCCCTCCTGGTAAAATAAAAAGAGGTTGCCCTCCGGAAAGATAGGAGGACGAACTTATGAGCTTTATAAATAACGACTGGATAAGAACAGTTCAAGACAAGAAAGGATGGAGAGAGATGGAGGAGGCCTACACTCGTCAAGAGGTCTTTAATATATAATAATCTTAAAGCATATTGTACATTATAAAATAATATTCAGTATTAGGGAAATAAAAGGCTCCCCATCAAAATAACAAATAAACTTTCGGAAATATAAACAATTTTCCTTAACTAAACAGTTTTGAACAATGGAACGAAAACAACTGAGGATGCCTCTCAAACTAATATTGGTTTTCTAATCTCTAAGAAAATTATTGGTTTTGCCATTATTAACAAAAAATATACCGAAGGTCCTTGAAATAAAAGTACAAGTAAATGCCCATTTCGATAATTTAAAGAATCGCTAAGAAAACGATATTAAGTCAACTTTACTCTGGGCTGTATATACTTCCTTACGATGTAAGTAACACAAGCTTCCATATGTTGATTTTTCAAGAAAACTTGACCACCTCTCAGATACTTTTGCAAGGACAGCAGATAACTCACCATTGACACTGACGCTTTTTTTTATATCGATTCGCAATTACAAGGCAGTACAATTAATAATTTTACTCTTTTCGTCTTAGAATAAACGTTAAACATCCGGTTTATGGACGCTACTTCTATTTCTTTCCAAACGACTATGGGAAAGATGCCCAGAGAGGAGGGGGCCGAGAATTAGTTTACTGGTAATAACGTAAATTTTACGATTTTCTAAAAAATTGCGACAAGCTTTTTATGAGCTCCTATTATGATGGTTCCATATATACTTAGGCAGATGTAAACTAGCGGTGAGCGATAATTACCTTTACATCTTATGTTGCCCATGAGATACCCATTATGATTCGCCAGTGATTGACGAAGGCTGGAGTCACATTTTCTGGACTGGAATATTCTGAGTTCTATTCTTCTAATGAAATTTTATGACTGCCACAGAGAATATCGTCATAGCTTTGATGATCCGCAAATAAATATTCTTTTCAGTTTCTCTGATCCCTGGGACTATTTAATATGTGCATTGGTGGACACGTTTTATATCTAGCGACAACGCGGTTGCATACCTCAGTACTGTTCGGTATTTTGTTTCGATCAGATATCATTTTTAAGTCTACAGCATTTTAAGTTTGAGCTCCGTGTATGTTTCTTCGCTCCGTAAATCCATCAATTTGGCTAGTATATTATCATCAAAAGGTCCAAGTTTTCTGAAACAATTGATAACTTCGACATTATACCGCATCGTTTTCCATTGTTTGAGAGGTGCATTGGTGTAACCATCATCACGAAGAGAAGCGGTGAAAAAAGCAGCCTTGTTGAATATAAGCACACAGATAAGACCGTGGGTATATAGTGGTAGACGATTATGTATAACAATGAAACCATCAGATTAGGAAAATATCTTGGAATGTATGGTTATCGTTTTTTTTAATTTGTTACTTAAATGCACAAACGATGGACGACAACGAACATTTGATAGAATACGTGTTACCTACAATACGATACTAGATAAAAAAGTTTGTTTGGCTTTCTTACACAAGTGCTTAAATATCATTTTATGGCCTCTTCCTAAAAATTAAAGAAAGAGACGAAACTGAAGTAATGCGAGTTTTAGTTACATTTATTGTGTTTTTTTAAATAATAACCTGACACAATTTCCTTATTTATATATTCCCATGATGGTTCTTAATTTCAATGAAAGTCCTTTATCTTGAACGTAAGTTACGATTTAAATATTGGTCATATTAACCCTATATTCAGAAAATGGCGTCTATTTTATTACGTGTTGGTGCCCATAATAAGTACTTGATTATCACAAAAAAGTCGATTTGGTCGGCAAATCTTTTTCAGAGTTGGTAATAAAGACATATTGGATAATACTCTTTTGAAGAATAGGTTATAAATCAGTAGTGATAAATATTGATGAATCAACAAATAAATGAAAGTCACTCAGGTGCAGATAAAAAGGTATTCAAATAAATAAATATAAATTTCATAGAAATGTATATGCCTTAAAAAGCAAAAATTTTATATTAATTTAGTACTGGCACAGAACTACAATTTTATGAAATAATAGCTGTACCTACGACTTCGTTCGCACGTCGTTGGAAAAAAATGATTTTTTTCCCTTATTTGTTTCTCCTAGTTATATACTATGACATTTTGCGTGATACCTGCTCAAATTAACGTACAGACTAACAACAATTTAAAAAATGTTTTTCTGGCTTCTGTGAACGTTTTATACACTAGTTCAATTAATTTTTTAAGATACTTTCTTATTTATAAGATATATATTTATATATATACATATATATATATATATATATACATATATATATATATATATATATATACATATATATATATATATATATATATATATATATATATATATATAAATATATATAAGTATAGCTACACTTACTTCTAAATTCTTATTTTAGGGATTAACGCAACAACGACTAATTCAATGGATATACCAGTTTTACGTACGTTGACAAGCTTGTAGTTTCTAACTTGCTATAAGTTGTAACATATGCGACACATGTACTGTTATACACCTTTATATAAATTATAATGTCAAAAAAGAAAAATTCGTTGGTCTGGGCGGTTTTTCATAAGCACTAGCAAAATTATGACATATATATTAATACAATATGTGGAAAACATTAAGTCTCAATATGATGTAGAGAAAATTCTGTAAAAGGATTAACCTATCTTTTATAGATAAAGTAGGGTAACTATTTATAAAGATTAAACAAATGCGCAAGACGATAGTGGCAAAGTTTAAATAAATTTATTGATCTTCATTAAAATAAATATCGTAGACATTTTAAACTTTTTTAATTGGAAAGTATTGATTTTTTTGTAATATGGATTATTAATTAAAAATTTACCGATTCGATCATCCATTTTTGGATTAACGCCATCCCTTCGACTGTCATAGCATTCTGAAAATTTTTATTGATTTGTTTATCAGAGAGAAAATCATTATCTTAATAATTTTTTATGATGAATAATACATGACTATCTCTCTGAGAATTTGATCTCTGAAATTTTTATATAAATAAATTTTCAACAGTAAATTAATTCATACCATATATATTTATAAAAGTAAACCCTGTTTATGCGCTTTTCTATGCAGATCTCCTTATATGTTTCGAACAAAAGCGAAACAGAAGGAAGGTCAAGTGAATAAAAGGACACATGAATAGAACAATTCATGTGTTAGTTTAAATACTTCACCCTCTGTCTCAATTTTGATTGAACGAGGAAGATAAAAAATACTATAAGCCATTATGACGAATAACAAATGAGACTGAATAAATATCCTTTACCTGTGACCCAGTTGCCGCTTTAGAAGAATAATTGTAAGTGGCCTCAGAGTTCCGTAATATAACAAGATATCTAATATTATTTCAGGGCAAAGGCTAGTTCGATTTAGCGTTTGTTCATTTTAAGTATTGGTAATAATACAGCACTTTCAGATCAAAATGTGCCATTTTACTGCGCAGTTCTTTAGCTTGTGCGGTTAGACCAATTTCCGATCTAATTTATATTCCATCTAACTTAATTTAATTACATGACGGATGCGTCATCAGATCTTTTTTCACTATCAGTGCATTACGCATGCGATACATGGGAGAAGTTATCGTTTGGAAGTCAACTACTTAATCAATTTTATTCGACATAAAATATTCTTAATATTATTTAAGAAATAGTTATTAAACACTATGATTCAGTATTCGCATTTTTTCATATTTATTTCACTTTAAGTTCGCATCCCTGTATCTAATTTAATGAATGAACGTATGATACCCTAAAAAAAAGGAATAAAAAACGCTAAGGGTTAGAATGCAGAAGAAATTTGAGAATAAAATTAAGTAAAAGCGGTTATGAATATGAATAAATAAACGTTCTACGGATTCTAGATTCGGATTATTTAGCTGAATTTCAAGTAAGTTACAAATGAGGGAATCTAAATATACACAAAAAGTCATATCTTATATTACTATAAACTAGTAAATTTTCTAGTAACTTTTATTATTTTAATTTTTTGAGTTGGTTTTTATTTATAGCATACTCCTATTAAAATACGTAGATGTATTTATCTGTTAAAAAGAATAAAATAACTGCGAGAATTTGGTTAATTATATTTTTTATTTAAAAACAACTTTGCATTTTATTCGCGCAATCCTTTTACATTTATCCTCCAGCTCTTTCATATGAAGTCATTAAATTGGTACAATAAATATTCCGTTTAATATAATTTAATATTGTCTCAGAAAAAACGTATTTTTTTCAAGTTTTAAATACTGAAAAATATGAAATATAACCGAAAATTTGGTCCCATAAACGGGCGACATAACATTTCGCAAGTAAGTTATATAATTTTATATTTACAGCATAGAAATACGCAAGCCATTTCTTTCCTTCCTTTATTCGATTCCCTTCTTTGCCAGCATTTAGATGTCATCAATTTATTTATTTCTACTTAAAATATAGATATTCGAAAGCGTACGGGATGTTGTCATTAATTTAGATATCATATTTAATTATTCCACCTGTAAATGCAAAAAGTTGGTATGCATACAATATATATATATATATATATATATATATATATATATATATATGTGTGTGTGTGTGTGTGTGTGTGTGTGTGTGTGTGTGTGTGTGTGTGTGTGTGTGTTTCCCATCTGTCTGAACAGAACACAGCAAAATGGTTAACATTACAATTTAGAGACACAGTTGTATCAGAATAAGATCGGGAAAAAATCATCACTAGTCTGACCAAAAATACATACCAACAAAACCGCTGGCTAAGCTAATTCTTCTTCTTTTCTGTCATACAATCTTGACGTGTTTGCTCCGATGACTTAGATATTAGATTGAGGGTGCTTGTACATGTATATTTTTCATTCGGTCTTCCTGGTCTGAACTGGGGGCAGTCCAAAATTTTTCCTTGAACTTGAGTTCCTTCAGGATAGAGTTGTTAGTACAAAATGCGGTCCAAAGGATCTTCAAAATACGCCTCCAACACCACATTACCAACACGTCGATTTTTCGTAAGCGCAGGGACAAAAGTCCTGTAAGCGCAGGGACCAAGTTTCAGCTCCATGAAGAAAGATTGGGAAGACAAGACATTTCATGAGTCAGAGCTAAGTATTTTTAATTATCCTTCTATCCTTCTAAATTTTATTGAGCTTTTCAACCGCAGATGTTATAATGACGCATCTTCTCTTAATTTCTTGCTCGCAGCCGCAATGTTCTGGATCCGAGATATATGTAACTTTGAACAACATCACAGTTGACAATATTATAAATGTTCGTTTTGTTTTGTTTAGTCCAGTCCAGAGTCATCATTTTTGTCTTATCTCTATTAATGATTAGGCCAAATTCAACACTGTTTGCTCCTAGCTGCGATAAAAAGTTTTTAATATTCTATAATAAGTTTTTAGTGTCATCCGCATATATTAACATATTTTTACAATCATCCGTCGACCTCCAATAGACATACCTTTATTCCAGTCTTCAAGAACATTTCGCACAATGTATTCAGTGTACATTGAAAAGCAGTGGTGACAGAATACATCCTTGCCAAGCCAGCTTCCGTCTAAAAGTTTTCCGAGTCGACTTCATCCACTCGGACCGTTGTATCTTCTACATACAACCTCTGCACGAGGTATATTAGATGTTGATGTATTCCCATATCCCTTAGTACTAACCGAAGTTTGTTCCATTTAACCGTGTTGAAGGTTTTTCTAAAATCGGCAAAGCAAATGCGAGGGGGGTGTTAAATTCTTCGGTTTTCTCTATGATCTGGAGCAAAACTAAGATTTGTTCTCGTTTAAATTTTCGTTTCACGAAACCAGCTTGTTCTATTGTATTTAACGAGATAGGTATGATTACAGTCTGGTATTAAGGATGTATGCGAAATAAGAGAAATCAGTCGGTAGTTGTTGCAGTTCAGGCAGTTGTTTCTTTGTCGACCATTTCTTATGCAGTGGTATAAATAAGACCGAGTATGTGACCAGTCTTTCGGCTAAGCTAATAGGTTTATATAATATAAGTTATCGTACATAATATATCTCAAGTGATCAAAACAACAATATTCCATACAAAAAATTATGTCTTTTTCTGAACATGAAATAATTTCAAGTATTTGTTACTATTTATATTTTAACCATACGTATATATTTAGCATCAATATCATTTTTACACAAATTTAATACATTTACTAAATTTAAAGGTAATCTGAATTTACTAAGGTTAAGACTTGACAAATTTAATTCAATTATTTTTTTTTCTTTCAGGTTATAACATTGAATTGGTGGTGCTGTTGTCAATTATATGAAATAATTTAATTTGGAAAAAAAATTATTTTATCTTTGAAATATTACGCGTTTATTTTAATAAGACTCAAATATTGCCTAAGATTGACCTTATTAACGTTAACTAGTCAGTAAAAATTTTCGTAGCCCATAAATAATATGTTTAAGGCAAAAATAGCGCATGATTTCATGAAAATAATCAATTGAAGAGAAATTTGTCAAAATCACCTAAAAAGTTAAATTTCAGAGGACAAATTTTTTCATATTCTAATAATTACTTTGGTATAAAAATATATAATATAAAAAAATGGCCGGGAACGTGATGCATACCTTCATTACATGCTTCCATAGCCTTATGTTTATTACATATTATAAATACGAGTTGCATATTGCATTAAATTATTTTTTTTAAGAAAAAACTCCCAAATCGTTAATACTAACGTATTTAATGAAATAAATTATTTAAAATGATACTATAGAACTTAAGAGGAATAAGATGTTACGATGAAATTTTTGAAAAGGATGCGTTAAAATGATTAAGTTTCAAAACAGACTTTGTTAATGATGCATGAGATACATGCAAAAAGTAAGAGTGAAGGTATACTTTATTACAAGGTATATAATATGAAATTTCCCTTTATTAAAATATTATATAAGTTATAATTACTTTATATCGTGTATTTCGTCATATCTTAAAATATTATTTAAATAAAAATTGGAAAAATTTTAAAAAATTAGATATTTATGAAAGCTAAAAATTAGATCTTCCGTAATAAATGAATGAAGTAAATATTGGAATTAGTAGAAATTAATGTTCCATGTTTATCTATATATCGTTAAACAAAATAATCGAAATAATTTCAAGCGAAAGTTTTAATAAAATGTTAGATCTTATATCTATTCATATTTTTAAAATTTAGTTCAAAAAACTAGGAAGCGCTTTAATGCAGAAAACTTCGAAATTTCGTTTTACTTAAGTGGGATTTAGAAATATAGAATAGTGAATAATTTGAAAATCAACTTTAAATTACCTGCTTAATGATCATGCAAAGCACAAGATAAATTCGCAACATTAACATGGAATAACATTCATACATAAGTTTTTTAGTATTTTGTTTATTTTGATTAAGAAAATTCGAATGCCATGCAAATCGGTTTAAAAATAATGGGAACTGTGAGGCTGCTAGTGGTAAATGGACTGACAGTACAAAATTATAAGGACTGACAGTACAAAATTATAAGGACAGACAGTACAAAATAATATATAAATTATAATATTAAAGTATTTAGTATATAAAATCTTTAACATGATACTGTTGCAGTTTTTATTATCCACGAAAGAAAGTTTTATGGAAAAAAAAATATGGAAAATGTGTTTATTTTTAAGCAAGCCCGAAATTGACGAACCTTCAAGTTGAAACTGGAAAAAAAATTAACCAGTAATATTGTAGTCTCATAATCTAACCAAATGAAACATGCGACACATCTTCCAGTAAAAAAGTGTACAAAAATAATTTGTTCAAAAGTTCGGAAAAGAGATGAAATATCTAAAAACAAAAAGTTAAAATATTAGCAAGTAACATTATATACCACTATTGCCAAATGCATTATATACCATAACTAGATTAAACATTAATATTTGATGACTCAAATGTTTAAATATAAATCAACAAAATAGATTTTAAGACAAAAAACCTGTAGATATTTTGTTTAAACTAAAGTAATGTTAGTGAATGAAAGGGCGAGTAATTCTCTAGACATTTTTTTCATTTTTATGAATTTAAGAATGAAGAACAATTAGTTATTATAATAAAATTAAAAAAATATAAGATATGTGGATGAAACTGATACAAAATTTTGAATTGATTTACAATGCCATTTCTATATATAAAAATAAGTATTAAAGTGAATTAAGGGACATTTTTATAAGAAATAATTGACTGAAATAATGGCGTAATGATGTACATAGAAATATTAAAGGTTAAGTAAAATACTGCTCTTATAATCCATTTATTTATAAATATCATCTTTTCCTTAAATAATTGTTTTTAATTTTCCGTATAATAAAATTATATTGAAACTTTCCTATTGTTTACCTTTCCAAAATTTCATTCATATATCATAACTTGTAGAATCGGTTTGACAGTTGAAGTATTTCTTATCGAATTGCAGTTTCACTTAATATTAATCGTCTGCTTGTTAGACGAAAGCTTAGGCCGTTTGTTAGATGAAAACTTTAGCCGAGACCAGTTTTTCAACGTAAGTCAACGAAAAAACAGTCGAGCGAATGTGTTTCTTATGAATGCTGTCTTAACGGTAAGAGATATACTGACAGATGATATTGATATTTTTATTTTTATATGGTGTTACCAATTTTAAACATTCCCAGACAATTGTATTTAAGGAGTAAACTCCAGTGGTGCGTCGGAACTGACACGCGCAATGTTTTTTTTTTGGTTTCCATAACTCAAAAGGAAAAATGGAACCCTTACAATCACTCTAATTAGAACTCGTATACATAGACTGTGTGTAATAATATAATTATTAATTGTATCGTCACCACAGACTATTTCTTTAATTTATGTCTTTTATCTAAGAACGTACTTTAGAATAAGCGTAGAATTGTTTGGGCTACTTCAAGCAAAAGAATAACGTAATGTGCAGATATTCAAAATAGTAGGTATGAACAACAGTGTGGACTCAAGTAAACGATGTCCAAAAAGACGAAAATGTTTGGCCATTGGTCGAATCCTAATAATTGTTCATGTCAAAGTATTAAAATATACTGTTGATGAGATGCGTAATCAAGTAGAAAGTTTAGATAAAACCAATATAAATAAAGAGATCAATTGAAAAAAACCTTCCTAAAGCTAAGCGTTGGCATAAATATTTGAAAATTCCATATAAATTAAATCAGTTTATATTCAAGACGAAAGGAATTAGCATATTTCGAACCTTAGTAGAAGAGGAAAGATTTAAAAAATATTTACTTAATACGTGAAAGGAAACATTGCTCAAAATTTTCTAAGAATCTGAAAATAAATTATAATTTAAGGTATATACTTTGATAATAATACACAAAAATAATTATTTATTGTATGTCATGTTTAATCAATTTGGAACTGTGTAATTGGTTGGAATACCAGAAGAAATACATATCATAATTTCTTTATTTCTACCTTTAAATTATATGAAATACGCAATAATTGCAACTTGAAAATCAATTTATTCAGATATGAATTGGTTAGATTTTGGGGAAAAAAAATTTTTTTTTACTACGCCAATGAAATGAAAGAAGTTAACATAGTAAAAAAGTAACCATTTATATTTACTTGGATATAAAAAAGATTTGCTAATTTTTATAAAACTTTATTACATATGTATTAAATTGTATTTTAAATTTATTTTAGAACATCATTAGAATTTATCAATTCTAATGATATTCTAAAATAAATTAAATAAATTTTGGAAAAATTTTAAAAATTTTGAAATTTACTTTTTGGAGAATGAAGGATTTTTACCAGTCCGAAAAACAATAATTTTTAATTTTTTCGGTGGTTACAACTACTGAATTTTTCCTATTATTTGTCCTAAAAAAGGACGGCGGTTTGGTTCTTCTCGTCAAAATTTCATCAATCGGGATTTACCAGAGATGATGAGAACTAAATAAGGTGGATGAAAAGTTTCATTAAATGATATTAAACTTATTTTTATTAAAATTTTACACGCAGTACTTCCTTTTTTTTTTCATTTAAATTATCGCGCGACAATCGATCAGCAAAAGTTAGTATTAAGGAAATAAATATATTTTACTTTGGAATTATATATAAGATATTTATTAAATATTGTTGGAAGTATTTATAAAATTTTTCCCTTTTTTTCTTTATTTCAAATACAAAAATATATAACATAAAACATATCACTGACAAAAATTATGAAGAAATTTATCTTTTATTACGACAATGGTTTTCAATGATACTCTTATTGAAAATTTCACGATATTTTATCGCCTACAAACCAATGGATTAATAAATATATTACATTCTCCTAAATATTTTCATGTAACTATATAGAGTTTTACCATATTAACTAGATATTCTTTTAGATTTATTCAATTAATTTTTCATTTCCTGAGAAAGAGTGTATAATCTCGTATATATATCGTATATCTTTGTTATGCTTTTTAGATCGGATTCAGAGAAAATCTGTTTTGTATATCCATTAAATTTAATTTGAAAACGATCACTTTTTTAATATGATAAGAAATGTATATCTTAATAAAAATATTTTTTTGTATTAATTTCAAAATAACACGAGATGGAAATGCGCAATTGTTGACATTTATAAATTCTGTTTTTACTTCTTATTCCTATCGACCTTACCGCCATATTCTCGCAATTCACAAAGATATTTTAAATCTTATATCAGACTTTCATGGTGAAAGATTTAACCATGGCAATTAACTTATGTGTACTTCTTAAATATTTTGCAAAAGGTATTGTCAAACAGAGACCAACTCTACTGCGTTATATTCAAGGGACCAGCGGGAATGCCACTTAATTGCATAGCATGCTCTCAGATTCAAAAAGACCGCACGATCTAAAACAATATACGGATGATTTATCGATTTCAATACAGCAATAGAGTGGTTTATTTTTGGTGAAAATTCCGATTTTACCTTATCAAATAGGGCTAGAATGTATTATGTTACTTTATAGCTATACTCACTTTACAGTTCAATTAATAAGGAAGCATATACGCATTAGTTTATGTATTTGACTTTGTACGACGCTATTTAATAGATATTTATATACCTTTAAATTTTTTTAGGAAAAAATTATTGACGGCATCACGTATTAAATCCAATTGTAATCTTTATTAATTTTTACCTTTTTAAATAAAGCATACACTAAGAACTTATTAAATCGAATTTTATTTCTCAAAGCAACTCTCTGCCTATGTTAAAGTGTCGTTTTCAACAACAACCTTACATATTATCATTCAATATATTTACGTAAAACTAACAAAATTTTTAAAATGAAGAAACGGCAGTAATTTTCTCTAACAGGAGAGTATAAATACGACTAAATTCAATAGTTAAATTGAAGAAACATTCATTAAAATATTCCATAAACGAGGCGTGTTTTTAAAATAAGTACCGTTTTTAAACAACACCGCCGCAGTGCTGCTGTCGGTGTTTAGCGCACGCGCACTGTGTCTCTACATCTTTTGGGAAGCCATGGATACGATTACGGTACCATTCTACTGTGTTCACTCTTGTTTCTGTAGTATTAAAATGGCGCTACCGATTGAGAATCCCGCCGACTGCGAAGCACGTGCTGTTATTCATTTTCTTAGTGCTTTAGGCTTGAAAGCAACTGAGATTCATTGCCAATTCAGTGACGTTTATGGTGAAAACATTATGAGTGGTGGAATGGTGCGGAAATGGGTTAGGGCCTTTGAAGACGGCCGCACAAACATTCACAGTAAGGATCGAAGTTGGCAACCTTCAGTTATTATCGAGGCCTTAACTTAAAAAGTGGGGCGTCAAGTGAAACAGAACAGACAATTCACGATTTCATCTTTATCTAAGGAGTTTCCTGCATTCTTAAGAAGTGATTGTTATGAAACTGTGACAGAACGACTAAATTACCGTTTTTTCACGCTGGATGCCGAAAATATTGATTGAGAAGCACAAAACCAAAAGTATGGTTTTCTTGAGCTCTATTATAATGAGGGGGATTATTTTTAAGCCGTATTTTTACAGGCGATGAAACGTGGGTAGCTTACGTTACACCGGAATAGAAGCAGTAATCCATGGAATGGCGGTATTTCTCATCTTCGGGAAAAGTGAAGTTCAAATAAATAATTTCTGCTCGGAAAATCTAGTGCGCTATGTTTTGGGACAGAATACTCCCTATTGCTTGTTGATTTTTTGCCTCGTGGTGAAACGATCAATGCAGTTGCTTACTGTGAGACTTTAAAAAAAACTGCGTCCTGCGGTTCAAAACAAAAGACATAGCTTACTGAGTACGGGTATCGTTTTGCCCCACGATAATGCCCGTCCACATACGGCAAACTGAACTCAAGAGATTATCACATCATTTAGCTGGGAACAATTAGTCCCGATCTAGCGCCTAGAGATTAACATCTGTTTAATAAGAATTATATCCGAGAGTAGAGTAAAATTTGCTCTTTCGCATGAATAAGATTTTTTTGAAAAATATCTACTTGCTTTTTTTTATTTCAAAACGGTACTTACTTTAAAAACACGCCTCGTATAGCCATTCTTTTTGAGACACATTATAGCTCTAAATTAACTTACTGTCTGTTGTCTGTATGTCTATATCACAATTGTCTCGAAAACTCTTTGGGATAATGCATTGAATATAAACTGGCACTTACTATGTAATAAAAATGGTGATAGATTTTTAGTAACTAGTTTCAAAGTTTCCTTCGCTATTGATATTGCCTGAAAATTTTAAACCATATTTTTGACAAATTTGTAAGCATAATCTGGTAAATAATACTTCCATATAATCGAATTGACTTTTTAAAATTCTAGATATTTTTCTTTTAATGCTTGAATATCATATTTGTCAAACTATTATATAGGATTTGCTTCCGGCGACTGTAGTGGACAATCCATTTAGTCAACGCAATAACGACTGAAAATGTACTGAATTTAATGAATTTTTATAACGATATAAATAAATTTTTCCTAGGCAATATGTACATTCAAAAAGGATAAATAGTCATGCCAGTAAGTTACCTACCAATTTGAATTTGTTTCTAGCCGGATTTTTTTGTAAAAATCGAAAATCATTGATGCGAAGGGAAGATATTGATATTTATATTCAGTTCCTAATGAATAATATTATGACTTTTAATGAAATATATACTTGTGGTAAAGAAATAAAAGAAATATTACAGAAATTTAATATAAACTATTCTTAATCCAATATAAATAAATATAACTTAGTAAAACTTCGTCAAAATATTTCGATGTAGGCCAATTCGTAGAATACCATTTGGTAAGTGATAACAAAAGGGTTTGAATTCCGATGATATTTCACAATGATTGTTCGCACTGCGATCAAAAGTTTCGATCGTAATTTATCGCTGGGAAAATTAACTCAACTCATTTGTAAGGGCCTGATGAAAAACCACTCGTTCACTTGTCCTTGTCTGAGTAATATTTTATTAGCTGGGAAGCTCCGAAATAAATTTTTAGGTTCGTCGATATCTTTGCGCGTTCCAGTGTTAGCACGTAAATATTTAAAATTATGTAATTTCGCCCTCACCGGTAATCAAGGAAATAATTAGATGTGTGTAATGTTAATCTCAAATACGATTATTCTGAAAGTTCATATAGTTTATGGAAATAGTTTTCAAAATGTTGTCGAGCTAAATTCGATAAATTAAATGACTAAATAAACAGGTCTCTCCCAAGCCTTCTAAAAAAATAAGCAGAAAAGTTACTACTTAGAAAGTAGGTCAAGAAATAATTTCGAAATTCAAACGTTATATTATTTAAAGTACTTGTATTTGCTTTTATAATACATACTATAACAAATCTATAATATTTACTCGAAATATTGGCACGCTTTATCTCTCAGTAACAAACATATTTATAAGTGATTGCTGCTTAAAATATTACCTCATGTAAAACTTACCATTTCATATTAAATAAAACTCCTGTATTACTTTTATTTAATCCGTATTTACATAACAGCATTATTACAATTCAATTCCCATAAACTTAAAAAAATAAGCAGTTGCAGCAAAAGAAACGACTATTTTATTTTCCCTTAAATTTTCGGAGTTACTCTGAATAAGTTTCGAGAGCTAACAAGATGAAAAATCTATCTTTTTAAACAAAATATGTTTTACTTTGCTTACATTAATCAAATAATTACTTCTGCACAAATTTTCAGATTTGTTGAATGCAGATTTTTTTTCTAATTGCCTTTTAAAACAGAAAAATGGTTATAATTTCCATTATTTGTTATCATTTTATTAAATTCATATTATTTAAGTACGATCGTAAATAATATACTCATATGCAATAAATCGATAAAGTGCACATTCAGGTTAAGATTTGTCATAGCTTCTTTTTCTATCCGCCTCTTCTACCCTCCACGCATGCGTCTTTTGCAATCCTCTTCTAGGTTCTTGCTAATAATTTTTCCACCATGATGCAATAACGTCTGTGTTAAATAATTAATTAGCCAAGATTGAAAAATGTTTGCATTTGGTATAAACATTTTCTTAAAATATTATTTACTTACGATATATATTTATATTATATATATATATATATATATATATATATATATATATATATATATATATATATATATATATAATTTGGCTTGCGAATTTTCCACTTCTTTTTCTGAATTATCTTCTCAATCTTTGCGAATTCCTATTTACTAATATTTGTATTCAGTAATATCCGTATAGATGGCAAATATAAGTTAAACAGTTCCCTACATTATAATACTATTTACGCTAATTTCTTAAACGCAACTAAAAAAGTAAAAATAATATTAATATACGCAGATGCATGTGAATGGCCTATAAATGTTCTATGCTTTTAAATATCTTAAACAAAATTGTAATAATCCACGATGTCCCTCTATATGGGTTAGAATCTTATGCAGGATACTTCGTTCTCGACTCAGCAATAATATTCGAAGGTGTGTTGTTAATCGAGACAGCTAAATTTAAGTACAAATTTTGATAATCACTTTCAAATTTGGGAAGTTTCTGAGATTCAAAAGCATAAGCGCTCTTAAAAGTGTAGATACTTTGAAACATATTTACTACTGTTCTTTTAACAAGGAATCTTCTTAAAGCACTTAGCTTTTGCTTACAATTTTTGGAGAAGAATTACAGCAATTCAAGCGTGGAATATTGTTGCATATTCGATGTAAGCCTGATAATATTTCTTTTTAAGTTTATACTTAATTCTGCTGCTAAATTAGTTATTATTATTAGTCAGCTCTATTGGCGATCAGAAATGACCATTTCTCAATGTTTTTAAACGTATGATATTGAAGTAAAAACAAGTAATATTTTCATAAAATCCAAAAGAACGGACAGGAATGTTCCCTATTTTGATAATATTTCAAGCCTTTAATGAACGTTGTAATTTCTATTATCAATAGTATATTAAAGACCAATGCATATTTTTAACGCAACACTTTCTTTTTGGTTAGTTATGTGTTGCAATAAATATATATATAGATATATATATACATATATATATATATATATATATAATTTAATTGTCTGTACTAGTCGCTTTTACTGAAACTGAAGACTTTTTAAAATCTCTGTCTAACCAATTCCATGAGGGAGGAAATTTTAGTTTCCATCTGACTGTCTATTAAAGAACGCTTGCCGCTAAATAGTCGTCAGCTAATTGATGAGTCTAATTTTTACCAGCATTAATTTCCACGACCGCGAGAAAAACATTAAAAGATCAATTAACTCGGAATTCGGTATTCTTTAGCTAAACATTCTATTGTTGAATCAAGTCATAGCACTTTTGTTTCCTTTAAAAACTTTAGTACTTATGAAGTCGTAACCCTAAAAAAATATTCCACTCAGAATTTTAATTGTTATTACTTTCAGTAACCCATCATACTAAATATATTTATGACTATGTTAATAGGCTGTTATATCATTAACATGGCAGATTATAAAATAATACGAAAATAATTTTCTATTAAATTTTATCTCATTGCTATAGTAAAAAATTGTTTTTCATATTTTCAATTTCATATCACTTGTTTACAATTTTACGGAAAAATTAGGCAGCCTGTTCTTTTATTAATGCTACTACAATTAAACGCTTAAACTCAATCAGTTAAGTCTATTAGAGAGCTCAAAGTTAAGTCCTGTTAGTCAATTTTGCTTACAAGAAGTTTCTTTCGGAAATGATGTTAATAATTTTTTGTTGCTGTCATTATCATACATTTTAATTTCTTTTTCTATTGCCGTAAAAGTAGAGTCAATTAAGTAACTGAAATGTAATTATTAGTTCAAGAGATATAGATGATTAACCGAGAGGTATAATGACAATATGAGAGGTGTAATGAATTCTGTTCAAGAAATGGACAGGGAGTGGGAGTGCAAGAAATTGTTTAACAATTTCCACCCAAATTACTTTTTGCATTGTCGCCAAATGCATTGACATTTTATATTTTAACTCATGGGGTCGTATTTTTATGTCATTTGTGGCTCCTTGAGAAAGGTAATTTTTACGTAATTCCATAGAGAACTGTGTGCCCTTCGGGATAAAAGGTATCTTACATTATACGTTCTATCTTTTTTTTAAGGATTAGTTTATTCTTCATAGTGATATTGAGTCAGAAACTGACAAACAAAGTTACTTGAATAGTCATAACATTTGTTACGTTACGAAGGAAAGTAATCACAGATATTTACAAAAATAAATATTAAAATAATTTTTACAAAAAAGGAGGAAATAAAATTTTATTTCATAAAGCATCTGAGAGATATTTGGGTCTATCATTTTTAGTTAAAAATTAAGTAGCAAACAATTGTTTCCATCTGAAAATAAAAGCCAAATAAAAAAAAAAATTCAAAAAATTAATAGTAAGCGTACTGATACTAACACTATCGTAAGAGTAATCTCACAACCAACGTCAAGTCCCGACATACATTTTTTCATATCAGATAATATATATTTATGTAAGTCTATTCCAGAAATGTTCTATTCAAATCTCTACAGTACATGTAGTAATACAAAATGTAAACAGTAAAAATGCAAATACGGCGCTATTCTAAGGTACTGTACAAAGCACAAGCCACGTGCATGCAAAATACGGATTATTGTTGAGTGTAAGACCCAAAACAAAATCTCTTGCCATTTACTTATAACTGGTTTAATACTTTGCAAATTTTGGTATTTGTATAAAATAAAGTTTTGAAGGGGACAAATTAACTTAAAGAAAATATATATATTTATATACATATTAATTTTATTTAGGCTATATTTTGGATCCTGGTATATTTATTAAAAATTAAATTTAAGGAGCATTTTATTTTAAAACTTTGCTTTAAAATATAACGGGCCTAGAGATACAATATTAATACCAAATACTTGCCTTCCAATTTGTAATCAAAATGTAGAAAAATAGTTTGTTACTTCACTACCGTATGCGCGTCTAATAAATACAATGACTAAAATCTGAGTGATATTACAGAAAGAAAAAAATATACCAACATACATCAAAATCATTAATAGGTTTCTACAACATAACCGCAAAGTAAAATTATTTTAATACAAGCAATTAATGTTCGTTGGTTTTTCAAGTTGTTTAATTTAGTATGTTCGAAATCGATACTAAATTAAATTCATTTCTTCTTGACTTTTGCATATTTATTTTAGTCTTTATTTGAAAATATATTAGTTAGTAATTAGAGTAACAAATTACTTAGAATTGTACATTTACCACTGGTTAAGTTAATCTTTTCATTATTTGTAAATGTAGCCAGAAAGAAACATTGCCACAATTAAAATTTAAATGTTTCAACATTTTCAAATTATAAGCTTGCCGACATGTAACAAGGTGGCTTGAAGATAAACGATGGCCATTAGGGAAAAGTATTCGTCTCTTCTTTCCACAAAGGGCAAAACTTAGTTAATTACTGTTTATGTGTATAATTTACAGCAACTCTGCATAATAAATTGAATATGGTAATAATATTAAAGTGTAATTTTTATATAAACACACACAGATATAAGAATCCGCGCGTGTGTATGTGTGAATGTGTACATATACACATACGCACGCACACACACACACACACATACTTACGTACAAACACATGTAGTTATGAAAATCAATGCCATATCCTATACCACATACACACAATTTTCCTATACCACATTTTGGCACATCTTATCGTATGTATATTACTTTTGACACAACCGGGAAATTTTTTCGTAACATAATTTTTTTTTCAAATTTCGAGAAATAAAAATTGGCGATTAAAATATGTATCGTATTTTTCAAAAATTATAACACTAAAAAGGAGAAAAAGGGAGACACACCCAGGGTTGTTAACGTCATTATTTATATCTTGGATTATGTATATTTTTTAACTGCTCCTGATAATTTCTTCTAAATTATTAATTTCGTTGAAGCGTAAGATATCAATTTTAATAGTAGGATAAATTTATTTATATTTGTCTATGTCAAATCTACACACCTTCTACATTATACAGCTGCTGTACCATCTAGTGTTGTTATATTGCTCCAGTATTATTTGCAAGGGCTTTATGTGGACCCAGGACACTCAGAGGGGTTTTCCAATGCACTATACTAAAAGAGGGTACAGGTGTTTTCTTTGGGTAGAAAATAAAATGTTTTTGGGAAATATTTTTTACCTGTTTTAAAATTTTTTCTCGAAATAATTTTATCAAGGTTGTGCCAACGTAAAAAATGAAGCCAACGTAAAAACTGTCAATGCAATTATAATTAGATATCAAATGTAACTTGTTAGCTCATAACTCGAAGAACTGCTTTTGCAAGTAAACAACTTGCAAATTAATATATAGATTTCTTACGCTTTTCACCAATCCGTTCATTTACGCTGTGTTTTTAAAATGAAATTAAAAATATTTGGAATATAAACTCGTATTATTCGTGGTGTTTCATTTTTATTTGCTTTTTTATGATTATTTTATTTAACAAGAAGGCTTATTTCTTCAGTTCTGCAATTAATATCCGTATAGTCAACTTAAAATAATAAGTCCATAATCGAGTTGTACGATGTATAAAATATTATACTCTTATCAAAAGGATCAAAAATTTTTCAAAATATAAGGTGATACATTCTTCAATCTTGCTGAGTAATATATTAAATGAGTTTTAGGGACACTTCCCGATATGCGTAAGAGTCTTTATCTCTTAAAATTTAGACTTTTGCCTAGATAAGTCAACGAGTTTGTCAAATTTATGTAACCGTATAAATAATATGCAATTTATAAAATATCAGTTGACATTTATCTATTTGACTCTTATTTTGTATTTGTATAACCAAATACAAAATAAAAGTCAAAAAACAAAATATTATTTGGTTTATTGAGTAAACTAAAAACCAAAAACGTTACCAGTTCTTTTTAATATAATAATATTTTGGACCTAAATTATCTAAATGATGTATGTCGTACTGTGTGAACTGTATTTATTCGAACAAAATATGCCAAGGACAGGTAAATGTATGTAATAATTAAAACAAATAATATCAAAACGAGTTAACTTTTTCGTTACATTATTCTAAGCCTGTGGAATGAGGGTTATTCAATTTTTTAGCCAGTTTCTCTACAAGGATAAATTTAATCGCAAGTACTATACGCCTTTCTGCAAGATAACTTATAATACTTCGGTACACATATACATTCATAATGAAGCTATTAGTCTTTTGTTTTTTTTTGGAAATATTTGACTCCCTAACCTTTCATTTTTCTCCATATATGAAAAAAAAATGAATAATAATGTAGGTACATTTCTAGGACGAATATATGTAATATTTTCTTACAGAAAAAAGCGAAGTGTGTTGAAAGTCTCACTTTCATGAGATTTTCCGTAAACTTAAAAATTATACAGCAGAATTTTAAATATATATTTATTACACCAAAGTAGGTTGCCAAATTTAAAAATTTAAGAGTCTGTATCTGATTGTATTATATGTATTTCATTTTAAATTAAACGTAAAAATACATATTACTTACTTATTGCTACAAGAGCAATATCTTCTCCAGTCAAATCTACGAATAACTAAGGAATTTAAGCAATTAGTTCAAATATTTAGGGTTAAATATTTCAATTATACAATCATTTTGTTGAACAAAATTGAAACACAAAGCATCAATATATAGAGTAGTGATTGAAATAATCACACTGGCCTAATTTTTCCAAAATTTGCCAGACACGGTCAAATTTTTATACGTTAAGAGGAAAAAGAAAGAAGAAAAACGTGGCGTATTTTGTTACCTAATTTTTTGCGTATACATTAGTTGATATCAACATCAATTACAAAACTATACGAGAGGAATTATAACGAATCAATTTTTCAAATAAAAATACATTAAGATTAATAGCGGTAAATTAATTCTTATATAAACCGGCATAGAACAAAAGCATATTTAATATTATTATATCGTTAAAATGATAATTTTTAGACAGTAAATTTGAAACGTTTCTAAACATGAAACATAAATTAATGCAGTTGAAAACACTCTTGTCGGTTTTTTAAAAGGCCGACAGCAATAAAAACCCTTGTGTTACCTTAAAGTTTAAGGAAACTAATAGTCGTAATTACGTTTTAGTTAACTAAAAGTGGCTACACTTGATGATGTCGAAACAACCTTGTTAAAATTTACATATAAATGAACCAGTGCGTCTTAAATTAATCTTTTTTTCGTATAGTCGATGACGATATATTCACGTAACACATTGTCCTCTATGGCATAAAGCAGAAAGAATTCAAGAAAAGTGAATTTGTTGAGTTCTCTGATTTAAGTGTTTATATTTCTTTTCCGGCAAATAAAAATTTAGTTATAGTTTTCTCTATTTATCCATCACTCCTTAACCCCGCCATGTAAAAAAACTTAATTATACTTGTACTTACTTTATGAAAAGTAACGATTGCACAAAGCATAATTTTAACGATCTTCTAGCCACAAGGATTCTGTAAAGTTACATAAGAATATTTCCATTATGACTCTAACTTAGTATTGGGCGGGAAAAAATCGTATAAACATATAAAAATTGCATCAATATCTATTAAATTATTTTCAGTTGGTATTAATTCTTTTTATGCAAAATTTCTTCACATTTCATTTTTTATTTTTGAATAAAGAATGCGGTGGTGAGACTTTTAAAAGTTTAGTTCAAAATTCTCCAAAACCATTGACATGGATTATGAAATTGTAAAGGCTTATGAAAATTTATGCTACGTAGGTCGGATATTTTTTAGTTTTTCCCCGTTTTGAAATTACAATAAATAAAACTGAATTTCTATTATTTTTAAATAAGGAATTATTAAAAAATAAATACGTTTGTGTATGTGCGCATGCACGTATTCGAATGCGTGCATGCATATCATATTCCTGCCTAGGGTCTAAGGTTTCCTTTCACGGGCCTAACACCAGAAGTAAAAAACTTTTAAATGAAAAACAATAAATGCATGAGAATACTTCATTACGTGTAGGTTCAGTTTTCATAACTTTATGTGACCTACATATATCATGAATGTTTTTTTCTCTATTTTCAGAATTATTTATCTCATATTACGAAATTAAACATTATCCGATTAGAATTTTTTGTAATTTTGAAAACATTTTTAACTAAAATATTTCTTATTATTTCATAATCAATACATTTATCATGTAAAGGAAGAAGCCATGTTTTTTATATAAATATGAAAATATATTTAAAAAACGAACCTTGGTAGTTTGTTTTTATTTGCCATCATAAAAACCGAGCGCAGATTTAACATAATTTTAATAAATTAATTTGCGATGGAGAAATTTATCTCACGGTTTTTCAAATTCAACACAAATGGACTTTATTTCATATTAATTTATTTCTTAATTAATGTTATATTTCAATTCTTATATCTTATTCTTCTTTGCACATTAGTATTGAAATGAACATCTTTATGTATTGTATATGGAAACATTTAAATATTCGAAACAATTCACAAAAAAATGAGACGAAAAATTGCTCTTTTATTGACCTTAGCCACAAATAGATTTATGGCTACAACCTTGATAGTTTAACTTTTACAACATGAAAGTCTAATACATTGGACATTCTTAGTTTCGTTCTATCACCTTTTTATTTAAAACATATCTTGCTTTAAGAAGAAACTCTTACTTCATTAATTCAAAATCAAAAAAATTGGTTTCTGTTTAAACCATTTGACCAAACTTTGCATCCAGATTTAAAGTCAAAGTGCAAAATTAAACTAACGAATGGACACTTCCTCCACTCAAGGAATTTTTCTTCATAGATTTTTAATAAAAAGAGTCAATCTATTGATAATTAATGAAAAATTATGTTTTTGATACAAATCGTTTGTTTTGGAAAATGTCAATGGCACAATAAGACATAGCGAGCCAAATGGATTAGATGAATTTAATATAACTAATTTTCGTTTTTCTTGATACAAAACATAAAACGAATCACTGTCATTAGTAATTTCTTACCAGCGCGTACCAAATGAATAATTAAAGCCGACTTGTGCTAATTTCATGAACATATTTATCATTCTGATATGGATTTATGATTCTTATTTACCCGCACGTTTGGAGACTGCAATTTCAATATTTATTAATATTTGCACGTCATCGTTAATTTACATTCGTATTAACTTGATGTTAATAGGTTTAATATAATCATATTAGAGTAAAACGGACCTCGTGTTAAAAAGTAAATCAGAATGCGGAATAATATTGTGTGCTTATATGTTTGATTGTATGTGTATCATGTTCGAGATAAAGTAAAAGCGGTTAGGTAAGTTTTTATGTAGCGAAGCTATTAACAAAATAAGGTAAGATAAGCATTCTAATCTTAATATTAGAACTCTAAAATATTATTAATTTTAATGCCGACAAATTTTTAAAACAACGCTCTCAATAATTGAAATGGGTACACTGGACCATACTAAAAACAGTAAAGCAATTACAAAAGAATATATATAGTAGATATAGATATTAAAATAAAAATGTTAATAATCTCTCCACCTGTCGGTTTCAAGCTTCTCTAATGTAAAGTTGTTTAATTATTTATTGTACTATAGTACCATAATACGGTATTAAAATGGTATCAGACTAATATTTTTACGAATCCAATCAACATTTTGTCAAATTTACATGTTGTTTTTCATCCACCAAATTTTGTACTTGTTTAATTAAATATAAAATGAATGAACGACGAAAGATATCTCTGATAAAAATGATGTTTCACACGTGATAAAATACTCTTACGCCATGTAATGTCTACAGGTTAAAAAAACTCTTTTCAATTATTTTTTTAATCATAAAAGGAGATGTAGGAAGAGAAATTGTCAAATTTTGTTCTGGGGAAGAAAATTTGTTCACTGTTATCCTTTAAAATAGAAATAGAAGCAATGAAAATGGAAATTTTTAACGATATATTATCTAAAACATTGAAGGTCTAATATTGGCTCAGGTATTCGTTATCCATTTATTATTGATTTAAAAAAAACCTGAAGTTGACAATGAGTAATGTTTGGTACATTGTCAATTAAAACTAATAAATACAATTAGAAACTAATATATTGTTTTCATTTACTTTAAGTATGACTCCAGATTTAAGTTCACAACTTCAAATGTTTTTTACCCTCATTGAATTAATCGCAGGCAATATAAACAAACTGTGGAATAAATATACTGGTAGTAGGGGTAACCTACAATGCTTTTATTCGCCTACAATGCCGGTTTTTATTGGCATAAAGTAATGACATTGGTACCGTTCTGTCAATTATAGTAAATAAAAAATATAAAATATACAAACCTATAGTAGTAAGAACGGTTAGTGAATAGAAGAAAGCTAAAGCCAGGTTCCACTCGTGCTCCTCATGAATTACAGTGACGCGGCTCTTTTATGCACCGCCAAGAGCCATCTCTATAATTTTCATCATATTGCGATACCATTTCGGAGGTGATTCTTTGTATGAGCTCATTCTGAAATTTTGTTATCTCCTGCGCTGTCACTTGAATCCTATTCTCTCTATATAAAATATTCAGGGACACAGTTATCTTCCAAATACTTTCGATTTTGTCTCTCCTCCCAGAAATAACTTGAAGGTAACGATTCATTAACTTCATGGACTATCAATCCAAATTTTCATCACCAGAGATAAATTTAGTAAATTCCCGTAACATCGTGAATATGTTTCAGTTAATGATTTTCATATGTTTTATGATATTTTTTGTTCGAATAAAGCAGTCATAAATGAAAGTAGTGAAATATAATAAAAGAAGGAAAATGTGTTTTTGAAAAAATCTTTCGAAAACCTTTGGTAATCTTAATCCAATATTGCTTTTAAAAAAGCGCTTTATTTTTCTACAATTTGTTATATTAACCCTTTTGTTACATTAGACCTAAAAATTATCAAAGAAAATATCCGCTTCCGTTCAATAAATTTAATTAAAACTAGCTCATAGTTAAATATTGGGAGAACTTGCCCCATAAAAATTCCGTTATCAATTTAGATCTACCTAACTTCTCTTAATTTTCTCTCCTAACTTGAAATCTTAAATAAAAATTAATAAAACTTACTTAATTTTATACAAGTACGTTTATGGCGATGCCCATATTAACATCATATCAAGTCGAGCAAATTTTTGCAGCTAATTTTATTTCCATAATAAACCATTACATTAAAGTAAAAATGAAAATAATAAATTGACGATTCAGGGACAAGACATTTTAATCTTACGTTACAGTGTTTTAAATAAAATAACTTGAATGAAAAAAAAATGAATTGATGTTGAAAAAGTGTAATTGAAATATAATCTTGTAAGAGTGCTTTATAATACATTCTATATGCAGTTACAGCCACATATGTACACACCATACTGCTATTTCAAAAGAAACAACGAAGAAAGTTATTCTGGAAAGAAAAACATAATCACGGGTCGATACATCCTCCGTTGCCCGTTTCCGAAAATCGACTGTAATCGACCATTATTCTTCATATTATTAGCTACCACTAGTTCATGTACCTAAATACATAGCACACAATCAATTCTACAACCCATCATGATACACAATCAAATAAAATCTATAACCCATCATGAAATGCTTAGACACGGAGTTTGATCATGTCCATTCTTCGCGGCGAGAGGTTGAGAAATGTGAAAGAATTTTATACAGATATTTTTAGAAACTCGTTAGGCGCGATAAATTTCGCGGAAATTTTGAAGGTTTTAATAATCGAATCGAAGTTTTACTCTAACAACCTTGCTCTCCATATAATAGCATGTTCGTTCCGGTTTTTTTTTAAGTTTCGTACTTCAAAAGAGAAATAAAACGTTACCTTTATAAGACTTTACTTGTCCGTTCCTCTGCCCTTATATCACAGCTGTTTTCTTCAGAAACCCTTACCACAGAAAGTCAAAATTGGGAATAGGGATGAAGCATATCATAGGGAACGTATTCCAAATTAAAAATAACAAATATTTAAATGGGAATTTGATATGGGCAAAAAGTTGTCGAAATTTTTTTTCCATTTCATATATTCTGTGGAGTGTTATTAGTGACAGTTCAATAGATAGGACAAAAACTGTCTGCGAAAAACACACCTACCTATGGAGGACCATATTCAAAACCAATAAAGTCAAAATTATGAAAAAATAATGTTCCTAGATATTCACCTGAAGTTTGCGGGAAAACTGCATTGATGATTATAAATTTCATAATTTTTGAGATATTGGCGAAGTTTTACTGTGACAATTGTTTTTTATATTTTCATGGAAAAGATAATATTAATCTAAAAAATAGTAGAATTATCTAAAAATAAAGAAAACATATTCCTTTAAAGTTTATAAACGCCCCAGTGTGCATAGAACCATCGTATCTAGTTTTAATCCTATTTAGTTCCACTCATAAATCACCAAATATTGTTTAACATAGCGTCAATGATTTGGTATCGATAAAAATAATAAAATAATTAAATCGTTTAGAAACACTCTCTAGATAAATATTTCTTACCTACCATATTCTCATACTAATGAAATAAAACAAATAAACTCTGTTTTATTTTATATATTATAAAGTTTATAAAAAAAAATTTACTATATATTATAAAATTTCAATAAGTTTTCAGTCATTATTAAAAAAATGGCATTTACCTCTTAGATAAATAATAATTCATAATCCAAAATCTATGCGTTCCAATTACATAAACACTGTAATAAACGGATCTTTAATAGAGTAACTTGATATTCACCAAATGTTAATAAACGAAAATAATTTTTCATAAACAGTATAACGCACTGTAAAAATATATTACGAAACAAAAATTAAAAACGTAAAATTTCAATTTTTCATGGCCTTTCTATATTCAAATCCGTGGAAATATGTTACATTAATATCAGGATTAGCTAAATCAAAAGTATAAGTGGTAACAAAAGAGTGCGGACCCTGACAAGTTTTCACAATGAGTGTTCTCGCCACGCATAAAAGTTCCTACCGTAATTTATTTTGTCGAGTAAACTAATGGTTCAGAAGTAACAGTTAGATGAGAAAAATGATTCATTCACTAGACGAAGTTGGAAATATTTTCCGTTCATTTAGTGGCTTTAATATAAATTTAACCAATTTTTAATTAAAATCAGAAAGAGCATTCTTGTTTTTCATTGACAGTGCTAAAACTATAATGTATATAATACTTATTTTATTTTTAGATATTTCCTAATTATAAAATAGCTTTACTTTGTTTTGTATAATAAGGCCTTACTGAATTTAGATATTGGTTTATAAATACTAGAAATAACATAAGCCACTTTTCTGATGAAGGATTTAGCATGATATATTTTTGGCAATGGAAGGAAAGAAAAACTGACTTAAAATCTAAAACCAAAATTTCTAATTTTTCATGGTTAAATATAATTTTTGTTGAATATTTTAGTGCTCCTTTCTATAGAGTCCATATTGTGTAAGGAGGAGGATACATAAATAGCAAATCTGTCACCACACTACTTCTCGTCTCTATTTGTTGACATGTCGGTGGTTATTTGTCTGAATTCCGCATCAAAGGATATCTCATCAATCACCTACGCGGTTTCACCAGCGCAAGAATAATCTAACGGTTATAGGTCTAGTAGCCAGCATCGAAATAGTGCAACATTTTAGAAGACAAGTAAGCTGTCAGATTGTTATAACTTAAAAAAGTACAAATTCATTAGTGTTACTTAAAAATTAATTCATCGCGATAACTATTTCACGTGGATGTTTGCTGTAAAAACGTGCCTTCAGCATGAAGAATTGTGAAAATACCTCCAATGTAGTGAAGTAGATGATTTGACAGATAATTTAAAAGGGAGAGCAAAAATTATTTTTTAATTGGCACAACTCTTTAGGTTCACGTACCAGAGGGTTAGGCCGCAAGGAAGGTCTGGAACAATCCAGTAGATGCCTTCCATGATTCAGACCATATACATCATTTGGTTTACTCAGAAACCTGTGTACGATAATACTTGCGGAATGTAAAAAAATTGAAAATTACGTTAACTGAATAGTGACCACGGCACCCAAACTTCGAAATATTCAATTTTCAGTCGATGATAAATGTCTTGGAATATTGTCACTCTCAGGTCTACCGGAATCATATTAGGCAATAATCATAGCAATCAAGAGTTCGGGCGTGAAAATAAGTACCGATTCGGTCAAGCGTCGTTGTCGTCAATTCAGTAGTTGCCTGTTAAGACGATAAAAGTGGCGAACGACAAGCCACTTTCATTGAATTGCTGTTCCGATATGAAGTAGTCGATTTGAAAGATGATTTAAAGGCGAGAGCACAAATTATTTTTATATTGACACAACTCTTTAGGTTTATATATAAGAGCTTTAAGCCGCGAGGAAGGCAAGTCACTTTCATTGAAGAGCTCTATTCAAGTGGGCCGTGACTTCTGTAACGATAAAGTTCAGTACAACAAAATTTTATTAAATAATGCGTTTTATGTGCCTTATTTAACAACAAACTTGTTGCCAGATAGCCAAGTTATTAAAAGCGGTAATCAAGTAAAATTCAAAAATGGTTTGCTTCATAATGGGCAAAAATATTAAAACTGTAGCTGCTGGTAATTTAGTTAACAATATATACAGATTGAATAAAATAAGTAATGTTGCATACAAGCTGCAAATTGAAAATTCCGACATTTTTCTGTGACACCAGCGTCCAGATAATCTGAATTGCATCGACCTTGAAAAAATATTTTAAAAAGCCAAAAGTCTGCAATTATGTGTGAAGGTAACGGGTTTACATATCGATAGGCCAAGCATCATTACAACGCGACATTCTCTTATATATAAAGATTCTACCATCACAAAGTTATAGACTTGGTACACTCGGATATTTGTTATACAGTAGAAACAACATTGTTTGAATTAGCGAGATACTTTTTGATATTTTTAGATGATTGTTTAATTAAGATATTTATTGACTTCCTGCAGAGGAAGCCAATAAAAACACTAAGAGGTGAAATACACATACAAAGAGGTGAAATTATATATCAAATGACTATTCCCTTATACCCATTATTACCAGGAAAAATTGGAGTAGCAAAAAGGATGAATCGAACACTAATTGAACTATTAAAGTGCTTACTATTCAAACTCAATCTTCCAAAAGCTAAAAATAGGAAATACAGCTACCTATCTCATTAACAGAAACCTAATACGAGCACTGAAACATAAAATTTCTAAGTAGGTATGATCGGGAAAGAAATTAAACAACAGTTTCTAAAAGTATTTGGGTGTGCATCGATGGTTTTTCTTCCAAAAGAGAAGACCATTAAATGGGATTCAAGAGCAATGAAAGCGACTTTCTTCGAATATTGCAAAAATATAAAAGGTTATCGATTTATACTACCTAATTCGAGATAAATAATAAAGAAGAGAGACACAGTGTTCCTGGAATCTATAGTTAAAACATATTATGTTCAGTTAAATTAAATAGAGTCAAAGTGAGTTCGCACTTAAACAAGCATATTTCACACTTTGGAGGTCTCTCTAGGTACATTAGAGTTGAAAGAAACAGGTAAAGACTACAAGTCCGGTGGGGAGGACATGCCTTAGAATGAGTCCTCCCCAAGTCAGAGCTTATATTTACCAAACATAAGAATAAGGAGTCCAACACCTTTCAACATAACATTAAGACAAAAAACAAACCAACAAAATCTACAGGCACAGAAAAAAGCGACTTATGTTATGTTGAAGGTTTGGTTGACCACGCTCCTGGTCCAGTCAGCGACAGGAGACTTTGATTATGTCTAATATAGAAGTAGAGTTCATAGCAGCCTATGCAGCCATGAAAGAGGCAATATGAATAAAGCCATTATTGTGTGATTTTGGTGAGTTTTGGTCAAAAAGCTGCGAGTTTAAATATCGATAACAAAACTGCTATAAATGTGATAAAAAAAAAGATGAGTTTCGCAAAATATGAAAATATATGAATATTAAATAAAATTTTGTAACTGAAAAACTATATGAAATTATTTTATATTTTAATTATGTGACAATAAATAAATAAATATGCAGACATTTTTACAAAACTTTACCCAGAAAAAAAATTAAACCAATGAAGGAAGGAATCGGAATATCAGAATAATTGTTAATTGTAACACAATTGTTTATGTTCGAGTGATATTATTAATACAGTACCTGCTAGAGTAATATTAACTTTTTGCCCAACTAAAATGTACACTACATAGCTCTTTATTTGAACTACATTTTAAAATAAACATCCTTTTATGGACCGCAGAAATAGATAAAAGCAACAAAATTTTGAATAAAAGTGAACTCAAACTTTGATAGCCATGCTGTACTCATAAAGGTGTAAAATAAGCAATACTGTTTTGCAATCATATTTTTAGTGAAAATCAATACTAGGCATATGAAATGTAAATTCTTGTAAAATCAGAAATGTATTCATGTAAGCATAGAGTAAAGTTTGTTGTGTGACTCTGATACAAAATAAATGATAAAGCTAAATAAATGATAAAGCTATGAGCTTCTGACAGAAGCTCATAGCTTTTATAAATAAAACTTTTCTTACGTCTTTCCTTTTTCTGTACCTATGAAACATAATTTGCATGTTACTGAATTGCTAGGAAACTCGGAATGTATATCATGGATATGGATATCGAAAATTGTAGATTTTGAAGTAAAAGTTATTGCTCTGCTTGTTTTGTATAACAATTTTAAATTAATACAAATACTTAAGACAAATGGTTTATATATTGATAGAGAATACTAATTTTACTGTTTTATTCAGAGAACATATGAATTAGATAAGTAAAGAATAATTGGAAAGGTCACCTAACATTTTTCAAGTTTCTAATGTAGCACCAAATGTATTGATTTTGGTCAAGCTAATAAAATGGAAAATATTTTTACATTTATGTATATGGGCAGAAAAAAATTTAGTAACAGATATTAAAATAAAACTAATTATTTTTTTCAACCAATGACTGAATGGTGCATAAACAATAGAGAAATACAGCATAAAGCAGGTTGAAATTTATGTAACATACTAAAAAAAATTATAATATTGTTCTACTCCTATTATTCATCTTTAATAAAAATATATTTCAACTAACCGTAATAATATTATGATAATCTTGACACAGTTTGATTTACTTATTAACATTTTTTCCATAAAATCAATTGCTATAACCACGTCGCTGCCTACTAAATAGAAAAGCGTATTTGAAATAAATTGTATTGGGAATAAGTTTAAAATTCATGAATCAAAGATAGTATTTAATGCTCTATACATATACATCATGTTTACATATCTATATTTGTTTCTATATAAAATACTGGATTTGAAATAAAAATTTGGCAATATTTTCACTAGTCTTCGCAAAGACCGTATCTGCGCAGTAAATATCAATATAATAAATATTTTATACTTATTTAAGCAGGTATATAATTAGGTTTTACCTATTTTAATAAAACAAAGCAAATTTCTGAATATTTGAAGAAAATCCTAATATTTTTACGGCACATATTGATTCTCCATCGACGACACTGCGCAAATCATTACTCTTCCCCCCCTCTCCTCCTCTTTATCTTAAATGTCTCCGATTAAAGATATAGATATTATTTTTTTTTTAAAGATGACTGCAGTATCGATTATGTTGCTGTGGCTATGTTACAGCTCATATTATAAAAAATATTTTTCTCTTTATGATGGATTCGGTAAAAGTGTACAGATATCTTGGATGAGGTTACAAAGATGTTACTAAAGCGATAACGGTGAGCATATTAAATTATAAGAAATCATTCACAAGCACCATAGTTTGGTATAGGGTGTCGAGTTACTTTGGTGACCCGAAATGAAGGCCGATGAAAACTCCTACGCCGTGCAATCAAGTAAGAAAAGGTTCAGAAGCTACGCCCTGCTGGTGAAAACGGCAGTAAAGATAGAAATTATCAAGGAAAACTCCCAATAGATGGATATCAAAACTATGTATGCAGTGATCAAATGAAGAAAATAGAAAAAATGAATTATAGCTTCTACATGCCTTATAACAGTAATACATTATACAAATTTAAAATCGAAGGATTATCATAATAATTACTTAATACTCAAAAGAAAACATGGTCAAAATAAATTATCTTGGAAGTTGGAAGGCATTACATTGAAATATGCCTCTTTATATAATCTGAAGTTATCAAAGAAGGTTAATAACCATAATTAGCTATATAAAAATCTACTAATTCTTTTGTATTTTCCCAACATGAGTTTATAAGTTATTCAAATTATCAGCAAAAATCTATGCAATGGCACCTGAGTTGGTAACCTCGTCATGCATAAGAGTCGCAGGAATTTACTTGTCTCAGCGCTTGCAGCACGTTCAATATATTTTCTCCAGACTTCATTATGTGTTAAATATTCCGAACGTACGTGCTATGCAAGGCTCTTATGTCATGCTTAAGTTGCAAGTACTAAAACCATTTTTTTATAATATTTATGGTGAAAGCGTTTGCGTTCAACGGTAAACTAAGTTGGAAAATCTTACCTCTGTTTAATCTTGTCTGTAGTAAGAATAGTCAATGTTAATGGCTGCCGAAGCTTTCGTCGGGTATTTCCGGTTGGTGTACAGTCCGCACGTTCTTCGACTAGATATCGTGGCGACGGCTTCTTGCCACTATGCCGCAGCCGACTTCGATGTCACGCGTGTCTCCCTTAGTAACTTTCAACTTGCATTATCCAAGCTGTGAAATTAAATTCAGTGACAATCAATCAAACCCGATGGTCTGGCCGAATTTATATTAAAAGTTTAGCTGTTATTCTAAATAAACCGTTGAAGCATATATTCAAAGTATCGTTGACAGCTGGCACCTATCTCTTGCGATGCAAAATTATCCTGTAATGTATCGATTAATGTACGTATGAAAATAAATAAATAAATAACTTTGCAGTAAGTTTCTTACAATCATTGCTGTATTTATTTAAAATAACTAAATTTAATTCAATATAATATGAAAAAAATAAAGATATTAATTTTAGCCTTAAACTGAGAATATAAATAGGAAGGTTTTTGCCTTCAGAATCACCACCTGTTGGTTTTGGTTATGTAATGAAATATCTAAATTTGAATTTAATTTCTATATACCATTACTTCACCATGCATGCACGCGTGGACACACAAATTTGTTAAAAAGAAAATATGATTATGTAAATTATACAATGAAAATAAGAGTCACTCGAGTTTTCAAAATTTGGATTATTTTCAAATAGCATTACTTTTGTAAAATATGTCAGTAAAATTTTTGGAAGATACTAATTTTGCAAACACAAATTTTTAACGTCTTTTTAAGTCTAAATTCTTTTTAATTTTATGCAAATATTTGAACGGGTTGAAATAAAATATAATTTTTTTTGTCTATTTCTAATTTCTCTTTCTGTTTTTTTGAACAACTTTTGAAGAAGTTATTCCCCCATCACCGTAAAATTTATTTTTAAATTTGAGCGACAACAACTGATAAACATACGGTTAAGCTGGAAGGAGGATATTGAAAAAAAATAAAATCTTTCCTTCAGATTAGATACTTAATACATTGTGTAAAGCTACTTTCAAATAAACCTAGTTAATAAAAATATAACTTTTATTTCTACTTGCAAAATTCCATGCATATATCCTGGTTTAATTTTATAAAAAATATTAAAGTAAGAGCTATAAAATACAGATGGATGAAGATTTGTAGGAACTAAGTCTTACTTCAAGCCTAAATAAGAAAATATATATAGTTGCACCGAAACCTAAACCAAAACCACAAGGTTACTACTAATATCGAGTCCGTGTCATTATTTTTAAATGGATAAATATAAATTTAAATAAAAACATAGGCATTTAAGAAGACTTCTAGCAATAACAGCTTCCTCAACCACTAAATCTTGTAGAGCGATATTAACCATCCTACTTACAAAGTTATCCAATACAATCTAGGGATAGAATAAATAAATCTAAATTGTAAATATCGCTATCCCTTTTGTGATCCGTAGATGACATTATTTTATTATCTAAAACATCTGACAACCTGCAATATACGGTGGGGTATCTTAATGAATGGAGTTAAGAAGTGGGTTTACTAATAAACCAGGATAAGATAACTTTTATTAAAAATAAAAGTAAGACGTCTATCACAATTGAGCTTCTGTGAAATATATCGATAACTATGTTTAATTTGAACATCTCGTATCTTTTCAATCCTGTATGAATAAAGAAATATACCGCAGAATAAAAAACACGTAAAATAAATTGTAGTTCATGATGGAAATATTTAAAGGTTCTGTAGCGACGAAGCTTAAAATAAAAGCAATCAATGTGTGTTTGACACAGTGCTTAACCTATACTTGCAAAATCTTGTCATTAGCAAAATCTAATCTGAGCAAAACAAGATTATACCAGAAAATTGTTGAAAGAAGCTACAAAAAACTAAACTAAAGGATGGAGTTGATAGCAAGTTCATAAGAAAAAATAAAAATAATTAAAAACATAATAAAACATAGATTGAAGTTAACATGGGAATGGGTAAGTCACATAAAGCGATATAAAAACAAAATATGGTCTCAAATAGCAAAAAACCGGTTCCCTATATTTAAAAAAATGTCGACGGGCAGACCGTTACAAAAATGTAGCGACGACATAATAAAATAATAGGGCACATGTAGCCAGCACTAGCGAGAGAAAAACTGAAAAGCATTGGAGGCTTCCTTACGATGAAATATAAATTTACAACCTAATATTCTAATAAAATTTTTCTTGAAAGTACAAACCTAACCAAAGTAGTAAATAATGTAAAATGGAAATTTGCTTTAACGCATAAATAGAATGTACGGAAATAAAAAGCTTAAATTAATTTAGGATAAATTAAACCTCTTTCAAATATCTCAAACGCAAAGCTTAGTGAGTGAGTAAAAAAGAAATAGCTTTGCCAACATATTCGGCTCAGAATTTCTTTAATTTTTCTGTTTTGTCTGGGATAATTCAATAAAATGATATGATAAGTCGCAAAGCAAAAAATAAAAAAAGCGAAAACGTTTTAAGAGCTTCCTACTTCACTGCCTTCACATTTTCTCACACAATCTATCTCTCTCTCTCTCCCTCTACCGAAACCGGAATAACATTACAGATGTGCATCAATGTGGCGCCACCGTAATATATTTTGCGAAGATTTCCCTTTGATAAATGTATTAATTTTTGAACTTATTTCATTTTACGAGGAAAATGTACTAAAGTGAAAATAGTGAAATAAAAACTGCAAATTGTTTTTTTTATTTGCATTCATTTATTCCAGAATAAAGAAATTCATATAGTCTCATTTAGTTAAGGGTAGAAATATGTTATTGATTCGTTATGAAAGATATTGAGTCAGAAAAGTGTTTATTATATAAAGATCGATGAAAATATAATTTGAAAGAATTAATTTTGTTAAATAGTGGTAAATTGATTTTAAATTAATTCACTTGATGCTAAATATTAAAATATTTGGCAAGTTCCTTGGCCAAATATTCGAATACTCAACAGTACGACAAGGTTGAAAACGACATTTTAAACATTATCACGGCAGATGGGCTTATACCTACTATATACCTAATACCTACTTACTTATTAAGCATATCAAGCGATGAGGAAAATGTTCACTAATAAACAATGCTTATTTCAAGAAACTCTTCGGAAACTGGGGTCTTGCAAGGAATAAAAAAATATATTTCTTCCTGGTGATTCCGAAAAATACATTTTAACAACTACCAATTCAATACTACGATGAAGATATTAAAATTAGCTTTAAGACTGAAAATAAAATTAACCAGTTTTAACATTATTAAAATATATGATTAATTTTCTAATAATCCAATTTTTAAATAAGTTGTATTTGATATTTCAAAATTGTCACAAGTCATTGACACAAAAATGCATCAACCTGTATCTTATATTTCGATGAACATAACAAATGGGCCAATGTTGCATGATTACCCATCTTAGCGCTCGATGGTGAATTTTACTTGTCTAACTATCGCTTTCATTTGCACAGTTAACAAAAAAGTTTTAAAAATGAAAAGGTTAGCAAAATTAAATTGCAAGGTCAATCTTGTTTACATTTCGTAAATCAAAATTATTGCCATTTAAAAAACATTGACATTTATTCATTATTCGCTCAAATATTTATGATTATAAAAAAATATTTTTATCGATTTAAAAAAAAAAACTTTTCGGAATAACCATTAAAAATATTTTTTTTCATTGTTTATTTAAATAAACATTAGTGGTTCGTTGTTATTTATTTAAATTATTTTTTATTCTTATTTCAAAGTAAATCTTCATAGATTATTTATTATTTAATATGGCAACATTCGCACATTTTGCAAGTTTGAATGTTTGAAAAGAAATTACTAAATTATTCAAGGAATGTTAGTTCACTTGTTCAATATGCGTCCGTTGATTTTTATTAAATAATTTGGAACATATCAAGTGAGTGGAATTACAAATATTAAATCGTTTTTAGTGCTAGTGAATTGTGAAGTAATTATATGTGCTGAATGACATTATAATACCACAAAGCTCTCAGAACTACGCAAAACGTTGTCTGAAACGGCGACAACCGAGTACATTTAGTTATTATCAACGCAATTACGAAGCTACTCCAGGAGAGTAGAGCTATCGATCCAGTGATATTTGGTGATAAATATGAAAGAAAATGTGCTAATTCATTTTAGAACATTGGAATACCAGTCGCTGTGGTAGAAGCTTTAAATCAAAATAATTGTCAGTTGTGCATAGTCCTTAGCATACGGAGAAGGCATAAAATTTAGGTGAGTGTAAAATAAAATAATTTCTGTTTAATTTTCTATGTACAATTGTTTTCTAGTTTCTTCAAACCGATAAATGATATTTCATTTTGACAATTGACAGTTTACGATAGGCATCCCATGTTGCCAAACTGATATTTAGTGTTGTTGTTTATTTACACAAAATTATGATTTCACACAGAGTTTAAACTTCATTTATATTATAAATTAGGGATATAATTTGTAAAAATAACATTTTGTGGGATTACAAATGATTAATAAAATAAGTGGCAAAGTTTCTTTTATATACATACTGTATGATACAGATTTTATAGTCGGTATTTATTTCCCTTAAAGTACATTTTTTAATTTATTTTGATTATAAATTTAAATAAACATTTACCAATCTAATGCTTGACTTCGTGCTATAACTGACATTCATAAGTATTTTTCAGTAACGTGTACGTGTTATTTGTTCTAAGCGGATGGCAAAATATAAATTATATTTATAAATTATGAAAATATTTGGGAAATAGATACTGAGAAAAAAAAACAAGATAGTAAGAGTAGAATAGTTAAAAATAGTTTTCTGCTTGTGTAATAAGTTAGTTTTTTTTGAAAATGTATAAAAAAGTGATATATCAATTTAATTTTTCATTGTATATTATATAAGAAAGTAACTTGACTTTTCAGTTCTATTTTAACGACATGAACTAAAGATGTTTTATTATATCATATACATTTTTACAGATAACATTTCTTTCTTCGTGTAAAAATAATATTCCTTCCTTTCGTATTAAAGATAATAAGTCAGAAAACTGACTAACAAAACGACTAAAATCAATTTGCCCTAATTCCAAAATTAAACGGTAATTAAAACTATTTTACCTGGAGGCTCCCAGTCAAAACTTGTCTTAAATGTAAAAACTCGGGATAATGGCAAGTAGTAATACGGTAGATCCCAAGTATTATAAATAGACTTAATGAAAAATAAAATTATTACTAAATCCAATAAACTACATCTGCCAAAGTAATATGGGACAATCTGGCTCATGTTTTCAACGACTGAGGGCTAATATGTCAAGTGAATTTACATACTTAATTCTTGAATGATCAGTTAATTTTGAACTTCTTACTTATTTTATCTCTTATTTTATTATTGTTTCGAGTCCTTTTACATACTAACTAACACAAGTTCTTCACATTATTTTATATGATAAACGAATCTTTGTGAGTTGTCTATAAGCACATATAAAAATTCATACAATAATTGTAAAATTATTTTCATATTATAATTGTAGGTTAGGAATAATAAACGATCTAACTTTCCTCATTTTCTCTTCGCCAAAAGCGTTTTTCATGCGTTATAGTACATTAAGTTGACCGAATTATTATAAAGTGTTGTTCCGGTTCATGAAAGTAATATAGTGAATTTTTACACTCGGAGGTTGTACGTTAAGTGATTTGTCGATATATTCGAGTTCATAATTCGTTGCCATTTGATTTTATTTATTGCTGAACTTGAATACATTTCCAAAATTATATCGCGAATTATTACTAAATGGCCTCTCCGAGAAGCATTTTTTTGGCTTTAGGTTATAACTAATATACTAGAATCCCACCCTGTGATAATGGTATTATTACAAAATATTTTAAAGTACCAAATTTAATATTTTCATACCTAATTGATCTAAACTAATAATAATCAATTTGGTATTATCCTCTGTCCTTTGATGTGTTTATTCTGCTCTCAGAAGATTATAGCTTGTCAATGGGTTATTTTTATGCAGGTAGGTTTTCTGATTCTGGAGCGCACTCAATGAGTATCATAAATAAACCATTAAATGCATTTTTTACCCGTCGGAATATGATATTATTTGAAATTCATTTCAAAATGCGAAGTTATAAATAATAAATTATATTAACTGATTTAAAGCACATGGCGTAAAATTTTGCATATACATACCCACATAACTATAACCAAAAAATACTAGCATCCCAAGCTCTTACGTTCATGTCATAATGAAATGTCAAACCAATTAGAACAGACGAAAAATTCGTGATTTCCCAAAAAATTATTATGTAGAAAAATAAATATCTTATAATTAAATTTTATTAATATATTAATTAATTTTATAATTAAATTTTATTTTAGGATTAAGTAACTAATTATTGAAAATTGCTGCCGTACGGCTCTTAAAACTAGAAGATCCTATATTAGAAACGTAGTGCTGAAAAAAGTATAAGAGTAATGAAAGTATGATATACTCGTACTTTAATGATGCTAGCTGGTTTTGTTTCTTAATCCGTTTGAATGTGTAAATGGGAAATTTTGAATAGCTTTTTTTAAATACCTTATCTCATTTTTAAAGTTCCGTGCATCAAAAAGAAAAACGGAAACTTATAAGGTCTGTGCACTCACTTATCTGTCCTTCCATCATTCACAGCTGCCTTTCTCGGAGACCATTTGATGTATGTAGAAAGTTAAAATTTGGCACAGCTTTAAAACATATTAACCGACACATATGTGAAGAAATAAAACTCCAAAATATTCATTTCGCTATTTTAGGACGGACAATGATACTCGATTTTTTTTCCGTATACAGTGTGGATTCTCGATTGAGATAGTTCAAGGATCAATAAAGGGTCTAAAAGATATTTTTTTAAATTTTTTTACATAATCGTAAGTATTATATCTTAAAATATATTTTGAAAAATATCCAAAAAAATATACGTGGGAACATTTTGTTTTTGAGATATTTACTTTTTTAGTACTTTTTTATCAAGTGCATCACATTTACACACCTGATGTTCTTTCCAACAACTCAACTTTGTTCTGTCCAGTGTTATTTAAATTTAGAAGGGTATACCATCTACATTTATAACATACAATTAACCAATTACTTTCTTCTAAAGACAAAATTGAGTTCAGCGAAACAGAAGTAGTTCTTTAGGTACTTGAAAAGAAACCATACTGGTTATACATTTTTAAATTGCTTTAAAAACCAAATGTGTTTTAAAATCATATTGATACCTAAAATCATATATATATATATACATAAAGACATCGCCTATAGAAAATAATATAAAAAACAACATGGAAAATTAAAAAAAAAGCAGCACCATCCATGGCGAAAAGAAGTAATAAGCAAATTTGCGATCTTCCATTCATTGGATTTATTTATTTAGTGTTATTTAGAACCACAGTTGTTATTATAGAACACCCGTAGAGCCACTGAAACAATAGTTTGACATTAAATTTGATAGAAACACAAAGATAAACTATAAATAGTTTCTGACTAATAGTTCCAGATTTCGTAGATTTTTTTCTACTTATATCTGAAACCAGTACAAAACGTATGTACCGAATTTTAAAGTTCCAGTTCTTTTGAATATGATCAATTGGTTTTGAAAATCTGTACGTGAGTATTCAAACTATGAGTTTCGTGATTTAGAAATAACGTGCATTCAGGTATTTTTCTTTCAACATACCTAACTAACAAACTTATGAAAGTGACAAAATAGCTATAAAGTATTCCCTGTAAACGGCTCCGTGCCAGCGAAGTACTGTTCGAAACTAAGCGGTGCATTACCGTGCACACTGAGTTAGCCAGTTTGGTACTCAATAAATAAATGTAAATCAAAATTTTACGAAAGGAAAGACACTTTCGTAGCGATATTAGTTTTATTGTTTTTATATATACAAAGACATTAAAAATGACAATTGGCATAACCCATACCTTGATATAATATTTTGTAAATAAATAGTTAGATGAGATGGATTGATGATCGATTTTTCCGCTTCGTAACTTGCATTTTATTCGTAGTTTTAGTTTTTTAGCTTCTTTCAGGTATCATAAAATTGAAAAACAGTTAATCGCTGCTTAATATTTTATCAAAAGAAGTGTAAAACTTGAAATTTATGAGAGTAATGTAGGCCTTAATTAAGTTTTCAATTTTTATACTTTTAAATGTAATTCTATAAAATAATTTTGGTCTTTGCCTATCTGTTCACCGATATGTTATAATAGCCTTCCTAGATTTATTATCCTGAATTTCACAAGCACTATTTAGTACTAGGTTTTCATATTACAGATAGCATTTAGAAATACCTAAACACTAAAAACTTAAATAAGGTTAGTTTAGATTGTTACCGAATGTTGATGTATTCTTGATCCGTGCCTCATTTTCCGAAGTAACTAAGAAATATATAAAATAGTAATAAAAATACTAGTTGCTCGAATTTCAATTATAAATCTACTCATATTTATACACAATCAATAAAATATGTTATATTTTTTCATATAAAAAATAAACATATTAGTAAGCGGACTGCATAAATTTAATTTTGGCACAGAGATAAATTCAAAGTTGAACACGCTAGACATCCCTGGTCGTAATTCCTTCAATCAATCCTTTACAGTTAACATACAGGATGTCCAGTGGCAGATTTCAATGTTTGAAAAATTGTAAAAAAAACTACACCTCTAATACAAAGTAGGTTTATTTTAACTTTATAACAATAAATGCGGATTTAATTTTTTAAAAACCACGTTTTCCAAATGGCGGCCATCGAGTCTGACACACTCTTCGAGTATAGCACGCATGTTTTCAAAAACGCGTTTGCAGAGCGACTAGGGTATCCTACTGACTTTGGCTCGAATATTTTCTTTAAGTTATGTCACAGTGCTCGGATTTGTTTTGTAAACAACGGATTTTAAGTATCCCTATAAGAAAAAGTTACATGGGCTTAAATCGGGTGACCTAGGTGGCCACGGTTCGGTACCGTTTCGAGATATGTTTTTTTTTGGAAATAACTGCCGCACTGCATTCATGGACAAATTAGTAGTGTGAGCTGTGACACCGTCCTGCTGCAATCATGTGTTTTGGTTGAAGGATGGACTATTCTGTAGTTTTAATCTAAAAAAGTCATTTAACATCTCGGCATATCTTTCCGAATTCACAGTTACAACTTGGCCACGTTGATTTTCAAAGAAATAAGGCCCTATGATTGCAGATGCAGACATGGCACACCAGACTGTTACTTTAGGCTTATTTAAAGGCTCTTGATGCATTTCTCTTGGGTTGTGGACATCCAAGTAACGAAAGTTCTGCTTATTCACATATCCTCCAATGTAAAAGTGAGCTTCGTCACTAAAGAATATGTTGCCCATCCGGGTAGCAGTACGAAATCTCAACAACGTCACCTCCGCGTAAGTTTTTCTTAATTCAAAGTCAGAATCGTGTAAATCTTGAACAATTTGAATTTTATATGGATGGATCTTGAGATTTGTTTGCATTATTACCTGTAAAGTTGATTTCGGAATAGCCAATATCGATGAACGTGTACGCAATGATAAACGGGGATTTTCAACGACAGAAACCATAACACGCTCGATATTTTCATCCGTGGCTACCAATGGTGTAAGTCCTGGCCTGGGCCTATTTAATGTTGATCCTGTAGCTCTGAACCTTGCTACCCATGACTGAATGAGGTTGATCGATGGTCTATCACGTAATCAACGAATACTGTAACGATTATTAAATCGACGGCGTGCCACAGACAGCGAAAATCCACTCGAAATGTACGCCTCGACGGCAAAAGCGCGGTGCTCTCCACTCCACTGTTATATGGCTACTAAAACATCCGCACCGCTTGCGCTTCTAACGACGCCCCCCACGCCCCTCTTATGTGTTGCGTTCAGAAACTATATGTTTGTTCAAACTTTAAAATCTGCCACTGGACTCTCTGTATTATTATGCCAACTGTAAGATGAGAAAATATTTTCATAACACTCTATCAACATGTGATATTGATTATATTTACGTTAAAACATGAAAAAAACTCATAAATAAGCCATCATGCGGTGTCGAAATGTGTCTATCTTTTACAGAAATGCAATAACATGGCAAATATGAAGGATATTTTTAGCTAATATTTAGAGGTATACTCTTTGTATAATATTTGTCTTAAGTATGTATTTAGATCATTTTAAGCAATTTGTTGATACTCCAAATGATAACAAATTAGCAAGAATATAATTAACTAACCTAGTCTGAATCGCATAATGATCAAATTATGTCTACGCTGACTTGTAAATCAAATACTTCCAAAATTTAGCAAATACTTAAGAGAATAATAGTACAAAAACATTGTTAAACTCATATTATGGTAAAATAGTTTAAAGTAATATTAAGCAGCTCGTGAATGGTCTTCCGGGTTACTAAAATATTTCTGTCACGCTTGTAATCTACGCGAGCGAAGACATGACAGAAAGCCCTTGGTGTGCTGCATGTAGCGGTTTTCCGTTAGAGGAAGATATTATATGAATTTTGAGAAAAGAATCTCACTTGATACGCAACTAGGACAAAGCAAAGAGGATGGTTATAAATTTGGTTTCATGTATATATGTAGGCGCCTATATATGCATATAGAATGTATATTCCTGTATAATTCCTAAATTACTACTTAGATTTTTAAAGAGTACCTTTTCATAATGAACATGATTTGATTAACGCAGACTAGAAAATAACTCGACAAATCCGATTCGAATGAAAAAATGTCAGATTATAGTATTGAATCCATCTTACCTCTATTTATTACATTCTAAACAAGTTGACGAAAGTTTTGAATTGACAGGGTACCATAATTTAATGATATGTCCATGGTCTCTCATATGAACATGTGGAACTTTTTACTTTCTCTTCAAAAGTTCAAAAGTAATATCAAGTGATCTCTTTGGTGAACTAATGTAGCTTCTGTTAGTGCCGAAGTTAGTTATAGGTATGGATTGCTTTAGAAAATCGAATTTATATTTAAGTAAACCCAATTTATGGACGTGTTTCAGATTTAGTGCTTAAATAAAATAGGTATCAAGCATGCGATTCATTATTCGTTGACATGAACAAATTATTAGTTCTTCTAAAATCAATAAAAGTGTTCTCAATATCTAAACTGAAAGACTATTTCAAAAAAATTAGTCTAAAATGCGGCATTCAAAATGATACAGTGGCTATTATTAAAAAAATTATGGTCTTGTTAACGAAGTAACCAAGCTGAACCAAGTGATAGCTCACTTGGTTCACCAACAGCCATTTTCGACAACTTTAATGACAAAGTTTTAAAAACTGTTAATAATTCTCACGACCAAATTATTGGAATAGAACATTGTTCCACCAGGCACAGAGATTGAAAAAAAAATTACGTAGGATGTTTCCTTAATATTATGTGGCCATTCATAAACTCCAAAACTGTATAATGGTGTGACCTCGAACAACTCGAAAAACATTGCAAACTAATAAGCACATTTCCTCTTCCGTAGATCTAATTTATATATACTTAATTAATAAGTAAATTATGGGCTTGTTAATTTATTATTAACCAAAGTGACAATAATTCTTCAGCATAAATAGAATTAAATTAAAATATAATTACTTGTCGCAACCAATCCATAAAGAAACATTATTGTGTATCAGAGTTCTTAAATCAAATAATATTTTCAAAAACTAAAAATTAAATAAGAGCAGAACATAATATGTGTCAAATAATTGTAATATATTGAAAGCAAATTGTAAAATAATATTTTTCGTATTTTATATACGCCCATGTAAGTGGAATCAAATCCGGCACAACGTGAGTTTGTTAAATTAAAATATAAGTAACGACACAATCAGCACGGTACTCTACGATGCAAGAATTGTAACACGAAATGTTTAGTGGCTTGCAATGCACATTAGTTTAGAGAGAGGAAAATAATATTTAAGATAAACGAAAAGTTTATTGGACAAAAAGAAAAAGGATAGAAAGAAGTTTGGCTAAATATATTTAATACCTTTATCGTTTAAATGCCTTTAAACAATAGAACATCAGAAAATTATATGCCAGTTTATATAAACTTATCGCTGGTAATCTACTTCTGCTTATAAATTGTAATTTTTAGTAATTTTATATATCCACTTAGGATTATTGATGGGATTTAATTGCTATTTGGATATTTATGGGATTTAATTGCCTACAGGTTTCACTTTCAAAACTTAGAATTATTGTCATACCGCTGGGATGTAAATATAAATATACGAAACGTGGTTCTGTGATTAACATTGCAGTGTTCACTGTTAAACTTGTTTCGAATAATTAAGGTATTCAAAGCGCAATGCAAATACTCGCCATCGTGTTTTATCGGTGACAAGCCGACTAGTATCCAATACATTTGATCCAACGCAACTGTTGTATAACTTTACTCGTGCCACTTACACTCTATTTTAGTAATAAGCACAATCATCACACAGCGGCCTAATGCTGTTAGTATAACAAAATTCGTTTCTATATACCGTCGTCATCGAGTTATATTTGGAAATAATAATAAATAATAATTAAAAGTAATCATTATCCTATCTTTAACTTACATCAAATGAAACGAATGTTATCAAAAGTTTTATAACCAACCTACTTATATTGATAGTATAAAAATAATAAAAAGTTTGGCTACAATTTTTAGCGTTCATTTAGAATCATTATTACTAAATTATTACCGATCTATTCGATTATTATTATTTTTATATCCTTTTGAATTTATTACATATACATTTTTAAGTGGGAATATTATTAAATATGTTTATGAACTATGTGTCTGGTACTAATGTGTACCAGACACATAGTTCATAAATATTATTTTTCCTATCTTAAGAGCTTTATTGGTTTTATGTGAAATCATATTTACTAATTGGAATTGTGTAGTTTTCGTCGTGAACTTCTCACATGTAATTTCTTCTTTTAAAATATGTGTCAACTTCCATCGTAAAATTTTACTAAGGACAATGTGTTCTATATTTATGCATAAATTCTGTTTTGTATTCAACTTCTCTTGATCCCGTAAGGAGAACCTTGCGCATAAACAAAATAACATGCCCTTCACGAAATCATTGAAAATAAGTAGAAAAATGTATGGCCGTTTTTCTTTCGGACGAAGCTCAAGGTGATTTATTATTAATTGGTTTTTAACTCGTACAAAATGAAAAACAACAAATAATTTCAGCACCTTTTACCTTTTCCTTCTAATTTCACACATAAAGCCGAATTTAACTATCAACGAAATGATTTTTGTAAACCCATTTTTTATTTATTACTGCACCTGCTTTGAGTTTTGAAATAAAATCTATTCTTAGGCCTTTATACATAATGCTAATGGTATATTATTAGACTCCATTGAATTTTTTGGAAAAGCTTTCTTGGTTACCAACGATATAATGCTATATAACACTACTTTTACGTTAAATAAATAATAGTGTAAAATTGTATTTATTTACTTGGGTTTATTTATGGATATTTAAATTTAATAAAGAGAAATAATAATTGTTAAGGAAAGTCATTGTTATATATTATGCATTTTTCATGCTCGTAGGCTATGGGAAATGGACAAATGTGAGTGTTCAACTAGCATATTTTTTGCTACAAGCAACAGCAAAAGCATTAGTCAGTGCTTGGATTTTCAATATTGATTAGTTATTAGTATTTTTCTTTTGCATTAAGAAGCAAACTCTCTCAACTTTCTTTTCATAGTATTTGTCGACCAACAATTTATATAAATTGAAATATTTATATACTAATTAAATATTCATTGGCATTATGCCATATGCAAATAAAAATTATTTACGTGATCATTAAGGGAATCGGTTATAACCGCATGGTGAATCAACTTCGCTTTCGACTATAAAACTCTGCATTGTATTTTACATAATGGAGCCAAAAAAGTTTTGAGAAAGCAAGAGCAAATATAAACCATTTAAAAATACTTTCCCGTCATTTTGAAAAACCGCCAAATTAGTCTCATATAGTTTTATTTGTTATTGGCAAACGCAATAACATTTCGTTTTTCATGTAGAATAGTTACAAAATTTGGTTCCACTTCGTATAAGTAATTGCAAATTAATACTTTATGAAGGTTTATATTTCTTTTTTTTTAAATTAATACGATAATAAGGGTTGAATATTTTCTGAATAAGATATTATTAAACATGTTATTATTCCCTACAAAGGTACTCTCAATGAAAACATGTAGCATTGAAACCTATCTTGTATATCTATAAGCCAATAAATATGTCAAAGCACGAACATGTATAATTAAATTAGGTTAAGGAAATCCACAATAGTGGACTCCTTATAGAGAAATCATATTGGTTTCTTCATAAAAGACAAATTACGGTTTCTGTTTTAAGTTCGTGTTTCCACAATTATTTCTATAAATATTGAAACCAAATACGTCTTCAGTGGATTTAATAGTATAGGTAAATTGCATTGCATTTCATAATTATAGGTAATTCAAACATAATTATTTCTCTATTTTATTCTTCACTACTATTTTAGAATATGTTTTTCACAAAATAGACTTTCCATAGACACATCCTATTTAAATTTTATCAATCATCAAGGTTTGTTTTAAAATACAGAATTATAAAATTATAATTCTGGGTCACTATATTAAAACTATTATTAATTTAAGCACAGTAGTAAAAATAATGCAAGAGCATATAATCCCGTAAAGGCAAATCTCATACAACATTTTGCGGATACATATATTATTATTTTATGCGATATCCTCGATATTTTACTTGTTGCAGAAAAAAATTTAAATATAATGTCAATATTATCATCTCAATTCAACAATTAATCGTCTTAATTCAACATTCCCCAATGCAATTTTAGTTTGAAATATATGGCAATATCAATATATCATGAATCTTCATTTTATAGGTAATAAGGTCCCTTATTTTCAAAAACTTTAATATAAAAAGACATTACACTTGTGATAAAATAAGCGAAGTAATCTTAAATATTCCTAGATATTTTAGAAATGACTTGTCACTAGCTTTTTTTTTTTGCATAGCGCAACAGAAATGATCAACTTTTAGATTAAATTGATGAATTAAAATTATTTGTTACTTAGAGAACACAGATTTATCTCAGCGAAGATAAGAAAACATTTTCAATTTATTAGAAACGAAATGAACTACTTCAATTTCCAAGTAAACTCCAAGGTTGTTTTTGAATTATATCTAGGTTTAAATTAAAAAAACAATAAATTCGTATAAAAAATCAAAGAAAGACCAAAGCTTTACATAAAGAAACTTGAGAATATTTAAAAGCGTTAAATTTTAAGAGATAAAGGCTAAAAGAGAAAAGAGATTAGAAAGGAAAAAATAAGTAAACTTTAAAAATTAAAATTCAAATATAATAGATATTTTAAATATATGCCATATTTTTTTAATCTTTGAAGGGTTAATTATACTTAAGAGCTTCAGATTATATCATTATCGTAATAAGGTTAGAAATATTGTGCAGAATAAAACTTACAGTACTAGAAAATGAGAAACATATGCTTGTGACGTGTTCAGGAAAGCCAACGGGCGGGTCTAATCCATTGAATTCACTCAACAATAAGAGTAAATATAATAGTGGAATTAACAGGATCGCTAGAAGGATTGTAAATCACCACTGAGAATTTAGGTTCCTTAACTTGTAATCGACACGCCTTTTCTCGATTAAACTTCAGAACAAATTAGTTTATAAAACTAAACATCTCATCTACTTTGGCGAAACGGACTGGCTCTTTCTCTTTTATGTTTCTTCTCTACATATCTTGCGGATAGAAATAATCCTACTTTACCTGATTAGAAGACAACAAGGGTTTGAATCTCAAGTTTTGCATATTTTTTACAATCTCGGTAAATAAAACTTGTAGTACGGTAAAAACGTCGCACTGTCTTTTATTTGCAGATTTTATGATTATTTATTGAATTGTCGGAGGGATTATATTTTACAATATTGTAATGTGATATTGATTAATGAAGCGTTGCGTGCGGTGTGCAGCTCAACTTGAGCAAATGAATCTCTTCGAAAAACTTTTTAGGGTCGTTAAATAGCAAAAATAATCCACTGACAGAAATTTCAGGCATAAGTAGTTTCATCATTATACCTTCAGTGGTTTCGGTTTTGCCTGAAATGGTACGTTTTCTATGAGGTACGCATGAGTTTAATATTGAACTCTTCAAAGAATAAACTTTTTTTTGAAGTATCGATTGAAGAAAAAGATTAAAAACTGTAGGTTTTGTGGCGGTGGACATTTGACAAAATAACAAAATGAACTGTAATATGTGTAATACACCGTGTAAGCAATCCCTGTGCGAAAAAAAAACCTTGAATTAAGCTCCACCAGGAGGTTGCAAAATATCATAAATTTCAAAAAAATATTGACATGTTAGATTTTTAATAAATAACAAAGTCTCTTGTTAATATATCTTATACCTTTAACGCTCGAGTTGCTTCGCGTTCGCTACCCATTCGCCAAGTGACTCGCCTGGTCACTCGCGACGCTCGTATCGATGGCGGGAAAATGCCTAAATTATGTAATATATGTGTGTGTGTGTGTGCGAGCGTGCGTGCGTGCGTGCGTGCATGTGCGCGCGTGTGAGTGCGCGCGCGCGCGTGTGTGTGTGCGTGCGTGCGTGCTTGCCGTGCGTGCGTGCGTGCGTGCGTGCGTGCGTGTGTGTGTGTGTGTGTGGATTAAGGGGGCTTGGTGATTTTAAATACCGCAGTATACGTCACATTATATTCCATGGTAGTATTTTGTAATTTTAGAGTATTAATATATTTACAGTGGTAATCTGTGTATGAATACTTGCTACTTAAATATTTGCACATAGTTACCTAAGAATAAAATCAGTCATCACTCACTTATGATTGCCAGGGGCGTGTACGAACGATAGGTCAAATTATAATTGCACTGTTTTTTCAATCTATTGAAGTAAAGATAAGTCGTAAAATCAGAAGGTAATGAAAATTAAAGAACAAACTAAATGACATAAATATTCAACTTTCAACAAATTTCAACATGTCACCCCCGTTTAGTACACACGACAAGAAAGTGGCAACATAGCATCTCTCTCTTCCTCTCTCGTTATTTTCATAATAATAATGACTTTATCTTGCGGTAAAGTGTACGAAATGAAATATGTAAGAATTCGTGCAGACAGTTTTTCTTGAAATTTTAATCGCACTATAATTTCTAAACCCAAATTTTGGTTTTCAGCCATGATATACATACAACCAGGAGATGCATTGGTATTCATTTTATCACAGCTTACATGGTATATAATACGATAAAAGATATGTTATTATGTTATGTAGTTATCTGTATATAACATTTCAGTTGTATTATTCGTTTTAAAATTAAATCGATCATACTCAGTAATTGCAAATTGATTTTAATAGAAAAATGCTGGTAGTTTTCAATTATATTTTCATGGTTTCTTTGCAATAAAATTATCATTTAGCCGAAGTCGAATGTCTCCATGGTAATTGCATAGAATGCCAGCAATAGATTAGAGAAGTTTTAAAATTGTTTATGTCCTAAAATTTCCTATAGATATTTCCGCTGCGATTATTTCAAAATATAATTTCTATCAATTTACAATTCAATTAATTTTTCACCAACATCCGTACATCCAAACATATTATCTAAAATTTTGCGCACGTATCGAAACATTGATAACAGTACAATTTTATGAAAATAAAAGGCAATTTTACAGCCTAAAACAAAAATAAAAGACAGAAAAATTAAAAGTAGAGGACTTTAGACTAAGCCATGTTCGTTAATAAGTATAATATTTGGGTGTTAATGTGTGGGGCGCTTTTTCTCAAAAATAGATTACTTTGCTTCTCAAATTAATATTAAGTGGATGAAAATACTTAACATTTAGTTAGATATCAGAACAAAGCGCCGAATGTGACAGTAAAGTTCTTAATGAGTAGACAAAGAGAACAGGTTCAACCATTGTTTTTTTTTTGCTTTGAAGGAACTATTTGGTAAAAGTGTGACTTTTTAAATTTTTCAAACTATCAATTTATTAATTTTTACTTTTTACTTGTATTCAATATTAAATTTATTAATTTATACTTTTTACTTGTATTCAGTATTAAAGAAAGTTATAAGTTTATTTCCATGGTTAGGGAATTAATAAGTTCACATTCAAAAACCTGGCCGGTCTAATTATCATTTACTTTGAAATTTGTCGTTTTCAAAATGTTGATTGTGTCGAACAAACTTTTCACACATATGCACAAAAATAGAATATTACAAACTTGCATAATTAAGTTTTTATTAAATAGTTTAGTAATTGACTCAAAGAGACATTTTGCTATAATTAAATACAAGGTATTTTGAATTTTAGCTTTAGGATGATATTTATCGCTGCCTCCATCATTTTGATATAGATGAAATCTAAATAGGAACTGGTTTCTATCCACAGCTAACATAGAAATCAAGTTGTTAGGCATTTTAATTTTACAGTGTTTAAATAATTATTTCAATAGGATATATAAAATAAGGAGGTGACATGTTAAGTTTTCTTTTTAAATCCACGGTTTGATATCACCACTTTTATTTTTTAAAGTATATAATGAAATAAAATCGTACGGGAAGTAAATTTCGATAAATTATGTAATTTCGATAGCTTTGTTTTTTATACGTGACAAATGTGCATAAAATATGGTTATATTTTTTTTAAATTATTAAGAAAATGGATTAAAAGGAAATTTATTATCCTGTACTTATTACAAAATTGTAAGATAGGTATGTGCTATTGCAGATATATTTGCGTAACTGTTCTATTTTTCTATAAAATATTGTAGTTTTAGAACATACCACCTTTTCCAAACACTTGTTTGTTTATCCAGTATTTTTAAATAGGGATATCCACGTATTATACTATTTCCAGTATATACAATATAAATAATAATCCTGTGAATTTTAAAAGACAATTTTTAAAAGTATTTTCATTTTGGAATCACTAGTGTGTTTTTATCCTTTCATTGTACGGCCCGTCCCAAGTATTTTCAATATTATATGGTGCCGCTACTTGCTATTAATTTATATTCTAGAATAAAATTTATATTAAAATTTTTAACAAATTATTGCCCTAATGCCAAGCTTGTATTATCTAGGAATACCTATGATATTATTTCATTTTCATAGGAAATATTTTCAGTTTTATGTACATTTCAGGTTTCTGAAAGGATGGAATAAACATATATGTCGCAATACTTTGTTTCTTCTTAAATGTATCGAAAGTAGTAATTCCTTAATTAAATTTACTTTTAATTGTTACGTTTAATAAATATATTTAAATAAAATAAAAACTTTCTACTTCTATTGAAGTGGAAAGTTAGAGAAACCAAGTATTGAGCATTGGAATTGAGCAATATTTTTATTCCATATTATGTTATAATGAAATGAAATGAAATGAAATATGCAAATATCACTAAATAATAACTATAAGGTATTTAAAATATTAAACAACTCAAACCACTGTGGTACGTTTACATAATTCGGAGTAGGCTCTTGTCAAGATACTACGTGAGACGTGATGAATATTAATATGAGAAATAAAAACAAGTACGTACAATATGTACCATAACTATGTTATATTATTTTTAAGTCATATAAACACTAACACATATTATCAGACGCAACAGGATAAACGAAGCACTAAGGTTATATTTTTTGGGGGTTATTTTATGACATTTTCGATTGTGCCTAGTGTTTAAACTATACTCTTAAGTACACCGTCGTCAGTTCGTACAACAACGACTGGAACTTTAAACACATATGATAAACAGAATTAAAACACAGTTCCCATAGAACGGTATTAAAATATTCCCAACGCGAACTATCAAATATAAATGTATTTCAATGTCGCACATTTTATTTACTACAAAATTGCTACTTATCCATTTGGCGACTTTATTTTTCTGTTATTATATTAAACAAAATCTTTTTATGTATCTTAAATTAGAATTTTTATTTATCAAATACCTGACACCAAGTAACTTCAAGTCAACTGCGAGTAATAATTTACTACTGCTGACTCCATTCATTAATTTTGTTTCCGAATGGTTGTTAGTTCCTCTATGATTGTAATTAAGTTAAATTTTATTGAGAAGAAAAAGGGAAATTGATTATTTTAAATATTTAAATAAATGATTCAAAAATAAATTATGAGAAATTCATGTACGCTTTTACGTTATTTATTATATCGGATTGTGTTGTAATTACAACTAACTAAGCATTAATATTTAAAACAAAAATGTAGAAAAAAATACTTTAAAATATCCTAGGTTTCTGAAATTTTCAAATCTTCTAGAAACTTACACAAATTTAAAATTCAATTGGATTTGAAAGGGAAAAATTATAATATGATATTATACACACACACAAACACACACACACACATATGTATATATATATACATATATATATATATATATATATATATATATATACATATGCACCCATGTATTTATATATATATATATATATATATATATATATATATATATATCATTGATTGAAACGAAATTACTCCAGAGAAAGAAAAAATATAAATCGACTTTTTTGTCAAAATGTGAACTGGCACAAACTAAATTGATGATTTTTTAATTGGATAACTGATCAAATTAAAGAAAAAGAAAGAAAAAATTTCAAAAGTTATTGAGACTTGATAAGGACACAAACCTATTGTGTACATAATCTTTATATTAATACGTGAAGCAAAAACTTTGGACGCCTTTTTACGAAAATTGCACGGACGGAGGAGTATGAAATTTGGCATACTTATAGTTTATATGTAGGAGAAGTGCAGAACGCTAATATTTTATATAATAATAATGCTCATAAAGTACATTAAATCAATAAATAAAACATTACACACACTACCATGCATTTGACACACACATATATATACATACAATTGACATATGAGTAGTCTATAGTTTTATTTTTCCGCTGGCTTTCCATTGTAGTTTATCTGCCAGACAGTTCACAAGTTATTGTGCTTCAACTTTGTTATTTTCTCATATATAATAGTAAAAAAATGGATCGTTTATCTAGAATTACAGTTGTTATCATTTAATGTAACAATATTAATAATAATCATAATATTAATACGTGAAGCAAAAACGTTGTACCTCTTTTACGACAATTACACGGACGGATGAGTATAAAATTTGGCACAGTTAAAGTTTGTATGGAGGAGTACGGAAAGCTAAAATTTTTATATAATAATGCATTAGAAACACATTAAATTATAAAAAAAACATTGCACATACATTATATTACCATGCGTTTGACACACACACACACATGTATATACACACATATTGACATATGAGTTGTCAATAATTTTATTTTTCCGCTGGCTTTCCATTGTAGTTTATCTGCCAGACAGTTTCTAAGTTATTGTGCTTTAACTTTGTTATTTTCCAATATATAGTAGTAAACAATTTGACCTTTTATCTGAAATTAGAGTTATTACGATTTAATAAAATATTATTCAATTTTCTAAATGTTAATAATAACCATAATTTAAGGGTTAATAATAACCAAAATCTTAATATGCGAAGCAAAACCTTTTTATACTCCTTTTTACGAAAATTACGCGTCCGGAGGAGTATGAAATTTGGCACAGTTAAAGTTTATATGGAGAAGAGTGCTGAAAGCTAATATTTTTACATCGAAAGAGATATATAGATTTTCATTAGAAATAACACACATATATGTACTATTTTGTTTATGGTTGAAGTCTATGGTCAAACTGAGATTAATATTGTTTGTCCATAGTCTTACTGAATGTCAAAAATAATCATAATTATGATAATATCATATTCATAGTTTGTTTCGCATACACATATTAATAGACCAAACGCAAATTTAAATAATATTAATAGTTTACAAATGAAGAAGTAATTTTTAGAGTTACATATAAATGTGCACTAAATGTAATATCAAGACTTTTTCATAGTTATGATCGTGGATTAATGGATTTACAATGCAGGTTTTGCAATGCGAAACGTTTTGAATCTGAAGTGACTTTAAGTGACAGGACTGAATTCACTTAATGTTGACATAAGGGTAAAGCAATATTACCGCACTTAAGTCAAAATGAATATTTTAAATCATTGTATTATGGACTTATTTCAAATGAACCTTCAATCAAAAGTAAGGCAAAAAATTATTTTGAAAACATTCGCAAATATAATTCATAATTTAACAGTTACAAGTGGAGTGTATCATTTCAGAAACATGATATATTTATCATAGATCAGGTTCAATGAATGCGGCATATGGTCGCTCGCCATATTGTGCGCAATTCGATTTTTATGATGTCAACACTATCAATTATATATTATCAATTATAGATTACAACAACATTTTAATCAAACATGCACTAACAATATAATGCGCCAAATATCTCTTGAATTGATACGCAGTAATCCTTTGGTTCGGTCATTCATTGCAATGAAACATCATTGTCACAGAGTTGAAAATAAAAAAAAGAAATTTGTATGCTCATTAAAGTAAATCATGATTTAAATCAACGCCATTTCAGTGATGTAGTTCAAACTGATGTAGCAGTAATATTTAGTACAGTTGATGGTGAGCCACCTTTGAACGAAGTATGATTTCATTTTCAAAAGTTAATAGTATCATCAAAAATATCTCAATTTTAAATTCATCATTAGACCCTTGAGCACATCCATTACTTTTTACAAATGGTGATACTGGGTGGCATATCAATATTCCTCATAACGTACCAATTATATCTAATTCAAGAGCACCCAGAAAAAAATTAGCCATGCTTCAGTATGCAGCCTATCGACTTGCGATTAGAGAAGATTTCAGCATCTAGCACCATTCACAAAAAATATTTCTGCAGTGGATAGTTGATATGTATGTGAGAATAGAGGGCTCAAGATTACATTGCATTCGACAAAATCAAACAATTCTTAGATCTGAAGTTTACGACAATTTAACAGACTACATAGATTTGAACATCAATGCCAGTAAGCTTGGCCGTAGAATAATTTTATCATCTCCGTTCAATGGATCTCCAAGAAACATGTATCATTATTTAGATGCAATGTCAATTGTACAACATTTCGGAAAACCGTCTTTATTTATTACAATGACTTGCAATCCAAGTTAGCCAGAAATAGTTAACAACAGTGGTGTAGGTGAAGCTGCTAATTTTAGACCTGATATTATTGTGCGTGTATTCAAGTCAAAGTTGAAAGCATTCATAGAGGGCCTTATACAAAATAATATCTTTGGTAAAGTTGAAGCACTCACTTATACAATTGAATTTCAAAAAAGGGGATTGCCTCATGCTCCCATTTTACTCACTTTAAATGAGCAAAATAAAATTGTTAATGCTATAGATATTAATAAAGTTGTATCTGCGGAGATTCCTCACATTGAAACACATCCAACATTACATAAATATGTTGAAAAACATATGATGCATGGTCCATGCGGAGTACTTAATCCTAATTCTATATGTATGAGAGATGGAAAATGTATAAAAGAGTATCCAAAACGATTTAATGAAACTACATGTGAATCGTTAAATGGGTATCCATTATACAGAAGACGTGATAATGGTATTAATGCAGAAGTTCGTGGTAGTTGCCTTGACAATCGGTATGTTGTACCATACAATCCATATTTACTTGCTAAATTTAAATGCCATATAAATGTTGAAGTATGTACTACAGTCAAAAGTGTCAAATATATTTATAAATATGTGTTTAAAGGCTATGACAGTGCATCTGTTGAACTAGACTCTGGTGGAAATGAACAAGGTCAAAATATAGAAATTAATGAAGTTACCAATTTTTTAATTGGTCGTTATGTCGGATCAACAGAAGTCATATCGCGCATCTATGAATTAACAATGCATTTTCAGTCACATACTATAATCAGACTTGATATTCATTTACCGCGTCGACAGAATGTATACAAGAACGTCAAGTAATTGATAATGAAAGACAAACAAAATTATTAGCATTTTTTGAGTTGAATCGATCAGATCCATCAAAAGGAGAGTATAAATATACTGAAATTCCTATGCGTTATGTGTGGAAGATTCTCGAAATAAATGGAAGAAGAGAAGCCGAGGAGGTGATGAAATCATTACAAGGATATATGTAGTGTCACCAAAAGATATCAAACTTTTTCACTTACGATTGTTTTATTACATGTCTGTGGTCCGAAATCATTCGAGGATGTTAGAACATACAATTAATTTTTATACCCTTCTTTTGTTGAAGCGTGCCATGCTCGCGGAATAGCTACAAATGATAATGAATAGCGGGTGTCAGGACAAATTTGCAAATGTTGAAAATTATAGATAGATTATTGCGTAATCTAAGTGATGAAAACGATAAATGTAGTGTTAGGAGGAAAAACTGTACTTCTGTGCGGTGATTTTCGGCAAATCTTACCAGTAATCCCACATGGATCACGTGGAACTTTAATTGAAAATTGTGTTACAAGTTGGTATGAATTTCCTAATTTTCATAAAGTTACATTTACTCGAAATATGAGAGATTTACCAAATGAAATAGAATTTGTAGAATTCTTGAAAAAAATTGGAAATGATGAGGCGCCACAAGTCCCTCAGTTTGGTAAAAATGTTATTGAAATACCTCATCAATTAATAAGAGATGAAAACAATATTATTGATGAGGTGTATGCAAATATTTCCAATAACATACTCTCAGAAAATATATTGAACCCTGTTATTTTAGCACCTACAAATGACTATTGTACTTTGATTAATACTGATATACTTAATCAAATTCCTGGTGAACAGCGAAAATATCATCAGCTATGATAAAATAATTTGTGATAATGACAATGACATCAATAACTATCCTGTAGAGTTTTGATATCCTTTGTCTATTAGTGGTTTACCACCGCTTAGTTCACAAAGTTAGTATTGAAAGTTAATTACATAGTTTTATTTATCAGAAACTTAAACACTAAGGACGCATTAGTCAATGGAACAAGAATGCGCATCAAATTTATGCATCGAAATTCAATAGATTGCGAAGTTTTAACTGGGACCGCACGCAGTGAGAGAATTTTGATTCGACGTATAAATTTAACGTACTCTGCAACTATTTTACCGATTAACTTTCAAAAAACACAATTTCTTATAATACCTGCATTTGCGATGACAATAAATAAGTCTCAAGGACAAACATTCCAAAAGGTTGGAATTTTATTGAATCGGCCAATTTTTACATATGTCGCAGCAAGTAGAGTCCGTTCATTCGATGGTTTAAGATTTTATATTTCCGAATATAACGGTCAAGGATGTTTAGCAAACGATGAAAGAGTTTTTACAAAAAAAATTGTTTTCAGAAAAGTTTTGAATCGTTAATTATGTTATCGCAATATACGATAAAAAATGCTATTCAATGGAAAGCATTTTTTACCGCATAATTTTTTTATTTCGCATCATCTTACAGCATGTTCTGTTTCAATATTTTTTTTTAAATAGGTATTCTTTATTTTTCTCCTTTTTGAATTCCATGTAATTTATTTTTTTTAAATAGGAAAATAACAGCGTTGGCGAAATCTGTGGTTATTGTAGTATATAGTCTTTGACAATAGAACCTTAATAATGTTTGAGCATTATATTTATATAGTTTAATTTAAATTTATTATGGTCGAATTTCGACCACACGAAGGGCGACCACTAGTTTTTAAATAAAGACACCTGTCAGCTTCAAATATTTTAGCAATACATTTTTATGAAAACCAATTTCTTTAGAAAATATCTACGCTTTATCAGTCGTTCATTTGGATTTCTTTACAATAAGTCTATTGGCGGAAAATGAGTATAAGCGGCAGTGAAATAAAATATTTGGCGATATAAATACATTTCAGGAGTATTTTAGGACGTAATTTATTTTAATTGAACTTGGGTTTATACTCATGACGTTACTAGAATGAAAGGGACTGACAATAGTTATCTAAAACTCTTACTTTTTCCCGTGACTCAATTCATTTATTGTTATTTCTCATGCTAGCTGAGAACAAGAATGAGTTTTAAATGTAGTATTAAAACGAGGTAAGCAAATAAATGAGGTTAGTTATCAATATAACATATATCAACAGCCAAATACTACCAAACGTTAGATCAAATATTATAGTAATTAGGGACAATGCTCAGTATGATTCACGTTTGTACGTTCGTACTCGAAAACATATTACGAAGTAAACAAAACATTATAATTTTTTTAAAGTAATAAGGCAATGATATATTAATACCTATATGAAGAGTACCTGTTTGTGAATATAGTGAAAAATCTGCGTTGACGTAAAATTGTATTAAATGAGGTAGCAAAAGGAAACGGAAACGCAATGTTGCATTATTACCTTCTTATTATATTTCATCCCATTGAGAAAACCTGAGCAAAATGAAATCGCAATTTTCGAACTCATGTCATGAACCCTGCGGTTGCTATTCTGTATGCCTAACATATGAAAAACGATATTGATTACAAAGTGAAAAGAATACGCAGGACATGCGATTAAAAAAACATAAAAGAAATGTTATCTTTCAACACACGAAGTATTTATGTTATTCTAATTAAATAAATAATTGTTTTGCAATTACATGCATTTCTGAACATCTTTACGGAATACATAACTTTATATGATATGTATTCCGGGCCTGAAGAAAGAAAACCGGATGCGTTTATTATAAATATATTATACATATTAACACGCTCATATTAACAGGCCGAAATGAAAGTTCTTCAATCTATATAAACTGTCAATCATTTGGTGATTGCCTCTTCGTTAAGAATCGATCTTCACTCAGAAGACTAATTCAAACGTTACACGGTTGGTGAAACGAAGATAAATTTGCTTTGACACTTGGTGGCGGATCAGAGATTATATTGGTTGACGTTAAACTTTCGTGGCTTCATTTAACTTGTGCTGACGTAAAAGCAGCAAGTTATATCTTCACCGTAAAGTTTCTTTTCTTCAGTTGTATTTAGATAACATTTACTATTTGTTAAAAATCGACCATCCAGTTCTGAAAATATTTTTCGTTCTAATTGTGAATTGACTAATTTATTTACAAATTGTTTACGGATGTCTAAAGTTTCTAATGTTTTAGTATATACTTTAGGAAAATAGTGAATCTTTAGTTATGTTTGCATTACAAATTTATGCTATTTTCACACACATGTATTTCTAAAATACTTATAGACTGATAGCTCCACAGCCATGGATGCTGAGGACTGGTTAATATGTGCGTGTTAATATGTATAATATACGCAATTTATAATAAACGCAACAATATATATGTATATATATACACATATATATATATACAAATTTCTAAATTTAAAAAATTCGGAAATGCATATAACTGCATAACAGTTTGTTAGGTTAATTAGAATAACTTAAATACTTCGTGTATTGAAAAATAACATCTCGTTTACCTTTTTTTAATCGAATGTCCTGCGTATTCTCTTCAGTTTTTAATCGACACCATTTCTCATATATTTGAGCATACAGAATTGCAACCGCAGGGTTCATGCCATGAGTTTGAAAATTGCGATTTCAGTTTGCTCCGGTTTTCTCAATGGGATGAAATATAATAAGAAGGTAATAATGCAATACTGCGTTTCCGTTTCCATTTGCTACCTCATTTGATACAATTTTTCGTCAACGCAGATTTTTCACTATATTCACAGACAGATACTCTCCATATAGGTATTAAGATATCATTGCCTTATTACTTTAAAGAATTTATAATGTTTTGTTCACTTCGTAATATGTTTTAGAGTACGAACGAACAAACGTGAATCATGCTGAGATTTATCAGTAACTATTATAACATTTGGCCGAACGTTTGGTAGTATTTGGCTTTTGATATATGTTATATTCATAATTAACCTCAGTTATTTCTTTACCTCATTTTAATACTACATTTAATACTCATTCGTTTTCTGAGCTAGCATGAGGAATAACAATATATTAACGGAGTGATGGGAAAAATTAAGAGTTTTAGATAACTGTTGTCAGACCATTTCGTTTTAGTAATGTCATGAGTATAAACCCAACTCCCTTTAAAATCAATGATGATCCAAACTACTCTTGAAATATATTTACAGCGCTCAATATTTTATTTCACTGACGCTTATTCTCACTTTCCTCCAATAAATGTTTTTTACCGAAATCCAAATGAAACGACTGACAAAGTGTAGATGTTTTCTAAAGAAATTGGTTTTCATAAATTGCTAAAATTTCTGGAACTGATAAGTATCTTCGTTTAAAAATTATGTACACCATAAGTTTTATTAGATCATTTGTGTTCATTGCAAGTCCTAATAACTTTTGAAATTATTTCTTCTTTTTCTTCGGTTTGATCTTATCACGAACTTTTTGTTATTCTTATGTATGACAGCTTCGGCTTTTCAGTTGGGCGAAAAGAAGATATTTGTTGGCGTTTGCGATAATTATCTTAAAGATTTTACAATACCATTCCTATTTAATTATAATTTTTATAATTATCTATATTCTAAATATAAATCTATATTGTTTTTAATTATAATTTATATGCTACAGAACACAAACTAAAAGTGCAAATAATGGTTTAATAAATATAATTTGTATACATGAGTAAATTATAGCACTCGAATATGAGTCACTCTGTTTTATCAAATAAAGAAACACCGTACAAAGCAGTTTTCCTTGGTCAATTTTTTTATTATCTCCGCTCAGTAGCATATTTCGAAATGTCTGTTGATGTTAATTAAATTTTATATTTAAAACTAAACGCTACAAGTAATAACAAAACTTGAAAAAAAAAATATTTTCACAAAATATAGCATTATAGAAGTTTTCTAAAAACAATACCAAATATTTTAACCTTCAGAAGATTGGCATATTAAGACCTACTCCTCACAAATCAATCTAATGCAATTAACAAAGTATTAGTATATTAATTTGTATGATAAAATATTACATTACGATATTTTAAAACTACAGCATTTAAAACCTTTGTGTGAAAGTTTCGTTTGGTAAGATTTACATTAAAACTAATTTAAAATGTGTTTCACATATATATGTAACTACCCATAAGATACCCCATCAAACACTGCGTATTACTGTAGAGCAAGTAGCAAAGAGCCTAACGCTGCGGAGCCTCAAACATGATTTTCGCGTTAATCTCCCAAACCTGTCTTGACACGATGCCAGGGGTGACGTGAAAATAAATCACATTTTTGCAGGCGTTTACTCAATTTTCTAAAACGTGTCAATTTTTTAAGGTGCACGCAATACCAAAGGTTTGATTTAGATTGTTTGCAAAGGTTTTGGAGGAGCAACTCTGTAAATGATACCTATTTTAGCGAAATGGAAATCGCGTTCTTTTTTTAGTGTCGTAGATTTTATACATTTTCTAAATATTTGGTAAATATACTGTAAATTAGAGGCTTTTTGAAATTGAGGGGCTAATTTGTGGGGCTTTTTGAATAGGGTTTTGTGAAAATTTAGTGTTTAATATTTATTTAATAACTTACTTATACTTATTTATATTTAGTTAAATTATACAGAAGACTTATAAATGTAAGAAAGCAAAGTGATTATTTCATGTAAGTTATCACTGGAAATTAAAAATAAGCATAATCACACAGAGAGAATCTAATTTACCACATAAATCAAAACAGAATAAATGCAGGAAATGGATTAAGACCGAATCATCTACTCAGCTTGATGATAGCGCTAAAAATGTTCCCTTGACCAAGGCTTATATATGATAACTTAATCTACCATTTGGAAACTATTTCTATCGAGCTATTTACAAATATTCAAATTTAATTTCACTATGAAAATGTATTGCCCAGCATTGCTTTCATTTATTAAGAAATATGTTTACTTGTATTGTTCGTTACTTAAGTTACTTTATATACAGCAATTGTTTTGCAAATAGTGTAAATGCGTAATATTTGATACTAATTAAAGCATTCTAGGTTTTGTAAGTTTCGAAGCGAAACTATGTAGTATATTTATAAAGCTTGGAAAATAAAAATCTAGAATATACGTTTAGATAACCCACTTTGATTTTATGAACAATAAAAACTATTTAGCAAAAAACTTGTTTCAACGGTATAGAACTCTAAAAATATAGCAGAGGTAAGCAATAAAACCAAGTTAGGACGGCTGATCTTATTTGAATATGGGTCGGAGATATGACGGACTGCGAGAGTTAAATAAAGGAATATTGAATGGAAGATCAAGATGATGTAGAACACGGATGATAAACCTTTCAGGGGTTTGGAAAATTTAAAAACATTTTAAGTGGGTGTTGGATTAGAACTTTCCATTAAAATTATTTCGTTTGACTTAGATCAACAATTTGATAGTACATAGACAGCCTTATTTTTGAATGGTTGTCTATATCGTTCGAAATTTCTGTGTGTTTTGTTACGTATTTGACTGGATTTGTATTTTCCCTTGCCTCAAAATGTTATTATAATGAATATCGGAAACCTTTCCTAGCCCGAAATATTATCTATTGTGTAGTGTAACAATATTATTCTATTATATAATATTACTTTTATAACATACTTTATACTGTAATCTGTTCAAAATTTGCTTAACCTAATAAAATAAAAGCGTTTTACAAATCATATTTTACCAACACTTTTTTTATATATTTTACCCTTTTCATAAAAATACCCCCGAATAATTAAATTGCCACTTCACTCATGACTCATATATTCCGTTTCTGAACATTTATTCTATAGTTTTAAAATCGTCAACGACACGTGCTATTAGTAAAGTGTAATATTAATATTTATTATATATCTGACAAAGAAAACAGACATTTTATTTTCGATAAATCATTTCCAAAAACTTGTCAAGTCAAGCTATAACTATCACCTAAAAATATAATATATTTTATATTGACTATTCCCCGACTAAAATATACACATATATATATATATATATATATATATATATATATATATATATATATAGATATATATATATATATATATATATGTGTGTGTGCGTGTGTACATATATATATATATATATATATATATATATATATATATATATATATATATATAAATTTTACTTATGTGCTTATGTGCAAATATGGAAGATTAAATTGCGTAAAATTTTCCACCTGGACAATATTGGGACGAAATGGGCATGGAAAGAGGTGGGCGTATGAATTTTTGCGGGAGGGATAAGTACTAAAAAATCAATATAAATGAGGAAAGACACATTGTTGATCGTCTCACATTAAGGGTAGACGTCATTGTTGATTGTCTTTCGCACATAAATTTATTCCAAGTATTCGATATAAATTTTATTCGCTTTCCTAATTGTTATACTTGTTTTTGTTAAAAAAAAATGTTATACTTGTTTTTAATATTTATTTTTCATTTAGTGTTGTACGTATAGTATTAGGCTGTATAAATTTGATTGTTATGAATTTTAGTGCCAAAAAATATCACATCTTTAACATAGATTGTGTGTACATTAGGGGTGTTTACGAAAAAATTATTTGAGAGAACAAAAAAAATGCATGAAAATAAAACGCAAAAACGTGTGCGGAATTTTTGTCTCTCTTTATTTGTTTGTATCACTTAAAAACTTTCAAACCGGTTTGAATAACATTTTTGCAAGAAAACAAAGATCAACTAGAAGTAACATGACGTTTTTATTTTGATCCAATTGATTCATTGTCTTAGAAGTTTTGCGAATATAATGTTAATAATAATTATTTATTCTGCATTAGAAAAATAACAACAAAAAAGTGCCTAGCTACTCGACGTATACCAATAGATGGCGCCACGTATTTTTTAAATCTTGCAATGAAAGTTTTCACCGGAACATATATTGGCGAAATGAGCGTGAATAAAGGTGAAATACGAAATGTTGCGGGAAGGAGTTCATATCTTATGCCGTCCTCGACATAACATTTTCCAACGTTTAGATATGTTTTCAGATGTTAGGCGTTCAGTGATGTACGCACGTCAGACACCGCACAACTTCATAATAGTGATACAACACGACGTCCTGAATACCTTATTTGGTTTTTAATATTGGGAGATACACTCCTATTGTTGTTTGATACACTTATAATTTTGCAGGAATCAAAATTGACTGTTCTAGTAATTTTATGTTTTTTGTTACTTTCATTTCATGGAGGTTCTTTTCATGTGCTTTTGTGAAGAAAACATTAAATATATAAACAAAAATAGTTATTTAAAAACAACTTTCATGGAACAGATGCCAATATTTTTTATAAGCAAGTCGAATGCGGGCAGATATATAAAGATTTATATCATTTCATGTCGTCTTCCTTACATAAAACTTTTCAGTGTTGTATATGTTCGTCAAAAACTTACTTCGTTTTCTAAATTACTTTAAAATTTTAAGTTGTAGTAATATCTACAGTTTAATTACTTTGACAAATTTAGTATTACGCCTGATAAATTTAATTGCAGCGTATCTTATTGTCTATTTATAAATATTAAAATGGTAAATTGACGTGTTACTACCTTAAACGTCCTAGAGAAAAAATTAATTAAAATATGGTCAAAATGACAGACCAAAAAATAATTGTTTTTAGAATATTGATCCGCGTCTACGAACTTCTTCATTTTGTTGAGCATCGTGCAAAAGCGGCAAGTATTGCTTTGAAGTTTTAAGTAGTGTATTCCGTTAGGTTTGAGGTAATATTTAGGCTGTAGTATTTCAATAAGACGTGCACTTACTTCAAAAAAAAGGTAACGTTTCTTATTTATTTTTGTATTACTCAATAACATTTGATTTGAACGTAAAAATATTGCTTCGATAATTGAAATTTTTTTTTATACTTTTTATTTAAGTTTTAACTGCAAAATGTATTCAAAAGTTATATATAACTTGTCTCGTGGAAAATTCACTCTAATGAATGTTAAATATTAGCATTCATTTGAATGTATATAATTTTTCTCGTCTTAGATATGTTATATTTATAAAAGGAAAGCTTAAAAAAGTGAAAGTTGCAAAGGGGTTAATTTAAAAAAAGGTATTAACCAAATATAGTACAATTGTGAATTCCAATAAAATCAGCCTTTGATTATTACCTAATGAAGGTTTATCTATCACTGATACTGTTAGTAAACACTATATTAAAATCTAGTAAATTTTTTTACTTACCCTACTAAAAATTTTTTTTAAAAATACTGCTAATCCATGTAAAATGTAAAATTGTAATAAAAAGATGAAATGTAAATAAAAAGAATGTAAAATTTGTCTACGATATGATAAAAAAACATTGTTGGACAATATTCACTGACACGAGTATTATACTTCATTTATAGGAATAAATTGTACATAATGGTGGAACTTGTAGAAGAACCTTATTAATATGGAAGTGTCTACGTAATAAAACATTATGTCTGATGTGAGATAATATGATGTATGTGCGATTATTTTATTTATGGGTATATGAAGAAATATACAACATCTAGTTCCTTTCGGATTATTTGGTATTTAACCTTGGACAGTTTAAAATAAATATAACGCTTTAGGTTTACAAACATATATCAAAAGTAGAAACAACATCAAAAATCATTATCTTTATTGTGGTTTAAATATTAGTTAGTCCTTTGTTATTAGAAGACAATTTATTTTGTGACATATTTTAAAGTGCATGTAAATATATTTTGACTCAAAATGTTATTAATAAGATAAAGAATAGGGAACTCATAATGCATATTACATTATTTATTTGTTAAAACCACAAATATATTAGTATATTTCGACCTCTGCAGAGTCATTATATGCTCACATTAAACAAATGATACACTGAACTCAAACTTTAAGTTGGATTTCTTGAAAACACAGGCTTTGACAGAATATATAGTAGGCATCGTGATTACTTGATTGACGATGATATATGTCAAAATCAGGGTCATCATAATCATTTAAAGTGGGCGAATTTTCTTATTCTACGTCTAGTTGTACTTAACGGACCTCTTTTCTCATATACTGGAACGACGAGGATGCAATGCTATGTTCATAAGTGTGTCACAGCTAAAATTTTATTTTCATTTATAAAACATGCGGCAAAATTAACTACACACTTTGTGTGAAATAATTTTATTAGTAGTTTATTGTCTTTTATTGGTATTTAACCTTGGACAGTTTAAAATAAATATAACGCTTTAGGTTTACAAACATATATCAAAAGTAGAAACTACATCAAAAATCATTATCTTTATTGTGGTTTAAATATTAGTTAGTCCTTTGTTATTAGAAGACAATTTATTTTGTGACATATTTTAAAGTGCATGTAAATATATTTTGACTCAAAATGTTATTAATAAGATAAAGAATAGGGAACTCATAATGCATATTACATTATTTATTTGTTAAAACCACAAATATATTAGTATATTTCGACCTCTGCAGAGTCATTATATGCTCACATTAAACAAATGATACACTGAACTCAAACTTTAAGTTGGATTTCTTGAAAACACAGGCTTTGACAGAATATATAGTAGGCATCGTGATTACTTGATTGACGATGATATATGTCAAAATCAGGGTCATCATAATCATTTAAAGTGGGCGAATTTTCTTATTCTACGTCTAGTTGTACTTAACGGACCTCTTTTCTCATATACTGGAACGACGAGGATGCAATGCTATGTTCATAAGTGTGTCACAGCTAAAATTTTATTTTCATTTATAAAACATGCGGCAAAATTAACTACACACTTTGTGTGAAATAATTTTATTAGTAGTTTATTGTCTTTATTTTTGCTCTCTTTATTTCTTTTTTGATTTAATTGAGGCAAGAAAAGACTTGACGTAACGCTTTCAAAGTCAAGAAAAATTGTGTATATTAAACAAAAATATAATATCACTTTTATCAACGCCTTAAAACACTCAAAATATACAATTATACTCGGAAATAAATTAAAAAAAAAATTTTATTATATTTTGACTTACGCTACAGATTCTCGATTCAATATTTTAATTATTGTGTTCACTATATTCTTAAGATTTATTTTGTGAGATATTGTATTTAGCACTTCGGTTTTACCTAGTTATCAGAATAATCAGTCCATAATAATTAATTTTTATTCAGTCTCAACAAATATAAATTATAATCATTTGTACGACAATTAACCACTTACTACTTAATTAAAAAAATTGCTATGAAATCCATTGAGAAAACGTAAATATTACCAGATTCTCACCAGGTTGCTCTGACAATCTGAGTATATTTATCCAGTAGCACTAAACAGCTGCTCGCTTGGGATATTGGTAGGAGGAGGGGAGATACTTTAAAACTGTTTTTCTCTGAGTAGGATATGGACTGCTGTTCCAATTATATTGTGACATATATATAATGTTCCAATTATATATATCGGCACTATTTTTGTGGTAATGACTCCGACAGATAAAATTGTAGTCTTTCTTTCAAAATAGTTTTTTTGATATTTGGATTCAGTTGTTTCCATCTGATGAGGAGTGTATGTTGGATGCTTGCGAGATGGGAGATACTTTAAAACTGTTTTTCTCTGAGTAGGATATGGACTGCTGTTCCAATTATATTGTGACATATATATAATGTTCCAATTTCCGATATATATAATGTTCCAATTATATATGTCGGCACTATTTTTGTGGTAATGACTCCGACAGATAAAATTGTAGTCTTTCTTTCAAAATAGTTTTTTTGATATTTGGGTTCAGTTGTTTCCATCTGATGAGGAGTGTATGTTGGATGCTTGCGAGATCATTTTACTGCTTGCTTTTGAAACTGAGGTAAAATTCTCTCCGCCACGAGACAGTTCTGAGACGTCGTTACCGTCCATCAAAAAAGATATTATTTCTGTCCTTGCAATATCCACTTCATCGGAATTGAGGTATTTGTATTTAAATCTTGGATCTAGCATTGTAGCAACCATCAATGAAGAGAGTATTTAAAAAAAACAGAATCTGATGTTCAAAGACTCGTGCAGTGAGATTTTCATGTTTGTCATCATCTCATCAAAAAACATCTTGCCGTTTAAACTTCATTCATTCTCCATTTCTATAAATTTTTGCTCAATATATTGACTGATGTGATCTTGTTTCAGCACGCATGTACCCAAAACAACTTTAAAACGTTGATGATTTACTATAAAATGAGCTGTAAAGCTGAGAAGTGAACACGTTTTATATACATAGGTGGAACCACTCATACGCTCGCTTTTTGCAATTAAAGTCTTTACTTCAGATGAAATTTTTTCATATATTTTCGGTAACAGGGATGTTCTAAAATATTATTACACATTTCATTCCATATTTGTGAACAATGCGGGTATCGGTGAAATTGAGTCGTCGAAATGCTTCGCCTTCCACCAAAGCATAAGGCAGCATGTCCACAATTATAAGTACCATTATTGCTTTGTCAATCATTTTTGTAATGTCATGATCATCAGGCCATTGTACAATTTTAAATTTAGATGTAAAACGCGGGATAGTTGTATATATCGGTATAGTTGTATATAGTCGGGAGACTTGTTAAAAAATGCATGACAATCATAGGCCATTTCCATCACAGTGAGCCAGCAACTAGAATGTCAAAAAGAATTCGGACTGCCAAAACATACTTTAGTGCGAGAACATACTTTAGTGTGAGGTGGAACAGGACGTACTTGATGTTGCAAAGGCTTTTAGAGCAAAAAAATGCAATCAACCTGCATAGTGTCGAACATGGAAAGATTGATATTCTTCTCTCTAATGAATTGGATGTCATAAAGAACATCACAGCCGCTTTGAAATGATTTACTAAAGCCACACTTGATTTATCATTTGGTGATGCATGTATATCAATAGTGATACTTTTGATGTAATTATTAAACCGTAAATTATAAGTTTGATGCGAAAACGGAGGTGAGATGATGACAAACATGAAAATCTCACTGCACGAGTCTTTGAACATCAGATTCTGTTTTTTTTTTAAATACTATCTTCATTGATGGTTGCTACAATACTGGATCCAAGATTTAAATACACATACCTCAATTCCGATGAAGTGGATATTGCAAGGACAGAAATAATATCATTTTTGACGGACGGTAACGACGTCTCAGAACTGTCTCGTGGCGGAGAGAATTTTACCTCAGTTTCAACTAAAATGATCTCGCAAGCATCCAACATACACCAAGAAAGGTAAAGTCTTTGGGACAGAATGATACTCCTCATCAGATGGAAACAACTAGACCCAAATACCAAAAAACTATTTTGAAAGAAAGACTACAATCTTATCTGTCGGAATCATTACCACAAAAATAGTGCCGACATATATTTTTATTGGAACAGTAGTCCATATCCTACTCAGAGAAAAACAGTTTTAAAGTACCTCCCCTCCGCCTACCAGTATCCTAAGCGAGCAGCTGTTTAGTGCTACTGGACAAATATACTCAGATTGTCGGAGCAACCTGGTGAGAACGTGGAAAAACAATATAAGACTTTTTAATTACGAATACTAAAATTAGTAATCTGGTAATATTTACATTTTCTCAATGGATTTCATAGCAATTTTTTTAATTAAGTAGTAAGTGGTTAATTGTCGTACAAATGATTATAATTTATATTTGTTGAGACTGAATAAAAATTAATTATTATGGACTGATTATTCTGATAACTAGGTAAAACCGAAGTGCTAAATACAATATCTCACAAAATAAATCTTAAGAATATAGTGAACACAATAATTAAAATATTGAATCGAGAATCTGTAGCGTAAGTCAAAATATAATAAAATTTTTTTTTTAATTTGTTTCCGAGTATAATTGTATATTTTGAGTGTTTTAAGGCGTTGATAAAAGTGATATTATATTTTTGTTTAATATACACAATTTTTCTTGACTTTGAAAGCGTTACGTCAAGTCTTTTCTTGCCTCAATTAAATCAAAAAAGAAATAAAGAGAGCAAAAATAAAGACAATAAACTACTAATAAAATTATTTCACACAAAGTGTGTAGTTAATTTTGCCGCATGTTTTATAAATGAAAATAAAATTTTAGCTGTGACACACTTATGAACATAGCATTGCATCCTCGTCGTTCCAGTATATGAGAAAAGAGGTCCGTTAAGTACAACTAGACGTAGAATAAGAAAATTCGCCCACTTTAAATGATTATGATGACCCTGATTTTGACATATATCATCGTCAATCAAGTAATCACGATGCCTACTATATATTCTGTCAAAGCCTGTGTTTTCAAGAAATCCAACTTAAAGTTTGAGTTCAGTGTATCATTTGTTTAATGTGAGCATATAATGACTCTGCAGAGGTCGAAATATACTAATATATTTGTGGTTTTAACAAATAAATAATGTAATATGCATTATGAGTTCCCTATTCTTTATCTTATTAATAACATTTTGAGTCAAAATATATTTACATGCACTTTAAAATATGTCACAAAATAAATTGTCTTCTAATAACAAAGGACTAACTAATATTTAAACCACAATAAAGATAATGATTTTTGATGTTGTTTCTACTTTTGATATATGTTTGTAAACCTAAAGCGTTATATTTATTTTAAACTGTCCAAGGTTAAATACCAAATAATCCGAAAGGAACTAGATGTTGTATATTTCTTCATATACCCATAAATAAAATAATCGCACATACATCATATTATCTCACATCAGACATAATGTTTTATTACGTAGACACTTCCATATTAATAAGGTTCTTCTACAAGTTCCACCATTATGTACAATTTATTCCTATAAATGAAGTATAATACTCGTGTCAGTGAATATTGTCCAACAATGTTTTTTTATCATATCGTAGACAAATTTTACATTCTTTTTATTTACATTTCATCTTTTTATTACAATTTTACATTTTACATGGATTAGCAGTATTTTTAAAAAAAATTTTTAGTAGGGTAAGTAAAAAAATTTACTAGATTTTAATATAGTGTTTACTAACAGTATCAGTGATAGATAAACCTTCATTAGGTAATAATCAAAGGCTGATTTTATTGGAATTCACAATTGTACTATATTTGGTTAATACCTTTTTTTAAATTAACCCCTTTGCAACTTTCACTTTTTTAAGCTTTCCTTTTATAAATATAACATATCTAAGACGAGAAAAATTATATACATTCAAATGAATGCTAATATTTAACATTCATTAGAGTGAATTTTCCACGAGACAAGTTATATATAACTTTTGAATACATTTTGCAGTTAAAACTTAAATAAAAAGTATAAAAAAAAATTTCAATTATCGAAGCAATATTTTTACGTTCAAATCAAATGTTATTGAGTAATACAAAAATAAATAAGAAACGTTACCTTTTTTTTGAAGTAAGTGCACGTCTTATTGAAATACTACAGCCTAAATATTACCTCAAACCTAACGGAATACACTACTTAAAACTTCAAAGCAATACTTGCCGCTTTTGCACGATGCTCAACAAAATGAAGAAGTTTGTAGACGCGGATCAATATTCTAAAAACAATTATTTTTTGGTCTGTCATTTTGACCATATTTTAATTAATTTTTTCTCTAGTACGTTTAAGGTAGTAACACGTCAATTTACCATTTTAATATTTATAAATAGACAATAAGATACGCTGCAATTAAATTTATCAAGCGTAATACTAAATTTGTCAAAGTAATTAAACTGTAGATATTACTACAACTTAAAATTTTAAAGTAATTTAGAAAACGAAGTAAGTTTTTGACGAACATATACAACACTGAAAAGTTTTATGTAAGGAAGACGACATGAAATGATATAAATCTTTATATATCTGCCCGCATTCGACTTGCTTATAAAAAATATTGGCATCTGTTCCATGAAAGTTGTTTTTAAATAACTATTTTTGTTTATATATTTAATGTTTTCTTCACAAAAGCACATGAAAAGAACCTCCATGAAATGAAAGTAACAAAAAACATAAAATTACTAGAACAGTCAATTTTGATTCCTGCAAAATTATAAGTGTATCAAACAACAATAGGAGTGTATCTCCCAATATTAAAAACCAAATAAGGTATTCAGGACGTCGTGTTGTATCACTATTATGAAGTTGTGCGGTGTCTGACGTGCGTACATCACTGAACGCCTAACATCTGAAAACATATCTAAACGTTGGAAAATGTTATGTCGAGGACGGCATAAGATATGAACTCCTTTCCGCAACATTTCGTATTTCACCTTTATTCACGCTCATTTCGCCAATATATGTTCCGGTGAAAACTTTCATTGCAAGATTTAAAAAATACGTGGCGCCATCTATTGGTATACGTCGAGTAGCTAGGCACTTTTTTGTTGTTATTTTTCTAATGCAGAATAAATAATTATTATTAACATTATATTCGCAAAACTTCTAAGACAATGAATCAATTGGATCAAAATAAAAACGTCATGTTACTTCTAGTTGATCTTTGTTTTCTTGCAAAAATGTTATTCAAACCGGTTTGAAAGTTTTTAAGTGATACAAACAAATAAAGAGAGACAAAAATTCCGCACACGTTTTTGCGTTTTATTTTCATGCATTTTTTTTGTTCTCTCAAATAATTTTTTCGTAAACACCCCTAATGTACACACAATCTATGTTAAAGATGTGATATTTTTTGGCACTAAAATTCATAACAATCAAATTTATACAGCCTAATACTATACGTACAACACTAAATGAAAAATAAATATTAAAAACAAGTATAACATTTTTTTTTAACAAAAACAAGTATAACAATTAGGAAAGCGAATAAAATTTATATCGAATACTTGGAATAAATTTATGTGCGAAAGACAATCAACAATGACGTCTACCCTTAATGTGAGACGATCAACAATGTGTCTTTCCTCATTTATATTGATTTTTTAGTACTTATCCCTCCCGCAAAAATTCATACGCCCACCTCTTTCCATGCCCATTTCGTCCCAATATTGTCCAGGTGGAAAATTTTACGCAATTTAATCTTCCATATTTGCACATAAGCACATAAGTAAAATTTATATATATATATATATATATATATATATATATATATATATATATATGTACACACGCACACACACATATATATATATATATATATATATATCTATATATATATATATATATATATATATATATATATATATATATGTGTATATTTTAGTCGGGGAATAGTCAATATAAAATATATTATATTTTTAGGTGATAGTTATAGCTTGACTTGACAAGTTTTTGGAAATGATTTATCGAAAATAAAATGTCTGTTTTCTTTGTCAGATATATAATAAATATTAATATTACACTTTACTAATAGCACGTGTCGTTGACGATTTTAAAACTATAGAATAAATGTTCAGAAACGGAATATATGAGTCATGAGTGAAGTGGCAATTTAATTATTCGGGGGTATTTTTATGAAAAGGGTAAAATATATAAAAAAGTGTTGGTAAAATATGATTTGTAAAACGCTTTTATTTTATTAGGTTAAGCAAATTTTGAACAGATTACAGTATAAAGTATGTTATAAAAGTAATATTATATAATAGAATAATATTGTTACACTACACAATAGATAATATTTTGGGCTAGGAAAGGTTTCCGATATTCATTATAATAAAATTTTGAGGCAAGGGAAAATACAAATCCAGTCAAATACGTAACAAAACACACAGAAATTTCGAACGATATAGACAACCATCCAAAAATAAGGCTGTCTATGTACTATCAAATTGTTGATCTAAGTCAAACGAAATAATTTTAATGGAAAGTTCTAATCCAACACCCACTTAAAATGTTTTTAAATTTTCCAAACCCCTGAAAGGTTTATCATCCGTGTTCTAAATCATCTTGATCTTCCATTCAATATTCCTTTATTTAACTCTCGCAGTCCGTCATATCTCCGACCCATATTCAAATAAGATCAGCCGTCCTAACTTGGTTTTATTGCTTACCTCTGCTATATTTTTAGAGTTCTATACCGTTGAAACAAGTTTTTTGCTAAATAGTTTTTATTGTTCATAAAATCAAAGTGGGTTATCTAAACGTATATTCTAGATTTTTATTTTCCAAGCTTTATAAATATACTACATAGTTTCGCTTCGAAACTTACAAAACCTAGAATGCTTTAATTAGTATCAAATATTACGCATTTACACTTTTTGCAAAACAATTGCTGTATATAAAGTAACTTAAGTAACGAACAATACAAGTAAACATATTTCTTAATAAATGAAAGCAATGCTGGGCAATACATTTTCATAGTGAAATTAAATTTGAATATTTGTAAATAGCTCGATAGAAATAGTTTCCAAATGGTAGATTAAGTTATCATATATAAGCCTTGGTTAAGGGAACATTTTTAGCGCTATCAAACTAATATTGTAAATAGAAAACGTATTTATTTTTAAATTATACTTTACCTAATAATTAGTTTGGTTTAGAGGTGGTATCACCAAATGGAAAATCAAACAAACAAACACACATGCAAATGTAGGTTATATTCGATTGATCCATAATATAAACTAAAATTATGGATAACATTTTATTAGTAATTTAGATACTTATCTTAAAACCATATTTGAATCGCGCCGATAAATCACTAATATACCTATATTGTTAGGTACCAACATTGAAACTGGAATATTACAAAAATTTATGTTTCTACTTGTAAAAATAAAATCTTTGATATTTTTGTCATAATAAAAACAATTATTTCAGTGAACCATTTTTCATTTTATTACTGTCATATGCCTTAGACAGACGATTTGAAATATAATGCAAAAATTAGTTCTTGTCACGGAAAGATCGATTTGTTTCTTTAAAAAGGAGAAAGTATTTTTTCATTCATTTGTTAAAAACACAAACTAACATATTTCCAACAGTCAGATGTTTCAAGAACTCAGGGAGTTTATCGCACATGTGTAGTATTGAAAATCGGCAAGCACTCAAGATTGCAAATAAGTCCTACGACGTGCATTCACATAGATTTGACGAATTTTTATTTTTGTTTAAACAAATTAACAAAAGCTATATTGATGACTTCTTTTATTTAGTTGATTGATTACATTTTTACTAAGAAAACTGGATCAGACCATATGGAATAGTGGCCATAAATTCAGTTTTAATGGCCTTAATTCTATGACTGCTAAATAAATGCCTATAATACGTCAAAAAATTAAATATCATATATGGATATGAAGTAAATATGTTAAATTAGGTATTTTTACATCATAAAATAATAATAAAAATTAATAGAATTATATAAATAATATTAAGTTATTCATTTTTTTTCTTTTTAAACGATAACATCTGAGTGTCAACAAAGAAATTACCCTATTTTGATATGTTAGTACTACTTAAATAAATATTTTTCTCTTTCTGGCTCCTTATCATTGTAAATTAAAGTTTTTTTTATAAACAGCGTTTTTATCAACAGCATTATGATCTTTAAGAAGTGTTTTTTTAATTGAAAAATAGTAGAATTTAATTTAAATTAAATCCTCTTTATTTATAGTATTACATTATATTAAAATGTTACATTATATGTTGGGAAAACTATTAAATTTCCTTATTTTATAGAGATCATTGTTTGACCACTTCTGTTAGGGAATTTTAATATTTTTTCAATAAAATTTAAAAACTTTCCAAAACTTATTTTTCTAGGCCAAAATTATTTTTGTTTTAATCAAAATAGCGCAAGTAAATTTCATCAGTCATTTTGTCATTATAGTCTGTTATTTAGTTTTTCATGAATGAATAACATTTTTTATTGTAAACTATATACAATCATTATTTTATTGCTTCGCACTTTTTATTTATACGGTAGGTTCTATAAATTTGAAATAGAGTACGAGGACTGGTACAAAGAAAGGACTTCACACTACTTTCTTCGTTGGTTTATACTCCTCCGATATTAGATTTCGTACATAAAAAAATTATACCGTAGCAATAATACCTACAAATTAATTTAATTTTTAAGGAAGGAGTGTGATTCAAACCTAAGGGTACTTAAAACTGTAGTATAAAATTGATAATTGAATTTTGAATTTTTTTTAACTAAATTTTAATAATAAAAATTAATAACTAAGTATATAAATAAATAAGTTTTTAATAGAGAGCTGAAAGGCAAAAAGCCTGTCACTAAAGTCGAGCAACCATTTAAATCTGCTTTGTGTTAGTAATTCTTGTTTAGTGTGAAATATTTTTAGTTTACTTAAAGTAAGTAATATAAAGTATGTTAAAACATATTTCCACCATGATTTTTGGTGGCTACTTATTGATTTCAAAAACTAATATTCTTTCTCATTTCATTGAATTGAAATAATTAGACTCATTCCTTTTATCCTGAAACCTAAATTATTTCCTGATAGTTAACGCCCTCGTTTAGGATGTCCATTTGTTTCCATTTGCTAATGTAGTATTTTCTGGAAAGGAATTTTTTTAAGTTTTATTATAGCACGTATTAACTTATCAAAGACTCCGAAATCCAAGGGTGGTTTTTAAATACAAAATTTTCTTTTGTTTATATCTTGATGACGATATTATTATTAAACTGGAATGTATTTTGAAAAAATCGGAACATAGAAAAATGATATTGCCGTGTTGGCTATTTTGATATATTTGGATTAGTTAGTATGCTTTATCAATGTGATAAATTTAAATTTATATGGTAGACGAGCAAACATATGATTGATTTATAACGATTTTGTGTTTTTTCTCCTGGGGTATGAAATCCTAAAAACCATCATAGTAAATGACTTTCATTCAGATATTTTTGGTATTATAAAAATTGAAATTAATTCTTAATCGAAATAGGGTTAAGTGGATTATAATATGCAGTTATAATGTGCATACTAATGCAACTATAATGTGTAAATCTAAAATAAAACCTGTCAAGTACAACAATAAAACTTTTTCAATTTGTAAAAAATAATTTTGCGAGCATTTTAAGGGCGCATAAAACGAAACTTGTTTTTGTTGTTATTCTTACAATGAATTTATGTTGTTTCCCATACATTTTCATTCCATGTATTTCAGAAAGTAGAGGAAAGAAGCTATCCAATTTTTCCCTTTTTTTAGGTACCCAAGCTCAGATTAAAAATATGGTAAACATATTTTCCACAATTTTCTGAAATGTTTTATGCAACGATGCAACGAGTAAATTTAAAATCAATTTTGTTTCATCACTTTTCTTCGTGTTGTCACGTCTCAAATAATTAATTGTAATGCTTATATATTACAATTAATTATTTAAAATATTATATATATTTAATATATATAGGGTTTTACATATTTAAAAAATTAATTATAAACGTGGGCAAAATAGAAAATATTTCTTTTTACATTCGCAAAATACGTGAATAATTGAAATTGTTAAAAAAAGAAGTTTGTTTAAAATAAAAACAACTTACGAGGTTATTTCTATATGTCTCAGTTATTTACGATGTATACAATTCTTTAAAATAAGCCTGACTCAAAAATGGTACGTGATAGATAAACAGAATATTCGAGTGTAGAATTTTAATTCGGTATAATTAAAGAATCAATGGAAATTGCGGTTCAAAATATTAACTTCTAAACTATCTTTATGTGAATAAAATCAATAAATGAATAAAACTAACCATCTCATAAAAAAATAGGTAAATAATTCAAGAATTCTTCCCTAACATACTTCACAATGAATAAAATATCTCAACCTCCGCAAAAGTTATTTTATTGACTTGTCCTTCTTTATTATGGCCTTCATTCGTTGAGTCCTAAATTGTGTGACGAGATTCTTCTAGTTCAACACATAAATTTGTATTAACTGTTATTCGAATTCAACACGTACTAAACACAATTAACGTTTATCAGGAGACTCATTCCGAAAGCTTTAATAGGATTAGCACCTTCAATGGCCTTTTTGTTTAAGGAAGTTATATCGGCTTATTTTGTTTGCGTCATTCGAATGCTTACTGCGTTATATCACGTTAAAGTTAGGATTGAGTTTGTTTAGGGTTTTTGAATGAGATCTGTAAGTTTCATAAGTTCTTACTTTGTGTGACTGTCGGATTATTCGTATATAAAATTAATTTAAATTCGTAACACCTCTTGCCACTAAGCTTATTGAATTCAACAAAATCACATTCCACGTCTAACTTCACTTAAAATATCTGGCTTTAAATAATAATTTTCCTTTAATATGACGAAATTTATGCAATGGGGTTCATAAAATCTTTACTATAATATAGTTACGATACGCTGAAGAACAGAAATAATACTTATTAAGTAGAGGTTGTCGCTTCATATCGAATACTATAAACTATTTCTGTGATTCATTGCCTTCTAAAGCATTTCGACACTATTTATGACAGTTTCATTCCATTCGTTACCAAAATAAAAATAAACTTTTCAATTATATGTCCACGTATTTTGTTGGAAATGTATAGGAATTTCGTTGATTATACAGTGATTGAACTAATGAGTATCGAATATTCTTTACTCATTTAGTCTTTCATACTGCAAATAATATTGATGTACGATGGTCTAAAATGCATATTTATAATAGAAAACGAACCTGCACCCTTGATTATAAAACGTACTTTTATCTTGTCTGTCATCATATTTCCAATTGAACGATCATGGAAAAACTACATTTCATTAGTATTTTCATAACGTAACAAAATAAAAATTTTCTGAAAAATTAAATAAGGTAATTTCAAATTTAAACTTCAGTAACTCCTAGGTTTAAAATACTTAAAGAACCATAAATTGTTTATTTATGTTCTGAATAAAAAATGTCATTAGATATTTGGTATTAAAAATTCCGCAAGCAAACTTTTATATAAAATGTAACCCTATAAATCACGCTGTTGTATTTTTAAATAATTCTTACGAAATTATTATAACCTTTCTTAGATTATTTATCCAATTTTATCAGTCATTGATTTAGTATTGCGGATAAAGTACGATTATATTTTCTTAAGTTTTCAGAAATTATTTTTGGTTATTTTTGGTAATATGGGTATAAGATACCGAACAACAAATTTTAGTAAAATTTAAGCAAACACTTGAAAGAAAGCGAATATTTTCCCTTATTCTCATAACAAACGAGTGATATGGCGGAAATTCTACCAAACAAAACGTTCATAAATGAAATGTTTCCTGATACGCTAGTCATAAATATCGCATATTTTTGTGCCAGTGATGATTTAAAGGTTAATTTTTGAAGTTTTCTCATTAAGAATCGATTTTCATACATAGCGCTCGGTATGACGAAGTAAAATCAGAAGTTCGGAGTGTTAAAAAAGTGTGACCGTTAGTGTCGAATCGTACGAAGTTCAAAGCGTTAAAAAGTATGATCGTTAGGTGGCCTGTTCGCGCAGCTTTTCTGCGCATCTCTAGAATTAGATATCAATATGTTTATTTGGCATTTTCTTACGTCATAATTACGATGACGGAGTGTGATATACGTAGTTTACAATCAAACGATTGTAAACTACGTATATACTCTGCTTATATCAAGATATAATCATTAAATATCATTTGTGTGAATATTGGGCGTCTTTTATCCTACAAAATTAAAAGTCTCTCTTAATTTTAATTTTTTAGTCTGACGTTACTAAATGTTTTTAATTTTGTTGTACAAATGTCATCTCATTCATTTGTATTTTATTTGCAAATAATTACATTGAACACATTTTTTAAACCATTTTCCATTTACATTTAATGATATTGATATTTATATTTTATACATTCCAAGTCAATCTTACTTAAGGAGTAAACTCTAGTCTAGGTTAAGGAGTAAACTCTAGTCTGATACGCATAATTTTTTAAACACAATTATAAAAATTACGATGTTTTTTAATATTTTTAAACCGCGTATAATTTGTAAAATAAAAATTACACATTGTAAAACTTAAATTAATTTATGGAAGAAACTAAATTCTTATCGACAAAGAAATAATGATTATTATGTGTTAAATATAACTGTGCACCTGCAGTGAGTCCTTAAACAATAGTTACTATCTATTTAGCAATATAAAAATTCTGGAATTTTTCTAGTTAGAACCTCATCTGCACACTATCAAGTTCAGAGTTGCACTATCCAACACTGCATTCATTATCCGAAGCGTTTTGTATCTATTTTAGCAGCCACAAAATTTAGTTCCACTGAATCCAGAAAGTCTTAACTTCTGAATGGTAAATAGTTTTCAATTACGATAATAACCACGTTAAGTCAATAAAATATTCTAGAACTTTTTTAAATCTTATCACATGACTAAAAGATCGAGAGATAAAAAATTGTCGCAACCAAGTTTATGGTAGTTATTACTACTAATTAATATAACATTCAACAAATCTACGTACAAAAGTCCAACTCATTTATCTACACTTTTCTAGCAAAGCCTTGTAAAAATTTCGTAGTGTTTATTTCACTAGTTTTTTCAGTTAAATTTGAAGGTAAAACTTGGTCTATTATCGGTAATATTTGTGTTCAAATAAATTTTGCTTAGGTTTTTGTAGAAGATAAATTTAAATATTAAAATTTTATATCACAAAGATAGTAATAATGCCTAATATAAAATATATGTACCGTCAAGTATAATGAAGAAAAGAAACCCAAAAAAAAATTTCTGCGAGTTTTTATTCATTTTGTTTCGACATATTTTTGAAAACACCCGAAGAGTACACATATACGTACGTACGTAGTAACAAACATACATCATCAAAGACTCAGGTGACATTCGTGCTCAATCAATATAATTTTGCCCTAAAACACTTTCCTTTCCAAATGTTTGTAGGACGGAGTACGATTCACTAAAGAAATACTCTTATTTTTTTGATATGTGAATTTGGCATGTATATGGTAGAGGGTATAAATACCGTAACTCGGTAGCGTACTTCTTTTTCTGCTCGGGATATTTAGAGTTGCGATGACTATTTGTCCGCGTTCTTCATGAAGAAATGTATATAGAATAACCCATGTGTCTCTCACAAATTAATTATAAATTAAAAAATTGTTGGCTTCGTAGCCTTAGCTATAAAAAATCATACTTAAAATAAAGAAAACTGTCAAGAATTCAAGCTATGACATACACTTGTCAATATCCTCGACGATTTCAACAAGTAAGATGAGCTTAAACAATTCTTTAGCTTTAATGAAAACGTAATCAGCCGAGAAAATCACTCCACGTAGAATTTCGCACGTAAAATTTACCTGCCTGTCTCCGATATAATAAGTTATGGTATTTTGTTGAAAGTATCAGGGCTGTATATTTAAAAGAAAATTCGAAGACCAGATCAAAAATAATTACACTAATTGATTCAACAAATTATGTTATTATATAAGAATTTGGACTACTTGAGGATGTTACATGGATGGATGTTACATATTTGGGCACATACTTTTCACGATTTAAGGCTAATACATTGAGTGACTTTACTTTGAGATTTATGTGCGGCAACTCTTGCCAAAGATCAAATTATGAAAAAAAAATTTGTCACATAAACGCAAAATACAGACGAAAAGCAGAAGAAAGTATCAAATCAACAAAGCTTAATATTTTTAAGAATCCTGAGTCGTATTGGCACCGGCTTTTGACTGACAATGAAGCCTGACACATAGTCTCCGGTGTTTTCATACACATGACCATGTTGGTCATGTGTATGGAAACACCGGCCTAAACACACAAACATAGCATAGACACAAAAATAGCACCAGCCTACCATCGAAGGAGAATTCAAGGTAGCCTGCGTTTTCGTTTCCTGAAAGATATAAACTTATAGATATAGAATAAGTACAAATTTATAAGAGAAAAATTTAACGGAAAATTATTAACTTGGACCATACATACTGTTCTTAATCTATCAACTCTGTGTTTTAATACTTGTTTACCAATAATTAATATTACTTTGTCTGTGTTAACATATATACATGCATATATATATACATATATATATATATATATATATATATATATATATATATATATATATATATATACTGTTTAGTCTAACATAACATTGTCTGTTTTTCTCCACCCTGGCAATACACGTCTTGTGGGTAAGTGTAACTTACCGAACGTGTATTTAGCCATTTAGTTTTGTCTTTATGAATCTGCATAAATTTGAATGAATCAAATCTCTGCATTACTGCCTTTATGGGTAATATCACACCTCTTTCTTTGCAATCCTTTTAGTCTATGGTAAAGAGTATGAAAACCACGAATCGGTCATCGCACTTCTTCCAATATTCGGTGACATCAATTACATCGACTATTTGTTTGGAATCAGTATCTATAATTGTATAAAGAAAACCCCACTTGTCTTTAACTGATTTGATATAGGTTAACAAAAACGGTAATTAAATTTCATTACCATAACGTGAAAGAATTACTATCAATCTTATAGTTTCTTACTAGATATCTTGGAGATGCCTGTAAAACTATCTGGCTTCATAAAATATTTCATATTGTAACGAAAATTGCTTCAAAATGTATAATTTATAAAGATCATAAAATAAGAAACAAACATGTTAGAATGGCCATATTCCGATCATAGTATAAATACCTTTCTACCCAAATATGCTGGAAATGTACGAGCATGAAATTTTTCATTCAGTCTTTTTAAGGCATAATTCTAATATATCCACACTTACAATGTAAGTATGGATATATCAGAATTATGCTTTAAAGAGACTAAATGACCAACTTTTCAATCCTTTTTGTTTATTATTCTTATTATCTTGAAATTTGTAATAACAATATTTGTAGATGTTAATAACACCATAAAAAATTTGAAGACTGTTGGTTCGCTTACTTTCACTAGATGAGCCATGTTCCCCGTATTATATAAAATATAGTTAAATGTACGCTTGGAAGAAAAAAAATTCAAAAATTTTGGTTTCTTTAATAAAATAATAATAAATTAAAAATAATCATATAAAAGTATTGTAATTTTATATGTAGCAAAGAGATAGAAATATAAATAAATTATACTGCTGAATTGAATGTAAAAGTTGTAAAAGTAACTTAATATTAGCATTTTGTTTTTCAAAGTCACCCCAAGATCCATGGTATAAGGTAGACTACAAAATAACGTAAAAATGTTACAAAAAACTACAGATTTACCTTTTTCCAACTTCATTTTTTAAAGCTTAGTGGTTATTTTAAATCAAAATGCAATTTTAAGCTCCAAAATTTAAGTATCATTAAATGAAATATTATAGTTAGAAGTTAAAAATATATTAGACAGGCGTATAAAGTATAAAAAACACCATTATCCATATCGTCCCCTAATGGAGTTTAATAATTTTTACCTATTTTTCAAGATAGTTTTAATTGGATACCGAATAGTCACATTTAAAATACTTTTTGCTCAATAGATAGTTTGAGATAAATTTAAGAATTCCGAATGAAATCAACAACTCAATTTCTTTCCACATCAACATAACTTGCGGCAATAGACTAACTACCGATCATTATGGACATAACTTAAGAAAAGAATTAGGTTTTGGATCATGTACAAAAACAGTTTTGGGGTTGTTTAAAATGCAGAATTGGAAAATAATTTACTCCAATTTCACATGTTAGAATTACAACGGCTTGTAAGTTGAAAACGTTTGATTACGAGTTGTATAAATTTTAATCTGTGTCGTCTCTAGAAACTTTCGAACAATCTTTTTATAAATCTGTCATGCATGATTGGAAATAAGAAAAATATTTCCTGGAAATTTCCTACATGAGAACAGCCATCTCAATATATTTTGTCGGGGAGAATTCGCTGAAATTTATAATTTGTTTCATATTTCAATAAAAAACAAAAGAAACTAATCAAAATGTATTCACAGTGAGATACTGTAACTAGTTATTTTGGGAATAAGAAATACAAAAATAATAAAAAATTGTATTACCTTCGAAGTTAGTTTGAATTTTATAAAAATATTTCTATGACAATTGAAAAGAAACTGTAATTAGTTTCGTTACTCATTAAGCATCAATTGGAGAATGTCATCCCTTAGGATCAATTGGAAAATGTCATTGTGTTTGATATTCCACTTTATGTTTATATTTGCGTTTATAATATTGTTATACGTACGGTATATACACACGATTTCATTAAGATAAATATATACTTCGGGGGTAAGAAAGCTATCTAATTAACCATTAAAGATTTTTGCGATTAATAACCTTAACCATTTACATTCAATACTATCGATGCATGTATTTTGGTTTTCACCTTTATTCAGGTTAATCCTGTATTCGTATTTTTCAAATTTATTATTCTTACCTTCAACCTAAATTAATAGGAATTTTCAAAATTTTTCTTCTTGTTTTAAAAAAGTATTACCTTATTATAAACTATTACAAATACTCAAAAAACTTCTTTTTCATTATTTAATAATTTTCTCTTTATGTCTCTAGTCAATAGAGTTATTACGTCTCTATTTCAAACAATGCGACGATGGTCGAAGGAAGATGAAGTCGCTTTGAAACTCAATAGCGATTAAGGGATCATATTATACTATAAGAAAGATTTAATGTTTCATGTAACTTACTGTGACTTAATCAGTTTAGTCTTCTATCTTTTTAAATGTAATTGCTGAGCTTCGTCTCTTCAGGTGTATTTAATTTTTCATTTAATTATGTAAGACACAACAATTCATTTTGAAAAATTTTAAACTAATATTTTTTTAAAAACATTATGTTAATTATTGCTGAGAATATTAAACGCACTTTGCTTTTTGTATCAATTATCTATGAAATGTCAAGGTCTCCCTGTGTCATTAATGTTTTTATTTATTGCTTTGTATTCTACTTAGTAATTTACGCGGCTCTGGTATTCTTGGTAAATAAAGTGTGGGCAGTTTCTCTGTATTCACTATAATCATATAATTTGTTAATACAAGTAATCATATTTGTCAAATAAAATTTTAACTGTTATGGGTGCAAAAAAATTGCAATAAGAGTGGGAAAGGAATATGTTAAATAAATATAAGTATTTATGCATTCTTCTCGAACAGGCATAGCCATAAATGATTAAAATAAAAAACCGGGAAAATATATAAATCGTATTCATAAATTGTCAAGTAGAAAAGTGAAATCATTATTTATTGCATATTATTTTAATAAAGGCACGGAAGGTATAATTTTTATTCGTATTAAAGCAAAAAAATGTAGGTGCGTTTTTAAAATACTTGAAAAAGAATACTTAATAAAGTCGTAATACAGCTGACACGGAAAGGCCGATGCGCAAAACACAGGGATCCAAAATGCAGTCTTGTAACTTTCAGTGAAGTGATCGAAAATTGATAATTAACAAACAACGTAATGAGATTCGTAGAAATACACTCATTAATATAACCTGCTAATGCATACATGTCTGTGACAGTGTAAACTTTATAATACAAAAAGAAAAAGTGAAATTATTTTGTATCTTGTAGTTCCAACGACGTCAAAATCTAAGATTATTGTTACTTTTTTCATCACTGAAGAGAGGTAAATTGTAAGTTGAGATATTATTGTAAGGTATTATTGTAAGTAAATTGTAAGACCTTGTATTTTATTTTTACTGCGAAATGAAAGTAACGAAATAGGCAAATTGTTTTCCTTTTAAAATAAATGAAAAAAATACGGAAGGCAATTTAAAAGAGAATTTTATCTTTCTAATATTAGACGAATAATCAAGCGACTAAATAAACAGAAGTACTCGGAGGTATACAATCTGAAAAGCAAATTTATATTTCAAAGCAATTTAAAAAATATATATTTTAGACAAAATTGTTTATCAAGGTTAACTTAAATGGTACATTTACCTGTCGGTAGCATTTGAAGAAATTTTCACATAATTTTTTCTAATGGTAATTTGCTTAAGAATTTATTTTCTGGAAAAACTTTACGGCGATAATTACGTTTACTTGTATACGTTTATTAGCAGCTTCAGTAATTATTGGGCGACTTTCGTGATAGTGAAAAGCAAATTAACATTTTTAGTCATTTAGGTAAGATATACCATGCAAGTTACTTACAAAATTTGTTAGCAGGAATATTAGTGTTGAAAAAAAAAAGAAAATTTAGATGAATCCCTTCATATTTTAATTAACTATAAGTTACATAATTTACAGTAAAACGAAGTTATATTCTTTTACAAAAATTTAATTATAATATAAAGTATACTACTTATACCGTAATAATATTATAACGTAATAAATTTCCTGAGCGTTCAACCAATATAACTAAGTGTGACTTTTTGTGTTTCGTAGCCAAATAGCAAAAACAGAACAATTACAATTTAGTTCTGTTCACCTGTCTGTCTGTCTGTCTGTCCGTATGTCATTACTTTCAAACTCTCGTAAATGAAATTTTACTTAAATATGTTTGATTATATACTAAGTGAGCCATAAACAACAGAATTTACTTCAAACTAAAGATATTTAATCAAGTGATTCTTTCAAGTTTAAATAAATATTACTTGAAATTTAATACTCGCTAACCGTAAAATGATTGTGTACACTTTGCAAAAAACAAAAAAACCTAATAAAGCCAATGAAGATTAAGTACAACGAAAATGTTTGTATAGATTTTTAAATCCATTCAGAGAAAAATTGAAACTTCAAAATTTGTCATGTCCTTCAGAAATTTGAAGGAATGAAAATGTGTTATTATAAATAGAAAAGGGAAAGTATGGGGATGTTAAAGGAAATAAATGTAAGAAAACCGCCTTCCGTATAAATACTTAAAACAGAGAATGTCTCAATTCTTTCAATAAATAAGTTCTTGAGAGAATATGGGAGAGAGAAACAAAATGAAAGTTTTAACCAATTTTTAAAGTGCATACTTTTAAAAATATGTGTATAATATTGTATTGACTTTCGAAGTATTGGTTGATTATATCACTTCACGGCGAGATATATAGAGCGACCCGTACTAGTTGCAGCAGTCGAGCAGAGCCACAGAGTATGGTGTTCATTGTTATATTAGGGAAATTCGTGCTTTTTTCGTCAAATAACTTTTCCACTCAAAATATATAGTGGAGGAATGATCGACAATTAATTATAACATGTTATGTGTGTATAATTAAAAGTCAGTGCTCCGAAAGAAGATCGGTGAAAAAAATCGGTATAGCGCAAGTTGAAAGAAATGAGCAGTCCATCCTAACGTATATAGTAATCGTTTTGAAAGTATGGAAATTAAGTTACTCGTCATTTACAAACCAACTTATTTACACACGGGAAATACGTACTAATTGTGTGCGATGCGCTCACAAACTTTATATCTACAGAGACCGTAGAAAATATATTAGGCTACTCGTAACATGTTTAATAAAAAAAGAATATATACGAGTATGTGTGTGTGTGTGTATTTGTGTGTTTGTGTGTGTGTGTGTGCGTGAATGCTATTTTGATAAACTTTTGGATTGTTCTTATTTACTTTTTTTATTTTTACTCATGCCTGATACACCTTTTAGTCGTGCACAAATGTACTGTATACTTACATTTATTTCCGAACCAAAACTTATTCTATATAATAGTTTTTTATCTACTCCTCTGTACATATATCACGAAATTATATTTTTGTTTACTTAGAGAGAATTAATTTTTTACGTACTTCAATTCTGTACCATAAAATTAGGTTTTGTCTTTGAAGCTGTTGTCATAATTTTGGTATAATTGATGTTCTTTGTTGCGCTTGCCTTTTGGCTTTTTTAGTCTAGAGATGCTTTTAATCTTTCACATATTTTTTTCCTGCATTGTGCAAAAATTACTCTATAAAATGCGTATTTGATTTGGCCTATAATTTGGTAATTTATTTTAATGCCTTCTTTTCTCTTTATCATTCAACCTGCAAAAAAATTGGCAAAAAAGAATTGTATTAACGTTGTAAAATATTCACAATTAAATGAAACTACATGATGTAGTATTATTTGTACTTTCTTTAATTTCTTTAACAACGACCTACGTTTCGTTGTATTACAACATCTTCAGGTGGGATATTAGCAAAGATCTTTGCTAATATCCCACCTGAAGATGTTGTAATACAAGGAAACCTAGGTCGTGGTAAAGAAATTTAAAAAAGTAGAAATAATACTACATCACGTAGTTTCATTTAATTGTGAATAATGAATTTCTACAAAATTAACGCCAAATAAATTCAATAGTTGTAAAATATGTTTAGAAGATGGAAAATTTTAATTACGAATGTCAAAACAGTGAAGAAGCTATAAAATATGGACACACTTACATTTGAATCTATATCAAAATATAAAACTAAAATATATTCTTTCATTCAAAATATAAATATTTTTTATTAATTTTCATTATAATATGTATATGTATGTATATATACATACACACACACAGATATATACATATATATATATATATATATATATACATACATGGGGTGTAAATATCGAAATAAACTCTCTGTTACCGTCTGTGCACTACGGATGTTACATATTGGATGTTACACACACGTGTGTGTGTGTAAATGTATATCGCTTGTATTCATGCCCATTGCACTGCCTATTTTTCGAACTGCTTCCAGTTCAATAAAGTTCTTTCGCTCAATTTGGCGATAAAGAGCTGCTAAAAGTTATCCAAGACAAGACAGGTCGTTTCGGGTCATGTTTTCTCTGTCGTAAATAGTTGAGGAATGAATTACGAGAACCGAATTTGAAAGGTCCCTTTATAAATATTATTTATCATTTATCCTGTGTCTTCATGTTTATATCTACTGACCACCTTTTTATTTTCTGCTCCTAAAACGAAAAAAAATGTCTTTACAATTACATAAAGTATTTTTTTTCCAAAATAAACTATTTAAATAAATTAAAAAAATTAGCAATATACGTATTTATTTAATGTCCCAAAAATCATTTTTTTAACTTAATTGTTATTTAAAAAAATTTAATGTACAATTTTGTTTCATAAAATCACTATTATTAATAGAAACTCACATAATATTAGGATTAGTGAATTTATCAAAAACCATACAAAACCAGTAGTTCATACAAAAACCAATAGTTCATACTCAAAATCAATCAATCAGAAATGAACTATTGATACAATACGATATTACTTTGCTCAATATATTTTTTAAATACCTAAATTACAAAATGAAATTAATTTCTCTAGAAACATCTTTACTAAATGCGTTGTATTTAACACTGACATATTAAGTTATTTTAACTATTACATCAGGTAATATTGTCTGCACATTTTGCCGTTGCAATAAGAGTTATGGTAAGAAAAATATTAGAAATTCTACTTTTTATGTTTCCAGTTATCGGTGTTGACTATATACATATATAATAATGAAGAATCCTATATTTTTCTACCATGTTTTTCAGTTGATTTTTGTTGGTTCATTCTGTTAATAGTCGCAAAAATTACGCATCTAATTTCATTGTGACGTAACTTCTATTAATGTAACTTTAACGCTATTCGGTAAAAAAAATACATAACAAAAAAAGCGCTTTTGTCTTGACTAACGAAGCTAACGCACCCAATGTGTTTATCAGTGTTTAACGTATGAATTAAAAAGAGTCGCGTCTTATTGATATGTTTCCGTACAATATTTTTAGCTGGTAATAAACTTAAAGAAAGTTAGTATCACCTTTCAATATAAACATCAATGTACGCTGTGTTAAAACATTGAATATAATTAGTGGATTAGAAAACACTCATAACGCAAGCTTTCCTTGCAAAGCAAAACAGTAATGGAAGCCATATTTGCTAAATTGGTCCCAAGAATGCTACAACAATGTGAATATATTACAGATATTTTAATTACTGATATATAACGTCTCGTGAATTATTACTAAAAACAATACATTACTTAGTCTTAATGACGACCCACTGTATATAGTAATGCATGAGGGTAGATAATTACTTGATGGCCATACTGAAAAAAATACACAAAAATTTAGCGTAAGTTTTCGCTTCAATCACACTTTATTTTATTTTGACACACAATTTAAAAAAAATATTTTAACTTTCTGGTTACATTGACGTATGGTGATTATAACGCTGCTAAATAAGTTTAAAATAAAATTCTGAAACATAATTTAATAAGAAAAGCTTTAGGGAATATCATTCACTTTTATGAATACTTCGACTTCATAAATATGGGTCTTATGAAATGACTTGAAAAATGTAAATACTAGTTACTTTGAAATTCATGGATATAAAATGATTTAACTTCTTTCGATTAACATAAACATGCAATATTTAGCTGCCTTATTTGGCATGCACTGTTTTACAATCTGCAAAGTACGCTATAATTTTTCGACCAATTGAAGTTTGAGTAATTTTTAAATTTATAAAAAATATGACTCACTCATTAATATAGTATTACTTATGTATTTACGATTTGTTGGTTCGTGAATACTTGGTACATAATTTATAAAAAAAAACGAAATGAGACAGGGAAAATCGTATATTCACATGAATATTTTCTCAAATATTTAAAGTATAGCAGATCGCATAGTCACTGAAGCGTGATTTAGATGCTGTATTCGAATGGAGCATTACAAAAAAATAAGTAAATGCTTTGTCGGTGGGCTAGTTGCGGACGAGTCTGTGAACGAGTAAGGCCATTGGCATTATGCCCATATGCCGATGTATAAAAATAGTTGATATAAGAGACCAGTTCGCACCGAACTTTTGACGTTCCTTTGGCTTATATAGCGAAAAATATATTCTGAAATGTTTAATTTACATTGCGTAAAGGTGGGGACTTAAAGTATAATTCCTCAACTTACCTTTTATATATAACTTTAATACAAAGCAAATAAGACGCCATTATATATATATATATATATATATATATGTGTGTATGTATGTATGTATATATACATACATATATATATATATATATATATATATATATATATATATATATTGCATCTCAAACAGGCTAACATCAAAATTCTCCACTTTCCTATGGTATACAGTTACTCAATTACCTGATACCAATTGCACCATAATGTGATCTATTTATGACTAGTGAGGTAAATTTGTGGAAGTGCGTATCGCTATAACGCAATGTTACCAAATTTAATTAATTGTTGCGTAATTTTCATTGAAATGCAAAGTTATAAAAATTGTACAATTTTTGTAACCGTACGTAAAAAAATAAATAAATATTTAATTATTTTATAACTCTTGTGGATACAGCGTACAATCCGCTTTCCATACGCGTCAAAATAACTAAAATAATTTTCTCCTCTCTACAATGTAAAATAAGAAAATGATATTTAAATCTTATGCCACGATTTTAGAAACTATCATTTACATTTTTTAACTTTATAAATAAATTTTATCACACAATGTTGAAATAAGAGAACGGCGAAAAACTCTAGTTACAAATACTGAAAAATAAAAATTGATCATTTTATTTTCGACGCATTATAATGAGCGTATAATTTTCATTTCAATTGTTTATATCTAAAAGATATGAAATATTTAGGGTAATAAATTGGTGGGTTTAATAAGCTTTGATATTATTAAAAATTAATACATTTACCGCGTTTAACTATATTCTTAAACTTTCACTTCCAAATTGTGATATAACGTCACAAAGAATATCAAATTTAACTTAAAAATTTATGATTATATTTTTTTGTGGTTGTTATGAAGTAAGTAACTACTGAAAGTAATAAAACCTTAATATTTCTCCTAATAATTAATTGTTTCAAAAAGTAGTATAGGTGGATACTCTATGAAATATAATGAGATATTATAAAGTCGAAAATGAAGATAAAAAAATGGCCTCATGAGACCAGCTTTCAAGTCATGTAAATAAATACGCATTTGCAAGCAAACAACGATTTTAAAACATCATATTGTGAAGCAAATGATTCGCTTAATTACTAAGTTTCACAACAATATTACTAAAATATTTGAATCTGTCTAGCAAGAGACAAAAGTTAAGATGAGATTTACTTCTTCTTAAAAAGTTAAGAGGAGATTTACTTCAATAATTTTAATGTTTTTGAAAATAATGGTCGCATCTAATTGTCTTAGTATTACTTGTTATTTATTTGCCATTCTCACGTCAACTGGAATTAAATTGTTAAATTTAATTTTCCCCACCTGTATTCTCTAGTCATCAAGCATGAAAACTGTCATGCTACTTCAACATGTTTTATTTTGCATAATAGTTTTTTTTTAAATCTAGTTTAATTACCATAAATATGATATTGAAAAAAATCATTAAATCCGCTCGTTAATTATTTTATTCCTTCAGTCTGCATTATTTTTTGTTTTCTCTCGAAATAGAAAGAAAATATTTGGTAATTTCACTAACAATAGACGATACAGATAGACAAATATTTGTTAATATAATACCCTGTTAATATACATATCGAGTATGGAATACTTATATATAACAACATTTTTGAAATAGTAAATATATTATACATTATATTTTTTTCAGTAACTATCGGTATTCATTCTGCGGGAGATTAAGTTTCATCTTTCAACTACATAGAATTAGTCCAATTTCTAAAAACCATATGCACTTTATTTAAAAAAAATAAAGTAATACATATCAATTAAATAAAAAGAATATCTACAGCTTTTTCAGGTAATTTTATTTTTATGTCAGTAAAAAGCGTTTTATTTAACTTATATTTAGAAGTTTTCTGAACACATTTGCACAAAAAGCGTTCTCTTTACTCTTATGATAATGGAAATCAAATATAAAAGGAATTATTAGAAAAAACGAAAATAATTTGGCGCCAAGAGAAGCGTTCAGTAGAATTTAGCATGTTGTTAAGAGGAAAAAGTTAGTTTAGTTTTAGAATATTGATTATGTCATGTAGAAAGGAACTGAGACTCTCACAGGTTTTTATTTTATCAATGCCGAAATATAATAGAATAAATACAATATATATAATATTTAATACTTATCCATGTACGATATTATAATAAAATAGCACCATGTAGAAATATAATGGCATAATAATTTTAACTCCCTTAACTTAACAAAATAATTTCAAGTCCATTTTTCATCGAGTATAATAATATCTTTCTCAACAAATTTTTTATTGCAAAAATAAATATTAACTAAATATTTTAGTGTTAATTAAAAATAAATACAAGTTTTTACAAAATATAATATTTTTACTGCGGTACATTCACATAACAATGACTATGACCAATTATTTTTAAAATAACATTGAAATATGTATTATCTTTTAAATTATTTTTAGCCCGTTGATGAATGATTTAATAAGTGATGCTTAGTATATTTCTTTGAGTTAAGTGTGTAACGACACTTACATTGCACAAGTATACAACGGATATGGGGTAAATTAAGTGAGAAATTGATTATAAACTGGTTAATATATTTTAATTTTGGGGAAGGACTACAGAAAAATTAAGGTTTTTAAAAATATTAGAAGTACATTGCCTTTTGACCATTTAATACATACACCTATGTAACTTAATATTTAACTTAGAAGGCTGAAAAGTAATAAATGGTAAACTGAAACCTAATTTAATTTTAAAACATCTGTCAAACAATACACAAGTGTATGCAAAAAATAGTTTAAACCCCACTTTGCAGGTATAAGAATACAGGGCGGTATTTGAATGTAGTATGTACAATTAATTTGTTTTCAATGTTTTGAATCAAAATAATGATTACCATATGAAGGGACCTCCATATAAAACATGTACTGTTATTACGGAAGCACATACATGAATTTTTATTGTGGAAGGTCACAAATTAGATAAGTCGATACCAAATCAAATTATAATATATTTTCTGATAAAATAACGTTCATTAGTTTCTAATAAGTTTGTATTATCCCTGCTTCACTTGAAATCAACAAAACTGTCAAAATTAAAGGAACAAAAGAGTAAAATATAGTTCATCAAAATATTTATGCAGATATTTAACATCGATTAAACTAAAGTGACAAAGAAATTATTTGGAAGGCGGAAATGAATATGCTCTGTCCGGTTATATTTTTCCATAGTAGAAAGTAATTTGTAAAATCTCAATAGACATCTCATGAAATGTTTTTACACTTTAAATGCAAAATATTTAGCAAGGCATCTAAAAAATTTTCATATTTTATGAGTGGATTTTAGAAAAACGACAATAATATGCGGCTATGTTGATGTTTACAGCAAGGCACGCCCAATCACAATGCAGACTGTAAGATGAATTTTTGCCATTGTTTCATTGAACAATGTGCAATGAATGTTGTTCGCTTTGTTTCCAGGCTAACTCGACGCCGAGTACTTATTTATGCATTACAATTGGGAGGCCCTTTGACAATCTATCAACGAATTTTATGGAAAACATTGGAATATTAAAAGTTGAGTATATTTTTATGGCTTATGTTTCCATTTTTGGCATATTGGTCAACATTTTGACCAATATGATGTGTTTTGGGTTCAGAGAAAAGGATTAAATTCAACTATATTTTCTCAAAAATATCATCAGTTTACAGATACACCTTTCCTACTAACTTTGAATATAGTTCTACTTTAGTGTGGAAAAGAGATAAATTTATGATGAAATTTGAAAACAAAATTTATACTGAAAATAGCTAAGTATATTAAGGCATATCCATTATTGAAGAAATGCTGGTAAAATAAAGAACCTGTGCTTTAGAGTAAGTAGCCGTAGGCAGACAGGTTGAAATAATTTTTACTTATACACTTATTTTCAAGATGTTATTCATAAGGGAAGAATTTCTTTAATTACCAAAAAAAGAAATTATTCCATTTCTGAATAAATGGATTATTCTGTATCTCTGTATCCTCTATCTGTCTTTATAATACAGGGTGTACTATTCAAAATTTCTCGGAATTTAATACAACAGTTGAAGCGTGAAAGCAGAACAAACAAACAAACAAATTCCCTTTCACTATTTTAATATTACACTCTCGCGTGAAATAATTATTTCTAACTTTCAAACTCTTTCATTTAAATAGTATGATTCTTAAATAATATGAAAATTTTGGTATTAATAATAAACTACCTGCAATCATTAAAATTTCGTAAGGCATTATTTTCCAGATAACATTGAAAAATATACTTATAGAGAAAGTTTATTACATAGTGAACTAAGCGTTAGCTATAAATAATTTTTTAACATTTGCTATAATTTTTAAATTCAGTATTGTAGTTGTATTATTAACATATCTTTTCAAATTTAGCATTATTGTTACAGTTACTTTACAGTAATGTACTTTACTTTTGACATTATCATTTAAAATTGTATTGTTATTAGTGTTAATATTTATTTCCTTTTGGCTGGAAATATAGTTTACATTTGACGACACATTTGTCGATATCGTAAATTTACGAAACAACGACATTTGCATTGCATTGATGTCTTATATAATCTATTAAAAATGTTTGCAATTTAGTATTCTTGCATTTTTCTCAGAGATTAATTGTAATTGTTTTTTATATTGTCTGATTAATGGAATTCTTTCCTTTTTCGCTTTTTGACCATAATTTGCATTTATTGTGTAAAAATTGACGTAAATAAGTATATTTTATGTACAAATATTAAATAAAAACAATAACTTGAACAAGATAAGCCTAGACAGAATTTATTGAGCAACTCATAGTGAAGACTGAAATTGAAATTAAAATCATCACGCAGAAGTGATAAGCAAAAGCCAAGAAAGTTAAATGCCGTGAAAGTGTATTATAAAATAAAATCACAGCAAGTGAAACATCAATTTGATGATACTCAATATATCTAAGTGCAAAATTAATTTAAATTTATACCCATTTTCTAAACTAAATATACCACTAAAATGTAATACGATCATTTAATTTACGCAAAATAAAACCAAACGGTTTAATTTCATATTCATGGCTTGTTAATTATATATATTCCGATTTACAGACAATACTGAATTAATAAGTAGATTAGGCGAATATGTCACTCATTTTAATGTTTATATACGAATACTTAAAGTAAATTATACTCGCATGTAAAAAAATACAATAGTACTTTCTACAATTCTTGCCACTAGCTGAATTAAATTTTCTCAGATGAAAAATAAGTCTATGCTGTATGTAATCTTACATAGAAAAACAAAAATATTATACAATTATTCTAAAAAAAATAGCTGGCCATTTCAAAAATTTCAAGTTCCTTTCTTGAACTTCATCTCCGTTTCCTAATAATTAAGGGTGTTTTTTGAAATAAAATTGCACAAAGAAGTTTTTGCTATTGTGCGATTACAACGGGATTTGCATACTAAGAAACTTTTGTGTGAAGAAGGGAGAACACTTTACCCGTAGTGAAATTGTACTCGCAGCGGAAGTGGTAAATATTAAAAAAAAAGAAGTTTAGCTAATAGTAGTATAAAAAAACTTCGACCACCTAACATATTACTCCGGGCAAGATAGATTTTTTCTGTCTAATTTTAAGTTTTTATCCAAATGTTCAATATGAAATTATTATGCAAATAATTTACAATTTTATTAATTTTTCTGAATTATATAATTAGTTGCTATAAATATCAAAGAACGACAAATATTGAATAACTTTTTATTCACTTTATTTAGATATTCCTATAAGGAGACAGTTTCTGAGATAAAAAGAACGGACCATCCGGGGTGTGGTCGATGAAACGATAATATTTCATTCTGTAATAAACTATAAATTAACATAGAAATTTCAGATAATGGAATATTATTGTTCTACTGGACTTATGTTCTCGAACGGAGAAAAATTTTTTAAATACCATAAGCGGGCCACCTGTATAATCATTACTCAATTTCGTTAAGCGATGAACTGTTATACAAGGGCATAGCTTTTATTAAACTAATTTGATTTCTCACAATAATCGTTAAGGTTCTATGAAATTTTCATTTGAACATAGGTTATACATGTAATATTTTAAATTATGATTTGTTTATCTGTCTTTTTTCAACTAAAAATTCGAGTTAAATGAAAGAGCATCAAGTAAATTACACATAAAAAATAATAGGAAGGTTAATATTACAAAAAGTTCTTATTTACTTATTACTTCAGATAAACCTTCAAACCTTACAAAATTTCATCAAAATCTGTCCAGTAGATTTTACGTGAATGAAGAAAATTAACATAGACAGATATAAAGACTGACAATAATTCTGAAAACAAGTTTACTGATTTCGACTATCAATCTATACACTAAGTAAGTGAACACAGAACCTGTTTCCTCTTTGCAACTTTTCTTTTTTTTAAAGACAAATTGGTAAATGAATAGGATTAGCTTGTATTCTGCTATTTTTCGCGCTTAACCAATGTTTAGACATGGTATGTTCATAGTTGTTGATTAGTTAATTTATATATGTATATATATATATATATATATATATATATATATATATATATATATATATATATATATATATTTACATATATTGACTCAGAATTTTAATTATTATAAAAGTTCACATAAATAGTACACGGAATTCACAGAAGAGATTTTTTTCAGAATTTGGCCTGCTCAATGCGGTGCGCTTAGAATTTATTTGACTTGTAAATACGAAAAGAAAACTAAAAAATATGAAAGCAACCATTCTGGATATGGAAACGATATATCCACGAGAACTTCTGATTTATGTTTATGAAAGTATCACCAGTAATAACGACTGTATTATTCGTTTAATTAGTGGTTTCTGCCTTGGGTTTCTAGATATATGTTGTTGTATTAAACTTAGTACGGTTCAGAAACTTACTCCCGTATAACGTTCGTGTGATTGTTGTGTAAGTATATGTTTTCTAAACCCGCTAAAAGATAGATTGTAATGTACTTAAATCTAATGTTCTCAAATTTCAGTATGGGATATGACATTTCACATTTGAAAATTTTAACCTATCTGCCTCTCAATAAAAATTGAAAATAATGTAATTAATTTTTTTTGTGATGAGTACGATTTATTATTGTTAAGAGTAGTCGATTATTTGGATATTTAATCACAAGTACATTACAATTTTTGTTTTTTTATTTTTCAGTAAATTCATTTCACGTTATTTTGTTTTAAATTTTTGTAATAATTTTACCCTTTCAATAACCAGGTTTAATTCTTACGGTTAAGAAAGAATTACTACGCTTTTTCTATATAACACTTATGAAGAAATTGTGACTAAGAAAATACTGTCATAAAAGTAAAAGTAAGTATATAATAAAAATTAAAAATTTCTTAATTTATTCTGTTCCTCGAGTGGTTCCGATCGTGGGGCTAATATTTAGTTTTCTTTGACAGAGCCATATGAATCATTTAGAATGTAAACAGACACAATGGATAAGGAATATTCACACAACCATGGCGAGAATTTTATTAATTTAAAGCCAATACCAAACTAAAATGAATACTACTAAATCAATAATAATTTCGAAAAATCAAATTCCATGATCACAAGAGCAAAAACAAATTATATTTGAAGCAACCGCCACAAATTAACCGTAAAAATAATGACAATTTTATTAAATCAACTATCCAAAATCGCTAAGAAAAAACAAGAATCCATTTAATGTAAAGCTAAAGTTATATTTCATATACTTTAAATTTGCGTTTATAATCGTGTAACGAAAAGAGCACTTATAAACGTCCACTCGCAACAATATCTGCTCATATCTAATTGCGCACACAGCAGGTTGCTGCTCTACTCTCATGTGGAGTTTCGCTTAATCGACCGACGGAGCTGTCGTTATTTATGGGCGAAGGCTTATTATTTATTGCTAAAGCTTACTATTATATTGCAAGAATTTTTTCAAAACCAATTTTTTGTCTAAAATTTTGAATGACTACGAGGTGTTCCTTAACAGATTATTTATTTTTTATTTATTAATAATTTTTATTTTTCTCTTTCTTATTTAATAATCCAAAAAATTACAATAATTTAGATATTTTTAAAATATAAATAACGGTAGATCTTCATGCAGGATTTGAATGCAGATGATAAGTCGCTACTCCCACAGCAAGAAGATGAACGTGATAAGAATTTATTAGCGGTATCATGTGGAGGTAAAGACTATTGGTTTACTGGCTGTAGCCGTGCTGAGTCTGGATAACATAATCGCGGAATGAGTTTGTGCGAAAAGTTGTGTTCAACGTGTGTTGAGTTTGAGATTCGTACTCATCAGCAGTGTTCAGTTTCAATTTTATTTCATTACAAATTACTAACGATTGGCTAACCTAATGTTGTCGATTTAATTAGCTGTTGGTCTCTATAATGTCTCGCCGATAACCATCTAACTATTTATTACCGAAAAACTAAGGACCTCAATAATAAACTAATGACTCTTAGATTTTATAAGGGATTGGGCTCCAAAAATGTTGTAACACGATGTGCAAGCTATCTTGAGATATGGAGAAGATTTTTGGGTTAGTAGACTCTAATGGTGAAGTGTTATCTTTGGGTTAACTTTGGATGCCGAAATAAATTTCAGTTTTGCAGTTACTTTTTTCGAACAGTTGATAAATATAAAATATTTAAGATTCATCCATGCTTAAAGCATTGCCATCTTATTGATTAGGCTAGTGTGCGCAAAATAGATTTCAAAATTGAGCTTATCAATAAAGCAATACGGGGTGGCGAACGTCAGACTGATCATCGATTAATAAGATCAACAGCTTGTTTTTACTATACAAATTCCCTCAAAATGAAGCACAAAATCATCATTCGGTTGTCCTTTACAAAATTTAGCGAGCGAAATGCAAGAATGACTTAATTTTGGTTTTAGGCAATTGTTCCTATCAATGAACATTGGCGCTCCCTGGTGCATTCACTTTATCAGGTTGCTGATTCGAAAAACTATACAAAAGAAACACAGACTGGTTTGACTATTTCTATGTAAATATTTCTATACTCGCTAGCAACCTTTTTGTTGTTTCAAAATTTTCATGTGTTAGGCAATAAAGAATTTTTCAACGTGAGCTTAAATCAGAAAGACTCGAATTACAAAACCGTTAGGGGAAGATGAAAGCGATATCTTGCTATAAGGAAAGCTAGCAAATCCTTTGAGCGTCTTAGGACCATTTTTAAAACTGACATAGAAAGACTTCTTCAATTTAAGATATAAATCGAAGGGACTGAGTAATGTGATGAGTTACTGGATCGTTGGATTGAAAATTGTTATGATGCTCTAAACTTAGCTAGTTACGGAGCGAATCTGGTTCATATAAATTCAATTCAAGCTCTACCAACTTCGGGTTAACTGGTGGGTTTCGGGTGAAACTTATAGAGGCATCGCATTACTCTTGATACATATATTAAATCGTCGGCTATGAGACCTGGCTAATTGGATGTTTCCTGAAAGTCCGCGTGACTTTATGTATATATATATATATATATATATATATATATATATATATATATATATATATATATATATATATATATATATATATATATCTTGTCTACCTAGAAAAAAAGAGAAACATTTCGACCTTATATTGAGATGTGCATTGATGGACTATAGTAACGAGTGGCATAAAGACAATCTGCGTTATGTCCCCTACCACTTTTAAATTTCTTTTGCTACCGTAACGAGGGAATGGTATATTTACTGCACTGTATAAACTTACCTCGATTTGAGGATTGATAATAGTGCCTTTGAATTGATCTATTTCAGATTTAAACTCATGATACGCAGTCTATATACTCTGAATTTCACCTTTGCAGACGATCTTTGCACATTGGCTGACAACGTTCGTAATTTTGAGTCATTTTTATACCAAATACGTGTATTATGCAGAAGTTTTGATGTAGTTATATGTACATCCAAAACACAGATGTTAAATAACCTATACTTGATGTCACAGTAAACACTAAGATGATATATTCCATATCGGGGTAGTTAAATTCGTGATGAGAATCATCTAGATACTTAAATTTACTCACAAGTTGCAAAAGCAGCGGCGTCATTCGGAAAACTAAGAACACGAGTCTGTGACACGCACACTACAATTTAACGCTAAAATCGAGCAGTCGTTTCATCCATCCTGCTTCATGCCTCTAACGGCTGGTATCTCAGTAGGTATAGCATTAAGCGTCTCTATGCCTTTGACGTGAAATATCTACGCATAATTCTTCACAAAAGCTAGCAGGACTGAGTCCTAAACTCAAAACTTTTGTGTTTAAAAATATTGATTTAAAAACTAGTTCGTTAATTCATAGTTAAACAAAATAGTTTATATAATTTTCATTACATTTGTTTAAATTACTGCTTTTAAATTAAATTTTAACCAAAACAAAATTATGTAAACGAACACGATACCAAAAAAAATAAAACAAAAAAAACGATACCAGACCAATAAGCATCGGATCATTTCAAACATACCAAAGTTTTATTGTTTTGTTTACACCTTACGGATTAAACAGCAAAATAGGTCAAAACTAAAACGGAACAATGCAATGTATACATTACAGGGAATCGGACAAATATATGTACGCAATAGTGAGTAGAAATGTTTTACTCAAATGGAAAAGAAACAGCAATCGTTTTAATTTTTGCTCAGTAATCTAATTGTTAATAGTCGTAGGCACATTTAAACTAAATTTCTCCCTCATTGGAGTGTATCACAACAGATAGTGATTAAAATAAAAAAAATGAAATTTTAAAAAATTCACTTTTAATTACATTATAATATGAAAACTGCTTCGAATTTTGATACTTGTAAGCTAAAAATTTTATATGTCACCTCTGAACTCTAAGAAATTATGTTATTCTCACTTGAGAAATACAAACTCTAAAAGTGAATTTCTCCAACCAGATAAAATAAATGTAATAGATGGGCTTAAATTGTTAACAGAAAGATTACTCAAACTATACCTGTCAAGTTTCATGCCATACAAATATTTCATTACCGAAAATTTCTAGGCTAATTTTCTAATGATATACTAAAAAAACATAACTAATAAATTATTTTTGAATGTGGGAATTTATACCCATTAAATTATGGTCGTAAGATAAGTTCAGGACAACTTGAAATTAAATGACTCTATTAAAGTTAATTATGAGTGCTGTCTAAAATGAAAATGTTTATGTTGCGTTGTGTCGACGGTATTATAAAGGTAATTTTAGGAAGAAATTATAAAGTAATTTTTTAGTTATTAGTAAAAAATTACCTACTAAATAGTGCCAATATTGTGGTACACTGTACTCCAAATTCATTAATCATTAATCAATGGACTTAACGAATGTAGAATTTAACCTTTGTTGATCTTACCGATCGTAGTCCGTAGTCTGTATAGTATCCTGCAAAGCGCTATTGGAATTGTAGTCTGGTAGGAGGATATGCATCTTCTAGATAATGTTTGATATTAAGTTCACAATATAATTAGCCTTTTATTAGCAATATTATTATAATTGAAAGCATTTTCTCGTTTCTATGTGTGTTTATTGAATTTGAGTTCCAACTTTTAATCACAAAAATTACGGATTAGTTACAAAAATGTATTGTTATCGTCCAAAGATGAATAAAGTTTTAAATATGAAGTAAATTAATTCGAAAACAGCAAAGTGAGCAAAATATTTTCTCGGCACATCTATTTTCCCATTTCAATCTTAATCTTAACAATAACAGTGATAATTTATATATCAATAAAATTTTCAACTGCGTTCAAAATATTATCTTCATTATTATTTTTTATTAGTCACGTCCTAAAATTTTATCTACGTATAACAGGTCACAGGTATATTAATTTTGACATACGCATAAGTTTTACGGTTAACTTCCGATATAAGTAATGATGATAGGCCTTGTTTAAGTATATATATATATATATATATATATATATATATATATACATATATATATATATATATATATATATATATATATATATACCTTAAAGTGGGATTATGACACATTTGAAGATCATAAACCACGTGAATTCGACGTTAGTTATAATGTAATTTTGTTTGTTATTTCGAAATAAATATTTCATTTTATTTTTGTATTGAAGTTTTAATTTTTAATATTTTCGAAAATAACTATTTCTATATACGTATTTGTGAAATTAAAACCTGTATAAGTGATATATGTGGCAAGAAACTGAAAATATGTGCTTTAATAGTTACAATAACTTAAATAAAAAATCATAACATATATATGACTGTAAATATAAACTTACTCCACGATCTTCCAAAACTTCGCACAAAAAGTGTTCAAGGTAAGGTCGAAGCAAATAAGGAAAAGGCGATTATGAATGTTAGAATGTTCCATGGGGGATAAAATATAACTTTACTCGCATTTAGTTATAAGATGTAATTAAGTTGTAATGAAATTATGAGAACAAATGTAGAAAAGCACTTTTGATGCGTTAGTTATGATATAATGAATGAACTTAGTTGAAGGATATTCTAGCGTAAGGCTTAATGTCCACGTAAATATTATATATTATTAAGTTGTAGTTACTACAAAGGAATGGATAAACTTAACAATCGGGAGTCTACAATCCAAGTACAAGATAAGTACCATCGCCACTACAGGGTGTAGTATAATATTTTTTACGTAAGTTCAGAAAGAGTGAAGATCTAACTTTTCCAAATTCCTGCCGGTCAAAAACCTTCTGTACACACTTCATGTATTTTAACACATTTATAACAGAAGACTGTAATGAAGTGGTTTCAAAGAGAATGACTATTTTATTAAATATTTTCAGTCGGAAGAAGGGTAAAAAATACTAGGAAGATACATTTTAGTTATTTATTTGTGGCCGTGGGTAATGGGAAAAGTGTGTTAATTTCCGGAATTCATTTGATATATTAGAGACCTAATAATGATATACAATATAATATTATTGTTTCAAGTGCAATATAGCATTATTGGTAAGCATGATGAGCTATGAAAAAATTTCAAACGAGGAAAAATATGTTTTATTAATGAAAATGAACGAGTTTATGTGCATTAAAGCAGGTTAATTGCTATAATTGAGACCTATTAATCCACTGTGAATTTTTGTTGTTAATAGATGGCATATATTTTTAAAAGTTCTTTATATAAAATTACCGTCACGTAACTATAGTAAACTGAATGCTCAAACTAACACTCAAGTATGTTTTGTTAACATTTCTTATAAAAAAATTTGAATCGAATACACACATGGAGATTTAAGTGCTCTTATATATATCTCTTATATATATATATATATATATATATATATATATATATATATATATATATATATATATATATATATATATACTTCAAAAAACTCTGTAAAACTTTTCATATTATTGAACGGCGAGGATTCTAATGATATTATTTAAAATACGGATATGGTGATACTTGTCAGAAAACACTACACAGTATATATAATAGTATATAATTATACAGTTGACGCAGATTCGGAAACTATCAAGATTCGTATACTCTCTCTGTTTCCATTTGATATCTGCATGTATAGAAGAGTGTATTAGAATCTCACAGCATGTTTTAAAACCATAGAATAAATGTATCTCCGCAGGTATTGGACAAAGTATAACCTACATTACGCTGATAAGACTACTCTTCTTAGGTCTCCTGAAAACTGGTTTTAATGCCTGGAATCCATCAGCTTTAAATGTGGCCTTACTAATAATGCATAGAAGACTCTAAGTATGATGTTGATAGGGATAAATTCAATAACCAGGAAAGCTGGATCGTAATAAGTTACAAACTTGTTCAGATTTGTATCAATGTGGGTTTCAGTATTTCGAACATTGTGTGAAAGCAAAAAGGAACACGACGGCTTGATGCTACAATTAGGGGATCGTAGATTTATATAAATCTGAAAAAAAACTTGCTTAACCAAAATTACAAAGGTTTAACTAATGAATTGCTTCGTCTTCCCTATTTTTGAAACTTAAACTGTTCAACTGCAAATCGGATGGAAATTAAGGCACTTGTTTATAGCGTTGACATTATTTACTAACGAGTTTCAGATAGCCCATCATTTAAATAACTCTACCTTTAGAAACATTTAGATTGAAGGACAAAGGAATTAAATGTACTTATTTTCATATTTAAATTCTCGTCTACTATGAAAATAAGTATAATTAATTTTTTTGTTCACATCACGCGTAAAGGGGACTGCATGAAGCGGTTTGTAATTTATAAGCAGATGGACGTGACATAAGGATTACCATGGTAGAAATATGGAAGCTCATAAAATCATTGAGTAATAAACCTAATTTAACCAAAAAGCTATGTGGAGAGTATTGGAAAACCACTACCTTATCGAGCCGTTAAAATCCATGACTCCTACCTCTAAGACGAGTGTATAGATTGAGAAGAGGAATATTTATACAATTTCTTCAATAATATGAATCAGTATGTTGATGCAAGAAGTCACTGCTTTTTACTAATTATATTCTTATCTCCGAAATTAAAATTACTGAACCGTCAAAGATGAAATTTCTCAAAATGTTTGCCTCAAAACAATGGCACAATTTTTTTGTAATTTTATGATCTTAAATATATCGTATAACATATTCTAAAAGTATATTATGGGATTGTCAGATTTTTTCAGGAAAAATTTAATGAAATAAACGATTTTGTCGTTATTTGTAAGAATTTACAAAAACAGATGTCAAATTTATAGAAACAGATGTAAAAGAACACAAATAATATAAAATGTAGAACGATGTCCAAAATTTCTCGATCGCTAAATAATCAGTCTCAAGAAATACACTTTTAAAACTTTTGAAGGTCTCATCCGCGGTAGTTTCTCTTTTCTTGCAGTGAAGAATTATCTTAGTCCGAATAATTTCATGTCCGGATTCCAAAATTATTTCCTATAATTACAATTTCTCCAAGAAATAAATTTGCATAACGATAAGTTTATACGCGAATGTTTAGTGGAACTGTAGTACTATGCAAGAGAAAATCAATCTTCGGGTTAGCTCAATCTAATAATTTTCACACACGTGATCTTTTCAGATTTTTCACACACGTGATCAAAAGTTATAAGGCATACTATTTTGGAGAGTCATGCTTTGCCCAGTGTATCCGATGACATATCAGGATTTATTGAAAGAAATGTTTTATTCCTTTTTAAAAGTCTTCTTTAAAGATTTTCGATTCCACTACGTTTGATAAAAATATTTCACCTTAGGGGTGACATATTTTGTTGGCAACACGAGAGAGAAAGTAATTAAAAAAATTTAAAATATTTGTTCCCCTATTTCCATTTGCTTCCATAATTTTTTTACACCTATTTACAAAATTTCCACACTTGTTTTATTAAAGAAGATTTACAAGGCTGTGTCATAAGGATGAACAGAAGGAACTTATAATTTTTTTCATGTATGTCTACATACATCACAGAATTATAAGGAGTCTATTTTTGACATTCGGCTATGGAACGTAGGAATTTAAAATGAAAACTAAATATTGTATTTAATTAAGAGGGAATTAAATCAAATAGTACCTAAGGGCTCCGAGTCAATAAATCTCAGCTTTGCGCGGCGGGTAAACCAAAAGATATCATTCGTATAATCATGATACAAAACAAAAAAATTACGTGCAAAATTAATTCAGTAGTATGTTTTATAAATAAAACAGAAGTTAAGGAAATTCGAATTTATTTTTAATAGCCACGCAGAAATTAATTTAAAACCAATACTTCCCTATTTTACAAAATCATTGTATACGAGAGTCAGTCTAGAATAATGAAGAAGAAAGGTGAATGAGATTCAAAGGAGATTATGAAAATTTGAGTAAAATCAACGAAATAGTTTTAAAATTAATAGGAACAGAAGATGGATTAACATTGCTGAATATAAATAGTAGAATAAATTAAGGAAAATTGTAAATGTAAAAAGAAGTTAGTTGAAAAAGAGAAAGAAGAAACCTGAACGAATTTTTAGAAAAAAATCCAACGAATGATAACATAGAGAGTCATTAGAGTAAAAGAGATGAGAATGGTAAAAATAAAGCTGAAGGGCATAGAGCGAACAGGAAAGAGAAAAATGACTTACGGTTATAGGATTAAACACAATTTGAACGTATTTATTTTTAGTTTTACTGATTGATAGATTTAAATATAGAACAAAAATATGTCTATAAGAGACTTGGTGTAAGGGAAATAGAAACAGGTATTTGTAATATTTTAGGTCTATATATTAATATAGTGCTGTTATTTATATAAAATTTTATTTACTTCATTAATGAAATCACTAACGAGCAGATAATATTTCCGTTATTAGTATCAGTGTTGAATTTTAGGCTTACTAATACTTTTATGTCTTCTTTATTCTATTTCGTGCACTAAAATTATATTGAGCTTCCACATGCTGCATGCAGCGAACCCCAAAATGTGTGTTTTGCATGGACATTACCTCCAGCGGCGAAACGATTACCCAAAGATATTAAGAAAGTGACGAAATTGTCTTTTTTAATAGCGTATTTGTGTGAACAATATAGAGCAGTTACAGTAAGCACGCCATAAGTGTCATTGACTACTATACTTCTTGCTTGGATATGTCATGGCATTAAGATGTGGATTCGTATTGTATAATATTTATTTTTATGAATACTTTTATGTATCATTTATATGATAGATGCTATAATTTTCTATGACAAGATGGTGTTCATCTGTTAAGAAAGTTTCAGATGTAGGCATTGAGTCAATGATAGAGTTGTTTAAAAATATTTTTACTTTTCTAATTATGGTGTCCCTTTGGCGTTCCATAAGCCGATAATTTGGTTCATAATGCCCTGAATTCGTCCTTTTACCTCACTTATTACGTTTATTTTCATGTTTTTGTCGTGTTAAACGTGCTTTTAGCATTTGTTTTTGTCGCGTTGGTATAACATACATTCGTCGTTGGGCTTGTGATTGATTTAAAAATCTTGTGCAGTTAACTTTTTTGTCCAAGTAGGGGAAATTTTATTTTCTTAGCTCCTTATAGAATGCAACGGCTTTATAGTTTGTTGGATAATTCCCATTACACAGGATACATTTAACTCCATCAGAGTAAACATTTCTGGGGCAATTTTAGTGTCAAGTGGCATTCTGCGCATTTCGCACATTTGGCTGACGGTGGCAATATCTGCGTGTCATATAATTGTCAATTAGCGCAAAGTAGATTTCACATTTGGGTCGACGCGCTTCAATTTTTTTGTTATTCAGGTATCAGATCTATGAAAAACAAGGGAAGTGGTTTTTGGATGTCCTATCTTTTATGTTCCAGATGATTGCAACTTCATGTTCTAATTCTTTAACAGCATTTTTAGGTCAGCTCTGTTGATAGAATTGTGAATATTTTTGAGAACTAGTTGGAAGCTTCTCTCTTCTTCTGGGTTGAATGTACAAAATTCCGTTTTCATTTTTTTGAGTTCCTTAATAAATGTTGAGTAAGCTCGTGAAGTCTTTGGAAGTCTTTGGATGGTCTTGACTTCTTTCGCCCGAAAAATTTTAATTTTATACTCATCTTTCACAGTGTTATTTAGTAACTTAGTTTTATTTTTCTTTTTTTAGTTTTATATTTTTTGCAAGTAGATTTACAGTAAATTCTTTTGCACGTCAATATTTTTTCCTACCAGCACTTCGACGTAACTGGCCTGCTGAGAAGAAGCGCCGCAACAAACTCAACAGTAAGCCTTTTTTCAAAAGGTTAATGTTACAAAAATCTTAAAATGTGCAGGAGAGCTAATTAAAGTGTTCACAAATTTTTATCATTCAAATAATCTACTACTTTGTAATAACCCTTTTTCATCAGCTGACGTTTGATAGTCAATCTAAATTTAGGCAAAGTTAAGTCGATAAAGCTTTGTGGAAGCTTATTAAACATTTTTATGCTTAATCCAATAAAACAATTACCAGTCTTATGCAGTCTGAGACTTGGAACGGCAAGTCTATGCTTATTTCTGGTGTTGAAGCTATGAGTGTCTGAATTTTTAAGAAAAACATCATAGTTTTTACGTACATAAACAATGCAATCATATATGTACTGCGATGCCACTGTTAGTATGTTAATTTCCTTAAACAATTCTTTTATCGAGTCGCGTGGTCTAAGGCTGCATATTGCACGAATAGCTCTTTTTTGGAGTACAAAAATGGTCTGAATATCGGCAGCAGAGCCCCACAACAGTAGACCATACGACATTACGCTATGAAAATAGCTGAAATAAACTAATCTCGCCGTCCCAACGTCAGTGAGCTGCCTAATTTTCCTAACTGCATACGCAGCTGAACTAAGTCTTCCTGCCAAGGCCACAATATGGGGTCCCCATTGCAGTTTGGAATCTATAGTAATTCCAAGGAAGGTAGTGGAATTGACTGCTTCTATAGGTTCTTTATTCATATTAATGCAAGTATTGACCTGCCTTACGTTAGGCATACTAAATTTAAGACATTTTGTTTTCTTTGAATTGAGCAAGAGATTGTTAGCAGTGAACCAATGTAGGACTTGAGAAAGAGCATCATTTACTTCGTCAAGGACTTCTTTGCGTCTGTCGACTTTAAAAATCAAAGAAGTGTCATCAGCAAACAATACTATCTCACAGAGGTCTTTAGTAAAGTACGGCAGGTCATTTATGTATATTAAGAACAACAATGGGCCCAATATCGAGCCCTGGGGCACTCCCATTTGAAGGTGAGGGCCAGAAGAAAAAGTGCCATTAATATTGACTTTTTGAATTTGACCTGAAAGATACGATTCTGTAAGGTTAAGCGAGTTATTTGAGACACCATAATGTCTTAGCTTTACTAATAAAGTCTGATGATCGACACAATCAAAAGCTTTGGACAAATCACAAAATATACCTATTGCATCCTGCTTATTCTCCCATGCATCAAATATGTGTTTCATAAGTGCAACCCCTGCATCAGTTGTACATTTGTTTTTGGTGAAACCAAATTGTTTTTCATGTAATAACCTGTTACTATTAAAGTGTAACCGTAACTGGTGAAATATAATTTTTTCAAAGATTTTACTCAAGGCCGGCAGAATTGAAATGGGGCGAAAGTTGGATGGATCCCTCTTATCGCCCGCTTTAAAAAGTGGAATTATTTTGCTATATTTCATTAAATCAGGAAACTGGCCTTCATCAATACATTTATTAAAAATAACAGCTAAGTGAGGTGAAATTATATGTATTATTGTTTTAAGAAGGTCAGTTGAAATACCCCATAAATCCTTAGTTTTCTTGACGTTTAGTTCTTTAAATGTTTTAAAAATGTCAAGAGGGGTTATGTAGTTGAACTTAAAAGAGGTTTTGTACTCTTCAACACTTGACTCAATTAGAGATTTTGCAAGATGAGCACTAGATTTTAATTGTTTAGTGGTTTCAACTGCAATATTTGAAAAGAAAGATTCAAAAACATTTGCTACCTCCTTATCTGTTTTTACAATGTTATTTTTTATTTGTAAACAGAATTCTTTATCTTGTGATTTTACTTTGCAAGTCTCTTTATTAATAATATTCCAAGTTGCTTTAATTTTACTCTTGGAATTGTTAATTTTGTTGCGCAAGAAAATAGATTTGGCAGTATCGCACACCTTCTTAAATAATTTAGAATATTTCTTGACATATTCAATAATTTTTGGATCGTTAGTGTTTGATTGTAAATCATACAGTTCATAAAGTTTATTTCTATTTCTATGAATGCCTGGAGATGCCCAGTCACTAAACTTTCCTTTAAATTGATTTATTGTTATTTTCTTTTCGGTAAAAACAAAATTAAATTCAGTTTTTATTAATCCAAAAAGGTTCCCATACCAGTCATCTACACTTTTGTTCTGATGAAATGGTAATTTATTAATTTTCTGATCAATATTACATTTGAAACTTTCAACACGATTTTGAGTAACCGGTCTGCAATTTATAGTTAACTTGGTGTTAACATGATGGTGCTCAAATTTCGCCACCTGACCGGTATGGTCAGATTGTAGACAATTTATAATTGACTTATTCGGTAAGTTAGCATTTTCATAGAAAATATTATCTAAGCAGGTAGCTATAGTGGCTGTAATTCTAGATGATTCTATGAAAAGAGGAAATAAATTAAATGATCTGAAAAGGTTTAAAAATCTGACAGTGTTCTGTGAATTATCTAAAATATTCAAGTTAAAATCACCGCAAACTACTACCTTCTTATTTTAATTCCAAAGTTTTTTTAATACTTCTTCCATAATGTTTTCAAATAGTATGTAATCAGACGACGGAGGTCTATACGTACATACTATTATAAATTGCTCTAACTCTGCACACGCTAATTCTATTGTTCGTTCAGTAGACAGTGCTACTATATCTTTACGTTCTTTCGATTTAAACTTATTATGTAAAAGTATGAGCGAGCCACCCCGAAGAGTTAGTTCGTTCATAAGAAAGTCGGTTTCTTATGAACGAACTAACCAATTTATAATTGTCAATACAAATTAAAAATTCATGTTGTTTCAACCAATGCTCAGTTAAACATAAGACATGCACATCCATACAGTCTAGGAATATTCCTACTTCTAGCTCCTTGCCAGGTAAGCCTTGTATATTTTGATGAACTAAATTAAAATAAAAATAACTGTTAATCTTATCCTTTATCAAAGAAATGCAAGAGATGTCCTCTTTTGTCTTAATATCTAATTTAAATTATTTGGACAAATATCCAAAGTCTGACTAATATGCATATCTTGTCCACTGGTCTGCTCAATAGAAGTAGACTGGTTAGCCAAATTTTTGGCTGAATTTGTAAATAAATAGGATAGCGAAATTGCTATCTGTCGCTTAAAATAATAAGGTAGATAACATTTATCTTTAGTCGCATATAAATTAATATTCATTAATTTGTTTATGTCAATTATATGAATGAAATTATTATTTGTAAAAGTCACAGTATCAAATGTCAAATTCAATCTATATCTGTGGTCATTTTCTTTTTCTGCTTGTGGAACATTTTTTAAGTAAGGTAGCGTAAACAAAATAATATTTTTCACATTTAATGTACAAAGATTATCTACATGAGTAATTAATTTCTTTTTTTTCACATTACCCCTATTTCCAATCAATATTATGAGGGTGGTATTGGGAACAAAATTAAATTCAAGTATTTTATCAATTATGTCACAGTATGAAGCTCCCGGCATACAGTGATTAACTACTGGGCAATTCATATAAGTACTCAATAACTGGCCCATGTTTTTTCCAATGTCGTCACTAAACATTATTATTGGATTACTACAATTTTTCCTTGAAATATTATTTGACGACAAATTATGAGGAGTACGGGGTTCACATTCCGGACTAGCATTTAATGTGCACGAAGTTCTATCCGAGTTAACATTGTTTAAGCTAGGGCTACTTCCGAGTGCCTTAATGGCCAAAATGTATTCCCTATACTCACTCTTTGTGCGTTCATACCTAGTAGTCATTATCTCTAGGCGTTCCTTAAGTCTACACATTTGAGACTGAACTGACTGTACATACCTCTCGTGGTCAATTATTTTATTTTCCAACAAGACTGTACAACTTCATTACCTAACCTAATTCTTTCTTTTATATTCTGACAATTTTTAAAGAATTGTTTTTGTTTTTTAATTAGCTTTTGCGTCTTCTTAATATACCTATTGATTTTAACATATTTTTTAAACTTGTTTTTGCTGCACTTAACAGTTCCTTCAGGGTGGATGGTATTTTCTGTGACTTCTTTTGTCAAATCAATTACCTCTGAAGATAAATCAAATGCAGCAGAAATGTTGCTGGGAGCACTTCCAACTAACTCGCTAAAAAGACTCTGGTTTTGGTTAATTAACGCTTCCGTCTTCTCCGATCCCATGTGCGAAATTTGGTGCTGTGCTTCCTGGAGTTCATGCTCCAACATTGTGATACGTCGGAGGCCTCGCACAAAGTCGTCACTGCACTCGCCGAATCCATCAACGATGTCTTGTAATCTGTCCCGATCGTCTATAACTGATACGTACTGTGTATGTAATTCAAACATTTCTTTTTTTAACAATGTGTTTCTACTATAAATATCTAGCATTACTTTTTCATTGTCATCCCTTTCTGATTGTAAATGTTCAATCGACTCCTTGGCTGCCCTTAATTCCTTCAAAGCCAAATCGAGTTGACGAGCCAAGGCACCGCGAGTGTTCATCTCGATATTGAGTTATTATTCTGAACGTAAATAATGATATCCAAGGCGCCGATTAAGAACAAGATTATAACCTCTATTCTATTGTTTTCGAACGGAGTAAGTGTTTGATAATCCAAAAACAAAAAACAAAAAAGAGAAAAAGACAGGAAAGGGTATGTATGAGTGTCCTGATTTCGAACCCGATGCGCCTCTGCCGCGGCTCTGTGCACTATCCGCTGCGCCACTAACACGGCATGCGAAGTTGCAAAACAGCAGCTGGCCTAGCGTCACAGGAATATAGTTAAAATAACAGCGATGTCCGCAACAGAGTTATTATTGAACATACAATTGTTACAATTTTTAAAATACCCACTTTTACGTTAATTTTCGATTGTCACTAAGCCGCACTAAGATAAAATCTATATTCTATTTTATATATCACTGCGTTACAATTATTTAAATGTTTTAAGTCAAAAACTAAGTAATCTTAAAAACAAAAACTTGACATTTATTTATTCAAAAATTTTAACGATAGAATACTTCTTGTCCGTCACATGATTTTGTAGAACGTTTGTAATTATGGTAATTATGGTTGCTATTTTATTTTATGTAAGAAAGCGCACTAATTATTTACACTTTCGGTTCGAATATAATAATTCAAATAATATTTTCTCTTTTCGAATCGAATTGCTCGCGCGGCATACACGACATTTGCGTACGGAGGTATATTAATAACTGTCTGTTGGGTATTCCTGTCGAGGACGGTCGCTAACAGCTAGACTAACCCTCCAGTCACTCGTCCTCTCGACACATATCACACCGTAGGAGTGGAGGTTTTCTCATAGAGGCATCATATCCCAAGACCGAAATAACATAACCCAAGTGGTGAAACTCAAGTTCCTGGTTTTCCGTACAGTCTGGAGTAGCCTCTTGGGCCACATATTGGTTTTACTTTCGGGGTTGTCTCCTCTAGCTAGATGTTGAGTTAAGAGCAGATATATGTGTGTATATATATATATATATATATATATATATATATATATATATATATATATATATATATATTACCTGACATTTTACAGAAAAGGAAGAAAAATATAAATAGTAAATCCATTATCTAACGGAGTTCCCAGCAAAAAATGAAGGCTGAATGCAAAGTTTAGGTATACATGGCAAAAATAAAGACGTCAATATAGATGTAAAACTGAGGTAGTTACAAATCATATAGTTTGGGTTAAAACACATTTTCCCGCGAAAATTTTATCCGGAGGAGGACTAAACACTTAAAATTTGTAACTAATTAAAATTACTTATGATCAACCAATTCTTCTTTACGAGATCATGGCTATTTATATTTTAATTAGGTTTTTTTGTTCAAGTATAAATAACATGTATAAGTAACATATATTGCACGAAAGGTTATACAGGTTCGATATGTTCATCGTTATGTTTTAAGGTTAATCGGCACAGATTATCCATCGAAGCGCCAGGTTGTTCGTATTTTTGGCTTATGAAAACTAAAGCATATCATCCATATATGGGTTTTTGGAAAACAGTGTGCCATGTGTTTTGCTTGTAAAGTAACTTTATATTACCAATACTTAGATTGTTTTCATTCGATGCACTTACCATTCTGACATCACGTCACCCACAAAATGATTTCTTCTTCACCTTATAATAGCTCTAGACTATTAGAGGTATGACTCTAGACTATTAGAGGCATGCAAATATAGAATAGTAACAACAATCCGAAAATACATAGATCTATTAACAGTTCTATTAAGAACACTACCAAAAATGTCATTAGTTTTTTTAAAGAACTACTTATTTTTTTCTACCAACTTTTATGTAGTTTATTTCATGAAACTGTTGATTACAACATTTAATAAGGAAACTGAAAATTGATCTCTCTTTAAACTACCCAACTTTTGAATCTTTAAAATCTTAAATTTGAAAATTTCAACTTAGCAAATTACATTTAAAACAATAAACATGGATTTGTTTGTAAAAAAAAACTTCTCTTTTGTTTGTAGTTATGTTCTTATTTACCGAAATAAAATTAATGATATTTCATATGTGAACTAAAGACAATAAATCCATAAATAATATAAATATAGTTCTTTGTTTCTTACATCATCAGCGTTTTAGAGCAATGATATTTAGATATTTTGTTTGCGCCACTCTAAAGAGACAACGCAGGCATGACTGGAGAGGAGGATCATTGCGCATGTTTACTTGCTTACCTTACTTATCTTAACATCCTATTTGGATTTTGAGCTTAAAAAACTTATTATATTTATACTGTGTTTATATTTTACGCATATTTTAAAGGTAATTTTTCAACTTATTTGCCTAGATATAAAGGACCGTAACCGATACCGTGACAGGACATAAACAATTCAATCCTCGAATATGGAGAATCTGTTAACAGGATTAGATTAGTTGGGAAGAGAAATGCTTATCTTTTCTTCTTTATTCCAACTTCTTTTTATCTCTACCTAATTTATACCATAATTATACTCAACAAAGTATGCGAATTGTGCACATCTCTACCTCTTATTTAAATTCATTATTTTATTATCTCACCTACACCTTGACTTACTAGAATTTCATTAAGTTAGTGTCCAATAAATAATTTATTCAGGTTTATATGAGACAGCAATTGTTTTAGGTAAAATATCCTCTATAGTCGTAATAGCTAATTTGTAGTTACATAAATTTTTATTAGTTGCATTTATTATATTCGCATCCTAAAAATATAATTTGTTTTTCTCTCATTTGCAATTTATGTCGTCCACGATTCTAGATTGTAGCCACGCCGTTTAAATTATATTTACTTGCACTCAATTTGAAATTATTGTGCGCTCTGGAATATCGATCGCCGGCGATCTTAAAAGGTTATTGGTGTTCTGTTTTATGGGAAAAGCATTCGCATCCCTTTTCTGCACGATTGTTGGTTAAATGAATTCTTATGTTTGAATTATTAATTACTATTTTTATAACTAGTTCAAAATTTAGTCGGACTCAACAATGAGTATGGGTAAAATAGACGATGAACTTTGAATTGATGAGGAGAAAATTTATTGAAGTTTCGTTTAAAAAACTCGGTGTTTAAAAAGCCGCTTAGCCAAAGTTGAAGAATATATAACTTCTATATAAAGTATAACGCCTCAAAATTTATCAAATTTGCAATGTACTGAAGTTACGCAAAAATACTTTGACAGAAACCAAATACGGAGAATTTGATGAACAAATTTATATAATACTTATTAATGAACAAATTTTGCAACGAGATTCTATTGGATCGTTTTTTTTTTTTAATTTGCCATCTATTATCCAAGAAATCATTAAAACTTCTCCGAAGTTAACGCCCAAAAATGATAACATATATTTTAAAAATTTGTAAATTTATGATAGAAGTTGTTTACTTAAAATTTCAATACCTAAGCTTAACAACAATCATCTTACGTGGTTGAAGTTAAGGAACACATTTAACTCGATAATGAAATGAAATCGATCAATGCTGGCAATAATAAATACTAACATTTAAGTTCGTTTTTGGAGGAATAACTAAGGGAGGCACTTAAATTTATTTCACAGCAAATATTTACAAAATTGCTTGAGATTTCTTCTCAAGAACGATATTACAATGGCACTAAGCTTATAAATTATTAATTAAATTTATTTTTTGGCATTGAAACTCGTAAGCATGAATGTCATAGAAACTTTTATTTCATTATAAAACACACTACAAAAAATCGAGGGCTTTAAATGTATTAGATCAATGCACGGCCAAATAGGATACATTGTTTATATTTGCGAGATAGACTAAATAAGATATTATGAGTCTCTCGAAGCGTGACAAATTTAAAGACATGAAAGATTTCCTTGTTTAAACAATTTCGCAATGTTTATATGTAGCCGCATCAATCTATTTGAAACAATGTAAATTAGTGAAAATAGTAGCGAAAACGACTTGAATCAAGATTATTTGAGCAAAAAGTAAAGACAGTGTGCGAACAAAATTATCTACGAAATGTTTTTGATCATTAAAGGAAAGTAAAATCAGTGGCAGTAAACCTGATTATCTATTATGTAAAGAAGGGCGAAGAATATCCAAATACTCTAATTTTAATGCTTTAAATCCTGGAAAATAAGTAGCAAAGCTTTTAAGCTAAAAGTATGCTTGAATTGTCTACAATATTGACAGAAGTTTAGTATCGTTTTTCTGAACATAAAGATAACACTTTATTACGTGTAAAGAATTCTACATTGAATGATACAAGTAACTTACCAGTATAGGGTTTAAATATTGCATCTTCATATTGTTGTAAATAGAAATACTTATTTGTGCTGCATTGGTCAATCATTTGTGATAATACAAATGATAAATCTTGCCTCCCTTCTACATTAATCGGTGCAGTTAGTAAATCTTCCATAGAACTGAAAATTTGACAGCGAATTGAGTTTTATTTCAGTTGATGCGAAATGTTTGTACTATAGGAATAAGTAAATTCAAAGTGTATATTTCAGAAGTTTGTGGCGATAATGTACGTTCTTTAATTAATACATATAAAATTAATGTAAAATTCATACCCAAAACCTTGCTAGCCAAATTTTTCAGTCGACTTTCATCATTGCCACTAACAAATTTGATCCAAATTACGTCCCCAAAATTTAGTGAGCCGAACTCTTATACTATATTCCTATGACTAAGGCGCTGACATTCTGTTAGGAACGGATGTGTTTTACGAAATTTTGAATCCTTGACGAGATTATTAGAGCAATTTTCTAAAATTCAAAACTTGGCTGGTTAGTAGATGTAGCGGTAAGTAGCAGCATAAAATCTCCAGACTAATTTTAGCAAGGCAGAGTTATCTAATTCTAAGATTCATAAATGAGAACATTTCATTAGTAATACTAAATGCTAAAGGGGAGAATATTTTTATTTTTAATATCGTTATGTTATACGAAACATTCGGTGAATTATACTTTAAGATTATAAGTAAATTTTCAAATTTGTTAAAAAAAATAAGTAAAGGTATAAACATTAAACTCGAGTAAAACAATTAAAAATAAAAAAGAAAAGAACAACTAACGAAACATACATAACCTTAATAATAATCAAATTGTCAATGTTGAAAAATTTTCGAGTTCGAGTGAAACCATTAAAATAATTTTCTTGCATAAAAAAATTTTTAATAATTTTAAAGGAGGGAAAATTAAACTAAATGAACCTTATTCATTTACGAGTTTTGTGATACTGAAATATAAATAATTAAATTATTTCAACGAGATTTCTTCTCAAATGCCTTACGTTATATGCATTCTTACTTAGTAAGAATGTATAATATATATATGTATATATACATAAAGACTCAGATTAAAACGAATCTCTACTGAGTGGAAAGATGACCTGGTGAAACTTGCGGGAAGCCGTTGTATGCAAGCATTTATGGAAACTAATATTTATAGAAATCTGTGAACAAGGCCCGTGTTCAGCATTGGTCATCTTTCAGCTGATGGTGATGATGACATTTATTATGCTTTCAACGGAAAAAAAAGAAACTGTGTTATTGTTTTTAATATCTAGGCATTTTATAGGTTTGAACATTTCTTCATGTACTTAAGCCAAATCGTCTATCCTTAGGTCAAATCGTAAATAAATATATCGTAATATTAATGGATAAAGATTTTGTCCGTATAATGCTTTTAAGATGCTACACCTTTTAAGATGCTATAGTTTCGATTCAGATTGTACTACACTTCTATATAAATATCATAGATAGACGAGTTTAAACAGAAAAATAAAAAGCATTAACGGTTCCATTATAATTGTAGTTGATTGATAACACATGTCTGTCAAATGTAATTGTGAATTGATAACTTTTATTACAAGAATGTGTTAACAATATTATCTTTTTTTAGTTTTAAAGATCTCTAGGTTAATAAAAAGATAAGTCAGATTAAGCATGACAACAATGAAATAATTAAATATTTGTCCTTAAAGAGGATAACCTCTTTAATGTTACAAGTAGTGTAACTATATTTATTTTTACAAGAAGAAAATCATCGTCAGTCAATCCATTTGTTTATCTATATATTTGTTTTTTAGATTTTCATTCCCATTTACTGTTCGCATTTAAATATCAAAGGGTAATGCTCACCAAACATTAGCATCGGTTATATTAGAGGGATCTACATTGGATGAAAAGGTTTGCATTGAAGGATACTAAGTATAAGATGTAAAGGTTTGCATTAAGGGACAATTATATGTAGATTTAAATAGACATACATATATATTTCTGAGCAACCCACGGGAGTTGAAATATTATTCAAAGTATAAAGGATAACTTATAAGAAAAACACAAGAACAATGTTTTGAATCATCAAGGTAATATTTTAGTCAAATCACTAGATGCACCATTCTGTATTATCAATAACTACTAATAAAGAAAGTTATGTCCTAACATTTTTATACAGAAAAATATTTATAAAAGTTTTCTATGAAATAAAATTATAAATGAGACATTGTTAATATAATTAAATTAGCTAATATTTTGTTTAAAGGAGGCATATACTCATTACGAAAACTGAACCAATAAACTGATCAATTAAATAAAGTTGCAATTACAAATAATATTTTATCCACTTAAGGTGCTCTCGTTAACGAATTTGGACAATGACCAAATCAAATAAAAGGAAGACATGGTTTGTTTATTCGCCGTATGAGAATTTTAAAGAGCTTGTTCTTTACACCTATACTAAACAGGGAACATTAATTTGCAAGCATGTTGAGAGACAACATTTCTTCCTTTGTGAAAGTCGTACAACCGCCGTAGTGCCGTACTGATACCGGAGATATTTTTCCTACCATCGACAGAAAGTAATTAGAAAGTCGCCCGCTATCGACAGGAAGAGACAGCTACTAGTTATAAGTGTTATGAATATGAACTTGCGTCTAACTCAGCAAAAATGTGCGGTCATAATTACTTTGGCAGAGGTCGAATAAAGTAAAGAAAATAAAATAAATGATAAAGGTCTACGATAGCGGAATAAAATTATATTTCTTAAATAATAAATTATAATATAATTTAGGGTTACCGATACGATACTGAAAACTTTTAAAATTTTTTTCCGTATATTCTGAATTTTGTCAAAATTAATGGCGTATGGTGGATTCCAGACAAAAACCGCATATTTCAGTTTGAATATTATCGGAGCATTGCAGAAGATTAAATGTATTTCAACATTTTTAAAAGCTGTGTATTTTTAAATCAAAATCCAAGAATTCTCTAACCCTTAGACCTAGTCTGCTCAAAGTGAAAATTATTTTTGAAATTAATACCAAGATCACGCATTGTGTCCACTTTTTCGAGTGAGTGAGTGAGTTTTTGAGTGTCTTATTACTTATTTAATAATTACGGATACTAGTTTTTTTTTGTCTTTGCGAAAGTAGTTTCTTTACACTTTGAGTAATTTAAATGCAGTTGATTCTTTTCACGGTAAACATGCAATCTGTCGAGATCCACTTATATATTCGGTCATGGCCGTCTTTCACAATAGTAAGTAGTTTTAGATAATCTTCATTCATTAGAAACTCTCTTTCTTGAACAAATGCTGATATATGCGCAGTGGGCTCGAAAGTTGACTGAAGGTCAATAGAGCCTATATTAGGTTGCCATATATACAGATAATAAAATCACTCTCACTCCACCACTACTCGACTTATATTTCATGTGAGCTCTGTCCCTACGATGCACTTTGTATTTATTGTCAATAATTTTTTAATTTAATTTATTTAGTAACAAACACTTTTCTTTGCTCAAGATATTATAATATTTATTGGTAAATATATTTAAATATAATTCTTTCTGTTTTATTTTAATCCAAATTCCTATTTTTTAAATATTATTATTTTGGAATAAATCACAATTCAGTTACTTTCTACGAATTATTTTTAAAGATATTTATAGGAAGCCAGAAAGACATTCCTTAATTTTTGAAATATTGCAAATTACTTACTATTTAAAAGCAACACTCGCCAGCAACGGGTAAAGGTCATATAAAAATCTGTGGCATGTAAAGTATAATTAACGGTATATATTAACAATAAGAAATATGTCGATATTTAAAAAATAATTCGTAATATTGATAAATATAAGTACATATACAAATAATGACAATCACTATTTGAAAATATCTTATTAATTTTGTGTTTCCAAATACCTTATGTCCTCTGTTTACAAACCGTTAATAATAATAAATATACCAATTTAACCAGCAGAGATTCGTAGATTTTTTTAATCTGGCTTTTATTTTTGCAAGGAAAACTTTGTTCAATAACATGAGAGGCTCATTAACCTAGATACCCCGTTGACTTGCCCGCTATCTGCAGCAATTCAATGATGACATTTTACTGCACTGCTGCTGTGTTATCGCCACGAAAACGTCTTGTAGCTAGACGTCGCGTAGCTAGTGCACGATGATTTTACTTATACAGACGGATTATGCGCTCGAGTGCATATGTTATGTTACCTGCTCTCGTTCCACGGGGATTGGGATTTTTAATGTAGAACTTAAATTGTAAGCCATGTTTAGTTACAGTTTCTGAAAAACTTTGAAATTCTTGGTATAATGGTCTTTTTATTAGGTCTAAATCATCGTAGTTTCGTTTTACAAAACACTATTTCCGCGGCAAGTACGTTGTATTCTTTAAATATGTTGGTTATCTTTTCTTCTTAGAATTGTACATTACCATTTAATTATTTTTGAAATTTGTCCATACCACAATTATCATCAGTCAAAGTGAGAATTTAGTTCAGTACCAAACATTTACATGACCTGATATAAATAAAACTATCAATGTCTCTGGATGTTTCGAATTTGGAATCTATGTACCCGTTCAAAGTAGCAGTGTCAATAACTACGGCTCGGAATTCTGTCAAATATTCGATTCAATTCAAGATGACTGACATCGCCATGGTTCATATCATGATTTAGCCTGTTATTAGGTGATGGTGAATGTTTTACGCCAGAATTCTAATGATTGGTAAAGTGCATCTAGTAAATGATGCAAGTACGGCGGTGGGTGATACGAGGAATTGTGCATTTCCGATTTTCTCTTGTTGGCAGATAGCGGGCTTTGATAATTGCGTCTTAATATTGCGTGCATCTCTATTTCTCCCCATATACGGGAAGCAATTTAGAGCAGGCCTTTCACTAAAACCTATATGGAAGAGTGCGTTACGCGCCGAGTTATGAGTGCGATATGTATGCGGAGTAGTGTACAGTGGCTAGTAGTATATCGACGAGTATATACAAACAAGGTAATGTTTGTTTTGTAAAACGATTCATTTGCGTTAGACGGTTAGGTTAAAACTTAAAATCACACACATTTATATCAATATTTTAATAACTCTATCACTGATATTTTTTGAAATAATATATACAAAATCAGACCATATACACAAATGAAATTTTAGGAATTCTTTTATGCCTTTTTTTGACAGAAGTATTTATTTACTTTAACACGAGCTATCACACTTACGCCAGTACCACTGAGTATGACTGAGTTTGTTATTTGTTATGAAGTACCCTAAACAAGATGAAATTTACATTTCAAAACACCTTAAAATTTGATGTAACTCCTATAAAAAATGAAAATATTTATATAGGCAAAACGCAACAAATACAACCATTATTTGTAAGCAAACTATACATTTTGTCAACCTGGCAATGAGTTAATAGAATAAGTTATTTAGTGTGAACTTTTACATTTTCCCAACTACTTCTCCTGAACACAAGGGTGACAAATAAGTTGTGTGGGGTTTGCAAGTAATATCATTTCACAACTACCTACAAGCATAATGCAAGACATCGTTAATTCCCGGATAACATTATTTTGCTGGCACTTTTTTTGTGAGTAGAGACAAAAAGAGGTTAGAAAATGCCGTTATCTGCACCAAAACCTTTTCTATAATTTTAAACTCACACGTCACAAATTTAACTTGCATATCCCAATATGTAGTAACTTCTCTTCACTTTTTATGCACCTCCTCGTACATGTGAAATGGGAACCAATTTTTATTCATCCCACATCTCATAATGTACAATTGTTTATGCGTTTTAAAATTATTTTTGTCGCAGATATCAGATTTTTTTATACAGCAATCAGCTTACGGCTTAAGACACACAAATGTCCAATAATTATTTAGAACCAAATACAGTTTCCTATTGAATATGAATCTACTGTCAACGGAACCTGCATTGTCTTAATGAGGTCATTTATATTAAAGTCAAATTTGATTCACGATTGATGTTTCATCAGTATATAAAAGACTTAGCGAAAACATTTTTTTCGAAACCTTGAATTCGTGTTACAAAATTCAATGGATTTTTAGTGCGTATCATTGCTTACATTAGTATAATCTTCATTATGATTTGGAGCCCATACAAAACCAAATACGTGCGAACGTAAAGTTAAACCCACGCAAAAGGTTTTTCTAGGATATCGGTATGTATAACCGTTGCTTTCCCTTTCTATTCTATATCGATTTCCTCTTGCGTATGCTAGGTTTTTTTCTGCGCTGTTGTTGATATTTGCAACCAAGATATACTGTGTTTCGTAACTAAGGTACAATGTTAATCTTGACTAGTAAGATACACTGTGTTTGTGGAATTTATCTTCCAACTGTTGAAAGGTGCTATGATACTATGTACATTTTATTAAAAATTGTGTGCCTTTTACTATGCAGGTAATTATCATTCTACGTATACAACAACTTTCTGCACTCAAGTAACCATATTTTTTTTGCTACATAACCCTCTAGAGTCGAAATATTCCGGAACTTTCCATTTTCTCATTGTATTCCAACAATCACCCATCAGATGAAGGTACCATCAGAGTGAGATTTGAAATATATCACGGTTATCTTTATGTAATTACGTGTTCAAATTTGATTGCCTATACATTTATTTCTGCTAGAGCTATTGGATGTTTTTTTCAAACCATAAATTCAAATTCTGTTAAGTAATTGCTTCCTTATAAATACGAATAAGTTATCAGCAATGTATCGGCAAATATGTAAGTTAAACAATTATATAGCAAATCATTAAAAAAGAAATTCAATTCAGTCTATTCCATTTCTTCTACGACATTTTGAGAGCGTTACTTTTTATATTTTGTTAAATTTAGTGAATATTTTGTTTTGACTTTACTCCATTTTGATAAATTTGAAAACCTTAAAATGGGGCCATGCTCATGTGAATATTACAGCATATTATAATCTCAGAAGGTTTCAAAATAAAAAAAACTATTTGACAGATTTATTCTCACGGATAAAAATACCGAAATAGTTTAAAAAAACAAATTACACTGAAAATCATTAAGCAATGAAAGTGAATATAGCTTTTGACTGATGTCTTTAAATACGAGGTTATCCACATCCAGAAATAATATATACAAGGTCGTTTCAATTTTACATGGCTACTAGTGAATTTAAAGTTAATGTACATTTCATAGAGTCTTGATCACAGGGTAACATTTATTTTTGTTCACCAACTTACTATTCATCGACTAAAGAAATCACAAGTAAATAAAAAATTAAATTAAATTTTTAAACCATTTTTTCAAAAACAAAACTAAAAGAATTGCATTAAATTTGTAAAATTTAGACTAATTATATTATACACATATACTAATATAATAGGTATTTAAAAGGAACAGAAACAATGGTATAGATAAGTGCATTAGTAGTGTTGAAGCAATTTAATTATGGTACAAAAGTTAGCCTGGTGCAATGTGTTTCCGCTTCCGAGCAAAGCTTTTAGCGTGCCGAGGAAATTCTATGGTTGTGATATAATTTACTCGACAGACAGCTAGATATAGGTCGTTCCGGGATAAGTTGCAGGAAGAAGTTTTAATACAATTGTCATTATATATTTTCCAAAACGTTTCCGGATTCTCTTGCATTAAATTACAATAAATTTAGTAGTAATACTTTCTAACTCACATAAAAATATCTGCACAGGGATTTAACAATGAGCCAAGATTGAAATACAAAATTATGTCCAAGAAAAATCGACTTTTTCTTTTCTAAAATATTTTAGTGGTCTAAATATATATTCTCATTCAATAATATTTATAGTTATGATAAAAGTCATGGTATTTTTTATTTGCTGTTTAATATTTTTGGTGTTTAAAACGGTTAATTAAAAAACCGACTCCCAGAGTCTATTTTTTTCGAACATTTATTTTTATAAACGGTATTTAAAATATTATAAGACTTAATTCATTGAATTTGACTTTATTAAAGTGAATAATTTTTATTTCGTAGTGTGTATTTACAATATAAAATTGGTCCATTTACATGTAATGAAATTAAATTATACATTAAAATCTGAATAAAGTTTGGTCAACATATTTTGTGACCATTAACTAAATCAGTCACCGCTGTGCTGTGTTGGGTTGATCATAAGACATACGGTCTTTAATTATGCGGCGCACCACGGAGACCAGGGTTCGCATCGCGTCCGCACGTCCAACGGAGCTGGACTGATGTTCTGGTTATCTAAAAGATATTGATCACTTAGCAATAAATCCGCGATTTTGTATCGATTGTGCACATTAAAAGACGTAAATAAATAAATAATTAAATTAACGTTAGTATGCATGAATTTTGATTACGTATTGGGTAACATTAATATGTAGTTAATTAATACCATTCTTCATTAAAAGTAATTATTTATGGACAAGGTCAATCTTTTACTATTTTATTTTAAAAAATAGTTTTATCGAATAGATGTTATATTACATATATACCTTTTTAAATATGTGGTGATAATGTGGCGCAAATAATAACCTGAACATCACATACTCAAACAAATTGGTTTTACATCTTGCTAGTGTTCAATCTAGATATTTAGAGCTTTTAAGGTTTTAAAGAGGCCTATAAAATATGCTGTCATATAGCAGCTTACGTATCAGTATGCATTTCCCTTGTTGATCATGACTCTATACACGCTTTCCTTCCACTTTGTTCGAGCAACTTCTACTCATTAGAATCCTTTTAAGACCTATGGTGTGTTGACATTGGATTTACGGTGCATTTGTTTTTGATTAAAAGTACCTAGCTTGTGAATAATATTTAAAGTTATGATTTAAGCGAAATAACTACGAGATTTAAAATGGTTCCCGTTATTATAAACAAAAATACATGCATATACATACATATGTGTACATGTGTGTGTGCGCGCGCGCGTTTGTGTATGTATGTATGTATGTGTGTGTGTGTGCGCGCGTGCTTGCGCGTGCGTGCATGCGAGCCTGCCTGCGTGCCACTTGATGCAAATAAGGCCTATGTTCTAATAACGCTTTGTCACCAAAAAACTAAGAAAAATAAACCTAACATCGAAATTATTTTACGCGCATAAATGACCTGTAATCTGATCACTTACGCGAGTGTCCCACTCCATGTTCCCTACACCAGTTGGCACACATTCTTTGAATGAGTTGGGGGATTTCATGCTGAATAAGAAACCCGTTATTTCGTGGTAGGTTTTTGCCTAAAATTACGATATTTTACTTTAAGCTATTTTAAATGATTGTTTTTTTTTTATATATTTTAATAGGCTTTTCGTGGCCCTAATTGGCCCCGTGGCTTATTGGCTCCATGGCGGTAACTTAAGCATGATATCGAATAAAGCTTAGACCTTATTTCTGCACAGTAGGCTATATTAGTGACTTTTGGTTTTGATGAGAATACCGCAACTGGCTTACAGTTTTTCGCAAGTATAAATACTTTGTTTGTTTGGGGCCTTATTCAAATACAATAATTTAATAAGACCTATCTAAATGTAAAAATTCTAAAATTCTAAAACGTAACTGAAACTCAATATTCAAAAATTAGTAATAAAAACACATAAAATCTATAAATGATACTAGAAACTTTGTTTTAAAAGTAAAACAAAAAAAGATACTAGAAACTTTTACAAAAAAGTATAGAAATTGATAATTGATCATTTGAATTCAGACCATGGAAAACATTTATAGAAATGAGAATCGCGCATACCCAAGTAAAGTGACGAGGTTATGAACATATAGTATATGTTCAACATAATGAATTACCGGGCTATCATGAGAGATAATTAACAATACAGGCAGTGATTTTGGACCGCAATTTTATACACATACTTTTTTCTATTTAATTAATTAATAAATTACAATACAATAAGTAATTTCTGTAAGTACTATCTTATATTTAACAAATATAGTATATTTATTTGCTAATTTTTTTTTAAACTAGCACTCTTCAGTAAATATTTAATATCCATACGAGTAAACCCATCCTATTTATATGTTTTTTTTGTTTTATATATAAATTTTAAGAGCTACAATCTCAAGAGACATTTTCAAACATTTTAAAATATTTATTAGAAATTTCTCATTTAGAGTAATGTGTCAAGTTCTAGCTTCAATCTTATAAAAAAGACATTCTCTTACTCGTCAATGATACAGAATAATATGCTTTACAAATTAAGATGCAGTACATTTTAGAGAATCATCTACTATATTTATCACGCAAGTTTTAATTACCTTTTTACTTGTGCTCGGCACGTTATCAAGACAAAATACCATCGCCTGTGATATAGAGAAGGTTTAAGCTTTTAGCTTAAATTACCTTTAGATATAGGGAACGTTTTTAACTTTTATTGTTCTCCATTTCGTCCATTTATCCCCTTAGTTTTTATTTGGCAACATACAAATTTCGTATAGTTGTATTTGACATCACCTAATATTAAAATGAAAATTTGTAATATGAACCTGCAGACTTTCAAATTAATTCAAATATATTTGTCTCTTACACCTGTTAATATATCAATTAAAAATATTTACATTCCAATATTTATTTTTTCTAATCTTTGATATTTTTCTTTTCACGAAAACCAAATTCATGAGTTTATATTTTGTCAATCAATTTATATGCGGATATTAGAATTATCTACGTTATTTAATTGAATAAGTGATGGTGTTCGTGCTCATTAATGAGTAGGGTATTTCGTGATGACTGATAAGATATGGTAATGTGTAATACTAATGTATATGAACACTTAGATATTCCAAATATAAATGTATCAAATTGCGTTTTCACATTTATTTTTAAAAACTTCTTTACATTATGATATACAAGTGTAAAGAATAGCAACGACTTTATCTGTATGTCAAACATAATGCTGAATGTTTCGTCATGTGTTGTGTAATTATTATTATTATAATCAACACAACATGATCAAAATCGAAAATCGAAATTATTTTACTAAAGATCATTATTTTATGTCGAAATTATTTACGATATGGAAAATTACTAAATAAGTATTTCGTAAATTATTTACGAAATACATTAAAGGTTATACGAAACTATTTGTGCGGCTATAAAATTGATAATATAGATCACTTTAAAGCAAGTGCTTTTATTTCTAAACACCGCAACACCTGGTGTAAAAATTAAATTTCTCCATGTTTGAGCAAGTGGATGTTGTAATTGAGAATTAAACTTTATAAGATTTAAATGGTACATTTATTTATCAAATTTAACAGGATAATAATATCTTAAACGTGTTTTACGCTGACATCGCAGTAAATGATTTAAAAATCTTTGATATATTTTGTTGCTGGGAACTTAAAGCCCAAACCAAAAAAATAGTTTGTCTACTTCGTACATAAATAATAAAGTAAGTGAAAGTAATACTATTTTCTGATATTTAGTGACCTTTTTTTCAAATTAAAAAAGTATACATTGAAAAATGAAATAGTGATTTTGGTCAGGGAATGGTTTTTATTCCTTAAAGTATGCTTAATTATGTTTTCCTCTCATTATTTAATTTGTAACACGTTTTTATTATATTCAATAATATTTTTTTTTGGGAATATTAAATTTTACCCATTTTTTTGTAGGAAATATGAATGTGTATAGAAAGGTAGTATATTCTCATGAAGATAACTGTCCATTTATTGCAGTTTTGTAGCTTTAAAATGACTTCCAGGATATAATCAAGAGACATGGAGTTTTCCACGAAATTCAAACATTAGTTTTCCTAATTTTAATGATGTATTTATAGCCACGCTGAAACACAGTGCATAAAATTTATCTGCATTGCCATGCTTAGCGAAACTACGAAAAAAAGTTTTCCTTCTATTGAAAACACTTTCTAACAAAAGCAAATATCTCTAATTAAAAAATATCGATGAGAAACGATAAGGTATTAATTACAATATAATTGGAATGAAGTCAAATAGCATATCTTTGAATAGGTATCTTAATATGTAGTAAACAATATTTTAATCACTGGTACAAAAGTGAGAATATTTTTTTGTGTAAATATAGACATTATTTTGAGGATAATTTCTTTATTTTAAAATTTACTTTATGGACGATATCTCTAACATATTTTTAAGTAATTTATAAATATTAAAATAATTGGATGGGCCTCTTAAGCATGCTGGTAATTATATACTGAATTTCCGAAATTAAATTTAATATAAATGTTTGGTAAAATACAGATAAAATTAGTAGGCGTCACCCTGGAAATGATATAGGATGTTAACTAAATTCTTTATATCAAGTTATCTTTGTTATTCCCAAATCCTATAAAAATGCTAGAATAATTATTAATTTACATTGAAATTGCGCAATATGTATGTTATTATTAAGCTTACAGAAAATTTCAATAAAATTGTGCACAATAAATAACAAACATAAAACCTTCAATTTCAAATCGCATGTAATTTTGTAATGATGTTACATATCTTTCTATTTCTCTCTCACAATGTTTCCTAATGTAATTTTATTATGATACACATCTTTATTTCAACCTATGATTGAAATTAAATATGTTCATAATAAATATAGCAAGTGCTGAATATAAAATATGGTTTACAAAATTTAACAAATTAGGAAGAGAGCTAAAATAAAATGAAATGGACCAAAATAATTCTTTACTCTTTACATCTGTGTCCTAGAACATAAAATTATTTCATTTCAATTTTTCATCTTGAATGTTTTAAAAAACATGAGTTATAAGGATAGTGAGATGCGATTTGTTCTATTAAAAATATCCGGTGATGAATTATCAGTTAGTGAAATTGAAGACCTGCTAAAAGTAAAGTCTATTTTAAAAATAACGGAAATATTTCTTTTCTTAATTTTATATTGATGAATGAAAAATAAACAATATTTCATTTTCTTCGTGTAACTGTGATGGTTAGTTTCATCAAATTAATTTATTCAATGTCTTTTGCCAATTCTGTTATATATGACTTTTGCAGAGAGCGAATGTGAAATTTTTTGTTAAACTCATTAAAAATATTGAACTCACAAAATTGTTTAAGAAATATATGACGAGGTTTACTTCACTCTTTAGGGCTCTCTTGATATTTTTATGCGTGCGTTATAAATGGATAATAATTTACTGACGGCGATTTCTGTCAAGAAAGTTCATCGACATCATCGAATACACCTGAATGAACTAATAATAGTTTCAAGACATTTTCACATAAAATAACTAAACTTAATATTGTAAATGTATATTTCACATTTCCCGTTCGTGGTAAAGTTTAATAATAATTACCATAAGACTTTAATGAAGTTAGGTTTATTATAGTATTTTTAAATCTATATTTAATTATTTATTACTTTAAAATTAGTCAATACTTTGTGGAGAAATTTGCAATAGTAATCTACTATCACTAATAATAAACAAAGCGTATCCATAAATTTGAGATACTTAGCTTTTAAGAAATTGTAAATAGACAGGTATTCATGAAAATGCCATATTAGACACACAAGACCTTATACGATTCAACTTTCCATTATAATTTTATATTACAACTAGATGGTCGTGTATTCAAAATTATATTAAACAAATTCATAAAAAAATTGGCGTCTCTACTGATACTTCCATGGACACGCATATATTGTAGACCTATTATAAACTTAGGAAGTATTAGTTTTATAAAAAAAAATCATCACTAATGCAATATTTTTACAGAATTTAATAGTATAAAATTTTAGTTTTCGGCTGATATTAAGAGTTATACTGTGAATACTATTTTTACAAACTTAATTATATATTTCACATTTCCTGTTCGTGTTAAAGTATAATATTAATGAGCATAAAAATTCAATGAAATGAAGTTTTATTGTGGTAGTTTTGTATTTATATTTAATTTTTACATTAATGTAAACTTTTAAAAATTCAAAAATTGTTATTTGACAAGTAATGCAAGTTATAGACAAATTATATTTCTTTAAAAAGGTTATTTAATGTAAGGTAGTTTAATGTAAACCTAAACTGTTTACAATATATAGTATATTATCCATTTTTCGAAAGGCAAGTGGATAAAATCCTCTTCCTGCGATTTCGCAAAAATGCTGTATTTAAACTTCCAAGCAATAATAAAGAACTAAAATAGAAATACAGACTTCAACACATTACCTTCGTTTCTCATCCTGATGAGCATTATAGTATAATTTTCTCCCAATACTTCATGACAAATATACCATCCCGCACATGGAATGAATGAGAAATGTTTTTAACTAATTGATAAGGTTACATTGAAACCATCTTTGTTGATACATTTAAGACTACGATTTTATATATCGTGGTACAACAGGAACAGTATAACATTGCACTTTCTATTAAATCATAAAACTCAATCACTCCTCGAAAGCAGACAATTCTGATGCCAGTAATTTCCTGTGTCGTACTTTAATCAAATACAAAGAATAAAACGTTAAAGTAAGATTTTAAATTATGTATGTACATTATAAAATAAACGTTAAAGTAAGATTTTAAATTATGTAGTAATATATAAATTATTTGACATACCAAATGTATATAGTTTATCCGTGATTTTAGAATAATATAATACGAAAATATGTACTCTAATAATTTTCTAGCAATAGTCGAAAAAACTATTTAAATTACTACAAAATAGAAAACTTGTAACTTGTTGAATAGTCTTATTAACAAAGAATCGATTGGAGTACAAAGTAAGTGCACCGCACAAAACCATCTTTTACTAGCTAAAATAAAAAAAATTACGTAAGACTGGAGCAGGCAATGACCATCCATATAGGCTGTCATTACTAACAGCGTTTTTTCCTTCACTCACATGAAGCCTCGACAAATTATATCCTTTTGACATTTTTATTATTGTCTTATTATTAATTTTGTATTCATTTTATGTTGTAAATGGGATTTAGCAGGAAATAAATTGCGTAATATTTAAAGATTTGTTATGTCGGTATAGCAAAATTATTAGGATATCAAATATATATCCACAAAGTAATCGTTATTGAATTATTTGAAACATCGATTGCATAACACAATTTAAAAAGTAATAAATTGTGAATAAGATTTTTTAGTGTTCCGTACCAAAAAACAAAAAAATTAACCCTTATAAGGTTACCACTTACTTGTCTATCTATCACAGCCGTTTTTTTTGGGAAAACTTAACATAGAACTTAGAGTTTAGCACAGTAATAAAGCGTACCCACATATATCTCAACTGCTAGCACTCAAAAATATTTAAATGGAAAAATTTAGGGGGACGGGAGAAATTAATTACTTGAAAAATTTTCTTTTTAAATATCATACGTAATGTGGGGTATACTTTGAAAGGTTAACAATAAGGGACTGAAAAATATTTTTTCTTAATTTTAGGTATTATATCTTCCGATTTTTTGGAAGGCTATGCAAAGGTTGTAGCAAAATCATAACGGTTATCCTAGATCTTATATACATCAAGTCTTCACACGTATGAAATATATTGTAGATAGTATATCTACACTGCGAAAAATTAATATTTGTAAATAGTTTAATAGAAGTACTATAAATGTTATAAACGTGTACAGAACTCTCACAAGTGACAAGTTTTATTAACTTTAATATCATTTTAATCGCACTTAAAAAATAGTCACGATAAAATAGCGGAATAAGTTTACTATATTATTATAAATCACATGGAATAGATTTTCCTCATTTGCATTATGTTTACGCACAATATAGCAGACAGGGTATCAGCTGTTATAATTAAGTGCCTCGTGAACAAGTGCTATCCGATGTTAACATGATAAAAACTAACCGCAAAAGTAAACCCAACCAATAAGATTATCAAGTCTATTTTGGAAACGAAACGACCTTTTAATTATTCAAGAATTTGTTTATTTGGAGCAAAGAAGAATTGAAATTAACGCTTGACAACAATACATTAAATTAGAATCGCAAATGAGATTTTAATACAAAAATTATTTATCATTGTTCAATAAACTACAATGCAAATTAAGCATTGCAATAAAAAATGTGTTATATTATAAGACAAAGGGATGTGTTTAACGAAAAATGATGATATATTAAGTTTAGGTGCTTTGCTTAGCATATTCATCAGTTTTCGCCAAACAGGATACCTCGTCCTTGAACAGGAGACAAATAATTACAAGACTGCGTCACATGGGATGCTGCTCTTGGGAAAAAATGGTTGTTAAAGTGACAATAGCTATATGACAATAATTATGAAAATATAATAATAATAAAGTTGTTTTTTAATTACAGCAATTGAATCTAATATGAATATCATTATTTACAATTTTAAGGAGATTTGTGTAATTTCACTAATAACTGTGAAAATAAAATAATAAGAAAATAATATGGTCAAAAATGTCTTAAAATTTAAACCTATCAAATAAAGTAATAAATAAAAAGTGAATATGAAAAAATTTTAAGAACAATTTGTGTTATACGTCATTAAGAGTTTTTTTGTTGGTAAAAATTCAGGTTTTGTACAATGCTTTGTATGTAATTAATAACAATTGACGTTTAATAAAACTTGTACGGTTTTCCAAACAAAAATAATTACTTTGTGTCAAAATTGAAACGTTCTATACTGACATGACCAGAAAAATGAGATGGACGTTCATTAAAACTGTAATGTTTGATTCTTGCCGTGATCAGTACCTTAATGACCAACCCAGTAATAATAAAAAAGACTTAGCAATTATATTAAAGCTTTGCCTTCTCTTTTAGTTGTGAAAGTTTACATGACGAAACTTTGTTATGGAATCCTAGTAATTCAAGTCGCTTAAATTCTGTCTGGTTTATATTGAATATCAAGAAAGTGAATTTGGCTATAAGTTATAAAATAACCATTTCATACATTAAGCATAACTAAACCTGCTTCAACTAATGTTTTTCTTTTGCTTCAATTTATACATGCCTTTAAACATTTGTTACTAAGGTGGTGAAATATTAGTAAGTTGTTTTAAATGCCAAACTGATAAGCCTCTCTCTCCTTGTACTTTGTTTTATGACACTTCTAGTATTCGTTGTAAAGTGTATCGCAACATTAATAGTTTCATGTTTCAAAATCAAAGACTTTTCGACATGTCTCTATGGTGTCATACTATTTGTTTCCATTATAATTTATTTTAAATATATATTTCTTTCGCAACTAATGTTACTGAATTATACTCTTCCATGCTTTTCATTAAGTCATCATCTGTGGTTTTGTTGCGGAGTAAATGATAAATCATAATGATATAACCAAATTAAAATGTTCTTCTAGAACACCTTCGTTTGAACCTTACTACTTGGCAATAGTTGATTTTGCCATCTAAATTAGTTATTTCTGGTAGGTTTATCACGCTACCGTAATTTTTTTTATGATGATACTAAATGAAAATATTAATCACATATATCATCAGTTCTTAACGTCATACACTTATCTTAAACGCAGTGTAAATAAACAAGCTAATCAGAACCTATCATGCGGTGATATATTGATGGTGGCAGAGAGAATGGCACGGTCTCTTCCTTGCTATGTTTCTCGAAAATATGTCATTTTGCTAAAATTCTAAGAGTAATTAATGGATTGACAAATTATAAATTTAACTGTAAAAATACGGATCCCAGTGGGATCACTCGCCTGTATGTTAATTAAAGTTTATCCCACAGGGTTGAGGTATTTGTATTTTAACCGTACATTATTAAATGTTGTATGAATAAGGATTTTTATTATTCTTTTATATTTGCTTACTCTTAAATTTTGTAAAAAAAAGTTAAGGCTCCTATTAAAAAGTTACGCCACTATAAAATTAGAAAAATCTTAAATATATTTTCTATTAATAAATCGAAAATATATTTTCTATTAATAAATTAACCCAGGGTAAAATAAAAATAAAAATTAACCCTTTCCAATACAGGCTGTAAAGTTAATTCCGATATTTAATAGCTTTGAGCCGAAACTTTAATAAACGGATAGTAAAATAATTTGGCGGCTCCCCCAGGCTATATGTTATTTGTACAGAAAAGGTTGTATTGAAAACAGGCTGCTGCAGAGGTTTAATATTGTGCACTCTGTTTAAAGTTTTTAATTTTAATATAGTTTATTATAAAATAGGAAAAATACCCTTATTATCAGTGAACATAATATTAAATAGCAATCCTAAAAGACAACTTTTATTTAAGAGGTTTTAAGGTTATATGGGAAAATGTTGTATTATTAATAGCTACAAAAATTTAAAAATCTGGTTTGCAACTATTGCTTTGCTTAATTAGATAATCTTTTTTAAAACCCAGTTATGCAGTTCATGTGATTAAAAGATGAAAAAAAACTGCACCATGGTTTGAAATATTTTATCAGTAAGACAGTAAACGTGTTTTATGTAACTTTATACTTTCTAAAAATTATTAAATGAGATGATGAAAACATTAACCTTGTATATAGTTACTTGTAATATATCGTAATTATATGGAATGAAAATTAATAACCCCTGGAGCGTCCGGATGAGAAAAATGGCGCGCCAATGGATTGACCGTTTTTGTAGTGTACTTTGCCATGGCCAGTACTGCAAAGAAATGTTTTCAGGTATTTAAAAAGGAACTGTTGTCACAAAACACTTTGAGTATTTATATCATACTTATGAAATTAAACTATATTGAACGACAAAAATAATCCCCTTTTTTATAAGAAGAAAAGCTTGTAAATAAAAATGTATTATTGAATACAACTTTCGTCTTTATTGTAAAAAAATATAATATAAACGTAAACAAAAATTGCACATCCCGATAAAATATTAAAATAGTACAATTACATTCCAAACAGTTTTAATGCAATTAAAAAAAACTATAACATAATTGAAATACTTTAAAAACTTTCAATTACCATATTTTAGAAAAAGAAGAAAAAATTAGTGATTTTAAATTAAGTATTTAGCGTATTTATGAACGAAAATACACTTTAAAGCTTACCTACCTCTCTAAACTAGCGTAAAATAGTGTTCCCAATAATAAAATATGTAAATAATTTACACAAAAAATAATGTAAATAAAAAAGCTAAAATCCTTAAAATTTCCAGGTAAAGAACGGCAATACATTTTGTTTTTTTTTAAGTAAAATTAATATGAAATTGTCATCTCAAATAATGAATAATTAACTTTTTAACTTCATAAGGTATTTTCTTATTCAAATACGCACAACTAAGTATATATTGCAAATGCCTTTCCTTTGTACGTAAATAGTAAATGTGAATATAAACAGCGACGTTTTCGTTTTCTCGTCATGTATTTTATCAGTTTTAGAAAAAAACTATGTGTTATAAAAATATTTGAATAAATACAAAATAAACCTAACAAGAATTGTAATTATTCACCAAATAATAACTATATATTTACGTTTCTTTCGTAATGAGAACCCCAACATTAGAGTAGAAATCATAATTGTCAAAAAATCATAGCGGCAAAAATGCACGCTATGTACAACTTTATTACCTTTCGATTCAGCATACCATTCTCCTTCTTATGGTATTTAATTATTCATATGTTTACCTTATTTTAATCTGGATATTTTAATAGCGCTAATTACTGGCGACTCAGATCTAGGCCTTGGATGTCAGACGTGTTAAGACACAGAAATTAAAGAATTAGATTTGATCAGGCTGAAAATTATTTTTAAAAATAGCCAACAAAAACAAAACAGAAATGACGAATAAAACTTATTTTATTTTAAAATTAAATATTCATTTGAAAATTAAATTATTAATTATACTCTCTCCTATATAGCATTTTAATTGAACTATTTTTATATCTATCGGATCTTATGCAAGACGTCATCAAATAGATAATTCTTACGACTGATAAGGAATTCAAACCACTTCAGATTTAACAATTTATTTGTATAGATAAAACAATCTGAGTCTCTGAAATTCATATAAAATCTCTAACATTTGGAAGGTCTTAAAAATTTATCAAGATACATCTAGGTACGTAAAAGGCTGTGTTTACTAATTGTACTCCTACTTAAATCGGTCCTTATTTTTATATTAAACAATTTTTTATGACCTAAATTTTTACTGTTGTTTTCGAAAACATCTTAAAGTTGATTATAAATTCAGATATATTTTCATTCATGATATTCTAGGACATTTATTTAATTTATACCTGAGTGTTAAATGAAAAATTGTACATAAAGTCAATCCTTTGAAACATATACACTTATGTATTCGGAATTTGTTGACCGGTCACTGTTATATAAAGCTGCTTCCAAGTTATATTCTAAGTTCAAGCTACTTTTCGGCTTGTATTATTACATGTAAATAACATTTTAAAGAAGTGACAGTAGCACAGGCAGCCGAAAATTAAAACATTAAAAAATAGTTTAAATCTCCGCTTTGAAGCTTTCGTAGAGAAATATATGAAAAACAATAAAGTTTATTAAAACTTCGGACTTAATTTGTAAATATGAAATTACAATTTTTATGAAAAAAATATTTAAAAAATTATTATAATTTATTTCCTTATTCACTAATTACAACCTTGATCCTCGTTAAGCTCTTTGAATAGAGCCCAATTCAATTTCCCTCATCTTTGCTCTGTTGACACGAAGTTGAATATTTTTAAAGCAATATATTTTCCATCAGATTTAAGCCAACATTTCAAAGAAATTTAAAAAATGGCACTAAAAATATGTTGTTATTTGATTAAGTATTCAAATTTACAGTTTATATGTACAATTTTAATATATTTTCAAAGAAAATTTATACTTAATTAATAGAAAAATATTGAGACGTAAATGAATAAATTTATTGACTATATTGTTAATTAAATTGAATTACTAACAGGTTTCACCTGTATTAAACAATATTATAAGGCTAATTACAAGTTCACATTATGCACGTCACTTATATAAAAACTGTTTTAGCCAGGTGGTTGTGTAATGTAATTAAATGTATTTCCGTAATTACTTCTTTCCTCGCTTCTTATTTTATCAATTGAAATAATACTTAAATTGACTACTAAACTACATTGCTTTTCTATGATCCGTGGTTTTTGAATTTACTTGGTAAAAACTGCATTCTAATTATAACAAGTAGTGTAGTTTATCTATTATTACATTTTAAACTTATTGAATGAAAAATATATAGATGTCCAATTAAAAAAGAACATTTTGGAACACTTCTGGTGGAATATTATATCTCATGATTTATCAGGGCGTTACTAACTTTTAACATTTTAATATGGCATGGAGTATATGTATTCTCATAAAGTTGTGGCATTTTGTTTCTTATAATATCTTTCATTGTATTTTACTTTAAGATGATAAAAAAATAAACCAGAATTTCTTTGCTTTTAATATAATACCATTATATTAAATGTGAAATAAAAGAAAGATATAAAAGATCTAATTTTGCTAGTGCAACCTCTAATACAAAGATCAAATTAATAGAATGTAATTTTTAATTGTACCTTAAGTTATAATTTTGAAATTTTATAAAGTTGCTAAAGAGATGTAATAAATAAAAATAAATCACAACGTTAAAAACAACAAATAAGGAAATGCCATTTTCGATAGAAATAATCACAATTTACCTAATATTAAATCGTTTATCGTTATATTTTATGTTATTAATCTTTAGTTCAGCAACTGATTGAAGAATACGGTAAGACAGAAGACATTTATTAAAATAAGACGTTTAAAACTTAAGTAATTGTTTCTTATATAATTAAATAATTCCCTATTTAAATTGAAATTCGATTTCATATTAACAGAATTTATTCCATACTTGCGATTTTTTTAATTTCCAAATTAATAGCAAACAAACTTACTAAACAATTTGAGATCATTTTTTCATTGTGTCATTGAAATATATGAAACAGAAAGAAAAAACATATGAAACTTAAAAAAAATTATTGCCCGTCTTTGCTTATCAGTTAATTGGATGTGGAAATGCATCGGACGTGGAAAAAAATACTCCAATTATAAATGGTTTAAAATTTCTTTTATGTTTGAAAGTTCAAAATTTCGATAGACGGCTGTAAGTAGTCGTAAATAAGTTTGGAAGAAGCATGCTTCTGTAAGTCTATATATGTTTTTTTAAATTTGCCAAAGTTATTGTATATAAAATTATACCCAGATATTTCTAAGTAATCACTTGATACTAAAATATTAACTTTGTCTACATTAAATAAAGGGGAAATGTTATTATGTATTTTAAAATATATATTTGTAACCGCCTACGATATATTTTGTTCCATTCCAATATATAGCCATTTAATTGTCAGTATATATTGGTAGAAACACATTAAAATTAACACTATTCAAGCCATATTTTGGTCAAACCATACCTATTCATCGAGGATATTATTGATTTTTCTCTCTAGCTACTCCGACGACGAAATTATATTGTTTAGTGTTGTGCAGTTACTTCGTGCGCAACAAAAATTTCCTGATTAGGTGAATGAGTGGAATTAATTTCTGTAAAACTGCCAATTGCAACAGGATACGAATTTTCTCTTTGGAAAAATGCTGAAAAATATATATTGAGTACCGATACTGTTTATCCGTTGCATTTGGTGAGACTCTAATGAAATTGTTAACGAGTAATTTTCTTTACTGTTGTAAAGCTCAAGTTGGTACACTTGAGACTATTGTTTAAATCAATCTGAAAATACTTTTTGAAGAGTGATAATAAGCTAGTAACATGTAAATAGTTCGCACTTAATATATTTTAATAGAAAGGATAATACGTTGACGGGTAAGCGTTGACTATACAAACGTGCGTAGAAGGAGATACCGTAAATTATTAGTGTTTTCATCTTTGATGAAGAAAGAACGGATTTGATACGCGAAGTGGTGTGTATTGTGAATATTATATTAATTGTGAATATTATACGTGAATATTATTTAATTGTTAATTGTAGAACTGAAGAGACTTTTAATACGTATTAAATTAATTAAATTTTCACATCATGCAAAAATAAATAAAAAGAGTTACGCTTAAAGTAAATATAAATATGTAGACTACTTTTTATAATAAACATAAGCTACAGCATATTGATATAAAGTGATATAAAACTATTATGATGTTTTGAGAAGAAAGAATCACATTCAAAGTAGAACACAGCAGAAAACATTTAAATGTTTACTTTAAATAAAACGGATGTACAATATAAAATAACACAATATGCATTAAAACACGCGAAAAAATAAGATTTTTTTGTTTATAAAATATTATTTTAAAAAATTAATTCCAATTAAAATATAATTACAATTCATAATAATTTTAAAATATATTTTTAAGACTTTAGGTTGGATAAATTTAAGAAATATGTATATTTTGAAATAAAACATGTACTATGAAATTAGAAATGTGTTATAATACAATGGAGGCACGGGAGGATAGAGCGACTGTCTACTGTGTGTTAACTTCAAGAGCTGTCTGGAAGTTGGTGTCAGCACGTGTCTGAAAGTTGGAATTGAATTACGATAGAAGTTTGAGAGAGAAACTAGGGCTTGAGTTGCCCTGAGAGTGCGTTGTACAAAATTCGGCCTTTTTTATAGTGTTGCGAATTTTCTACTTGAATAAGTGGGTTGAAAGTGTTTTCTAATCGCAAATCTCTTGACCATCTTGTAAAAGAAGACACGAGAAAAAAATGGATCACAGCATATCGCTTTTTTTCCTGTGAACTTTGTCATATATATATATATGTATATATATATATATATATATATATATATATATATATATTAATGTATATATATATATATATATATATATATATATATATATATATATATATACATATATATACATATATGTAAAGGATCAAATAGCAAACTTCGTAACACTTTTCTCATCTTTAAGCAAGGTTTAGATAGGCTGACATAAAAATAATTCTTGCTAGATTCATTTGGAACTACAACATTGAGAAAATTGGTTTTCAAAGGCCGTGGATTAAAGAATATTTTATATTAAGCTCACATATTATTAACAATAAGTACAATACTTTATTTTCTTTAAAAATATATTGTGACTTAAACATACCTGTGTGCTTCTAACAAAAAAAAGGACAAACTGTTTTTTTTTCATCGCATTACTTTTGCTTTAATAAAATCCGATTGACAGTAGTATTAAAATTACATACCTTTTAGTAAACTTCTTTCACAAGAATATATTTCAGACAATTTTTAATTATTTTCTATATATAATGCGAAGGAAATAGTTTCTTAGTTAGTGGAATTCGTAGTCGTGTTTTCTAAATTGACAGCTCACCCTCTAATATCAAAGTAGTCACTCCACAAGAACGAGCTTTTAGTTTAGTTACTTTCTTCTATTTTTCTTTTAGGTTATCTATTTATTTCTGATTTTTTTCTTTATACTTAAAAATTGTTACTTTAAAACTATTTCATACTTGTAAATTTTTAAATAAAATTAAAGTGAATGCGATATTAATACATTGAATACAGAATGCGATATTAATACATTCAATTTTGTTTTATATTTTAATAGGTTCCTATTAGAATTTACGAAATACCATTTGCAATACTTATTATTGTTTATTAAAATTATACTGATTTTTTTTAACATTAATACAATAATTTCCATTAATATCTTACAATAATTTACATTAATATCATCTAAATGGCATATTTTATAGTCTTCGAAAAGTACGTTCATGAAAGGTGCCAATATACAAATTAAAGTTAAATTGTAGTTCAATTTTCATTAACAAAATAAGTTTAAAATACGAATGCATAATTGTTGAAACAATGTAACTTGTTTATGACGTGTTTATTTTCTCTAACATTTTTTAACAGATTTTATAATTGAAATCTCAGATATCTTTTTGACATCCAAAGCTTATAGATTTTTCTAGCGCGCCACGCAAAACATTTTTGATCTAGTTGAGCTTTCGATATTAAACTTGCTCACTTCACGTATTTTTAGAGACATGTTACAGACAACATCTTGACATGATTATAGTTGCAAATGATGTGCTTTCATGTCGTAGTATTTTTATAGCCTTTTTCTCCTAAGTATTTATAATAAAACACACCACCCCTTTAATTAGTTAACCTTCAGGTACCAATTGATCCAATTCAAAATAATTTCAGGCACCAATTGGTCCAATTCAAACCAAATTAAAACCAATTGGTCGTTATTTTGTCAAATTGGTTAGAAATTTTAATGTACCGATCGATCTTTTGGTTAATATTCCGAACCAAGAGTCGTCTACATACGATGATGTAAATACTGGGCTAGATTACAAAATCACTTTTCCTATTTTCTGCTAAAAGCTAGTGAATATGTAGATGTTATGATCAAAAGTGTTTAATAACTGTTGGTAAATTTATCTCGGTGTATTTTTTATCATATATATCTTATACCTATTAAGTTTACTATTAATTATATTTTAAAAGTATTAACTTTCCTTGATTATTTACAATGTTTAAAAAATATCTCATCCTTTGTGAATAATTTTTTTAAAACAAAATGTCGATCGATTGATTGTATTTTAAGAAGAAATTGAAGTAAGGCAGTTGATGAGATAAAGGTATTTCAATAAACAATCTCTTTCCCATTTCCCTTGTGTTGTTCCAATTTCTCACAGAAAACCATTTTCATTGTAAGCTAGTCGATAAACTACATTTTTTGTTTATCCGTTTTCTGTATGAACATAAAGATCAGATGATTTACCGACTTGGGAGTATGCTCATGAGAGAAACAAACTTTTTTTCAAATCAAACTGCACACTTGTAAAGATTGTCCTTGCGCTTTATTGATTTTCAGAGCGAACGCAAGACGTATCGGAAATTAAAGTTGTTTGAACTCGAACACCGTATCAGCCGGAATGACTGGTATACGTTGAAGTAATAGGTTTTATTTTTGTGAGGTCAGAATCAGAATTTTTGCTTCAATTATATTGTTCATCAATTTTTAAACTACTAATTGTGTACATTTACATAACTTTGGCTGACTGGTGTTCCGGAGTAACTCTCCGATTTTGAAATTAAGAATTTTTAACGTTAATCGACAGAATTAAGAAATTCAGCTGGAAAATTCATTATTTAACTTTGGTTCATCATGTAGTCAGCGGATTTTTATATTACTCTTTCAGCTGCGATTCTGTTTAGAATAATTTTGTTAATATCGTCTAAGTCAACATTTTCACACGCTACAATGTCTCTTCCGCTCAACTATGCGTGATTTTGAAAATTTTATTTTTATGCTTTAGAAAATTATGTCTAATAATTCTTCTTTTGAATTAAGGATGTTGCAGAAATTAAATGGAAAGGGAATTTAAAAAAAATTAAATGATCAGGAGTAATAATAATCAAATTGAAACAATCTTTTCAATATAAATACGAGTGTATTCGAATGCAATATTGTGTCAAAATGTGAAGTCATTCAATTGACTATAGTTTGAGTTTTGTGAGCACAAACATACGCACGCTAATTGAAAAATAATTTCCGTAGTTTAAGGAACCTTCACAAACCCTAAATTTCCAAATGTACATGAATACATATGCATATGTGTGTGTCTATATATATATATATATATATATATATATATATATACATGTAAATGTATATATATATATATATATATATATATACATACACACATATATATATATTCTTCTCCGTCGTTTCGTCTTAGAGAGCCGCAGTCAGCATGTAGTATTGTTGTGGGTGGCTGTTTTTACTTGCCTCACGATGCCTCTCCATCTCTCCCTATCTGTCGCACTCATACAACAGACTGAATAAAGCACACTTGAGCTGGATTGTCTGCCGCACCGACAATCTCCCAGGTGGTCTGGTGCCTTCTACTCTTCCTTGAACAACAATGCGCTCTATGGAGTTACTATCTCGACGCATAATGTGACCGAAAAAATTTAGAATCCTAATCGGAATAAGTGTTGGTAGACGTTGCTTGATTCCAAATTCTAGAAGTATAGAGACATTCGTTTGGAACTCGGTACACGATACCGCAAGTATTTTTTCTCCATCATCATATTTCCAAAGCGTCTATTTTGTTGTTCCCAAATATTTGTAACGTCCACGTCTCTGTGGCGCAGCAAAAATATAGGGCCTGAGTTCACCTGAGTTCGGAAGAGCCGGGTCTTAGTGGACTTGCTAATATTTCGGTCCTTCTACATTTTTTTAAATTTATCCATAGCACATCTTATCATCGCCATACGTCACTTCATCAATGCATCCGCAGTTGTTCGAGATCTAAGGTATATATATGACTGAACTAATTCGTAGCTTGCTCTTTGGGTAACTTGGGGCGAAATGTTGTTGGCACGGGCAACAACCACCATTTTTGTTTTGCAACGATTGATTTTTAAACCATACTCGAGTGTTACGCACTCCATCTTGTGATGTAAGTCCCACAAAGGCGTGCATCATCCAACAAGCTGGTTTTATATATATATATATATATATATATATATATATATATAGTTTATGTATATAGTATAAATTACAGACGTACGTTTGCAGAATTATAAAATAAGACAAGGGGATAAGAGGTCAGAATATCATGTAAACCTATGAGCACATATAATCTTCTTCCACGATAATTACTAAATCTATAATGAAATTGCCCCTAAACATAAAGTGGAAAAATAGGGGTGGACAGAGGTAAAATATGGAATGGTGCGGGAAAGGTTGACGCTTGAGTAAATGGTTCGGATTCGGGCAAGCGAATTAGGGTTGAATTTATTTTTGGCGACTTTCCACAGATAGTATTTATCGATGTTGTATATATTCGTTGTTTCCTTAATTTACTTAAAATATTCATGTGTTTTCAATATTTAAAACTTAATGGTAAGTTTAGTGTTAAATATGTTTGCCACATAAATTTGATTGTGACGTAAATTATTGTATGTATCTAAATACATTATTTAAGATTGTAAATTTGACGAGTCTGGTGATATCTTCAACCACTTCTTGCATATGTAATGAATCAATCAACAAAAGATGCTAAGAAGAATATAAGAAACATAATTTTATTTAGATTGATTGTCCTTTTATTCGTGAACGTACTTATTTATTTAGCCATCACGTAAGTATAGCTAAAAGAAGTTTGATTTTACTGTTTGTGTTTAAGTTTTTACTGGTGGTGTCTATTGAGTCTAGGGTATATTTTTTACGCCAATCGACTATTAAAATTGGAAAATATAACAAGTTGATGTTTTAATATAAAATTTCCTAACAACTAATAGAAGTTTATCTTTTAATTAATATAATAGTGTTAAGTGTATTAATCTTAAAATTAACTTAATAATAATTGCTAAACGTGAATGCGCGAAGGAAGTCGCCTTTGCTGCTAGAATAAAGTGTATTGTTGTTTTACAATAGTAAATGGATAGAAAATCTCTTTTTTATATTAAAATATTCCTAAAATTCAACCTCAAATTTAAAATATTAAAAAATAGTAAACTTATTCAAATCTCATTGCTACTAAATTATACATGTGGATATCCAAAATATCCTGACACATCATAAATGGCGTTCACAAAAATGTGGCTCCTTCCGACATAGGAGATGGCAATATTTTGTAAAATTAGGGCGTTTTGTGCTTTTTCTCAGATTTGACTATCCATTAACTCGTTTTTTCTTCTTCCGAACCCATAATTGTGTCATAAGTTATTTTTAGGTATGTTGAGGTAGACTAGTATTTTATCCAACATTAAAAATATTGCACACAAACACATTCGATCCCAGCTTTGTCGCTTATAAAAATTCTTGCTACGAATAGTTGTTAATAAAGAATAAACTGAGAATATGTAAGATCCGATTATCGTATGGAATCTACGCTTAAAGTATAAATATTAAGTATGATCAACGCATTTAAAGTGTTACAAGAACTATATTTTTTATTGAGTAATTTTCAATAAATTATTTTTAAATGAAGAAAAAAAAATTAACATCACCCAAGTTTATAAAGCATTTCTTCATTGCAAGTTTATAACAAGTAGCATATGTTAAGACATCATAATATTTAACAATTAATTAAACTGTGTTAATATGCCTTTTGGTAATATGCTTGTATGGAAACGGTTTTAGATAAGAAGCCGTTATACGATTTTAATATTTATTATAACATCTAAAAAATCAATACTACATTAATTTATATATAATATAGTAAGAAAAAACAAATAATTAAATACCAAATACAACGAAAATGCATTTTAATGGTTTAATTTTTATAACCTTAAGTATGAGAAACAATACTAATGCTAGTTTGACTTGCACTTAATGGATTTTACTTCATTTTAAAGTTAACAAAATCTAAATATACACAGAAGTGTATACTCAGTTCTTTATGGTCAGAATTTACTCTCTGTTCTATGACCGGAAACACGTCCCTATATCTTCTTTCGTTTCTAACTATTTCTTATTATAGAGTATTTTAAAATTACAATTACGAATATTTATTGCAAGATAAATTGTTTTCAGTTATTGACAATAATAGAACTGGAAATAATAATTATTGAAACTAATGTTAGGAACTTATGTACTACTATAATATCTGCAATAAAATGTATTTCTATTGACAATTACCCAAAAACTTAGGAATAATGTTTTTTGAAAAGTTTTATTATAAAAAGGAATGTCATTTTAATTCTAAATCTAATTTAAAATAGTAAAATAAAATTTATTTTTGTTTAAAATTAAAAATTTGAGGAAATTTTTTTATTTTGTACACCACATTTACAAAGTTTAAAGTTATAAATCTGTCATGAAGCCATTACCCGTACTTAATCTTTTCTTTATATAATTTTAATAGTGTAATTTGTCTTAGTTGGTACATAACATTTCACCATATATTTATAATTTTTGGTTGAGATGGTAGACAAGAAAAATATGGAAGAATTAAAATGAACTCATGCCTTCATATGAAATAATGGTATCAATGTGGAGAGTGGTTATCCATATTACTAGAAAATCTCGTCTCTGAGAAGATGTATAGTGTGTTTTATAGGTTTACCATATAGATTTCCTCAAAATTGATCCCTTACTCTTTGCAAGCAACAGTTTTCTTCAATCGTTATCAGGTAATCTACTCCTATCGGGGACCATTCCAATTTTCATCTTCCCGTATTTGTATTTCTTTCACAAGAGTCATCGGTTCCTCTCTATGTATGACCTAACGATTGCTTCGTCTCTTATTATCACCTTATTATGAATAATAATTCGTACTAGGAAGCTATAATAAATTAAAATACCATACATTTAACTAAATTTTAAATAAGGGAAATATTGCACGAATATAATAAATTTTTGCTGATAAATTATCATTTAAATCTAAACACTATTTAATGAAAATAAAGATAACATACCAATAAAATTTAATTATATGGAAGGATAAACGGTGACTTTAAGCTTTAGAAGCGTTAAATGCTCCCGAGTTGAAGAGTATAATCTCTGAACCTTTGCCGAGTTCCAGGAGCTTCTCTGTCTTCGTGCACTAAGCATGAAAATGCAATTTGCATTCTAACTTTAGTTGAACCTATGAAGTTATTATCTATCATAAGTTAAAGTACTCAAATCATGTAAGTGACAAAGCTGGAACTCTCGAATTTCGTGTAAAATTATTTGCAAATATGTCTTTAATATTGATATAAGTCTAAGAATAATAACTTAGCTGAACCATATTCATTACACGGTCGGTAAAGTTCATACAAGGGTATAAAGTTAGAGCCTCTAACGGCTCCCAATATGGAAACAAATGGCCACGATCAGGTCTCGCTCAGCCAAAAACTTCCGGCCGTTCTTTTGTATCGAACTAAAAAAGTCTTATTAATGATGCGAATAGGCCTTACAAAGATGAACTTGGGCGCATAGATTTTTACACAACGGCAATACACATTTTTACACAGAAAAATTCAAGTTATTCAAAATGATAATTTAATTAATAAATGCGGAGAGACTCAATTATTTCTATGAAACCTTACCATTAATATAACTGAGGTTTGTAAAAATGTGGCATATTACGTAGTACGTATGTTATTTCAATAGTTCATGGTTAAATTATTTTAGTAATATTATGTTAAAATTTTTTTCAACAAATAATTGACAATATATATATATATATATATATATATATATATATATATACATATAATAAGACTATATATATTTAATACAAGAAAAGGTCTATACAATTCAATTAGTTTTTAACACAATTTCAATAATATTTTGTTACTTCTTTCTGCATCCAAATATATTCCTTCAAGCTATTTCGTAGGGTTTTCATAGATTCAATCTATAATTTATAAAAAAAAGGTTAATAATGCACCAATATCATATTAAAATATAAATAGAAAGTTTAAATAAATCATTTCTCAAGAATGCATATACACGGATTCGTAAAGATTTTTAAATATTGAAATATATATTTTACTTTATTTTTTCTTGCATTTACTCTTGGTATATTTTCCAAAGTTTTTTAACATTCATTTCCAGGGGTAAATACAGCTTAACCGCTGATTTAACTTTGCAAAAATGCGGCTCAGCAACTTCTTAGTTCTCTATAATCGGTCGTTATTTCTCAGCATTTTGTGTTTTTTTATGATCGCCACCGCGAGTTTCCTTTGCCACACTAAAACCACTTTTATAAGTTCGTTGTAAAACTCCCGTAACTCTATCTTTATCAACATTCAATATTTTAAGAAAAATAAGTTTGCGGACTCTTATCTGTTTTTGTAGAATCTTTTTAGTTACATAATACTCTGCACTTATTTGTTTTTTCCTCCTATTGAATCTTCCTCTAAAATAATGGTCCCACTCTTAAATCTTACTCTAGAATATTTTGCAATGCGACAGTGCTGTAATATGAAATTATTTTTTTCAATTAATTTTCTCAAATTGTAGAAATTACGATGCGTACTAGCGATATCTTGCTTCTTTAATTCAGAGCATTTATAAACAATGCTTAGGCCTAGTGTGCATTTTTTATTTTTTTAACAAGAGTAGATCTTGCGAATTTTGATTCTAATGTGTGGTATATTTTATTAATAAATATACTTCCATTTATTATTCCCGTTAATTTTAATCATATTTCCATATTTTCGAAAATTTAGAGTTCTGTAAATAACCGAATTGTTGGTTTAAATTCGTATTAAAAAAATCCGCTATAAACTGATAAAAAGTTTTAGCATATAAAAAACTTTCTCTGAAACAAACATATGGAATATGGTTAAATTTTTTTTTGATTAAGTAGTATAATTTAAAAGCATTAGGTACACAGCAATTCCATTTTAGCGGTAACTACAAAACTACATAAATGAAATAATCAATTATAGTTCTTATGATTGTAAGTGTTAAAATTTTCAATTGCGCATTTTAAGTATGCCGTAATTTTTTTCAATACCCAGAAGTATCACTTATAATGTAAAAGTTATTATGCAAGATGCCAACCATTCCGATTTGGTTGCCATTTTAGAAAAGAGTCGTATTGGTTATTGGATTGTAATTGAGTTGGAAATTCGGTTTAACACTTTCAATCAACCTCACCTAAATATTTTCGTCAGTCAAAATATTCGAAAAAAATGGCAGATCACTTTAATTTTTTTAAATATTTCTGAAATTTATTTGCCTTAAAATAATATGAAAATAGCAGTTAGTAGCAAGATAAATTCATGTAAACTTCAAACTTACCTTAATTTACGGGGTCAGCCTTAGTTGGTAGCTGGCCTCCTAGGTGCAACACCCTTTCAATAAATGCTTGACTTTTCTTCCTCTTTTTGCACAATCTATAGTTTTCCAAAGTGCCGATCGATGAACTTGAGTTGATGCAGTACTTACTATGCGATAGTACACCTGATGTTCGATATCGGATTCTTTTTAAACGTACTTTCAACCGTCTCATTTCTTTAACTTTTTCAACATGTACCGAAACTCAGTGTACACTCTATCTTATATTCCATTCTAGTATTATTTTTAATTGATCATCGGACAAACTGCGATTATCTTCAAGATAAAGCCGTAAAAACAAAAAAAAAATCTCTACCATGTAGGTAGTACAACTTTAAAGAACTTGCAACATTGTAAACTTTTAAATAATTTTCATTGTTCTAAATAATACTTTGATTTTTTATTATAATTGTATATTTAACTGTACACGTGTAACATTCAGATTCCATACTATATTACGAGTTACTCGGACTTAGATTTAGTCTGGATTGGAGCGTTGAATTCAACGTAATGTAGTGGAGCTAGCCATAATAAATTGAAATTTATTTCAATCCAATGTTAATCTTACAATTTAAATTAATACATACAAAAATTGAATATTATGTTTTTTTTATGTTAATGAATAATCCCTGTGGAGGTTTAGTTATCATTGCGTTATCAATTAAAAGCCCTTTAAATCTATTTAAAAAGGAACGTTAACAATTTTGTCTTGTCCGCTTATTTTTTTAAATTATGCTATGAAAATACAAGCAAAGCAAAAAGCAATCGTTTCTACGAAGGTAAATTTTTTCTAACTTATTCATGTTTAAAAATTCATATGACTTATTTATCAGGCAAATTGCTGTCAAAAAATTACTGTCCGTCTTGGTTATATAATTAATAACAGTTAAGTATTATAGAAAAGCATGCTTCTAATTTCTTTATTTTATAAAATGACAACTTTTCATTACCCCGATAATAAACCGCACATTAGGTAATTACTTCTATCTAAGTATTTCCTTACATCCTCAATATCAACTAAACACGTATTTATGTACTATTAACTCAAAGTATGGAAACATAATAATTGTATCAGAAAAAAACCCGCAAAAATATAAAAAAATTTAAGAAAATAATTAGGAGAAAGGAGTATTTACAAAAATGTAGAAACGGAAACTCTCTGATAAATTGACGCAAAAATATTATTTCCCGTTTTTTTAGTTCTAAAATCTTATGGGATATATTTTTTTCAAGAATTAAGTAAAGATATAGTTTAACAACTTTATGCTTTACGTCGTTAAGTAAGGCATTAAGATGAATAAAGAAACGCGTTGATTATATCAAATATAATTAGTATTATTTAAAATGTCTAGATTTATAAATGTCTCAAACGATTATCTGCGAGAAATTATCCTCGTGCTATAAACATATATTTAAAATGCAGATGAGAGAAAATAATATGCATTAAATGACTGTGTATGTATGACATGTGTGTACTTATATTTTATTTTTTACGAATTAAGATATTTTCTGTATTCTCAAATACATAACAATTTATATTAGGCTAAACTTTGTTACCACTCCCTTTAAAAATGCTCCTTATATGGCCATATTTATAAACGTTAATATAGTCAGAAAAATTAAAAAATTGAGCAGGCTTATTTGTTTGCCCTACATAATCCTCATATTCAGAATAAGTAAACAAAACAACGAAAAAGAAACAGAATTCTGCAAAAACCTATATTTCTCTAAGTGTATTTCTTCTTAACAACATTTTATAGTATTTGCATAAATTTACATGTTCCTAAATTTCATAGTGTTTGTCTCATAATTTCATGAAATTTCAGAAAATTCGTGTGTTAAAGAATATAGGGAATATAAAAATACTTTTTTTTGTTTAATGCATTTTCATATTCCTTTTTAAAAATATTCTTAGGATTTAATTACACAGATATGTAAAAAAATTCGAAAACATCAAAAAAAAATTATGGTATTTTAACTTAGTTTTTCTGCTTCCTTTACACACTATGAATCCCCAAGAGTCACACTGGAATTTTGAACGAGTGCAGATCTCTTGTGTCCACGTTTACCGCATCGTTCGTTTATATACTTTTATACTGGTATTCAATATGTATTCTATAAATTTGTGACTGAAGCTATAAACGTTCTGTTCACGTTTCACAAGACTGATTTCGTGTGACTGGCGCTAGATTGTTACTCTCATTTTATCTTGTATCATATATTTTTTTTTGATACAGTTCAAATTTGTAAATTATTCCTGCTATTTCTATTTCTCATATTTCATGTAATTACTATATAATGAATATGACACGAATTAAATTTTTTTTCAATTTTATTAATTGAAAATTAATTTTTTTAATATTTAATTCGCCCATCTTCTTATATATTAAACTGATTCCAAATATAAATAATTACTTCATATCATTACCTATGTCCGTTATAAAACTCAATCTGAAATAATGCGGTACATTTTAAGTTATTCGTGTTCAAACAAACACATAACGTTTGCTTGTTTAAACATGCATCGTGTAAACATAGTTTACTAGACTATGAAAACATTAATAAATTATCAGAGTATTAATTAATTAGCTACCGCCAGCGACGTTGACTGCGTAAATTGATTCATGGCTGAAATTGGGATGTTGTAGGTATCAATTTGAAATGACTATAATTGTGTAGCGAAAATGTAAAGATTATAATTAATTTACTATTTGATTAAATTGCTTAATTAAGCAAGACAGCAGTAGTGCCATGTAGCGGTGTCCTTAGAAATATTTTTAAGTAATTCAATGAGAAACTGTGTATTTTCCCACGATAAATACTATCTACACTATTTTAAGTCCACGATACATTTTATTGAAACTTTATTTTTGAAGATTGGTTTATTCTATCTAGCGATATTGAGTAACAAACAAAGTTATTCACCTGTTTTTAATATTAGATTAACGAAGATAGTAAATAATGAAACAAATATTTGCAGCAACATAAAATAATATATTGCTGTTTTAAATGACGACTAAACGATACTTCGATATGACAACTTTAGTTACAAATTGATTATCGAATAATTATTATTTAGAACTAAAATAAAATTCATAAATAATTATTATCATTGCAGCATTAATTTATATTCATTCTTCTTATTACATTATATCTAATTTTATAGCTTTCCAGTCCTGAAAGTTTTTAAATAGGTGTATTTTTCAAATGTATTTTTGCTATTGACCATTAAAAAAGAAGATATGTCAACTTGACATTTCAATAAAAGTGTATTTACTTAAAACAAACTCAACAATTATTTATGTTTGATGACACACTATTACTTTAATTTTCCCAACGGTCAGCACGCGAAAGAAATCACGAGCTAATGGACTATAAATTAATTTCATCTACGTTTCTTGTTGACATTAACAGCTTTAAATTTATTTTAGTATCTTAAATTAAAAATAAAAGGAAATAATAAATTCTTACCCTCATAAGAAAATAATTTATACATTTACAAATAATTTTTTGTTTGAATTTTTAGTGATCTCATTACTCGCAAACGTAGCCAGAAAATACTCAATGGTGATTAGAATTTAAGAGTCCTACCAGTTTCAAGCTATGTGCCTTCAAGATAGATATTGCCATCAAAAGAAAGTACTCGTCTATTCTTTCTATGAAGGGTAAAACTTTAGAAGTCACTATTAATTCGTTCTAATTATGGAAACTCCATGCTACAGATTAAACGAGGCAAAAATATTTAAAACGCGGTTTTCGGTATATACACTTAAACGCATACCTAACTTTTGTTGATAATTTATTCAAAGTATGGACAATTTTTTTTTTAATTCAAAAACAACAATATTGACAAAATATATTACACCGGTTTGATGTCAATGTCTACTTTTACTAGGCCTTACTTTAGTTTTATATTAATGAAGTGTAAGCTAATAACGTATTTTTTTCAAAAGAATCCGTGAGGCTTCAGAGAAAAATTTGTCACATTTCTAGTAGAAGGTATACAATAAAATAGCTTATTGTCTAATATTTATTGCAGAAAATAAATATAATATATTGTTGTACGGATGTAACGTCTGAATTATTTTTATATTTTGGCCTATCTCACGACTTATATGTAGTTACATGAATTTTTTGTCACATAACATAGCAACATTTGCGTCGCTCTCTGCTTAGTGAAGTATATTTTTTTTTCTTTAAATATTGAGCTTATTTTAATTTTGGCTAGTATTTATACATTGTTTACAATATTTTTTATAACGTAGTTTATTAACTGTATTTGTTTTTTGTGGAAGTCTCTGTTTATATGAATACTTTTTCTTTTTGAAAATTCAAATTAACTGTTTTCTTTTCCGTATATATAAATATATATAAATAAATATACATATATATATATATATATATATATATATATATATATATATATGTATATATATATATATATAGATGTGTGTATATATATATATATATATATATATTTATAATTGTAATGGTAAGTTCCAGCCGGAAAAACTAATTTCGTGTAGTTTAGCTACACAATAATAAATAAAAAAACTACATAACATTTAATCAGTCCAAAAATCCGTTTTTAAATTGTCACTTGAATTTAAAAAAAAAACTGTTTAAAAACAATATATACAATAGAATATTAGTAAGTTTTTTATGAAACATAAATTAAATTTTATTATGTTAGTAATTATGTAAATATCTCTTACCCATCTAAATTATGTATTGACTAAAACAAATCTTTATCAACATTGTAACGAACACATTTTGTTTTACGATTGATTTCTGTAAATAAGAAATATATTCATCATCTAAGATTTCGTTAGTTTAAAATTAACCATATTTTTTTGAATAATAAGTTTAATGTTCATATAAAAATATTATGATAAAAAATGGTTTCGGCTACAGCGTACAACGATTTGAACTGAAATAATATTTGGGCCTTTTTTCAATATACTTCTGACCAGTGAAAAGAGATTGATACAATTTTTGACAGAAGATGCAAAGAGTAGGTAGATTATGATCCACGAATGCATTGAAAACTGAAGTTAAACATTTTCAGAAAGATTTAATTATTCGCAATATTCCTTCTTAAAGCCTAATTTTCTGCCTAGTTAGGGAAATTAGTTCATATTTATGTATATTGAACGTAATTCATGATTTATAAAATGTCCAGTGATATTTATCTATTTGATATTTGTTTTATTGATTTGACATTTGGTTACACAGCAAAAAATATTTTATCTATTCGAATAAAAAACAAAAGACTTTTCCTGTTTATATCACATTCTTTTGAATTTGTGCCATCTAATGGCTACCTATCGCCTGTATTTATTCGACTAAAACAAACCATGGAAAGAAAACAGGGAAATTTATTAAGATAATAATAATAAATGTCAAAACAAGTTAACTCTTGCCGTAATATTCCTGCTAACTTACGAAATGAGGCTCATTACATTTCTTCCAGTTTCCCCACAGTTTGTAGGCAAGGGTCAATTGAACCACAAGGGCTGTACACCATCTTACACGGTAAACTATAATAAGTTGATGTACATATATATCGGAGATGAAGTTATTTATTACTTGCTTGTTTTTTTTATACATAAATATTATATATTTCTATCCATATATGAACAAAAATTATAATGTACAATTGTCTTATTTTATTTTATTATGAAAAGAACTATGTTGAAAATCATAGTCCCGTCCGATTTTCTACGAACTTCAAATAATTTTAGAACATGGTTTTAAATGTAGATTATTGCATTTAATTATGATTTGGATGAAATCCCCATTATTTCATTTAAATGATATAAATTTAAATGTCTGCCTATGATAGTATATTATCTATTTTTTTTTATTTCACCTTCAATTCAATATAAATGTCCATAGAACTGTCTTATTGCTACAAGATTATTCTTTTCCATTGATCCACAGCTTAAAAATCTAAGCAATTAGTCCCAAAGTTTTAAGTATTCAATTTGAATTTTGACAACCAACTTTGTTATCTATACATATAACAAAATCGTAAACGAGCCGTATTTGTACATTTAATATTAAAAAAAACAGTTTATATACGTTGTACTTATGTTACAGAGGCTAAAACAATAGGTTTCAGATTTTTTGTGTGTTCGTCCGTTTGTCTATACATTTTTGCACGTTAATCTTAGAAACGGCTTAACCGATTTGAATGCGGTTTTCACTGGTGACTGTGTGACAATATTTCTGTAACATTTGATACATATGCGCTATTCTATAAACGTGCTTCGGTCGATTTAGCTAAAACCTTTTTAACTGTAGTTTGTAAAACCATGTTTGGAAGTTTATATAAACAAAAAGGTAAAAAATAATGAATTGTTATGCAGGTAAAGACTTTTCCAATTTAGGTAGAATTCTCATCAATATGGTCGACTATTAAATAGGGGTCAGCTTACTGGTCTTTCGCGCGTTAGTCATTCGCGGCTGGCCTATATAAAACACTGCGAGCCGCACCGCACTATCAATGCCGTAGTATTGGATGACTCACAGTGAACGCATGTATTCGAAGACGCATGGAGCACCTTGGTAACAGCTAGGCTGGGTAACGTAGTCTAGCTTGTTAATCTCTTGAATTATCCGTGGTATTTAGTAGTTTGAAAATAATTAATTAAATAAATAAAATTATTTCATATAATTCATGAAGACTATTCTGTACTTATATCTGTAACTACACTTATTCGGTTATATAAATGAATGTAGTTAGAAATATAATTACATGTAATTTTCGTTGGTTTTATTGTCTTGAATCAAAATCCTGTGTTTATAATAATCACTTCATTCTTATATAAGAGTAGCTATAATAAGTAGGGCCTTATTAGGTTGGTAAGAGTTTTTATCGTTTGTTTGTATATATATCATATCTTTCCATTTTCTTATAATTTGACTATATATAGATGGATAAAACCTGAAAACTTTCCACTACAAGAAAATCTGATAAAATCAAAACGGAAGTCCACGCAAACGAAGTAGCGAGCAAAAGCTAGTTATAAATAAAACAAAAAACATAAATAGTCGGTGATTAAGGGACATGACCTTACCTTGAAATATCGTAAGGAAAAGAAAAAATGGATTGAATCGGAAGTCAGTAATGGTATAAAAATTGGAATATTTACTCAATTACTTAATGTTTTATGTCACATACGTCAATATCAATTGTGATATTATACAAGACTTGTAAGAATGAATTTAATTCCGGTCTAGGGAATATGTTTTTGGCTGTTTTTGCGTGTACAAAAAAATCAGGCAACAATGTCTTCCCTAGGCAGGGACGCAAAAACTTATATTTAATACGTCGTTAAAATAATACTTTTTTTTGAATGATTTCTGAACTTCAGTTCGTAAAATAATCCTAACGTAAAGCAGATAGAAAGATGAATTCAATAGATTCATACTTTCATTCAAGTCATCATTCGATAAATGAATTATTGATAAATACTCGAAATATAAAAATATGTTGAGAATCATTTTGAAACAATTAATTTTTTCGTCTATTAAAAATTAATTAATTGATTAACATATAATTTTGCTCTTCATTGCGGTTTGTGGATTACGTTAAGTTTTATTACAATAAATTTTCTACCCCTATAACAGACTTATGTAAGGGACATTCGATTTAATTTTAATTTATTTAAATAGATTTGAACCCGTTTGCGTGCTGTGTACCAATCTTCCAATCATTGTGGCTTTTTGATCGGTAAAGAGTTCATCCGGCGCGAACAGGAAAGCATTCACCTTCACGGCGTCCGCTCTGTTCACTACCTGCTATAAATATAAAAAAATCGTCTCGAGGATCAAGTATGTGACGAAATTATCTGGAATAGAAGTGCTGGAACTTTATAAAGCGGAATTACCTTTCTTTGGTATTGTTTATGACACTGTTAAATATAATGCGTGACACAAATAATAATGTTAGTATAGGTCAAGCTGTACAAGAGTATAAGAAGCAATATTTAATGGAATACTCTTATTTTATATTTACTGATATTTATCTCAAATGGCTTTTCATCTAATTTTAGACTTCTGTGTCTCTGGTTATCGAAATGTGGAGGCAAGAATTTTAACATTAAATTCCATATCCTCCGAAAATATTTGACATAAATTTAGAAATCGTAAACGTTTTTAAATATTTATGAGTTACATTTTTTTGGAACATTTCCTAATTTAAAAATTTTGAAAATATTTTGCAACTTTCTAAAGAGGAAAAAAATTTAAATGTTTTCATATGCTTGTACCGCTTATATATTTATTTCGGCCCTTTTGAAATTTACATATAAACTAACGAGGCTTACATTAAATGTAATTAAATAATTATTTTTGCAAGTTTAAAAATATCTTAATTAAAATTTATTATACAGTACCAGAAAAAATCTATTCCTGAAATAAATATGAAATTAAAATTTAACAAATGTTCTGTGCAGTTTTATTTTATTATTGAATAACTGTTATTAAATTAATTTCTCGACAGTCTAAACTATTTTTTGTTTATAGTATTCTATATATTTCATATGTTGAATGGAATATTTGCATATTTTCTTAATTATCATCCAATTTGGAAACGCTTGAAATCACAAACCAATTAACAAATATTTTTCTAACGAATAACTGATCTTTTCATATTATTAATATCCAATATATTATTGCACCGATTTTGAATACTCATTTCTAAAACAAGGGAGGCTTTTAGTGTATTAAAGGTATATAAGTAAAGATTTTGTTCTGTTTTGTCATCTATGAATTATAAATCGATAAACCTAGTACCTACTAAATAAATACATTTACCAAATGTGAACAAATTTTGCCATATTTAATAAAACAGTGGAGAATTGGTATTTTATCGGACGTAACTGAAAACTCTCAAATTAATTCACAAAATATTTCGCTGAACAGAACAACAAGTGGGCAAATATGAATTAACTCAAAAGGAAAAAAACAACCTTGCCCTTATCACGAAACCCCTTTTTTCAGAAAACCTGTGATGTTGAAACTCAAAAATAAGAATAGTGACAAAGCGTTTTTATTGCAAATATAATTAAAATTAACTCTAAAATATTTGCAGTGGGTAAAAGTCACTCAGAGTTATTTTTAATTTCATGTACTGTATGGAGTATTATTCGCGACAATAAATTTTCATTTTTTAAAAATTATTAAATTTTTTCCCAAATAACTTATATCACTATTATATTTCCAAAAGTGTTTAAGTCAACGTCAAGAAAATACAACTCTCTAATGTTATCGCGAATGTCATCTGTAATTATAAGTTACAAAGCGATTTTTAAAATGTTCACGATGTTGTTATAATAGAATAATAGAAAATACAATGTATTGAACTGGAGAGAAATGTTATCAGAAATACCGTTCCTTTAAATGTAATATTGATATGATCTAAATGTTTACCAACACCTAAGTTTGTAATGAACCCTCTTTCTGAGTTCTACTCTTATTTAACAGATATTATTTAAATCACCAAATGTTATTTCACTTTGCATCAGGGTTTGGAAACTAATTCAAACGATTTATATATATATATATATATATATATATATATATATATATTGCACAATTCATGGAAAGGTGGGGTGCCAGAGCCCCCGAGGAGGTTGGACTTCTGCCTGTTGGTCCGAGAGAGGTATTTTATTTCCCTCCCACCACCCATCAAGGATGGAGGCATTTCCCTATCCGCACCTGGGGACGCACCCTCTAGGGGTTACAGACTCCCCCGAGGTGCTGGAGTCTTCTTTACCGGACCAGATGGAGTGCAGAAGTGCCATAGGTTCCCCATTGGGAAAATCGTCTCCAATTATACATGTGAGCTAATTGCTATCAAACGTGCATTGGAGATTTTCCTTTCTAAGGCTATACAAAGTTCCAACGGTATCATCATCTCTGATTCGAGTTCCGCGCTACGAGCTATCAGGAGAGGCAGCTGCAAAATCAGCCACGATATCATAAAGCTCATCGATTAAATCATTTGTGCCCGGAAATCATGTACACTTCGATGGATACCGGCACATGTGGATATTCCGGGCATCGAGAAGGCCGATGAACTTGCAAAAGAATCCCGTAATTCCCCCAGACATCTAACTACTTAACCCTCATAGACGCCGATGCAGTGGCCAGACAAAGACTTATCATTAATCAATTCAAGAATTCCATCCCAGAACTAATCTTATGAAGACCCATATCAACCACGCTAACCAGACTTAAACCCAATCACTTAAAAGGAATAAAGATCTCTCCAGATGGACATCGCAGCCACAGCAACCCTTGCCCTCACTGTCCAGACATCTACTTATCTCCCCATCATATCTTCAACTGCTTAGCAATCCAGGCCAAATTTTTAGCATCTGCACAGAAGATCCACAGCACCTACTGTACATTGAAAAAGCTGCTGAGGTTGCTTACGCCATCTTCAACACCTTCGGTGTCATATGAACTCTGCACTCATGGACACGCCATCATCATCATATATTTATTTATATACAGGTGTCCAGTGGCAGATTTCCAAGTTTGTACATAGTTTCTGAACGCAACACATAAGAGGGGCGCGAAGGGCGTCGTTAGAAGCGCAAGAAATGGGGATGTTTTAGTACTCATGGAACAGTGGAGTGAAGAGCACCGTGCTTTTGCCGTCGAAGCGTACATTTAGAGTGGATTTTCGCTGTCTGTAGTACGCCGTCGATTTAATAATCGTTAGAGTATTCGTCGATTACGTGATATACCATCGATCAACCTCATACAGTCATGGGTAGCAAGGTTCAGAGCTACAGGATCAACATTAAATAGGCATAAGCCAGGACCTACACCATTGGTAGCCACGGATGAAAATTTCGAGCGTGTTATGGTTTCCGTCGTTGAAAATCCCCGTTTATCACTGCGTTCATCGATATTGGGAATTCCGAAATCAACTTTACAGGTAATAATGCGAAAAAAGCTCAAGTTCCATCCATATAAAATTCAAATTGTTAAAGATTTACACGATTCTGACTTTGAGTTAAGAAAAACTTACGCGGAGGTGATGTTGTTGAGATTTCGTAATGCTACCCGGATGGGCAACATATTCTTTAGTGACGAAGCTCACTTTCACATTGGAGGATAGGTGAATAAGCAGAACTTTCGTTACTGGGATGTCCACAACCCAAGACAAATGCATCAAGAGCCTTTAAATAAGCCTAAAGTAACAGTCTGGTGTGCCATGTCTGCATCTGCAATCATAGGACTTTATTTCTTTGTAAATCAACGTCGCTAAACTGTAACTGTGAATTCGGAGAGATATGCCCAGATGTTAAATGACTTTTTCAGAGTAGAACTACAGAATAGTCCATCCTTCAACTAAAACACATGGTTCCAGCAGGATGAGGCCACAGCTCACACTGCTAATATATCCATGAATGCAGTGCGACAGTTATTTCCAGAAAAAAAACATTTCCCGAAACGGTACCGTGGCCACCTAGGTCATACGATTTAAGCCCATGTGACTTTTTCTTATGGGGATACTTAAAATCCGTTATTTACAAAACAAATCCGAGCACTGTCACACAACTTAAAGAAAATATTCGAGCCGAAGTCAATAGGATACACCAGTCGCTCCGCAAACGCGTGCTAGAATCGAAGAGTGTATCAGACTCGATGTCCGCCATTTGGAAAACGTGGTTTTTAAAAAATGAAATTCGCATTTGTTGTTATAATGTTAAAATAAACCTACTTTGTATTAGAGGTGTAGTTATGTATATATATATATATATATATATATATATATATATATATATATATATATATGTATATATATATATATATATATATATATATATATATATATATTTATATACATGTGCATATACATTTTTTAAAATTTATTTTGAGATTTTAAGTAAAAAAAAGTAAAAAACACTTTTTCAATTTAATCGATTTATGTATCAACTTTAGGATTATGCCGATGATAGTGATGTAAATAAAGAGATAGCATCTATTTTTTGATGGATTTTTAATTTCCATATTATTCTATATTAATATATAATTAATATTTATATTGAAGTTAGTTATGAGGAACCAATCGATAGTTAATATAATACGCGTAAAAGAATGAATCAGCTTAAATATCATCCCTAAATCTATGCTATATGTTAATATTACGAAGTCACAAAATTAGAAATTTTTTTCACTTACGGAAGAAAAACTCTTCCTAATCTAAATCATAAAATTTCTACAAATAGTATGCTGTAACCACGTTCGTTTGTCACGATCTTTTGTGTTAGTCAAACGACGAAATATGGACATCCAAATTTCTATCGACGCATATAAAAGATACACAAGAAGTATAATATATAACATCAATATGAAATCTAAAGAATTTTCATGCAGGTATTAACATCAAGACTAGGGCGAGTAAAAGGAATAAGTGGTAACAATCAGTACGGACCCATACGACATCACAGTAATTGTTCGCGGCCCACCAAATTAACTGGGCTTGAATGTAACACTTAGCATACCTTAGCATATTAACACTTAGTATAATTTATCTGAGCATATTAACACTTAGCATAATTTATCTGAGCTATTTTATACTTCTGAATATATTTTGAGTTTCAGTAGCGAAATAATCAAAAGACGAGAAGTGTAAATTGGTACTCTAGGATATATAGTTGCCTATTTATTTTTTAATAAGCGACAAAATATGGAAAACCGATGCCTTTTGTTAAATATCTTTACATTCTGTAGTTTTGCTATTATTAATAATATGATTCTGTATATGAACGATTGGAATGAAATTCTTTTGTTGTGATTATTTGGTCCGTCCGTCAGTTCTTCGGTCGGAGAGTTCTATTTTACTAAGTAAATGAGGTATAAAGCCCAAAATTTTATCATATAAAACAAAGTATAATATTTAGAAATTTGTAATATTTAATTTCGACGGAAGGAGTTAGTTTCAAACTTACAAAGAGAGCCGTCATATTTTTTTATCACTTGGTGTGCATAAAAAAAATACGTCAACTCTCCTATGTAAGTTGGAATTATTAGCTTAGCTCTTACATGTAAGAGCAAAGTACTGCTACATCAGAACAAAGTAATAACAACACCGCATCGCATTTTCGGATTGTTAAAAAGGGGCGTAATTACCGCCATTAAACAAACCTCATCCATTGCAGAATCTCCATTGTCTTATAATACATTAGTTAAAAAACAATGAATAAAATGTAATGTTTGATATTATAATTAGATTGGAATAGAGGGCTGTATATGAATTCAGAAAATATATGATCAAAAATAACTTTTTAAGTGCAGGTTGTTCACTTGAAAGTGTTTATCATTTTGTTTAGGAGTAACTTTAATTATTCAACTTTAAATTAAAAAATACAATTTGTATTTTCAGAAAATATTATTTTTGTTTAGTCGTTCTAAAGCAAAAAATAATCAGGGATAGCAGAAATAAGACTAACGAAACTTAAAATAACTGTAATTAGACGATTAAAGAGAAGGAAACTGAGCCAGAAATAAAAATCACAAAAACCATATTTCTTATAGCTATTCAAAAGAGAATTTGCACAGAAAATCTTGGCAAAAATGTCACTAAAACAATCTACCTGAGGGCGGAAAACTAACGAGATGGAAATCTCAGAGGAAAGAGATTTCAATAGAACCCAGCGATTGCATGATCTTATCAAACGTAAAACAGGATTAAATTGTTATTATACAGTTGAAAAGTTTAAGTTTCCTATTTGTTTATTATCTATTTTTATTTTAGAATAAATATCATACCCTAGCTATAATCATTAACCTGGATAGAAAATATCTACACGATTTTATTTCGTTAAATATGAATAGAAAATAAAATTATAAAATGTCAGTCGTAGTTATTAAAATTGAGTTTTTTACGAAATCATTAAAGCATACTTTATAAGAAAGGCTTCTTTTAATGATACTTCGCACGTCTAGTGAGAAACAAAGTACGTCCACTCTTAGTAAGTTAGTAGAAATAAAATAGTACAAATTTTTGTCATATGTTGGAGTTTAATATTCACAATAAAATTTTTATTTAAAAGTGGTATAAATATATGCTAATGGCTGAAAATTTACAATACCTTTTAAGTAAGATGTGGGTTGCATGGATCAGTCAAATATGGTTTCTATTATGTGGGCTTGAAAATAGCGATGTAAACAACATTCAATATTTAACGTTAGCATGAAAATGTCAATTTTAATGATTTAGGTTACACCCTATAAAAGAAATTTAAGAAGAATTAATTCACTTCGGACAGTTTCAAGTTTTCCACAATATTAAAAGAAAAATTCTGTATCCTCTTCAGTGTGCTCATTCAAAATATAAGACATGCAAAGAAATAATAGTTTTGTTAGGACTATTCATGTGAAACCTTGCTAATACTCAAAGATATGTTTCTTATGGGTTCCGAGGAAACGTAGTCTTTTATTTTTCTATAAAATTTAGAATTAATATAATCATGTTGTAATTAAAAACTTACAAAGTTTAATATAAAAGTGTTGATATTTAATTTTATTACTTTCATTTTACAAGCAATATGATCAATCAATACCCGGCTTACATTCACCAGTATAAACTTTTCATATTTTTTAAATCTACAAAATTATTATTTTTCTTTTGTAACTCTGGCATTAATGTTGAAATGTGTTAACAAATATCTGTATTAATATTATTTATACTTATGTATATCGATTCTTTACATAAAAAAAATAGGGTTAGGGAATAAATACCTAACAATATAGTAATATACCAGTGCTTAGAATTGTATTTGTTTTCCCTCAAAAACATTCAGCTTTAAAATTATTGTTAAACATGTTTCTCTTATTTCGCAATAAAAACGCCGTCAGTTCGGAAAACCAACAGTAAAAAACTTTAAGAAAAAAAATATACGGAGAAATAAGAAAAAATTACAGAAATGTTTACTGTTACTCGTGAACGTAAAATGCCTTCGAAATGAAAGTGTTTCAAAAGAACAGAGAAATAGAAACGTTCAATCTTCCAAGAAATTTTAAACATAAATTTTTGGACATTATTTGAGACACGAATAAAATATTTTAAAGCTTTTAATATCCGCTTAGCTTATTTCGTTACTCATGTACAAAAATATGCTCTGAAGTATTTATATGTACATACTGCATTACATTTTTATCAACCCAAGGTAAATATTAGAAGTGGTGATTTAAATTGAATTAAAATTTCTGCAAAAAATTGGATCAAAGATCTTTAGAAAATTAACTACGAGAGCTAAATGACTAAACACTTGACTTGTTCAAAGTTTATGAAGAACACATGTATTTTACTTAATTTCCCTGAATTTTGGGAAGATTAAAAGAAAATATAAAACTCAAATCTGAATTTAATTTCAAAGTTAGTAAGATAAACGATTTCTCGAATACACTGTCTAGCCAATATTGCCATTATTAAAAAATGCTTTAGAAGTAGAAGCTTTCTCCTGATATTTACATATTAATTATATGAGGATTTAATATCCAAACTGTTTAAGGAATTGATCCTCTGTTCAGTCTATTTATAAAATACATATATATGTCATCTAATGAAATATATTTACTAATATTCCTTAAATAAAAATTCTGTCAAGTGTGATTACATTTTTTTAGTTTTGCTTTGTTAAATAGTTTATTTTTGTTTATATCCATTACTTTTACAATTATAAAACTTTTAAACGTTTGATGTATATTTTTAAATTGTTAGAAATTTGTTATTTCCACTAAGGAAATAGATATGTACTGAAACATCAAAAAATATGAATTTAAGCTATGTTCATAATAATAAAGAAATTATGAAAATACTTTAATTTCAAGTGTTAATATTAGCAAGTGAAAAGTACGTGTGAATTTTAATTTATTTTAAACCATTTTATACACTTTTATTTAGCGATTTTATTATAATTATATTATGTATTGTCATTTTTAATGTTTTTTTATTAAAAACCTTAAAAAATACAAAATATTCTTTTAACTAACATAAATTGTTTTATCTATTTGCTAAATCATCTAATTTTTGAGAAAAAATTTTTTTGAGGTTGAGGTTTAAAAAACACAGTTTGATATGACTTAAAATAATATTTTGAAAATAGCCTTCGGAGGCCATTTAACTATGCTTGTTATGCTATTGCTGTCAGGTGCCACACGCTGTATGGGATCTTAAAAACTTTTATTGTAGTGCAGTTTAAGTTAGTAAATATAGCGCTATCTGTTCATTTGTGGAGAAACTCTTTTATCTGGACGATAGTTCTAGTGACTTTTAGTTAAAATACTGCTTTTAAAAATCAAAAGGGTGAAAATCTTTAAACTTAAAAATAGTGATGACAATGGTTTTACTAATGCAACGTTTTGCTATTCGATCGCAGAAATATATAGAATTTTCAATCATCTCTCATACGGTTCTGAATTTGCATACCATACTTATACTTCACTTTTACAAAATATGATTGAATTTAAAATAATATGGTTTTACCTTAATTTCAATCATACTTCTTGATAAATAATCAAAATATTTGCCAAATAAAATTCAATTCTATATGTGTTTTTCTATAAATAACGAAATCATGACACTATGGTTTGTAGATTTTAAATGGTTCCATGAATATTTCTTTGTTATTTTGAAGATTATAAAATACACAGGCAAATTATTGTGTAACATTTATTTTTATATGTTGCCTTTTGTAATCAAAATTCATAATTATTAAAACTAGGTTTTGTTCTTAGAATGGCGAGATAAAGCTGATGAATTGATAATCATAAAAGCTTAAATGTATATATATATATATATATATATATATATATGTATATATATATATATATATATACATATATATATATTTATATATATACACATACATATATATTTACTTACTTTATATTTTTCAGGCTTTGATTAAAATAACACCAAAAAACTGACCCTCGAGGATAGAGATTGTAATCAAGTTGTAATCACTTGTGTATATTGTAATGATATTATGAAATATTATACATATGAAATATATATATATATATATATATATGAAATATTATATAACCTTAGGAACATAGAACAAAGAAGCTATTTTAATTCACTGATAATATTGAGTAGCGAAATATCGGTGTTAAACCTCTGCAGGCTGGATCGACTCATACTCAATTGGTCTCTTATAAGGTAGTGGGATGATTCAATGTTCATAAACGATAATCATAACATAAGAAGTTATCATGTATAGTTGCTTTTCTTATATGCAAACAGAATTCACAGCGTAATTCGAAAAGTTCTATATTTTAGTTATGTTTTGCTTATGGAGTTATATTATTATGGCGTAAGTTATACTGGATTTATTTCAAATCACGAAACCAGATTGAATATGCTAATAACATCCTTATATTAAAGCCTCGTTTTACTTGATCGTTTCAAAATATATTAAAATAATTACTTGTAATTAAATGCCGTATGATATTTTTTTGAAGTCTCTTTCTTACTTTAACTTCTGACCTTTTACGTCTCGATTATTCTATTTACAATATTATACACCAAATAATTGAGAATATATTATTTTGTGTTTCATCATGATTTGGATTTAAAGCTATCAAAATAAATATTGCTAGCATTTTGTTTCTTTTCTCTAGGTAACATTTTCCCTTCATACTTCATAATTTGGGCCACAGTTTATTAAAATTAAAAAGTTGTTGGAAATAAACAGGAATAGAATTGTAAATTACGAAGACGTTTTGTTGCGACGTATTCACACACGGAAAATGAGAAACCACAGTGGTGCCGCCGCTGTGCTTTCTCACGTGTACGACGCTGGGTATTACTAATTATACAACGGTCTTTCCAAATTATCTCCCTGCATTCTAAAGCAAATTACTTAGATATGGACGTTTTATTTAATTTGATTGTAAGCGTCTTAATTTAGCTCTTTTCATTCATAGATTTTTAAGGATTGTTTGTTATTTGGTTGAAAATTATCTTTTACTTTGATGTAGAAGTTTAAATGCAGTTTTAGGATCGATAGACAATAGTAGATTGTCAGTTTAAGTTATTTAAACATAGTAACGATATTTAGACTAATGTAGATATATTTTTTTTAGAATTCCTTTTTTCAGTTTTAATACACGTTTTTACCTATTTTCATATTTTATAATTCCTTTGTATTTTGTTTAAGGATAGTTTTTAAAATGACTTGAAATTAAGACGAAATGTTCAATTGTGTGTATAGAGTTTTGCAGAGAATTTTGTTCACGTGGGTAATTATGTGTTGCATGATGAAGTTATCGAGATAAATTGTATTAACATTGGAAAATTAAACGAGAAATATTTTGAGCAGGAAATTTTTTAAAAATTATTAAAAAACCACGGAGAGCCAGCAAGAATAGTTTAAACCATGAAAATGTAAGCTAACCTACTACTTCTATCAATCTCGACAAACGATAAAAGGGGCTCGGTATAGATTTAATAATTAATTACCTTTTGCATAGAAAAATAAATAGTTGCTATATTTTGATACAATGGGCGCCGCTTATCAAGACAATAAAACATTGCGAATGTCAAACCATAGAAAATAAAAAGCTAAAGTTAATACAGATATATAAAATACTAAAGGTTAGTGTAATAATATTCTACATAAAAAGGTCTTTTATTTGCTATATTTAGTAAATAATTCATTATCACTAAGCCAAGCCGCTAAAAAAAGAAACTATATATTATTTAAAATTTAAGATTATTAATAAAGAATGGAAAAAATGAAATAGTGACAACTGATAGTCGCATATACAAAATGCATGCCATCTTGGAAAAAATAAAGCACAAGATGCAGTCTTCTCATAAACTGTCGTAGAGAGAAATTATGACCCAGCAAACCTGACAGAATCCAAATGTAAATCAAATACACTTTACACTTCCGAAGGTACTCGAAACACGCTAGGGTTAATAGACTTAACCCTAGAGTATAGCATAGAATATACTCTTAGGACTATTTCTCAAGAAGTGAATACCATATTCAGCGAAGATGAGTGTGGAAATTCTAACTCTTTCCAAAATAGCACTGAGACCAAGGAACAAAATAGGTGCTTTCCAAAGCAGCTACCTATGATATAATGAAGTTTTATTTGGTATTACATATATAAACTCTCAAGAAACAAGGACACTTGGCTTCACTATAGTAAAACTGATGTCATATTTTTTTGAGCTATGTAGTTAAATATTTACACACTCAAGGCAATGACTGCATGAATTTCGATATTGTTCGCGGGCGCTACGCGACTTTCTTCTTTTTGTGAAACGTAACCTCGCTGTTTTTTTTCTGGGAGGCATGCACGCGCTTGTTGCTGATATTTTGTGTATTTCTGGGTTATTGTGATTGATTTATCAGTGGCATTGATTGAAGCGTAAAGTAATTGAATCGGGCCAGGAAAAACTTTTTATTGAAGCTATTCGGCGTATTTGTAACTCTCATATTTTAATATGCATAAGAATTAATTGATCAAGAAAACTTACCTTGAACTTGGCTCTTGACACATAAGGTTTCATAGCTTTTAAAAAGCTAAAGAGATTTGGCAGAATTTTTTACTAAGAATGTTTATGTTGGCTCATACTTTGTTGGTAATATTTGGAAGTGTTGTTTAGTTAATTTTTTTATTGGTATGATCGTGGTCATTTCTGAATCTTATAGTCAACCAGTATTTACTGAAATATTGGATTACAATTATAATAATTTAGGTACAAAAATTACCTCTGAAAACGACCTATTTAAAATTTCTGTGATTAAGAGGTTTCTGGGTCTAATGCTTCTTTTTATTGAATATATTTGGCGTTAATTTTGTAGAAATTCATAATTCACAATTAAATGAAACTACTACGACCTAGGTTTCGTTGTATTCCAACATCTTCAGGTGGGCTATAATATATAAAAATTTGAAATGCTAATATGTCTTGTTTTTTAACCCATAAATGATCTTACAGGGAATGATGTACAAAAAGGATAGTCGATTGGATGACTTATAGAGTAGAGAGTGGTTAGCTTAGCATTAGGAGTCATAGCTCGCCATTTCCAAGGTCCTTCTTTAATTCTCGAACGTTAAATTTATAAAACAAACTTTCTTATATTATACTTAATAAACAAGTGAACCATATGTCGGGACAACCACCCGGTTTTGGTAACGTCATTGTTAAGTTTATTATGTTTAGAAAACAAGTACACCGATGAAAAATATTACATATGAGAGTTACGCCGTAAAAATACATACCGACCATTATAAATTGCCTGATGTGTCCATAAACATTTTTTAAGTTGCGCAAAGACGAAGGAATTGTTTTCACATAAAAAATAAATAATTGTAATTTTTTTATACAGAATAAGTGAGTGAAAATGACGGGAATTTATATTTTTAACGCACTTTTTTTACCTTCACTTGAATGTATATATGTAATATCATAAGGTAATTTTCTAATTAAATTTTCATCCATTTCCATACGTTCAAATTATTAAAAAAATTACCCACGTACAAAGAACCAATAATAATATAATAATTAATTGAACTAAAAAAATAGTCTAAAAAAAGACTTCAAACAAAAAATAATCTTTAGATATAAAGAATTAATAATTAACTTCAATGTAAAAAAGTATGGAGTGCTTAATATTAGTTCTCGTAAATTTTTTTAACGCAAGTTATTTATAGAAGTCATTCTGAAAATGTAAATCGTGAGTACTCTACGCTTTTTTTCACATTAAAGTTATTTTTTTTTTCCGCCAAGCACATCCTTTTCCTCTTGACCAAAATCTTTATGTTTGAAGATAATTTTTTTAATTTTTTAGTTCATATCACTGGAAAAGCATTTGTTTAGTTTTTCTTGAAACTAATTTTGTTAGCTTTGTGTTACCAATAGTTGCCTTTAAATATATATTAAATTATTTCTTTTTATTTGCGCAGGAAAAAGTTATTTATTATCGACACGCTCTCATTTTAAAAAATTTACCTGCTGCGTAATTTTTATTTTAGTCAAAAGGAGTACTAAATAATAAATTACAAAATTAACTTTAGGATTTACAAAATTAACTAAGTCGGGGTATATCGTTATGTAATAACAATATTCCTTGAAAATTTGACAGTTATGTTAGTCAAATGTTCTTTCTATGATAGCTGCCGTGGTTCCATTTTTGGCAATTCCACAGTTATACTAATCGACCTATATGAATCAAACCCCGCCACACACAAATTAGTTGTGAATTAGGCAACCTAATTTGATCACACTTGATGAATCGATTTAATCAATCAATTGAATTCTATGTAGTGTAAATCTGCATTTATTTTTTAAAATTTATTATTTAATATCTTATTATAAATATAATAATCAGATACCTTTTATATTTTATGTATAGGTATGTTTTTTATCTTAGGACAGGATTGTTTTATCCCCGGATATAATTTACCAAGAGATTAATTTTGATGTTTTGACAGAATATCCGTGAATATTTTTAAAAATGTCTAAGTTATCAGAAGAATAAATGTTACCGAAGGAATGGAAAACCTGCTCTTGATAACTGATGTATTTACAAATATAATAACTAGTTGATGGATCGTAATTTTGATAATATAAAATTGCAACTGCCATTTTAATTTGGTACAAAAAATATCGTATGGCTTTATAGAATGGTCAGAGAAAATAAATTAACGGACGATACAAGTAGGATACTAGTATGGTATCAATATATTTTACCCCGCTTGTAACCTACCTACGTCGTCCAAAGTTTATTTTCTCTTCATTCCATGCATTATATTACGATAAAAGCTAATAGGAATTTACAAAAATTTTGCGTACTCATTGAAGGTAATCATCACAACGGAGACGTGATAGTCCAACAAAACTGTCAATCATTCATTGAATAAGAAGAAAACTTTAAAAGATCATGTAGTAAAAGAAATATTGTGTACAATTGAGTACCTAACATTTTTTAAGATGGAACATGAAAATTTACAACATAATCATCTAAAGATAATATAGTATAATAACTATCATAACAAATAAGCTGATATCTAAGTCAATATTAATAAGTATTTAGCAGTGACTTGCTTCGTTTACATTACATTTAGTTGCTGAATCATTATTTTTACAATCCTCTTTTAATTAATTTATCTTTTTCACATTGATAGAATCCGTAAAAGTAGGATAACAGATTTGCATCACGGATCTCCTAAATAAACAAGAAAATGACACTAATATTTAAAACCAAAATTACACACATACCTCTCCGACACAAAATGCCTATTTATGCGCAAACAGAGATCACAATCTCCTAATTTCTTCACTTAATTCCATCAATCTTGGTCAAACTTGAATTGACGGTACTAGCATCAATCTTACCAAATCGATAAAATAACTGACGAAATGTAAATAGTATAACCTCCCTCGAATACAAACATACCTTCATGGTTGCGTAAATACATATATTAATATTTTTACAAGCTTTACAATTGACGCAGAGAAGAATACTGATTTTGATCAATGTTTCAATAAATGCTGATAATTGTCGGTGACGGTTGGTGGCCTATTTATCACCAAGTAACCGAGACACGAACCATAAGATAAGATAGTAACGAGCGTTATCTGTCATAAATACACAATATTATGATATAAAAACCCATCTACTTATGTGACTATAAAAATAGTACTAATATAAAATAAATTACAGATTTTCTTAGTAAAAATCTTTACAATCTTATCTGATAATTTGATAGGTGTCTCATTTATCCTAATTTACTCCTCTCCTATTATTAACTAATAGTATATTTAATTAAATAGTGGTAATTAAACTGTGCCACAGAAAATCTTGCAGATACAATCGGCCTGCCTAGCTTAACATGACAACGATAATTATGTAATCACTTAATAATATTATGTACATTTTTGTATTAAGATAAAAAATAATTTTTAAAAATATAATTATGTGATAGAAAATAACAAGATAATTAAATACTTTCAAATCTAACTAGCAGTTATCTTTAACCGTGCTGTGCAACCGTATAGTAATGTAGTTTCTACTTCATCACAATCAAAGTGGTGATAAATAATAAATTTACGTTTCCCGTCCCATATTTGTACCACGCGCGCAACAAATTATTTAATGTCTAATTGCGAAATGTCCAATTGCATAACATGAAACACTGAGGCGCGGCATACGGGCAATTCAGTCGTAACTATTCGGGTCATTGTACTTACGAACAGAAAGATAGCCTGAGATTAACCGGTTTATTTCAGTTCAATATATCGTTCTGGGTTGGATTTCTTGTGAACGGAACGGAAAATCACGAGGAAACTGGTCGGAAATTCTGATCGTAACGGAACATTACGAGGAAACTGGTTTTACGTTAATTAACCAGATTATTCTGAACCTTTTTCGACCCCTAGTCTGAGCAGCTACATGTGCTTTTTATATATGAATCTTGGAACGTAACTTTGTTGATAGTCAACAGTTTCCACATTTCTATTATTCCTTTATTGATGATAAATTAAAAATTATATTAATATGTTTGAACCTATAACATACTCACTTTTTTTTAAATTACTTCAAGATTTTTATGATATCTCAGTATGAGAACTGGTCAATGAGTGAGACACAAAACTGATTTATTTTTAGCACCAAATATTTTGAAAACTGGTATGAATATATGAATAAAATTTGGCATAAATAATAATTTAATATTTTTCTCCTGTCATATAAAATCAAACTTTGATCCTAGCAAAGTCAACTTTTAAATAATTTATCAAAATTAGTGAATGGAATGATATAGGTATTGAATTTAGAATTGAAGGATCTATGAATTAAATTTTTTTTGATAATAGAAAAAACTCGAGGTTCTAATATTTACTATTTTTATTTAAAATTTCATGTTGTCGCTATAATCCTTTCCTTAATTAGTTATAAATTCTTCTTGCTTTTATTTTTGTTACATATTTAATTTCGTATTTGGTTTTAAATCATTTTTTACTCAAAACATAGTTTTGTTCGATTTTATGTCATCGAATATGAATTTGACATAAAATTTTAAAAATCTTTATCGCATTTGAATGAAATTTCATACGAAGTAATAACATACCACAAATTTTTTAAGTCATATTTTAAGGTTTCCTCAAAATTAATTGACTCACCACCGAAAAACATCTCTCGGAAAAATAATTAGAAGTTTGTGCCAGCACTGTGTAGAAACGGCGCAAAGGGTTTAAAACAGCAAATCGAGGGGATGCCTTCGATTCTAATTAGGAAACTTTACAATATTTTTTTAGTTATGCACGTCGATAATAATCTGTTTTCATGTAACATTCCCTAATTTTATTTTAAAATTGTTTGAACATACTATAGGTTTTATTTATGTTTCGCCTTGAAGTCTACAACTTGTCTCGTGTTTAATTTTGCGTCAATTATAATACTATGATTATATTATATTACATTTTTATAACATAATACAATATTAAGAATATTTCAATTCCATACTTTGAAATATTTTCATCAATTTGAAGATATCAGTGGGTATTTTAAATTGGTTTCATGAACCAGTCGCTGAGAAAGTTAATTTATACGTTATGGTAATTACTGTAAACAGAAAAATGAACCTGAATAAATATTTGTATGCATATTTTCATTTTAAAAATCTAAACGGATGTTTGAATGTGCAAAGATGCATGATAATGTAAATTTAAAGAACTTACGTCATTTTTTAGAATTAAATTTTGTCTGCTTTAGTTACGTTCTATGTAAAACTCATTCAGACTTAGTCTGGCAAATGACGGTGTGTATATAATTTAAGTATAGATTACTTACATACTTAGTTCGATACAATGTTCCAAGATAATTTGTGGTTACTAAATGATATGCAGTCATATCAGGTCAAGGCTCGATCTTGTTACTACTATATTTTACTTAATATGGACCAAGTTTTGATAGACACAATATCTCAATATTTTTACCTTTATTTAACTGGGCGATATACGTTAGAAAGTTGTACATATATAATTTGTGTAATGGGGTAACATTGATTAAGCAAGCCTATGCCATTTACTGTAACAGTAGTGTTTTTAACATTGTGGTCGATAGACACAATTATTCTGAAGGTAACAAACATACTCACAGACGAGTTATGAACTTCACGCTTCCTCCGGTTTCGCCGTACTTAAGTGAAAGTGGTGTAGCCTTAGCCCACAGAGGAAATAATTATTTAAAAGGAATTTGTGTCATTTTTCTATATAGGTAATTAAATTTTCATAGGTTATTTAATATACTATTTAATGTTTTTCAAGACAAAAATATTAGAGGACGGAAGGTAAAGAACGATGAGCTGTTTAATTATGAATATTTTATACATGACATTCTGACTATAAGTATTTACATTGATCTATAGTAATTTTAGTATAGTAATAATTAAGTTTTTAAAGATATAAGTGGTTTTAATTAAAATTTTAAACCAGTCTAATTCTGCTTGACGTAATATCTTATTGAGAAATACAATTTCTCAATAAGATATTACGATGACAAAAATTTCCTAATAAATACGCATTGGGTACACGATAGAAGGGTATATATTTTATAATATATCACTTTTTATAATTACGTAGGGTATTATACCACTTTTTATAATAACGTAGTGAACAATGAAATACTATACTTTTGCTGTGAATGGCCACCTCTCACAGTCTTACAGTTTTCATAGTATTACATTGTGGAAATTAATATTTGCAACATTGTAAGGAAGAATATTTAATCTTAATTTAAAGAAACTTTTACAATGCCTCATAAATCACTAGGATCATGAAATAGAAAAGTAACATAACTCTCTTAGAAACAACAAAAAAATATTTTATAATTAATTCAAAACTAGTGGTTACCCAGTAGTATAAATTCGGCCGTAATTCCTTAAATTTAAAGTTTGAACATTATTGAGGTTCTTTTTTCAGAGTATACTCGATAATCATTACACGTAATTTTTTAAATTTTGTTTTATAACATAAGCTAAGAACATGTACAATTACGTCACTGGCTTGTGTTGTTTGCCATAATTTCCTGCAATACATATGGAATTTAAAATTTGCTGTTGGGAACAATTGAAAAAAAAACATAAACTTCAACTATGCCAAATCTCACATTGCTCCATGTACACAATATGCTTAAAAAGAGTACAAATTTTCTCCTCACGTATTAATATATAGATATCTACCGAATATTCATAATATAAACAAATAAAAAGGAACTATAAAATATTTTACAACGATGATTTCTGCTTGTTAAATTTTGTTGTAATTTGACATTCGAAAAGAAATCAGGGAGTATAGAAAGGTATCAGGGAGTGTGAGAAGAAATCAAGAAGTGTAAAAGTAATAATGAGCAATGGTAGTTTTCCTTAATAAAAATAACCCCATAAAATATTATTATTTAATTGCATCTATGCGGTGTAGACTAGACGAAATTACTTACACTGATTGTGAAATTGATAAAAATTACAATTAGCAAGGCAGACAAATAATTTTATCACATTTGCATACGAGTCAAAACTAAATTCTATCGGAAAATTCAAATCTTCTAGCATGGGTCTAAATTTTTACGAAACTCAAAACTATAGATAAAATATAAGTAAAATATGAATGGAGAGTACGCTGTATAGCAGAATAAGTTTAATCTAATCAGAATCTTCTTTGTTCTGGCCAGCTCATCTTTTTCAATTCCATTTCCTGTTTTGCATCAGGTTTTCTTTTCTAAAAAGTGAATATTATATTTAATACCTTACGATAATATATACGAAAAATATTTATTTTGCTGGGATTACTCCACAAATATAAATTTGGAATAAAATAATTTTTTCCTCCAAACACTATAAAGAAAAAATGAGGTAAATTCTAAGGGACTATTACTTATAACATATAAAAAGAAAAATTGCTTTAGCAGTTGAAAGCGAAGTTCATTTAAAAATCAAGTAACAAATTTTAAAGGCGGAATGAGTGTATGTGTATATCGTGCAAAGAAAACCATCATGTTCATTATATTATTACAATGCATTATTTTAGCATTTAATTTTATATTACTATTATTCGTACTAGTCTATTAAGAATATATTTTAGTGATAATTAAAATAAGCAATGAAATTCATTTGGACCACTTCCTTTTCTAATATAATATTCTAAAATCTACTCTGCTAAAATTTCGGGTAAACGTCCGTGGTTTAACTGGAAGCAACAATTTTTATTAATTTTAACGGCAGATTTTAACTTAAATACCAAGTGGGTTTTTGTTTAGTAATTATAAATAAGTCATATTTCGTAAAAAACTAAACATGTTTAAAAAATGTTCCAATGTGATTCTATATATACTACAAGAGAAAATAAGATCGCTGTATGCGCTGGAAATCATCATCATATGTATTAATACGCTAAGGTTAAGATGTTACTCTCCCTTTTTAGAAAAAACCTCACAAGTAATCCACATAAATTATATATCATTTTATAGATAATTGCTTGCTCTACCGGCATCCACAACTAAAAAATTTATTATTGCTATTGTTTTTGCAAATTAATTAATTATTAAAATTATATACACAAAACAGCAATGCTGCCATCTAACGGCTCAACGTCAATATGATTGACGGTCGGTAAAATTTTTGTTTAATTTCAAATCCACTCATGCATAAATAAAGTGGCGCTTTAGCTCAATGCTTTTGATACTTGCGCCTCTATATGTCAATTTTAGTAAAATATTTGTTTGATCTGTCATCTGAGCTTCATAATGGAATAAAAACGTAATAAGCAGTGTGCAAAATTAGAAATGAATTGAATACCTGCAATCAATTTTAATTTATTAAATTGAGTTGAATAATTTATAATGCGAAGACTTCGCACGGGTCACGCTAGTAAATTCAAATAATATTTCTTTTTATCTTCAAGTACTTTTCTGATTACGTTGAAATTAAGGGTATGATGTCTTTACTTGATTATTTTTTTTTTTATATTTATAAAATTGTTAAGATATTTTTGGGATTAGTAAAGAAATTTTCATCCTCAGAAATATGTTTATATAGTCTTTGTACAAACCATTGTGATTTTTATGAAGCCGAGAGTAGATATTTCAAGGAAATAGTAATACAGAAAAAAAAAATATTTATTTTGCCAGAAGACAAATTTCAAACCATTTTAGCATTTTAGCGCAGTGTTTTTTTTTCAAAACCTACTACGAATAAAACGTGCGTTACTAATCTGGATTTACGATAAGACCATTAATATTTCAAAAACGTACGTAAAGGCTGCATTAGGCCATTTGACTTCTTCAAGGTTCCTCGTCATCGCGATCTTAATAAGTAATTCAAATTCCTTTCTTAAATGTTTACTAAGTATTTTGATAAAAAATTGACAATATTTACTTTTTCATCAAAGGAAAAATACCATTTAATTAGAAACAAAATTCTGAAAGATTTCTGTAGATCCTTAAGTACTCAGAAAAGTTTAAACAATTAGGGTGCATAATATTTCGACTGAAATATATGCAAATATCAATTTCGTAATTTTTTTCTACATAAATATTTTACAAGTAAATCTAAAACAACCCTAAGGTAAAAATACATATAAATTCTTTCGTCTAATACTTGTTATTTGTTATTATTTTATATACAAAAATTCTTCGAATATATTTTTCAAATACCAAATATTCACCTGGATTTGAAGACAAACCTCCTAAAAAATAGGTAAAAAAATGCGTTGACTCTTATATAAGTTGCGAACTAATCGATACCTTACGTACATAATTTTAAATATGATACCTTGTTTTGTGCGAATAAATTTTAGGCCTCATACCTCATTTACTTTACGAACTAGAATTCTCCGACGATGAACTGATTGATGGACAGCATAATCACAACAATAGTATCTCCTTCCAATGGTTTTAGTGGAGAACTGTAAATATCAATTAAATCGAAACTAAAGAATGTTAAGGTTTGTTAAAAAACTAGGTTTTGGCATATTTAATCGCTTTTCTACGAAAAGTAAACAACGATAGGTTAGTATAACTTTATACTTACTTTCTTTTGTTTACTTTGCTACAGAAACTCGAAACATATTTATGAATATAAAATAGCAAAATTTAGAAGACATACCAACTACTTTTGTAAAATGTTATGATACACTCAAATATAATGGTTTATTATTCAAAAAAGGTATTTTTATTTAAAAGTTATATAAAAATCGAGTAATTTATGAAAACTTACAATACTTTTATGTGAGATTTGGGTTGATCGGATAAATCACGTGGTATTGACATCACTGATGTGCGTTGAAAATTGGGGTATAAACCTTTCAATCGTTAACGTCAGCATGAGAGTGTCAGTTGCAGTGATATGGGGAGTAAATAAAAATAAATTGCAAAGAACATTACTCTCTTCATACAGTTTCAAACATCTCGCAACACTGTAATAGAAATTTCATATCCTCTTCAACAGTGCTCTTTAAAATTATAAGATACATAAAGGAATTGTATCCTTGTGAGTGCTATTCGTGTGGAACCTTGCTAATACCCGGAGATCCGTTTTTATAGTCTTATGAATTCCAAGATAAATCGGCTTTTTTATTTATCTATAAAATTTAGAGTTTATTTCAATAAGGAACTTACAAAGTTTAATACAAGTATAAAGATATGTAACTTTCTTACATTCAAATTACTCAAGATTATTACTTTTCTTTTGTACCACTGGCATTGATTATGAAATGTGTTGACAAATACCTGTATTAATATTGTTTATAGGTAAAATATCCTAATATTCATAGTAGTTACTTGAAATAAAAAGTGTCAGAAAACAAATACATACTAGTAAATTAATATACCAGTGCTTAGAATTATGTGTGTTTTCTCTCTAAAATATTCAGCTAGAAAATAATTGTGTGCAATATTCCTTTAATTTCATGGTAATTACGCCGGCAGTTTGGAAAGCCTATGGTAAACGACTTTTCCAAAAAATATATGGTAAAAAAGAGAAGAATATGTAAAAGTTTATGAATAAAGTAAATGTAAAATACCTTTGAGTGAACGTGTTTCGAAAAAATGCAGAAAGAAAAACTTTGTCTTCCAAGAATATCCTAAATATATTCTATCTGTGAATTATTTTTAAAATATGTAAAACACTTTTATTTCCTTCCAAGGAATAAATGATCATACAGCAATTCGATAGATTTCTTAACTTTCATTTTTATGGAGGTTCTGTTTATTATAATGTAATGTTTTATTTACATAATGTAATTACTGTTAACAAAATGTTCAAAATAATTATTTGAACTACTTCGTAATAAAGGCACAAATAAAAAAACGATCTAGATAATTTTGGTTTTTTTAATTTTGTAGAAAAATCTGGAAAAATTGCTTGCTGTACTTATTAACTATTACTCAGTATATGTCATATAAATATTTCGTAACATAAACGTAGCCAGAGTAAACATCGTTGATCTGGATGATGAACTCTGACAAAACTACTGCAGATATACTAACACTATGTGGAAAATTATAAGCCTTAAGAAGGTTTATAGTAAAGCGCAAGACAACATGTCTATATGTTGTCTCACTATTTAGTTATAAGCTACGGTAAATATATCAATCATTGTCAGATTTGCTTTAAAAATCTTAACAGAATGAACGTAAGGTTTAGGTTGCTTAAGAATTAAGGTTAATAAAATATGTATCGCCGTCATTTTATTCGTTTTCCGTAGATAAAATTCTTCCTTCACACTTTGCAACTTGGACTTATAGTTAAAAGAAATTAAAGTATTTTAAAGTAAACATAAATGGAATTGTTTATCATAAAAACGTTTGGTGCGACGTATTCACGCAGGGAAAATGAGAAGCAAGGCGGGCATATGTTGCCATATGCACAGCGCGAAGTGTGGTCGATTATTCAGTGGTCTTCTTACGTGTTTATTTAAATATATCCCTGTATTCTAAAAAATTGAATTGTGAGCGCGTTACTTTAGCTCTTTTTAATTATACATTTTTTAAGGGTTGTGTCGTTATTAGGTTGAAATTTCTTTGTTACTTTGATAGATAAGATCAAATGTAGTTTTAAGTTGATCGTTATTTAAACACATTAGTAATATTTAAGATAACTAAGTTAGAACTATTTTTTTGAAATTTAGTTTTTTTCAGTTTTCATACACAACTTGACATATTATTCTCATGTTTTACTGACATTTCTTTAGTGTGTTTTTTAGATTTAGGATTAGGTTTTAAGTTTTTGTGTTACCATTTCAACTACGTACATTCAAATTAAACGTAAACTTTTATGGTAAAATTTAGTTTACACAAATATGCTTTAATAGTTTACCAGACAGTTTTACAATGGTAATTTTATATTTAAATTTATACATCGTTAGTCGCTCACATCTATCCTATAGTAAAACTATCTTAATAGATTTTTATCAATTTGTTTAATGAAACCGAATTTGTTAGCCCTCATTTACATTAGCATTATTAAAATACAACATATATTATCTTTATTGATGGCTAGGTTTCTTTAATAATTTATGTAATTTCCAACATTCCTTTAAATATGAGCGGTTGTCATCTTTTAAATATGAGCGGTTAAAAACTATATTCAACATGTTTCAATAAATTTTCTGGCATTACTATACTAAAAAAATTAAGTTTAAATGTACACTTTTTTGTCACCCAGATGTAAGAAACACAAAATAAAGTTTTAAGTAAATAATTGTATATTATTCACACTCTTACCGGAATGATTGGATCATTAGATGTTGATTAAGTTTATTTAACTTACTAAAAAACTGAACTTTTTTCATTGCTCTAACTAGTTGATGCCGTTAATGAAATATTATTTGTACTGGTCATACAATTAGATAACGAGAATATTCAAAATTTAATACCTTAATTGCTAAAATGGATGCATACCAAATAGTTGCACTCATTTGTGATACAAGTTTCTATTATATTTATATCAACTAGTTTGAGCAATGTAGCATTAAAGGCATCAAATAGTTCGAGAAATGTATCACAATGGATCACAAAGGTGTATCACAAATGACTGCAAATATTTGTTATGCATAGAAAATGATGGCGATTATTTGAATTTCTGGTTTTTCTTCGATATTTTGAATTTTCTTTATATCTGATGTAAATACGTAATGTTTTGTATATACTTGACGGTCTGTACCTACATTATTCAAATTATTTTCTAGATATTAGATTTTGAATTTTGTAGTTCATTTACAATTCACGCAGGTGTACGTTTGTTGAGAGTTCGATGTTTTCTTACATATATATATATATATATATATATATATATGTATAAAAATATATATATATATATATATATATATATATATATATATATATATATATATATATGTATGTATATACATGTTCGTAGGCGTAATCAATAATATTTACAATTATTTTTCAAATAGGTTTGATTTTGGGTTCGAAATAATTGACTTATGGTTAAATTTTTTAGAAACGCAAACTTTAAATAAAATATGAAATAAAATATATTTGGGAATTAATCGACCACGTCATGAATATTCCATTATTTCTGAAATTGTTCCAAATATGAGGAGGCGACATATCTCGTCATTGTATCTGAAATACATTTTCTTCTTTATAATTATTAATATGGCCGCAAGGAATTTTAATTAAAATTTAATTAATTATTTTTTATGAACAAATAAATAAATTGTGGTCACTTCTTTTATGGATAAAATATAATTCATTTAAAAGAGAAGAATCTGAAGAACTTTAATAGTTTGGGTTGCAATTTTTAATTGGACACAACCTCATGGCAGCATAAACAAGTATAACTTCGTAAAATTTCTACGTTCTTGACGTATTTCAATAAATTATATATAAAATTAAAGCTACTTTTTGTTTCTCTGTGCGATGAGATGTGAATGCCTATATAAAAGGGTCCGCAAATAGGGGTTTTTAGCTGTTAAAGATACGCAATAGCAAGAGAAAGTTAGCACCAAACAAGTACGCAGTATGCTAGCTTTCCGTAGTTTTACTGACATGAGGATACGGCCAAGTGAGAAATGGCAACTTAAACTATTAAAGCACTTTAGATTTATATTTTTCAAATGAATTAGGTTTTATCCATAAAACAAGTACACGTAATTGTTAAACAAATTAATTAATTGGATTTTAACTTGCGGCTATATTATGATAAGCAACCCTGCGGTACCGTATTAGTTTATTTATAATTTTAAAAATTGGATTTCGGTCAAATAACAAATGAACATAGTTATCATGCTGTCGGATTTACAAATAAATATTGGATTATAACTATATCAATTTTATTAGTGTTAATAAAAAGGAAGGAAACTTTGTACGATAGCTCAAGAACTCATAAGTCAGTGTGTCATAATCGTTTTTTCCGGAAATCGTTCGATGTAGAAAACATAAAAAAATTTCCTATATTTTAAGGGTATTACACTGTATACTCTTATATCTTAAAATTTAACCCTCAAAAATATTTACTTTGAAAGAAAGGCGAACTTACTTTTAAAACGTAAGAATTTATGTAGTATAGTTTCAGAAATATGGCTAAAAATATCTACAAAACGCAATCCTACCAATCTTCGAAACTATTAAAAACAAGATTATGAAAAAAATAAACAATGTCACATGTGGATTGTCCAAAATTTTCCACAAGTCTATAGCAATGATCATGGTTTAAGAGCGATTTACCATATTTTTATGCCTGTGCAAGGTATTAAAAGTAATATATTTGTGTAACAAATGATAAAATTAATATTAAATTTAATAATACTTAATTGTCTACGTAACACTTCTCGCGTTTATTTTTATTAATATTCCACATGTTTATTTATTTTGCTTAGCAATTAATTTGAAAAGATTTTTATCGAATATTATAATTGGGTAAGATTTTGTTTTTTTGAAATGCTGTTTAGATGATAATTGGCCAGATGAAATGTTTCTTTTTAAAACCAAATTCATTTAGTTTTATAATAATTAAATTATTTGTGAGTTTTTAGGATGCATAATGTAAAAACCTCAATTGCTCTTTTATGTACTTTAAGTAGGTTTATATTTATGACAGATAGGCAGGCTAATTGACTTAATTTTTTTGGCAGTAGAACCCGGCATAATATTTAAACTTATATCAAAAATTTCCTATTTGTGACATATACATAAAAACGAAAATGTGGCCAACAATTTAAAAAAAAAAGCTAATAAATAATTATTGATAGAAATAATTTATTTCATCGCCAATGAAATAGAATTATTGAATTAATGCGTTATTGCGCCTTCAAGAGTTTAGTAATTTGTTTCGAACTGGCTTCATAACGGCGACATTTAAATTTGACGTAATAAGCTGTGAACAGCTTACGACCTTACTTTTTCCATGAAGTCCTTTAAAATGCCCTTTTTCGAAAATATTCTATTGCTACTGTATTTTTCTCGTCATTGTTCTCTCAATTATGAAAAGCATAGAAATATTATACTACTAAAATCACGAATTTCAATTAAAATATTTTATAAATATTAATTTTAATTATTTCCTTTTAGCGACAGCAATTATATAAAAAAGGTCATCTGACAAATGAAAAAGAAGCGTTTCAAATTAATATATATAGAAATTGGAAATTATACGAGTGTACCCTATTATGCTGCAAAAATATTTTTATGGAACGTATCTAAGCAGTACAATTCTTGATATTTCTCGAAAAAAATAAAAATTTTAGTTTCATGGAATAAACTCAATTGAAGGAATTTAAAATTTGTTGACTTACGAGGGATAAATTAAATTCTTTTATGTGTTACTATGTTTTTTAAGGCAATACGCTGCTGTGAAATTAATAATATACAATGTATTTAAATGTGGTATGATTATATGATAGCTTAATTTTAATTGTATTGTAATCATTATTCAAAGTAGAAATTTTTTGATTTTATTTTGATATTCTGTGTCTTGTTATCATGATCACTTTAAGAAATTTGGATAATTTTTATTACCAAAATGTTACTTTGCCTTTTTCTGAACTAATTTTAAGTCTATTGTATAAGAAATATAATTTTTTGTAATAACAATGCTGCTAATATTCTTTCGATCTTTTGTCATGTGAAGACTGCGTAAATAATTTGCAATAATTATAAAGACGTTTCATGTTTAAATTTCACTGAACACAGGCATTCCATTTTTTGTATATATATGTATATATATATATATATATATATATATATATATACATATAAGAAGGTAAATGTCGGTAAAATTTAAAATCATCACATCAATTTAACAATTTGAGAAAGTTGGAGCAAAGAAATTTCAGGAAATGTACAGGTGATATCCTTTACACATGAACACAGCAGACTGAAGTACAAATCTATAAATATTGACTATGCACGGAGCGTAAAGTTAATTTAACTTTTATATCCTATATAAGTTAAATTAACTTCCGTCACACTTCAGTGAGTTGATTGTTTTACTACTTGTCAAATGTTAAATTTACAGTCAGATGCTGCCGAAATGGTTCTTCGCGCACAATAAACGTGTTGGTAGATAGGATGACGGAAAGCTTCCATTACATTCAACTTTACCAACTCACCAAAGAGATTTCATTCTGGTTTTACTTGGGATTAAAATTGAATCATTTGATAATTCTGTCGGTGTTAACCTGTGTTGCGAGTTTTATGACACAACATTTTATTTTGTACTCAAAAGTGACTTTTACATAGTATGTCTTCTTTCATCTGTATTCTTTATTTTTACAGAGGAAAGCGGTCTCATATATTCAGACTTTATTTTAATATTTATTTTTTAAGAATAATAATCTATGAAATTTCCTAGGACCAGATTCATTATCTAATACAGTAACTTTAATTATCTTATAGTTGCATTTAAATGCGATCAAAAGTGGTTTTACTTGGTGCATTTAAATGCGATGATAAGTGACGTTGGAATAATTAATCACAACTAAGGAAACATTTTTCTTCAAATTTTTGCATGACTTTTGTTGTATTTCAGGTGGCTACGTCCTAATAGGCTGCGCCATTTGTATGGAGCTGCTGACAAAATTGAGTCGGTCTTCGGAGGGTATACTGGAGATAATACGCATTCAATTCGCCTCCACCAAGTTTGTCTTCTAGTCAAAATATAATCTGGAACGAACGGAGCAGAGCTTCAAGTTACTCGTTCAAATACACGAGAGGAATAATTGTTTCACACAGCCTGAGGAAGATCTACGAAAACACGCAGAAATTTATACAATTCCAGCAGTGGATTTATTTATGAAATTTTTATTAAGTCATTAAATTACATGCTGTTAAAAAAATGATGGAACCAATCATACTTCACTTAAACTTTCAAGGATCACTCCACAAGTAATTTGTGGGGATTTATTTATACAATTGGTATTAAGATATTGAAATGCATTCTTCTAAAAAATATGAAACCAATAATTCTTCATTTAAACTTACATGGGTCACTCCATAATTAACGTGTGGGTATTTAGTTATACAATTGGTATTAAGATATTAAATTTCATTCTTCTAAAAAATTATGAAACCACTCATTCTTCGCTTAAACTTCAAGGGACTTTGAATATATTGTTAACCGTTATTTATGCATATAGACATAAATCTATACTATTATTAGATTTTAAAGATCATATATATATATATATTGCGACATTTTCGAACTCGGTACTAGTTTGCTTTAGAACAATTTTTTGCAAGACGTGATTTTGATAGACGCACTATTAAATTAACATATTTTTATACACAATATTTATAAAAAATAAAACATTTTTATACAATTTAAAATTTTGTTCGTTTTAAAATGAAAGTAACTAAAACTAATTCATAAAAACTAAGTATATGAAATTAAATCAGAATTGTTTTGATCGAATATAGATATTGAGGTTTAAAAGTTAGCTATATTTAAACAATTTTCATCTTTTACAGGGCAACTAGAAATTAAAACCAAATTTCAGGAGTTGTTAAGGTTTATTACAAGATATTATAAAATTTGTTTTTGTTATAATTAATATGAAATTCAATAAAGAATTTTCACAAGATTTATTCATTTCGTTGTTCTTAACTTTGACGGCTACATAAATATTTTCTTAGAAAAATTCTGTATTCTTCTGTATCAAAGTTTATAAAAATTATAGATAATAAAAGTTAATTGTAATTTAAAAGTATTTATCAGATACTACTGAAATAAATAAAATTTATCAGGGCATCAAAACATAATATTATAAATTCTACATCCACGACAAATAATAATTTTTTTTTGTTAATATTTCCAACAAAGATTTTGAAGCTCAAAATCTATAGCTTTCAAATATTTTGGCAAATTCGCTCCGCAATTCTCAAATAAAATTTACAAATTGTTCTATAATTGATTTTTTACCGATATAGGTCCCTCCAAAATTTGTTTTTTCTTTCTTTCTTATACGACCTTTCTTGACAATGTGTTGGCGGTTTGAAGAAATTACCATATAAACATAGAATTAAGGGTTTTAAAAAACTTAATTTCGTTTTAAATATTTTACCTCCAAAAAGTTCCGGGTCTATGATGGAGAGTAATAAATTGAAACATAACATTTGCTTTTCAGTTAAACATCCATTTCCTCATTTATTTTTGACATGGATCAAAACAGTAATTTATTTCCAAGTTCATTTTTCTTATTTTATTATAGTAATATTCACCGTTTTTATATGGAAAAAATCAGTAAATTTTTTTATTATTTTCAGGGGTAATTTTTATCTCTTTATTATTGGAAGCTCCAAAGGGCATCGATCGTGTTGATTAATTAAAATTATGCAGATAATGTATAAGGCGTTTACAAGAAGGATATATTACAAGAACTTTGTTACAAATCAAGATTAAAATACATATAGACTCACGAAATTAGAGTTCCGATTGTAGATAACTGGCTCGCCCGATTCTTCCTCAACTTCAACTATCGCCCTAGGTAGAGTTATGGCAAATGGCTCGGTCATAAGTCATTTCTTTATAAAATTTCTAGATTAATATGGTTGGTCCTCGATCAATGCCCTGGTTATTTCATTTAAGATCCTGGAAAAGTATATACATAAAATATTACATTTGTGAATTTTGGAATTTTCCCTCGATTGAATTTTTAATATATCATATTTTGTGACATAAAGACAACTCGTAGATATACTTTACTTTTAACATGCTTTACGATTTGTTAACTATAAATTTAATAAAATATATTTATAATCACATGAACCAAGTTTTTTTCAAATAAAATATAATTTTTTAGATTTTTCATAGAGAAGTAAATATTCAACACAAAATACTTTATTTTTCTTCATGTTTTAATCATAAATACCTCACCATATCTTTTTTCTCTATATTCAATGTGAATTATAAATGTTTGCATGTGTTCGAGTTTTACATACGAGGTAAGTTCAGTAAATTCTTGACACCAGCAAGCCTAAAGTTGAGAGTAAATTTTGACAAAGAATTGATAACATATATACGATAGTCATTGTAATTGTAAATACATCAAAAGCGTTTTATTAAAGTTTTTATTTTTGTAGTGATCTGGCAAAATGTTATTTTTTTGAAATAGTCTCCAAGTTTATAAAATATTTAAAGTGTAAATTTTGTATGAAATCATAAATTCATTATTCATTAATGTAAACTGTCAACTGTCGAAATTAGTAATTATTTATCCATTGGAGAAAAATAGAAAGAAAAGCGTACATTTCGTTCTTAATTAACTAAACATACTTCAAGTTGATATACAATTGTAATAACTAGTAATTTAACGAAATATTGCCTTAAATTCGATAAATTCCTATTTTTTTTGTGATTAGTTTATTGTATTTAAAAAGTACGTAGCTATTGTACGCTATTTTTGAAAATTACTGCCATTTATTGAAAATTAGTTTGTAATGCGTACACAATAAAAGAGATTCGAATTATTTTGTTTTAGCATGTACTTATCTCTATTTTAAGGTCGATGCCGAAACTGCATAGCACACATGTTAAGTGCTTCCCAAGCATTTTAATTGTTTTCGGTATACCTTAAACATATTTGCTCGCACTCAAAACAGCATATTCCCTAATTCTTGATACGCACAAATCCTTATTTTAGGAACAATAAACACAAATCTATATTTAAAGAACCATAAACTCTTCAAAAGTTTCAAATCACAGTTCACGTTCTCGGTTTAAATGACATTTGTGAGAGTTGACATATTAAATAATAAATAATCCTTGAAAATTAAAGTTATGTTATAAATAACAAACAAATAATAATTCATCTAAGTAATAAATAAAAAAATATAGTATTAATATTTATATCGTATTAATATAAGTTTATTAAAAAAACGATACTTTTATTTTTTTTTATAATATTTAACGCTAATTATGGATGTGTATTACAAATTTTCAAATGGCAATATTTTTATTTATTAATTGTAAACAAGTTTATACCTTGAAATTCAATTTATTTTATACTTTTCTTTTTTAACTTTTTTTTGTAAAACGATACAAATGAAAGGAATACTTCGAATAATCAAATTCCCCATCGATAGCCGATGAGGGTAATTATGCAGTATTGCCAAATTTAACGAAATAAAAGATATGTGGTTGATACGTTTTCATGTTAATGTGATATTCTACGTTAATGTTATATATAGGTTGATAATTTCCATGTTAAATTTCAGAGAAGAAAGTGGTATGGTTTTTATAAAAAAATAGGCCCATTGCAATCTACCCATGATGCACAATTACGGATTAATTAATTTAGATTATTAGTTCACCTGTTTATTCATCATTATTATTATTTTGTATCTTCAAAAATTAGATTATCTTGATTGATTTGTGAATAGACTTTACTTTCTAGCCACTAATTTATACAAGTCACTAAATGGAATCTAAACTTAGATCCTGCTGTTTTCGTTTTACTTATATGGTTTGAGGGAATAAAACAAATTTTGGTACTTCGAACACAAGAGAATTTCCTCCATTAAATGATAGGTAGTGGAAGTTTCAGATTCATATACATGCAAAAATATTAAACAAACAATAAACTGACGTAATTCTAAAAATATTTATTTTTGACTTTTATGTAATACACATAGTTTTAATTTAACTCTCCTGTTTATCTTTTTGTTTCAAAAGATTCTCTCTTTATTGAAGTAATTTTATAGTCATTGTATTTACTATACTAACAAACATATTTAAGGTCAAAGAGCCATCAAAATTACATCTATATCATTTATATATCATTCATATACAAACGTATATATGAAAAATATTAACACTTATTGTAACAAGTTTAATTATTGAAACCTTATCATTTAATATTGTACGTTTGTCCATATGTCACGAACTTACTATTTGTACAGTTTAGGGCCTATACGGTTAAAGAGAAATCGATGATAATCGTATCTACATCTCGTATTTTAGTATGTCTTCCTTGTTAATCGGATTTTTATGTTAGTCGTGTATTTTAATTTTGTAACTTATATATTGTACACAAAAACAATATATAAGTTATAAAATAAAAAAAGAGACTACTTCATAATTTACGTGTAAAGAAGTTTCGATACAAGACTATCATATGCAAATCAATAGAATGTATCACTATGAAATTTCATCCTCTTTCAAAATTGATCCCGAAAACTTTTCATGAATTGTACTAAAATGGATAACATTTTAATGCTAAATGACGGACTCCGATTAATAATTCTGGCTTCAAGCTTTCCCCGGAATTTAATTATTCGCTTCGCGTAAACTTTCACCACTAGGAATTGATAGGTGCCGCCTTGTTTTGTTTAATATGTCGAGTGAATATGGGATTTATTTTATAACGGATTTTGCTTTATTAGTAAAATACACTTATATTTACGGGTATAAATTATACCCGTCTCAAGAAGTTTTATTTTTTTGAAAATTTGCCGATTTAAAATTTATAGGAACATATATTATTTTCTTTTATCTTGTTATTTCGTGATCATAAACATAATATGTGACTACTCACAATTTAACTTTTTTTATTAATATATTCAGTATCAAATAAACTTTATAGTTATGTCTTCTAGTTTTAATTGTGTTCGATGCAACTAGATTGATATTTATTTCAATTCTACCCTTTAATTTTATTTCTTCATTGTTTAGAAAACTACTAGAATAGGAGTTTCTAGCTAAAATTAACATTTCTAATTTAAGCAATTTCTGTCAAAAATGCCTGTGATAAGCGGACAGACATACACACGACTGACTTTATAAGGGTTCCGTTTTTTCTTTTGAGGTAAGGACCAGGTAAGGGATTAAATTTGGCATAACCATAAAATATAATAATCGATATATATCTCAATAGTTTACATTTAAAATATTCACATGGAAACTTTGGGTGGAAAATAAGATATTCGAATCATTTTTTAAAATATGTTTTATTAATGATATATCAATTGAAATAGCATGTTACATACATTTTGAACTTATTTCTTTTTCAGAATTAAATGGAAAATATTTTAAGAAAAATTGGTAACAATATTTATAAAAAATGTGTCTCTCCCTAAGTTAAACACAATCCCGAAATTGTTAAATTCAAAATTATAAGAAAAACAGAGTTAACAGACGCTTACCCATATTTTTTGGTAAATTGCATCGATTATAATTATTCCAGGCTGTATAATTATTGAGATATTTAAATTGTATTTGCGGGTGCGTAAAATATGTTAAGTAAAAAACTTGACTTGAAATATTATCATTATATATGAATTAGTTTAGAAGAACACTAGAGAAAATTAAATTTTAATTTGTATAAGCGTGCGTGGCACACTCGTACTAATGATTCATCTATTTAATAGGTTTATTTTATATATTAGCCAAAATCGTGATTTCTTACGGTCCCAGCCAATATTTATATGTTTTTACATAAAAAATATTGGTTGGGATAGTGCATTATGGTTTTTACTTATAGTTATAATGATAATTTAGCTCTTTGTATTAGAAGTGGACACGGTTTGTTTCGTTATTTCCCGTTATAAAAATAAGTCGAAGACCAAGCCTGCTGCACAAAATGTATTTATTCCATTTTCACAAGATATATCTTTTAAACATGCGATACACTTTGTAATACTTTAAACTATTTTCATTGTTATGTTATTGGATTACGGTGGTATATTAACTGTGTTTATCATTTTGAATTCAATTACTCTGCATTCTAATAAGGTTTAACGTTATTATTGTGTTACCATCCCAAGATATAACACAGAAAATTCCTTCAAATGCACAAAGTTATACAAATCGCAAATATTGAGATAGTGCCCACTGATAGTCTCAGTAACCAAAGACCTTTCTCATTAACCAAAGTAACTGAGATTGTTGCGTCTACGAAGATTTAGAAACTATATTAAAAATATGTCTGGTCGAAAAACGTAATGGTTTTCCGAACGACATCACAAAATTTATAAGAAAATAAATAATTTCGCGTGAGCTTAATCAAATCTAAATGGATTTTACTAGTTTTTTTAAATTTTTTTATATGACAGCAAGCAACTCTAATTTAATGATATAGTTAACACAAATATTAATACAAGAGTAAAAAAAAATAACGTCGTGTGCCAACATGACCGATAAGTATGTAAGCAAATTTTCTACACCAGAAGTATAATAAATTTCAAAATTAAAAATAATTTGTAAAAAAAATTATGATCTAAATAACATAAACGAGTGATCTTATTAATTCAAAGAGTCTGAAAATAGTTTAGTGCTTAAATATATATTGGTAATGTTTTTGTAACACATTATACATGTCATTTTAATATTATTGTATTGGTTCTACATTTGTTTCTAAAATCATTAGTAACGGCTCAGATAAAAGTAAAAAAGATTAAAACAGCAAGGGGGGATTTAGGTCCAAAATAATAATTTGGGGAGACAAAATATTAACACTTAGTTAAGTCTATGTCTTGCGCAACTCTATTCTTATAAGTGACAGCTGGATTGAAAACGATACTTCTTTCTAAATATATTAAAGTTGTGGCTTTTAACGCAAATATCTGGAAACTATAGTGGTAAATTTAGTTGAAAAGTAAAATAAATTTGGATTACCAAAATTTAAACCTGTGACTTAGAATTCCTTAAAGTTCAGCAAATTGTATTCGTAAATCATATAAAATTTCCCGACTAATTATATTTCTTCATCTTCTACCTTTCCTTATTCCTATATATATTATATATTTAATTTCATTTGCATTATATTTTTATTTCGCCCAATACGGTAAACTTTACTTAGGGTGTATGTGACAAACTTTTGTACGTATGAAGTGACAAATTTTTGTACGTACGTAGGCGCATATAAAATTTAAGTAAAGTAGTTAAAAAAACGTCAAGTGTGTCAATATTCGCTAAAATTTTTTTTAAATTCCAATTTACTGATAATGCACTGTTCTTCATTTTTATGCTATTTATATAGTTCTACCACCTTACCCTTTGATTCAAGTAAGCTAAGTATTTATGATAGTCATGTGTTTCTTATCGTATATCTACCAAAATCCATAACAAGTTTATGTCTTTAATTTTTGTTAAGAAATATGAAATTTTAAAAAATCAAAAAATTCCTCTATTTGATATTTAAAATTCAAATGTATGGTACGAAAACAATATACACCATTTTTCAAAAATGTTCATGCCATTTTGTTTAAAATTTATAAAAGGGCAGAACTCCTATGTTAGATTGGAGAAAATAAAAAAATGTATTCTTTAGTTTTAATTAGCCATAGGTTAATAAAGAATTATAACGTTTGATATAACAAATAATTTAAAACTTATCTGAAGTTGAATATTTACGCACTTTAATTGTTAATGAATAGGATATTCAAAAGTCTGATGCATATTTCATCTTTTTTCATATTATTGTTAATAAATATCCGACATAAATAATCTTCCGCAGCTTCACCTCGATAGAGTATAAAAGAAAATTGGTTTTGTACATATATTTTGAGTGTTACTTCTTAACTTATAATATCAGCACACCATGAAAAAGTAGCTAAACTGAGTGTGAGATTTAAATAAATATTTGCTATGCTCTTTTGGAAGTAACTTTTATTAAGAAAGTTTTTATGTGTAGGTAAAAGAGTTACTTGGCGGATTCAGAAATAATTCGACAATCGATAAGGAATAAGCCACTTGTATAAGTTAATTCTACGTCCTATTGCAGAGTTACGATTATCCGGTATTGGATGTTTTCTTGGATATGTAATTAATATTTATTATATAACCTTGGGGCACTAAGTGACATTGCGTGTAAAATTTTTGAAAGATCGTTTGTATCACTAGATACATATACACGCTCGCACACATGTGCAAGCAAACACGCATAGATACACACGCCCACTTACACACACTCACACATGGGTGTATGTGTGCGCGCGTATTTGTACACACACACACACACAGACACACATATATATATATATATATATATATATATATATATATATATATATATATATATATATATATATACACTAGCGAACCCGGCGAACTTCGTTCCGCCTAACAGTCAATGAATGAGCACATTTATGACTTTAAAATTAATACAAAATTATTAAATTCAACATATTATATTAGTATAATAAAATATATGGAAATTGGTGGGTTATACTCTTCAGTGAAGCATCCTGTGACATACGATATTTCTCGTTTTGTTATCAAGCGCAAGAACAAATAAAGCAGACGGTTTTCCCACTCGTGAACATGCCACGTACAATTGACCATGAGAAAAACATGCATTTGAAAAAATAAAACTAGATTTAGACCACAAACATTCAAGGATTGGCCTTGTGATTTGTTAATAGTCGTGGCGAATGCAGGACGAATCGGAAATTGAAGTCGTTTAAACTCAAACGGCATATCGGTAGGGATCATCGGAATCCTCGGAATGAGAACTTCCTCACCTTTTAGTTATCACCAAACGCCGTTGCATAGTTTTGGTTGGTTTAGGTTTCGAAGCATGATTACTACCGAGCCAACCTTTAGTCGTAAATTGTGCGATGGTAATCCAGGCACATCCAAGGAGTTTAAAAATTCAATAGGATAATTGGTGGCTTCATCTTCGTTTGTTACACAGTCCATACATTTGAATGAATGAAGTGTACCATTGATTCCATTCTGAATTACGAAGTTTAAGTCATCCACATCTTTATTCTCAACTGCCACAATTGCCCGCTCACTCAACCATTCGTTATTTTTGTGGTTAGCAATGATGTTTGGGAATACTTTGTTGAAGGGTTCGTTTTTCGATGAGGCAAAATTACAGAAATTTGAAGAAAATAAAATCAATCCGCTCGATTCCTCGACAGGAACTCAACCATTACCGATTGTCAACAATTGCTCAGAGAAGTCTTCAGCAGATGTATCATTCAGCAATGCAACTCTCATGTTTGTTGTCAGCTGAAGTTTCTTCACATAGCGCCATAGATTTGATGATTTGAGGCAAGCGTTTATTTCATCGTCAGCAGTTGATCTTGGAATTACTGGCAGTGTTTGGCGGAAATCTCCAGACAGTAAAATCATAGTGCTTCCGAAACATCTCGAGTGATTGCGTAGATCTTTCAATGTTCGGTTAAGTGCTTCCAGTGCGCGTTTATGCACCATTGTGCATTCGTGCTAGACGATGATTTTTGATGCTGCTAAAACTTTCGGAGTGTTTTGCAATATTACACGTTGGTTGTTCAATAGTTTGAAGATTTAACGGCAATTTGAATGCTGAATGAGCCGTGCGGAATCCTTCTTATAATGTTGCTGCTATTCCAGAAGAAGCAACTGTAATCGCAATGTTGGATCTCGTACGAACAGTGGCTAAAATTACTGACATGAGAAATGTCTTATCAATTCTACTAGGGGCATTCAGGAAAAATAAACCACCATTTCCCTCATCAATTGCTTTCATTAATGTATTATAGACTTCCTTCTGTCGGGAATTCAACAATCTAATTTATGGCGATCATATTCACGTTCCAGTTCCAATTCTCGATTAAATGCGTCATTCATTCCACGATATGGCGCTGGCATTCCTAACCTGACTAATAAGCTACCGCACATGACGTAACATATGTCTTTGATCAAGAGCAAAGCCCGATTATGCATCTCCTCATTCATCTCAAGATCGGGATTTCTTGAACTGACACGAATTTGATGTAAAATGTCTTCTGACATATTATTCTTGTATTTGTGCCATAGGTTAGATGGTTTGGATGGGAAGCATGTGGAAATGATAATAGAAAATAATGTGCTTACCTGAGTTGGAGAAACTGAGTTCTTGACATGCAGCATGAAATGTTGGGCATATTGTACCATTTGTATACAGTTCGTAGCAACTCAAATGATGTTGTCCCACGCACATTTATCAGCAACAACCGCAAATAGAAGCATTCATCGTTCTTTGGATGGACTGTATAAATACGACCAAGAGCATTAGTAGAACGCACATCCGGATAATCAGGAACCGCATCGCCTAGCTTCGCCCGCAACGTTTGTGCAAACGGATCACTTTGGCAGATCGCAAGAAACTGGTCAATGTTGTCGCTGGAGGTGTTTCAGCATGTCGAACAACATTAGAAGCGGTGAAATATACGCGTTGACCATTCTCCAGATGCCCACCGCTAAATGCACATCAGTAGGATGACGTTCGTGAATAGGGAATGAGAATATACGCCAAATCGCTTCATTTCAGTTCACATATCTACCAACTTGATACCGATTAATTCCATGGTTGGTATTGGAGGTTTGGATGCCATAAACAGTTATATCGCTGCCTTTCGTGACGTATTTACAGATGTAATTGATGGATTTTACTGTTGCAATACTCAAGGTTGCAATGTGTCTTGAACGTTTTGGAAATTAGTGGCGAATATGGAATATACTAACTGTTGTCGACCACGGAATCCTTTCTTTTCACCTTTGTTGTGACAGATCGACCGTTATCATCGGGTGATCGATGCTGATACAGTGGATAACCATCGTTGCCAGTGACGGTCTCCGCCGTGAATTTCCGTGGATATCGTATGAAACACTTTCCATCGACCATGCATAGTGATTGGGTATTGATGGCGCCACATGATCCATGAATCATATTTGTGATTGCAACATCATATAGTTCTGGATCGGCTTCGTGATCGGGAATCTCGGTACATATTATATCATCTATTTGGTCTGGTAGAATTTTTTCGCTAACCATATAAGAATGTGTGCGTGCAGTAGGGCTCGTTTTTGCCATTCTATTGAATACATCCAGCATCGAATTTCTCTAAAGACGCGTTGTTAACAATGTAGTTTATCAGGGACTGTATTTTTTGCCTGAATACACGTGTGGTGATGTCGCGTCGATTACTTGATGTTTGTCCGGGAAGCAGCATTAGAATAATTTCAATCCATTTTTTATTACACATAAAAGTAATGAAGAGATCTGGCCGACCGTAATGACGAACATATGTCATTGTATCTTGCGCATATTCATGCATATGACGTGGATTAACTATATACGTCGCCAGCAAAATAGTCAATCGACCAATATTAGCTGCATTTCCTTCAGTGCTAATTGCATCGTGTAAATGAATATACTCCTCCGAACGCAGTTTGGCTCGGATCAACCGAATGAAAGTTAAGCACTCCGTTTCAATTTTGACGTACATATCGACGCAATATTGCTAAAACCAGCGACGTAATCGCAGCAAATAGTAGTCAGCATTTTGACGAATCATCAAACGATATACGTAATAATTCATAGAGCTAACCTTCTTGGTAGTTTCCTCGCCTGAAATTAAAACAGTTGAATTATTATTTGGTAAGTAAAACTCACATCCGTTTTATTTAGTAATTAAAAAGTGGTTAAAATAAATTATTTAAAATCGGTTGCCAGCCGTTGTTCAATTTCCTCCAAACAAAGAATCCCTAATCTTTTTGTCAATTGTTACGACTTTCTGGTTCCTGGTAATTAGTAGTGAAATTAGTCTTTTTTTGGAAACCAAAACCAAACACAGTAATATTTACGTCATTTTGAAATCAAAACTATGATATTTATACTCACCATTCAATAGATTTTTCATTTTGATATTGAAATAATATACATCTTCCCCTTGCCAAAACATCAGCGGGTATTGCAACGTGTCATATGAACGATGTGTTTCAGATATTTGTTGCAATTGATCGGCATCACGACGTGTAAGCACAATATCGCGTGTTTCCAAGTTTTCAGGAACAATGAGGATTGCAAATTCATCTATTGTTGGAGCATTAAATACGCGTTCATGTGTTCCAGCTGCTCGTTAATCCGCTCTGATCACGACTTGGTAGTCATCATTTGGCATGCGCTCCAAAGTAGTCTTGAACTGCCTGACCAATGCATCTCTTGACGTCGATCAAGGTGTTCCTCCATGTTGCCCATGAAATATATTTGTAAAAATTTATGCTGTGCATCTTCGAGAGGTTGCAATGATCCGATTCGATGGTGAATCTTTCCTTATATCTACAAAATCAAAAGCAAAAGAAGCTTCTTAGTAGACACAGTTGATATATTTAAAAATCTATTTAATTAAAATAATGTCTTAGTTCACTTGAATTTATTGTCATAGTTACTACTAAATTGTACCTTTATAATCAAGAAAAAAGAAAGCTTATATTAACAAAAAAAAAATATTCTTCAGTATTATTGAAAGAAAAAGTAATGAAACAGGATATATGTACGAATCATCAAGTATTTCAGCTTTAAATGGTCTCTTGAAATTTAATCAATTGTGTTTCACAAACGCGTGCAGTTGCTTCCGATAAAGCACCTTGGCGTAAGAAGTTTACCATGCCTAGTTAATGAAGAGGTTGATATAATACAGGTGTATTTCATTTGACTTATATACAAACACGAACACGTATGTATGTACGATCTTACTAGATGCAACGTGGCAAATAAATGAACCGTATCCAACCACATACCATCTAAATTAACCATAACTATGAATACAAATTCAAGTACGACCTTGGCCATTTAGGTCAGCGCCTTCAACAGATTGCCATCCCAGATTACAAGTGATTAATTGTGAAATTTCTATTACGAAAGGGGTTAATTGTTTAAAATTTAACCTCACAAAATGTACATTTCGTTTGATAACAAACACAGTTAGCAACTTGTTCCATCCTATCAATATGTACGTACACATATAAGCATGTACGCGTGCAAAGATTTACTGATTTCCCACGGCATTAAACTGCTTAATCCGCTTTTTACAAAAGTACTAGAGTACGTACAAGCGTATGTGATATTAGATATTTATTTATGATAAGCGCAAATTATTGTGTGATATCACCTACAATCTGTATTCTATTAAGTTTGTTTTTTCGTTACGTGGACATATATACTCTTTTGCAAAAAAAACGGGCACTTATAGGAATAAACCATATCGGAGTTATTTTATTATTATTTGATGTATTTTATATGGCGATATGATGAAAATATTGTTATTTATTATTGAGATATCGTTTTTGTCTACTTCAGTCATTAAAAATGCGAATAAATAAAAAAAACGATGTAAAGTCCACAGACGAGCGTTTTCATACTGGTACATTAAAAATGGCTACAGTTTATTTTTGAATATTTTTTATTAATTTAACATAAAATTTGAAAAATTAGTAACGAGTATGGCCTCCTCTAGCTAAAATTAATGCGCTTAATCTGCTAGGCATACTTTCAAAGACGTTTTTTATCCGTTCCTGAGGAATAAATTCCCATTCAGCGACAATCACATTTTTAAGGGCCTGAATGTTTTCTGGAGCTAGTTTTACGGCTCTGACGCGTCGTTTGATATTAGCCCATATGTGTTTTATCGGTATGAGGTCGGGACTTCTCGCTGGCCAGTCTAACCGACGAATTCCTGCCTCCTGCATATACGCATCAACGTCTCTAGAGCGGTGTGCGCGAGCGTTGTCGTCCATAAAAATGGACTCGCCTCCAACTGCTGTTAATTCGGGTTGGGCATGAGGAATAAGCACCTCTGTTTTGTACCTCTGCGCATTAAGTGTGTCATTTTTAATAAAAACCAACTCGGTACGGTCATCTGAGTTAATACTAGCCCAAAACATTATGGAGCCTCCACCGCAAGGGGTGATTTCCTCAAAGCACACTTTTGCGAAGCGTTCCCCTGGTCTTCGTAAGACTCGCCATCCTCACCACTAATCGATATACGAGCTTTATCGGGGAATAAAACACTATCCCAGTCTTGACGAAAAATTTTGAGCGAATCTCAGTCTGGGAACCAATGCTCACGGAGAAATGTAGGGCCCGAGCTAAGCGATAGCTACGTGTATTGACGACCTGAAGTGTCCTTCTGACTACATAGGCTTACTCATGTACCTCTGACATCCTCGAGGCACTGTTTGAGATCCACGTACGTAACTTGACGATTTCGTAGCGCTTGACTGACTATGAAGCGGTCGTCCCGTGGCTCAGTGCGCCGTTTTCTTCCAGAACCGAGCCTTCTACTGACGGAGCCCGTTTCTTGATATCATTGCCAGGTACTTTGGATGGTGGAACGGCTCATATTATACTGCTGAGACATATAACATTGGCTACAGCCTTCTTCAAGGAGTGCAATAATTTTACTAGCTCTTATCGTTTTTTCAAACACACTAATAAGAGGAAACAGAAGTGAACTAATGCAGCAAACAGCAGAAATTTAATTAAAATTTATTCGTTAAAATAAAAAGCGTAACAATTGAAAAAGGACTTAATAAGAGTTGGATTCCATTTACCGCCAAAATACGTTTTTGTCAGTGAAAGAAAATTTCCATTAAAAAAGAAAAAATTTCAAATTTATAACATTCGTTTTTATGTGCCAGAATACACTATACTTACCAGTAACAATTACAATTAATACAACCTCTTAATAAATAATATTTTGTTAATAATATGACAAAATCAAAACCGCCCGTTTTTTATGCAAAAGAGTGTATATATATGTATGTATATATATTTATATATAAAAATCATGAAATTGCCGATAAGTGTTAAGTAAAATAATTTAAACTTTAATTTACAATGAAATGTAATATAACTGTGAAATTTAATAAATTTCAAATATGAAATTTATTAGATTTCACATAATATTCATAAATTTAATAAGTTCAAAGACTAGTCGCAATTTTTCCCAAACATTACAAAGCAATAGTTTTATAATTGATTAGGGTGTGATCGGCAGTTGATATTGTAAAAAAGTTTGTGTTTAATATTTCAGAAATTATAAATATTAAATGAAATTTGCATTCCATTTCAAAATATGGATCTGACAATACTTCACTGGATGCAGTGCCAGAGAAAGTTCCATCCACTTTACACGTAAAGTAAATTTATTTTTACGTACTAATTGATCATTTACTTTGCAGTATAACAGTATATGAACTTAAGTCTAAAACTATAGAAACTCTCGAAAGATGAATGGGTGGACTGACATAATAAAGTATAAGATGTCCTTATTTCATTACGAAACCCCAGATATACAATATTCCTTTTTATAAGCCCAAACATTTTTATGGAAAATGCATTTATGAAAAAATTATGTCAAGTATAAAAATTCATCTCTATGCGAAGAACATTTTTCGTGAACGCCACATTATTAACTCGACGCATCAAGTATTTTTACGTGCCGTATCCAACTTATCAGTGCAAACATAATTTTATTTTGGCGATACGATAACACATTACGTTTTAATTTATGTGACAATTTTCAATATCAGGTTTATGTGTTTCATAATTTACATTTCCCGTTTCAAAATTTACAAGAAAATTGAATACGAGGACCAATGTTAAAAGCATAAAGAAGACGTTATTGTATAAGATGTATATCGCATACTCGAGTAGTTGTCTGAAATAAAGAAAAAGAAGGTGGTTAAAACTGATCAACGTGACATGCTGTCGCGTTTCTTATCTAGCTTCACAGACTAAGGGTCTAAGAGGAGAAAAGGTCTATAGAAAAATTAAATCCGTTTTATTTATCTATTTTGCATTGGCATTTCCATCCATGGGCCGTCGTGACGAAGAAACAAACCTTATTCAAAACAGATAATTTATAATTCAACAAAATTGTTTACGTCTATCATAAATATGTAACATCACACACATATTTGCAACTCTTGTACATTTTTAAAAAGTATTTCAAGCAGTCTAAAGCCGTGGGAAAGCGGTAAATATTTGCATGCGTGCATGCTTATATGTGCACGTACATACAAATGGACAGAAAGAACTAATTGCTGACTATATTTGTATCAGACGGAATGAATCTTTTCTGAGCTCAAATTTTAACCAAAAATCGGTTTCCCTATTAATCACTTGTAATCTGAAATCGCTATCTGATGAGAGTACCGACCTACAAAAGGAAAAATATAATTTGAATTTATATTCATAGGTTTGGTTCATTTAGTTATGTAGGTGGATACGGTTCATTTATTTGCCACGCTGCATCTATATAGATCGTACGTATATATGTGTACGTGTGTGTATATAACTTACATTTAACTTAACTTGCCTATATTATGCTAACCCTTACATTAACTTGAGATTGTGAACTATTTACGACGCGAGGCATTTCATGGCTAACAACAGACACGTGTTTACAAGACGCGTTAGATTGAATTTCATGAGACCATTTAAAACTGAAACAGTTGATGATTTTTACAGATCATATTTTGTTTTATTATTGATTCCTTCCATTTAAATAGAGTTTTGTTAATTTTGTTTGTATCGTTTTTAGTTGAAGCGGGAACATTATACACAGTTTCAAAAATTGTTTATTTAATTCGAATCCTGTTGCCATTGTATATATTATATACTCATTTTATAATACAGGAGCGTAAGTTAATGTGCTACCTTCACTGGAAGGGGTTGTATATCCAGATTTGTGTCACCGTCACTTGAAGTGGTTGTAAATTTATCAACTCGTGAAGCAAACCAGATCATCAGCGGACTAGAATTTTTGGGAGAGGTTTTCATAAGGCTCATTTTTCAAATTATTCACAAAAATAAATGCGTTATCGTGCGATAAAGCCTACAAAATTAATAACCTTATTATATTTGACAATTTTTTATTAACTTCAAAATACAATGTTTTGATTGACTGTATTCTTAATGAAATGTGAATCAGTGAGACACATTGGTATCATTAACCAACTTAGTTTCAAACCTATCTTATACTCTATATTCAGAATAAATTCTTTTGCTGTAAGCACTTTAAAAATACAGTTGAAGTTGTGATTGTCAAATGTTTGGTTTTCCAAACAAGTAAAATTTGACATGATTGCGCCTCCGATCGGGATGTTGAAATCAACATTAAAGCTGACTCGAAAGAATTTTGTAATTATCTGTATTTTTAATAATTTACATTGAATTACTTAAAATTTTAAAATGTATTTTAAAATGTTATTCCTAATTTATAAATATCATCATGTTTTTTAAATGACTTCGATATCGAAGCTATGTGAAGAAAGTACTTTTTTAAATAATTGTATAAATTAATGTAAACTATTGCAGAAATAATTTTATAGTAGGCGTGATAAACATTTATGCAGTTAGGAAAAAGAACAAAATATCCAAATGATAACGACTCTTAAGAAAACACTAAAAATGAAAGTATATACACTTTGAATTGAAGATTTTGCCTACAAAATAAAGGGAATTTTTTAATTTAATAGTTTTGATAAGAATATTCTGTTTTATTGCCAATGAAATGAAATGAATGAAATTATATTAATGGAAGTGGATTTATCAACATAGAGATAATAAATTTAAAGTTCGCATTAAAATATAATCATCGATAAAGAGATGAAAATTCAAAATATTCAGGTAAACCGTACTATAGCAATAGCAGTGCAATAGCATCTAGAGATAAAGAAAACAATAATCGTGGGGAAAATTTCCTTTTAGTAATTATCCAGTAATATGCTAGATAACTTTTAACAATTTCTGGAGATTTCTATGGCTTATATATTTTTATAAAATGGCAATTGAAGCAGTGAACATGAGATCGCAAAAATTGTCAATAATTTGAACCATTCACTTTACTACGTACTCATCTATGATTTTAAAGTGTTTTTATAAGAAACTGCCACGGAAATAAAAATTATATAAACCGACTATTTGCTAACGCAGTATTAATTTAAGGAGAAAATTTGAAATAAAGAAATAATTCACGCTTTTCCGGTTTCTTGAAAAACTTGGTTGTTTATATATATGTAATATTCTTTTATGATGATAAATATTATTATGTCAGATAATTGCAGAAGTGATGTATTTTGAAACTAAGAAAGAGTTTGAAATAAAATTTTGAAATTTAGAGTAGAGGTAAAACCTTTTAACCACGTCCATCAGAGGGATCAAATGGAATATTTGATTTTTTTTAATTTCATACATCAACTGTGAGTGAGATTTTCCCCCGCAACTTTCAATATAAATATATATTTTTTATATAAAAAAAAAGGTCAGACACTTCAAATAAATATCACTCTGACTAGCGATCCGTTTTGAACGACCAGCCAACTTATTTTCATAATCATATTTTTCAAGTCGTCAATGAAGCTAAAAAATATCAAAGCTGGATGCATCCGCTATATTTGGCTAAACAATGCGAATGCCCGAAAAACAAATGAACGTTCCAAAATATTTGTGCGTGCTCTAGGCATTTAAAATAAGCAATTACATTGTTCTCTTAGGTAACAGCAAGGAGAGTAGTACGCTACTAAACTAAAGATCGAATACTTATCAACGTAGTATTGTAATAATTAAGTTAAAAAGTTGAAGAAAATTTAATTCGTCCACGTCCACTGCAAAATCCACAGAAGATAACTTAGGATAACACACGGAATGATAAATCTTGGCACATTGCAGACTTCCCAATATATTTAAATAACATCACAGTGAAATACGTAATGATTATCTATAATTATACCAAGGTCTGATACAGATGGAATCCATTTTGAGACACGTAAGCAGTAACGTATTATAAACGAATATTTGCTTACTTTAAAATTTAAATTATTTGCTCATATTCCACAAAAAATATTGGGATGCTTTGGCGTTAGAATAGGTTAGTATCCAATTAACTATTGACATCTAAGAAGAGTTTTAAACCATCTACAAACAAAAGGTACCGAGCAATACTGAGGCGAGTCATTTATATAATGAGAAATAAAACATGACCTAAAATATTACTTTAGTTGACTTCAAATCGGATATATTATTTACGGATTCAAAAGTGAATGATGATAAGTAAGACTTATCATTTAACATAGAGTTTTAAAGATTTAATGCTAGCTTTAACATTTCCAATGGATGCAAACGGATCATATATATATATATATATATATATATATATATATATATATATATATATATATATAACTTCTACATATCATATAGAATAACATATCATATATAACTTCTTTTAAGTACAAAAAATTTCATAAACACAACTTGAATATTATTTGTGTGGCCTTTTATAGTAAAGGGATTTTGTTCTGAATATAGAGGATAAAATAAATATTAAACCAAGTTGATAATGATACCCATGTTTTTGAATTATTCACTATTCATTAGGAATGCAATAAGAACATTTTTTGTTCAAGAATCTAAAAAATTGGTAGATTCATTTTTTTATAGACCTTGTCCCACGATAATGCATTTTATTTTATGAATAATTTTAAAAAATAACTTTACAAAAATCTTTCTCAAAACCCATCCGATTATCCAGCTCGCCTCCCGGGTTAATTGATTTATACCCAACCTAAGTGAGCCAGGAAATTAATAAAAATAATTTATTTATTTATTCATTATATACAAATTTAATTGAACGTTAATAAATTAAACAAGCATAATTTTCTATTGAAAATAGTCAGAAAGTTACACTACTTGGAGAAAATGGGTCAAACAAAGACAAACAAAATCAATAAATTTCGTTTTGAAATTCATTGATGAAATCTATTAATGTAATATTGAGTGTTAAATTATTTTGTAATATTCTTCTATAAGCAAAGCAAAAATAAGGCGATTTTCAGTTCCTGCGTATGATACCAAAATATTGAGCAAATCAAAAAAATATACGGAAACGATTATTTAATACTCCATAATTATTTATTTGACGACGACTATTAACAGAAAGTAAGTGAGCGAAATAATTCCAGACCATAAAAATATGTACAATAGAATATGCTGGTTCTGATGAACAAAATTAGCGAAAACTTTTCTAATAAAATTAAAAAGAAAACATATTGTCAAGTATAAAGGTTTAAAATTTAAGTCTTGGTTATTAAATAAAATTGGGAGTCCTACCCTCATCCTTACATTTGATCTTATTAATTTAGTGACGGGGTTTGGAATAGAGGAATATTAATGACACTAAAATATATTATCTATTTCGACAAAACATTTAATCTGAAATTATTCCCCTTACTCAAATATAAAGTTATTTAAACTAATGACTACTATATAGTTTTACATGGGTCATCATAAAATATTTGAAATAAACTATTTTTGACAAATTTTCATGGAACCGTTTAAATTTTATGAAACAAGGAGAAACTAAATAAAATAAATTTGCGTAAATGCTATCTGTTGTTACATATAATATCTATAAACACCACCTATTGCGTCAATCTGTATCTATCTACCTTTTGTATATAAAATTATTTTTCAACTTTTATTTTGAATGCTCTTTAACATCTAAAGTTTTGGAATATGCCACGCAAATATAAGTCTTATGAAATGACATGATGACACCACAGTACGAATATATGCACGAGTCATACAAGTCGTTAATATATTGGTTTGGTTTACGCAGCAGGTTTCAATTTGCGCCATTATTGAATGCAGATTTTTCACTTCATAAAAGATGAAGTCGATACACTGAGCCGTGTTTTGCTGCTGAATTAATATATCGTGGACATTATATATACAGAACTAAGTAAATGAGAAAGTTCTAGTTAGTACATGTTCAGTATTGCTAGATGTTTTACAATTTTAATTTCGCTAAAAATTCAAAAAGTAGAAAATGTTAATACTTAAAACGATTTTTTAAATAACGAGTACATTACATGAGACCTTTGCAGGTAGTATGGATGGAATTATTGAGAATATAAAATTTTCTCAACTGAATATTTTAAATAATCTTTTATTAATACCGGAAAAACCTATTTTAAAATTCAGATTTCTGTTTTCCTCGTTACTGAGGTTATAAAATTAAAGTCGTAATTTTTTAATATCTTTATTTTATGATTACAACGTTACATTTTTAGACAAGAAGCATTCATTTTTAAATTATCAATTTTTTCCTAAAAATGATTATGTGCTTATGATAGTTTTCGATTACTTTCCCATGTTTTTATTACATTTCAACGTAGTAAAATATAGGATTAAAAAGTCGACGACTTCATGCAATCATAATAATTATGTTGTATCTGTACTCTTCTCGTCTTATTCACTTATTTCTTTGTTTTACTGCCCAAACTTTCATTTCTTTGTGGCTGTTGTAAGCGAGTTTATATAAAGATCATTAGTAATAAGTGACGTACCGCGTGGTTATAAAGCACATGTTAAGAAAAGAGTACTCCAAAATAGATGCTAAAAGAATTCCTTTTCCGTCGTAAGCAACGACTGAAAAGGGGTCGGTCGAAGTGTGCTCAGCAAAGCATCAAAAATGACCCTCGTAACGAAAGGCCGTCAAGTGTGACTACAAAAGAAAACGTTGGAAAAAATCTGCGTTTTGGTCGCAGGAGATAGCTGATTGAAACTTAAATATATATTTAAGATTACAGGTATTTTTACAAGTCGAATTCCCAATGAACTGAGATTTTACAAGTTGTTTAGGAGATGGGTACTGAGGTTGTTTTCAGTCGAATAAAACTTGCATACGATTTATTATTTTACGTGACGGTTTAAATTTCTTTGAAACTGATTTGGAAACAATTTTATACTCCAGAGTAAAACCAATAATCAAAAGAATGAAGATGATTGGAATCACACACATGAGAATACAAAGTGAAGAAGTACATGGGTTGCATAACATTTCTGAAGCAATATTTTATAAGAATTAGAACATTTTTGTATGCACTTCAGATCATTATTTTTTTTGTTATATTACCTTTTCCAGCGCATTGAAGAGATGTAGTACAAAATGATGGTGATTATTGTATCGACGCTTAATTAATTTTAAATTGGAAAAATGATCAAAAATTACGACATTAATGACCGTTCATTACTTATGTAAAACCCAATATATTGAAAATCATTTATCTTGTACCTTGATCTTGAAAGTATGTTAATTCTCTTTACTTTGTTAATGAACTGGTTAATTTTCACACGCATGTACGCAAGCACGCATGCACCTACGCATATCTTATTCCTGTGTCGCTTATAGAAATGCACCACGTTAATTCTGCAGCACTTTTAGAGATTATTGCAAGATACCCCTATTAATAACGGCGTCAGTACAGTTTCAAACTATTACATTTATGACACAGTTTTAATATACTGTATACAAACACTAAACATGGCCGCGCTCTTCAGGTCACAGAAAAATTGGGATATTTTTTCAAAATCCTTCACCCGTTCAAAATTAACTACGGGTAACTTATGTAGACCAAAAATATAGTTATACAGTGACATTTAGATTTTCCCTCTGCATGTATTCGAGAAGAAATCTATACGTCGCACCACAGAATTCAAAGAACTAATCACTAAAGTTAGAGCCGTATTAAAAACGAATTTTTAAACATCATGAAATAGAATTTCAAGAAATGTTTATGTGAATTTAGTTAAATCATCTATGTAACCAATTACAAAAATAGTTATTGGCTTTTACATCAAACTAAAAAATTATAAATAAGAACTATAAATAAAAATATCCTAAGAATTATATATCTAAGAATTATAAATAAAAATATCCGTAAAATATAATTTAATTGAATAAAATCAAAGACGTAATTTTTTAACTTTAATGTATGCCTTTATATTTCGTCTATATGAAGGCATATATTAAAGTTAGCCTTCTTATCGCATGTGTAAGGATTTTAAAAAAGTGATAACAAAGTGGATGGAATGGATGCTACCTTGAATTTGATAATAATGCGTTTTAATTGAGATTATATTAAGTTTCAGCCAATAATCATATAGTATTAGATGTTTTCAAGGTAATAAATATTTTCGCTTTCAGAAATGTTATTTTTTTATTAACATGCTTGCAAAGGCTAATCAACAATTAAATAGCTCTGAAAATTTTTACCTTGAATTTCACCTCAAATATCATAACTTTGCAAAACTAAGTGAAATGGAAACGTTCGGTCATCCCAATTACATTTATTACGTTTCGGGAGAAAGCGGAACTGCACTCAACCGTAGAGATATGGGCTTAGCGAGCGAATAGTTAGACTGTGAACCTATTGATTTATAAAGGAACTTATGTTAAACTCTTACCATATAATTTATATTCTCGCTTTAATATGAACTTAAAATTTTTCGCATTTGGGTTTAATTGAAGACAAGTAAAATAGCTAAATAATGTAATAAATTGTGTAACATTATTTTAAATATTGCTCGATGTAACAATGGAAAATAATTATGAATTTCTTTCTTTATCAGTAATTAAATAGTAGCAATAATATTTTTAGTAAAGTAACTTAAACAAGAGAACTTTATAGATTTCATTTTATTTTTTTATTCCATTATCTGGTGAAATTGGTGTAAATAAATAATAGATCTACAAAATTGACGTTAGCCATATATTACATTTAATATAAATGGATTTACAACTTAATTCGACCTGAACATTTTCAAAATTATATTTGTCGATGATGATTTTATTCAGATCTAATCATTTTCTACCTTAAACACGTTTGCAAAAATAATCACCCAAAAATAATTTGAATTTGGTGAAAACGAGTTGTTTAAATTTAGGTCCCGTAAATACGGAATCATTAAAAAATGGAGGAATTCTGTGCACAACGGATTTGCTACGAATTCCTGCAAATAGTGTATATATATAAATGCTTTCCGTGTAAGTTTACATAATTTTGCATTAAGATACAGCCCAGTGTGTTCCTGTGGTTTCGATACGCAGGACGCGAATCAGGTATTATTTAATTGCATTGAACATGATGCTGCGTGTAGAGTTTGATAGAGAATATACGTCCAAAAAGTAATGAAGTGAAATCATGCAAATCTTTAGAATGACGAATTTTCATTCACAGAGAATTGGTTGGGTGTGAATCGATCTTTGAGGCATTAACGCGTTCGATAAAAGTGTTCTAGAAATAATAGAGTTAGTACCTGGCTCTATGATTAGGGACAGTGCTTAACCCTGTTGAACGGAAGCGTTGGATAGTAGATACGGGACACTATTAGATGGCCTTCGTAGGCCCTCTCTTTTCTATGACAGGTGATATTACATGTCCCAGGAGAGACTCTGAGACAATGTGTCCTTGATTTGATGGACAGATTTGATTCGCGATTGAGCTTTCGTTGGCATATGATTGTTGATCATATGGCGGATATAGGAAAAAAAAACATTTCGGAAACTTGAATTCATATTGCATAATGCAAAAGATTTTAATCCATGTCATAAATTTGCCTACTGTATACTTTATCAATGTAGAGTCGCCTAAAACCTGTCTCCATTATTTGGAACTCAAATGCAGCCAAGTACCACTTAATGATTGAACGTATGCAAAAAACGTTCTCCAATAGACAGTATGATTATTTCCCCTTTTCATTTCCTACCGATTTCCTCTTGGAAAAGCTTGGTTTCAATTTGATGCAACTCAGAAGAGATGAAATTAATTTTTAAACTGTCAAAAAAAATTGGGTTATGTAAATTATATAAATTATTGTGTAAACGTTCATTATTCGTACCTGACAATTTCCTGCGCTCATTGAGACTGCGAGAATTGACATTGAGCGAAAACGATTTCAAAAATTCTCTTTTCCATCTAAAAGTGGTTCTTTTATAACAAAGTCAAAGCCTAATGAACCCGCAAAGGTACTCCTTCTCCAAGCTAATATGAAATTGGTCACCCGCTTTATGATCGCAGAGTCATTAGGTAGTAGACCCGCTAAAATTCCGCCAAACCCCACCAAACGTCCAAAGATTTTGATAAAAACGTTAACATTTAAATTTAATTACTATTTTTTTATTTTAACTAGCTAATGATAATTGATTAAACCTCTTATTTTGGTGCTTACTGAGATTCTTGAAGGTGTAGCGCGATGAAACCAAAATATATTTAAATTTTAGATGTTTTAATTTACTTTCTTAATATCTTATTCTTATGCTACTTAAAATCAACGTACTCTTTTTCCCTTGTAGACTGATGTATTAATAAATGGGTTCATTGAAGGCTGAAATCTCTCAATAGTCCTAGAAATAGGAAATTTGTCGATGTTTTCCTTTTATGCTGCAGCACTCGATAAGAGAAAGTTTTAAATTTTTTTGCATTTAAAAGATAAATATATCTTAAGTCTTTCTCTGTCCCTGTTTTTCGTCTTTGTAAATGATATTTTTTTACAACTTGGATTTTTCTTATTGTCTTTGATTATATTTTTAGCCCACTGCAGATGAAGTTGTAAGTGACAACTTGAAATAATGGTTTTTTTAATATCGTTGTGATAATGAAGTTTAAACTAGTCAAAATAATTAAAAAGCTATGCAGAGTTATTTGGTATTTTGCGGTAAATTTTCTCAGTAAATGATAAATATTCTTTTAAAGTATATTTTTAAAAGCTAGTTAATTTAGTTTTTTGGCTTTTAAATATTTATTCATATTTCTTAAAAGTTATTAATACTTCTTTTATATAATATTTAATGATAAAGCATTTGAGGAAAAATTGCAGCTGTGTCTTCTGTGACTTTAAAATGAACTGTTACTCCATGCGTACACAGAGAAAAAAAAATTTAATTCTTTCAATTATTAACCATCAAGCATCTCTCTTATAGTTATATAGCATCTCTCTTATAGTTATACCCGACTATCCATTAACTTCTTAGTTCTTTTTTTGAATCCATAATATTGGGAAATAGCAATGTTTATATCCAATATTAAGAATTTTGTATTGCAACTTGAAGCAGGTTGTATGCGAAAGCTTTAAACCTGCCTTCACATCCATCTGCTTAACTCGAAAGTTTACTTGAAGAAGCTGCGAATAAAAGATCGCCTATTATAATTCATTCAACTTAGCTCTTTTGTTTTCATGTAAATACGCTATAAGTCCATTTACTTTGTTCCTGATATTTTGAAGAGAACAAGAGAACATAGCAGTTGCAATTGTAAATGTAAATAAAATGTCATAAATAAAGAAATCAAAATAACCTTCTTTCATCGCACATTTGTAACATATTTGTATCAATGATATTGATGCAATACTCAATAAAAACTTCAGTGCTTTAATAAGAATGAATATTACGTTAGCAAAATTATTCAGCAATGAACTACTAGTATATAATATACTACATTTATACTACATAATATAAATGTACTACATAAATGTATACATTTTTTGAAAACCTCTGTCATGGCACTGGTTTCACAGAAATAATTGAGTCTCCTCCCATTTATTAAATAAAATATAATTTCGAAAAATTTAAATTTTCCGTTGAAAAATTATTGCCATTGAAAAAATCTGTGCCGGATTTCATATTTGTGAGACCTACCCTAATCATCAATAAGGCTTTTTTCGGGACGGCGCAAGAAACCGACCGAAAGCTTTTGGCTAACCGAGGCCTGATCGCGGCCATTTGTTTCCATATTGGGAGCCGTTAGGTGCTCAACCTTTACACCCTTGTAGGAATTTTATCAATTGAGATCGTTTGAGTGAGGTTCAGCCAAAGAAATATTCTTAGATTTTTATACAATAGACATATTTGCAAATAATTTTACAAAAAGTTTTATTAAGGAATACTTGTTAATAAAGAATTAACTTAGAATATATAACATCTGATTAATATATGTAATCTAAGCTAACAGTTCGAATAATAAATCTGCTAAATTTATTGGAAAATGTTACAGAAACTATAATTTTATTTGAGGAAATTTTTTATAAAAATATTTTTAAATGAAAAATAATTAATTAATACGCTATTTTATAAAGCATCCTTTTATTTCAGTGCACCTAAAGAAGGTTTAAAAATAATGAAATACGTACCATATATATTATGTCAGTTTTGCAAACTTTTGCCCGGTTTACACTCTATCATACAATAGGCATAAATAGTTAGTAAAAATTAAAGAAATACTTTTTCACCAATACACATATGACGTTATAAATTTTTTATTGCGTGAAGACCTGCTCATTAATTTAACAGTTCCACATATAATTTCCCAAATTTTTTTATTTTATATACTTACGTCAAAAAATAAAATCAAATAATTAATTGTTTACATCTAGGTTATTTTCTCACCCAATTAGGCTCTCATACACTACCAAAATATTTGTTAAAAAATTATTTTAATTTACAGTTACCCAAAAACTTAGATTAAGGTTTTAATAACTTTATTAGGAAAAAATGTCATTTGCATTTTAAACAGGTAAAGGTTAAAATTGTAAAATAAAATTTCTTTTTGTTTAAAATAGAAACTTGATGATTTAGTTTTGTAAATCATATTGAGAACGTTAAAAGTTATAATTTTTAAAGCCATTACAGTACAATATATTGTATTTAATTGTTGTTTATATAATTTGAATAATATAATTTGTCTCAGTTAGTTGCTATTTAGTTATACTTTTCGGTCAATATGGTAGATGAACTAATGAAGATGAACAATGTGATGAGCTATGGGACTAGGTTATCTAATTTTAGCAGCATTAAATGCTCCAGAGAGCCATAAAAGAATTAGCCATGTATGACTTTAAAAATACATTTTATCGACACTCATTTTTAAAAATATATAACATCATTTTTTATTTATTTCATAACACTCGCATTGAAATACAACATTATCATAATATCTATGCAAATGACAGAGAAATCCATAAAATATAGAGGGAGAATCTTGCTATTCCGGTCGTCTAAGCTCCATAAAAATGTATAAACTAATAGCAAAATAATATTACTGTAATGTAAGTTTTCATACAAAAATGTTAATCATGCCAAACAAATAAACCCCTCGTAAAACAAATCGCGCAACCAGACAAATAACAATTACCTCCACTGCACCATTTGAACGAATTTTCCTTTTGGTGATATTTCGATATTGTTAGTCCGGTTCCTGAATCAGGGCTTGATACTAAATATTTCGTGGCCTACTCTAGTCGAAATGTGACAGCAAAAAAACAGTGAATGCCTGATCCATTTTATATCCCTCTTTGGAATTCCGAAATACTTACTCCCCGACAAATGTGCCAACTTTACTGCTGAATTATTTTTAAAAAACGTACTCTTCCCTCGAAATCAAACAGCTCTGGTCTTCCTCCTACCTTCCTCAAACACAAGTCGCCTTAGAGCGTAGTCACTCTTCATTAAACGAATACTTAAGGTCTTACATCAAAGAAAACCAAGAAACCTGGCCTCGATATGTACACATAGCCGTAGTAGCCTACAGTACTAATATAAAAAGACCGCTAACTATTATCCCCATGAACTTCTTTATGGAAAAAAAATTTATATACCCAATTTTATTTATGAATCAAACATAAACGCTACTTATCTGGAATACGTATTAATTCTTCAACAAGGTTTAAAATACTCTCAAACTAAGGCCCTGCAGGAGACAAAATATTACGATTTACATACTAAACCTATTAAATATTGAGAAGGCGATTATGTATACCTTATGTACCTAAAATATATGTGGTTAAGGAAAGCCATATCCCCGGTATGGAAACCTTTCCATTTTAGAATATTAGGTGTAAACGAAGCATATAAGTACGACAGACCCTTTAACTCTACAACATAATGAAACAAAAATGGCACACTTAATAACAAAGAATGTGTTAACATCCTCCGCTATCATAGAGTAAATTAACACAAGCCTTAATAAAATTAATTTTAATATAGCCATTTTTAATGATGCTCTTGATAAGCTTTCTAATAGTGTTAGGAATTTACTGATGTAAGAGATGTTAAAACTAGATTTAATTTGATTTCAAATATATTGGAAGAGACTTTCATTTACTTGTCATTCAAACTGGAAGACATTCTGAATTCTATAATGTTCAGCAAACAAAACGTACTACATCCCGCTATTATCATTCCTTAAGTATTAAGAACTTAAAGATAACCACCATTACTTATCTAGCGCACGAAAGATCCCAGTTCCACAATATCTAGAAAATAAAAATACTATAATTAATGTATGCCAGTCAATTTCTTATTATAGGAATAATAATTTGTTCGTTGTAACAAAATATTATTTGTTCTAAATATTCCCTTAATTATTAATAAGTTATTCAGTGTATAGCAACGCATATCATTACCTATAGCCCACAATATAAATAATCCCATATTCTACGTGATTGTAATTCCAAGTATTAATTATATAAGCATATCTAGTGATAAAACACAATATTGTATTTCTAATAATTTTGATGAATGTAAATTTGTATTCTCTATAATATTTGTTATGACATACTATCTGTAAATGAAAATAAAAATTATGAACACGATATTTTAACTAAACAATTGGACACAATGCCTAAATCCTATATCTATCAATTATATTACGGCCAGATAAATATTTGGAAATAAATGCAAAACAATAAATTACTATATATTCAATGAAAAAGTAATAGACTAACTATTGATTACATAAATTATTAATTAAATATAATAGGTACAGGCAAGTTAACCTCGCCTATGGACTATATTGACTACAGCAATAATATTCAGTTGTATCTTATATAGGTGGAAAAGAAATTAAAAAACAAATACTTTATAAACGGCGTTGGAGAAGTAGTTATGTGTTCGCTACGCGTACATAAAGCAAGCAGCGTGCTTTTCGCCTATTAGAAGAAAATTTAGGGGTGATTTTAAATTTTTGTGAAATTATACTCTAAGTCATGGATGTGCTATAGGTTCTTCACTGGAATTCAGTTCTTGTTTATTATCATTATTAGGGTTATTTTTTGAAAATCGGAAATGGCTGAAATAGTTATCAATTTTACAAAAATTGTACAAAATGAAAATTATACATCGTAAAATAGCTAAAATACTCATTGTAGGAAAACTTACACGATAATTAAAATTATTTTGATTACCAATTTCATCGAAATTTCCAAGTTCTTTATCAGCTAGTGGTTTCAGTTGTTTAATATTATCTAAATTAACATTTACATTTTAAAATTTTATACGTTGACTTAAAATGTCTTAAATTTATCAAAATTACAGCACTTGTCATCTTTTTGATTATAATCGGAAGATATTCTGTTAACATTATTCCTAGGGTTTGTTTCAGCAACCAGTTCAATGTTTTTACAGAATGCTGTGCAGTTTTAGGTTCCGGTAAAGATGTACCGGATAAAGTGAATTCTTTAATATCCGTGTCACCTTCGATGGTTAATTTCATTGGCTCCGATTACAAAAATAACCATTTGTTTTATTTAGTTGTTGCCGAATATCAATTTTTTCAAAAATGAGTTTATTGCTACATTGTTGCGGTAGTTATTGATAAGTGTTATGCAATCGCTCAGTGCATACCACAGGGTGCAATTACTTTTGTCATTAGTTTCGCAAATGGGGTTGTTCAAAACTGTTGAAACATCTAACATATTGCATAGGAATACATAGTTAGAAATACGTTTGCAAGTATTCAAGTTTTCCAAACTATAATAAATAGATTTATCTTTACTTAGGGCGATGTATTGTTTTGAAAGAGTAATCAATGCATATGAATTTAATTCTTTTATGTTAGGCGATACTGGGATAGGAATTATTTTTTATAAATTATATTCCATAAAGTGGGCTACTGGTATATTTACAATAAAATCCAACTTAATATCTAATAAATATAAGACTAAGTTTGACAAATTTTTTAAGAAATGTATGTTACTTAAATCTAATAAAATAAAAGAGTTTCCTTTCAACTAAATTATATTTCTTACATGGCTAATTACATCATTAAACAATTGCTTTGGTGTGATAATTGAGGGGTGTAGAGTTTTACTCTTTACAATAGTTTACAATGTCTTCCAATTTAAACCAAAGAATGGATAGGGTAGACTCTAAAATAATAAAATCAGCATTGATATTACTTCTGAAGTTAATAGTATTATTTATTACTGACATTTTTGCACAAATAACAAAAAGAGATAAATTATCGATAGCGTCATTCAAACGAGTTTCAGTTATATTCAATTATTTTATGAATATTAAAAGAGTTATATTAAAATATGAAGTTTTGTTAAAGCTTGATATTGCAGATTTTGATAAAATAATATTAGATGATGATATTAGTGTACGGTCGTTGTTTTGAAGATTCTAAATATCCGGAGAACCAAGCTGACCTCTTAGATGATGTAGAAATTAAATGTAAATGGAATCATAATCTCTAATTACGGCTCAAGAGTGAATCAAGTTGCTGGATCATATTATGATATTCTACATTATCACTTGCTTCATTTTATTGACATATAAAATCATGTTGGGTCGAAAATACTTTTATGTTTTCTACATGAAAATAAGCGAATGTAATATCTACGGGGATAAAAATATGGAGGTAATAATTAATTAGTTTTATAGTACCGATTGTCTCAAAGTCTATGCCAGGGCTCTTGGTTATTTGTGCGATGAATTCTTTATTATTGAAAGTCAATGTAAGTTTGCAATATATTAATATTGTTTTGAAATGAAAATAAAATTTAAGATGAGTTAATATTTTAACACATTTATATCTGTTTATTAATTTCTAAATTATTCTTAATTGTTAATAGGAGCAGGTTTTACTCATCAAAATGATACCTTATATGGCAACGATTGATTAATAGGGATAGTGTGTTGTTACCATGGACTTTTACTATTTTATAGGGCCCTTTCCAAATAGAAGATAATGCTTTTCTTAATCTTAGGTAATTTTTAAGGTAAACGAAGTCACTAATCTAGTATTTCACGTGTTGGCCGCAGTAATCTATAAATCTTACTTTATATTTGTATATATTTTTAAGTGCTTTTTCACAAGGTACCTTGAGATGGAGGTATCTTGAGATAAAACAATTTTCCATATTCGGGATAAGTAATGTCGCATCGTAATTCGTAAATAGAGTTGGGGATGAAAGGCTTATGTTCAAAAAGAAGTTTGTATCAAGTGAATTGAGTCGTGTTATGTGTGTTGCTATTGTTTACTAACATAGCGGCGTACACATATTTGTACCGATCAGTTTGGTTATCATTTACATAGGACTTAAGATACTCTTTTAAGATCGAATGACTACGCTCGAGGATACCTTGTGTTTGGGAATAGTATTGCAAAAACCATATCTATTTTATTTTTAGAAATTCGCAGGTCTTTTTGAAAATGTCTGCAGGGAAATATGTATCTTGATCGGTCAAAATAGATTTAGGATATTTTGCTAGGGACGGGAAAAATTATCTTATTGTGATAAATATTGGCAATTATATCAGTGTTGTGAAATAAATACCATACAATAATTATATTGTACGGTTTTGTAAATAAGTGTTTTTAAAGGGATTCACAAAGTCAGATATTGCTATTTCGTTCATTTTTTTCCGAGACCAATAATTCAGTTCTAGCGTTTTGTAACGTTTTATATGTATCCTGATACGTATAGTTGCAGAAATAGTAAACCTTGGTAAATAAGAAATAGAATATTTTGTTATTGCTATCTAGTGTTTTGTATGAGTTTTTTCACTGCAAACAAAGTCATTGGGATTTTGCAATTTTTTTAAAATTCCTTGAATATATGGATTGGATTCATCTAGGTCAATAGAAGTTGGAACAAGTATCACTTGGGAAGTGCTTCGCGTCAATCCTTCGTTTAATTCCTTTAAATTCGTATTCAAGTTTACATCTTTGTTTGAGGAAACTTTTAATAATTTAGTGTAGTCATCGTTAATTAAATTTATATGGGGTAAGGGATCCCGTGTCTCGGTGGTTTCTATCGATGGTGGATTGTTTAAGCAGCTCAGACTGGTTTGGGTTTTGGTCTTGTGTTTTGTATATGCGTTGCTGTCAATGTTTTTTTTTTATATTCGATTCATTCAAATTCTTCTAATTTCACCACCTCTCTAATCTTGACCCGAGATCTTTGCAGTTGAAGAAGCCATTTAAGTGGTTTGTGATCGGTTATTGATTTTAAAGCGATGTCCATACAAATAGGAACGGTACATTGTATTGCCAAAAATTATTGCTACATAATAATTTTTGGTTACGCTATAATTTCATTCAATTTTATTTAATGTACGAGAGGCATATGCAATAGGGCGGTCATTACCTACTGGCCCATGGCAATGGCGAAAATGGCGTAATTTGATGCATTACATGTAAATAAACTTAGAGAAAACAGTATAAGCTAACAGGGAGGAGGAAGTTAATTAATTTTTAAAGATTTCGAATGAAAGTAGTTTCTCATTTTGCCAAGAGAATGGAACATCCTTTTTCAGAAGAGTGGTAAGGGGTTTATCGATTTTGGAGAAATCAGGAATAAATCTCCTGTAATATCGATTCCTGTTTTGAATTTTTCGGAGCTAGGTTACTCCTTCATCGGTAATTAAATGGCCTAAATAAGAAACTTCCTTTCCCAGGCAGTCGCACTTGTCGTGTTATAATTTCAGGTTAAATCACACAATCTTTGGAAAACATTTCAGAGATTTTTGATGTGCGAAGGAAGGTCGAAAAAATTTGTATATCGTCGAGATAAACGAAGCATTGGATACCCTGGAAGCCAGATAGAACTGAATTTATTAATATCTAAAACGTTGAAGGGGCCTTTTTTAGCCTAAATGGCATACAGTTTAATTATGTAAAATGTAGTGTCCTTCAGGAATAGGGAAGGGCGTTTTAGGGGAATCGTCGGTAGACATATTAATCCAATGAAACCCTGACGCAAGGTCAAGGGTACTGAAATATTTGCTATTGCCTAACTAATCGGGAATCTCCGAAATTGTAGTGATTGAGTAAGAATCGTCTATGGTTATATCATTAAATTTTTGATAATCAATTACAACTCGCCACTATCTTTGACTGATTGCGTCTAATTTCTTTAGCACCACCCAAATTGAGAAGGACCAGGGAGATGTCGAGAGCTTCACAATTCCTTGATTTATCATTTTTGTTTTTTGATTTAATACTTCTTTCCTGTGATATTCAGGGAATATATAATATTTGGCATGAATTGGATTAGAAGATATAGTCTTCATTTAATGTTGAGTAGTATTAATAAAAGACAAGTTATTAAGAAGATGGAAAATATCGGAATACTTCGAGCACACTTCGTACAGGGAATCTACTTTTTCATAATTCAGATTTGTGAGTAGGGGAAAATCTAATAACTGTTAAGTGTGCTTATGAGTATGGTTATTAATTTAACTTTGGTTTTATACTGAAGAAGTATTCTAAATCGCATGGTAGTTTTCATTATTTTCTAACGTAGAAAGTTTTAATTTTTTATTAGAATCTACATACATTGGTGTCTCAGACATCTTAACTACTGAAATATTTCTTCCAGAGTTATTCTTCAATTTCACGATACGGTTGGCTATGAGTAAATGTTCAATCGAGTTTTAGTCTAGTATAAAACCTTCCTGGAATTCTGGGTTTTGAACACAGCATTGGATTACTGTTCTTGGGCGAATATTGTAAATTGGTTCATTATATTTAATTTTAAATTCACAGTGATCTAATAGTAAAATATTTATTTCCTATTCGATTTTGCTATTCACGTCGGTTAAAAAATTGTTGCCGATCATTCCATCGTAAGGAAAATCAATTTTATCTATGACATGAAAAGTGTACGTAAAGCATTTTAATGAAATAGATATAAATCCTAAGGAGGATATTGGAGCATCCTTTAGTATGTCTATATTTTTAAATTGGATTATGTGGTCAGTTATCTCAGGCATTTTGTCCCTGTCCCTGGCTACTGTATCCACTAAAAAGGACGGGGGTTTGGAAGAGACGGAAGTTGGTGTGCAAAATAAGGTGATAGTGATTTTGATACAAATATTTTTTTTTATATGGATTGCATTGGCTTTAATATGTATCTTTCCCACGCGATGCTCACTGCGAAATTTTACAAGTTTAAAGTAGGTTTTATATTATCAATTTCGTCAACGCATATGGGCTCAGGTCCAATATGCTCGACATTATGAATTTTATGCTGCTCAGAATTTATTCTTGTATTACTTCGATTATCATATTGGTAATAGGAATCTCACGGATCTCCGAAACTTTTATTATTATATTCTCTTTTAGGGCAGTTGTCAATATTATGACCAGACAGTTTACAATATCGGCAAATTTGTGGATACGTGCTTGGTTTTCCGTTAAATGGTTTACAATTTGGAGGATATGAATTTCTTGTAGTGACGTGAACGCTGTTAACGATAAGACCGTTGCGTTCATGTTTAGAATAATTATTAGAGGAAGACGAGAAATTTCTTTAATAAGTTATTTGGAGAATCTTCTCTTCCGACTAAGCAAAATTTATAGCATCGTTTAACGTTTCGGGATTTCTATTCTTTATTATGGTCAAAAGTTTTCGGTTAATAATAGTAACGAATGTATATAAAACTAAGTCTTGCATGGCTGCGACATAGTCTACTCATTCCGTTTTTCTTTTTGTTTGGATAGATGTATGTATTCATTTCTTTAAAAAGTTTTTAAAGGCATGACTTAACTCCTAGGATATATTGGTTATCTGTTTCGTTGTACTTTTGGCAACATTCTAATAAATCAGAGAGCAAAGCCGCGTAGTATTTTTGTTCCCCGAATAGTAATTCTAGAAAATATTTTAATTGCGACGAATTTTCAAACTCTCTTATTACGCTAGCGCTTCCTGCTCTACCTTCTAGTTGGCTTAAGATATATTTTGACAATACGTCTTCTAGTACTGTTGTTGCAAGATTTGTCGCATTTCCGCAATTATTCAAAAATGCATTTAGTTTATCGTGGTTTCCATCAAATTTGTAGATGAATTTCGTTACGATATTTAAATCAATTTATTCTGTTGTCATCGTGACATCGAATTTAGACACTGAAATTACTTACATGGAATAAAAGTTCTCGCGCGGAGTTATCACTATTTGAGTTGTAATAAAGATAAGGATAGGATTGTCGTCGTGGGCGGTGCGTTGTTTACAATGTTACGTTACGATAATTATCAATAACACTGCTTTGTTCTTTGAGCGAGATATGATTACAGAAAAATAATATTTAATAAATTCTGAATACTATATTATGTATACCCTATAAAGGAAGATTATTAAATACGAAAAATTTATAATTAAAAAAAAATACAGAAACCATAGCAGGAAAAGATATACCTCTATCTCACCATAGCACAATGCAAAAGTTAAAAAATAATATCTCTGGCAGTACCCACATTGTTAAGAAAAATAAATCTGTACTAATGCAAACCACATCGCAAAGATCTTCCAACTTCACAGAATGGGTGGTCAAACCAGGTATACTGAATTTCCTAGTTTATAAAAATGGGTTAAGACAAGAGGAAGAAAATATTACAAATAAGTAAAAAAGCTATATTATATAGCAACTGTCAGCATATTTAAAAAAAAATACGTGTGGCACTCGGGGACTGCCGCGGTAAAGCTATTGCATAGCATTTTTTATCAACTCATGCAATTATAATATTTATGCAATATTTTTTTTTTCTTCGATATTAATTCAAGTTTTTTCTTTGATATTAATTCAAGTTACACTTCTTGAGCGTGGTGACCGATAAGAAAAAAATCGACAGGATGAAGTTGCTGACTAAACCTCTACTTACATGCGTGTCCGATATTATATTCATGGTAGTTACTGAGGTTTTTTTAAATATACAACATATGTTTTATACTCATACAATCCAAGTTATATCTGTGCTTTTGAATAATATTTTAAGTACTGAAGTTATTTGCATTATAAATTACAAATTATTACTTTGTTTCCTATTAAATATATAAAATTAAAAACTGAAACTACGTTAGACGTTGCACGGCTTTCAACGCCGCACCGCTGTGCCGGTCAGAGTGGGGGGTGTTAGATTTATTTTCGTTACGGAATTTCTTGATTCGGTCGCCGCGCTCAAAGCCCGAGATAAAAGCTATGCAATAGCTTAAAAAACAAATAAATAAGGAAATCAACATTAAGAAACACCGAAACACATCTTCCAAGCCGGCTGGTCATCGAGGAAGATTACGAAGAGATATATTAAAAACCCATATGCCCATAAAACTAAAAAAAAGATTATAGACTCGTGTGTCATCTCAAAAAGAAATTGATGCTCTTGGCCATAAATAATTGTCCATAAAAATTAAAGTGAAAATGGGCCAGACATGTAGTAAGACTCAAAGACCACAGGTGAAAGAATATAGAAAGGACCACTGGGCAAATGCCAAAGAGGCAAACCTTACGCATGCTGAGTAGATGACATCAGGAAAATAGCTGAATGTCGTTCAGCTATTTTCCTATTGGAGACATAGCTCAAGACCATGAGAAATGGTTATTTTTGCAAAAGGCCTTCACCTGAGGGGCGTTCCTATTTAGCAGACAGCCAATACTTTATTGAGCATTAAATATCTATTAATATATGTAAATATTAATTATAATAAAATAGATATTAAGAAGTTAGTAAAATTAAAACTTTAATTGTTTAGTTACTAATATTAGGAAATAAAAGGCTTTTTATTTTTATTATATTATCCGGGGCATATCTGTAAGCAAAAATATTACAGGATTCGGATAATAAAGGTTTTCAAAAATAACATTAATTTGATTTAATTGATTATTTATTTCAATTTGAATATAAAACACAATAATTCTCATTAAATTGGTAACTGCCTACACACCACGCGGGACGAGGACTGGCTGACTGACTTGAAGCTACATTTTCTATCTGAGACTCGTGTTTTGTGTCGGTAGATGCTACTTAGTACTTAGCTAAGCATGTCTCTATACTAGCGTGGGGTATAACAGTACGCAATAATTAATAGACAATAGAAACTGTTTTTTTTTCATATTACTACCTAATACCCTTCATTGAATTCTGCAACGAACCTACATGTCCGTCTCTTATATCATATATTTCTGGAGATTATATTGAATTTAATTTACTTTTTGACTCTATTGAAAAAAACGATGAAATTATTTCATATAAGTTTTCTCTATCTAACTTTTTATAATAATCACATCACACAACACTAAAAATGCGATAGTGTAGATGTCTGCCTTTTGCATTTTTGTTACTTGAGCAATGCATTGTACGCAGTACGCAGTTTATCAGGAGCGAATACGATAATTTAAAAATATTACGCGGCAAGTTTTTAAAAATCGGTGTTACTTTTTGTCAGGCCTATTTTTTTTTTCATCCACATAGTTATAAATTGCATTAAGAAAACTATTGAGAACAACAAATAATATATAACATTTAATTTCGTAATTAGATTGATAGTCTGGAAACGTCAAAGAAGCTCTTTTACATTTAGTCTATACCACATTCGTATAGTTGAACTCATACACGCATGTCGGCAAATATAGAACATAGGACACATTCTCCCATAATATTGCGCAAATTTGAAATCCATTTTATTTGTTTTCCAAATTTAACCACAAAGTTCAGGTTTTATTTTTTTGTAACATATCAAACTTTTTTTTTGGAATTTTAATCAAACTATATACTGTAATTTGAAACAAAATCTCAACGAAGTTTTTACCTTGCGGACGAAATTGTTTCACTTTAAGAAAAATATAATTTCGCCACCATCAAAGGTATATTATTGCTATATTATTTTAATAAGTATTGTATAATTAACTTTAGAACTATTCTTCGCGTGTCCCATCACACATTTAAAAGAGTGAAAACGTTGCGCTGATAAAATATTTGTATTTTTGACGTCTTTAATCACGGTTTGTTTACCTCACCTGTAATAAACACACAGAGTATTTCACACCAATATTTTTTTAATCATTAGTCCAAATTATTATTAAAATCCGAGTTTGCAAATGAGTTGGTACATCCGTTTCAAAAGCTGCAAAAATTAATTCGTTTTACACTGGTTTCAATATTATAAATATTCTTCTTCAAAAATTAGGTTTCTTCGTAACCTCAAGTCTTTTGAATTAATAAACTGTTAGACTTTATAAAAAATACTAGTTAATATCTATTATTGGCTTTAGTTACACATACGCGCCTAAATTGAATGTCTCTGAATTTTATACCCGCATGTCTGCATATGAGAGTACATTAACTGATACTACGATATGTTTCGGCGTAAAATAATACTTTATTTCTTCTTAATATTTTTATACCATGATTCTTCTTTGGCATATAAGAATCCTGAGTTTTACAATTTAATGATATAATTTCAATATAAATATGAGTAAGAGGTTACGGTAATACCGTGAATAAAATGGATTACGCTGTAAAAAGACAGAAATTGAATTATCATTTACAATTTTGTTCACCACATATAATCAGCTCGTATTAAATCATGGGATTTTTATTATCTTCGTGAAATAAAAATGCGCGTACGTATTTGCAAATTGAAAACGCAGAAAATATATAATTACAAAACTAACTTAATTTGTTCTATATTTCATACCAAAATATGAAATAAATATTGAATCGTTAAATTCGAACAACGAAATAAAATAAAATGTTTATTAAAATTTTTTTTCATTTAAGAAGAATGTGGTTAAAATATGGTTAAAAAATAATATTCTTGTGATACAAAAATATATTTACATTAAAATAATATTTTGAGTTAGTTACTACACTAAAAGTGAATTATCGCTTTATCAACCGAACTCTTACGGGAGACGGTATGAATATTAAACAAGTAGATATTACTTACAGTTAGACAAAAACTAATTACAAGGTATGTAACGATATGGTATGGAAATGACATAGTATGGTAACTTTATCAAGGTTTACAACGGTCCCATAGATATGGTATTATGCGTCAAAATCATTAACTTTTAATAATCATTTGATCACTATCCGATTTTCCGCTATATGCATAAAAGGTGTCATCTCAAAAATAGAAGGTAAGTTAGTAAAAGAAACACAAAGAAGAAAAAAATATGAATAAAATAGAGAATATTTTGAGGAGTATAAGTTCACATTCTTAGGGGTGTTCGCTCTTTCATGTGAACAAAAAACTACTGAAGGATTTTAAAACATAATTTTTAAAGATACTAATGAAATTAAATACATTATCATTTACTCTGGCATATTTTACTTTCTAAACGTAAAACATTTCTTTATTTTCTTTTTATTTAGTAAACCAAGGAACATAATTTTTAAAAGTTCAAAATTATTTTATTTAATATGAGCAATTTTAAAAACTTAAGTAATTTTAAAATAACCCTGACTAATATCTTCATTCATAGATTGACGCGAATAGTTTATCAACGTACCCGAACATTTCCATCTTACAAAATATATTAGATAAATGTAGTTTCGGTAGATAAATGTAGTTCATGGCCCTTTTTCTATTTAAAGGAATACTTTTTCTTAATATATAGTCTCATACTTTAGTAGGAAAATATAAGTTGCATTTTGATGGAAAACTATTTAAATGTTTCAACAGAAACCGAAAAAAAATATTTCCCTCCGTTTAAAAGGTAAAAAAGTAGTTTTAAAGAATTAGTTATTTAGTCCACAAAAGAACATTATTTAAACAAAAATAAAACCATCTTCCTAATCAAGATAAAAAATAAAACAATCAAAACCAAATACAGAACAAGTGACCTGTGCAACCGATTATCCACAGAATTTCCTAAAAGCAGGTAAATGCACTTGATATTGAAGTCGATAAATCAACTGAATATATGACTACAGTTCGTGAGCGAACAACGAAATGGCGAGTGTGCGATAAAGTTAATTACTATTCCCTCGCCATTGGCTAATATACTAAACGGTTTATATTCGGAACAATATAGGTTCAATAAATAATAAAAACAATGCATTATTGTATATCTGAAAAATCAACTAGTTTACCGCCCCTTATTTTTACTGTTGTTCCATGGAATTGAGTTCCATATCAAACAGCAATAAACTTGATAAAACTTTATTCATTATTACTTGTATTTACATAGGACAGAATTACCTAAAATGGAAATTTCAGTCTGAAGTGAAAACAGCAACCCTAAAATATTATTATTTCTTCACGTTATAATAAATACATTTATAAAAATCTGTTTAATGTAATCTGTCTCTTACAGCAACTTCTTATATTATGTTACACGATACGTCCTTGTTGTTAATGAGTATCTGGCATATATAAATTTTGGAAATCTTTTCTAAAAAAATCACAAAATTAGTCAGAGGTTATATTTTACAAATACTTTATTTTTTTCCTTAATTTATTATTTTTAATGCAGTTTTTTAAAGATAAAAAGAAACAAGTGTCAGCGAAAATTTAAATGTAGAAATAGGTCCAAAATTTTGTAAAAATCTCATGGGTGCAGTAAAAGTTTGTTAATTTTTTATATGCAATTTTTATTTCTTTATAAGTTATTACATACGTTACATCAATAGCAAATGAACATATATCTGTTTCAGAATAAATCCCATATACACTATTTTTATATTTTTCCCCATTTTTGAATATATATTTACTGTTCAAGATTGCACACACCGTTGTCATTTAATGCATATTTATCAATTTACTAATTAAAATGCTATATATATATATATATATATATATATATAATTTTAAATTAATTTTACATTAAAAATTAGATATAGTATAAAAAGAGCGAGCCGCCTTTTTTGACGGAGTGCCTCAGTTTCCGTTCTTAACCATATTTTCAGCAATTCGATACGCGGTAAGCTCCCTTGAGATATTGTCATTGCTCAAAGTACGTACGTATATAAATAACAGTTGGAAATTCATGTTTGTGCGGAAATACGAAATATTAAAAAAAGAAAAAAAAAATTTGCGTCCCCAAGTCAAAGATGCTTTCGAACAAAGCGATTACCTTCGAGTCGTAAAATTGTTAACTTCTTTATTACCTTGTGTACAAAACCTGATTATGCAATAAAATAGATACAGGAAGTTATTTTTTGGACACTAAAAGGTTGTATTTAGCATAAAATAGGCCAAAAACACACTACTATTTTACAAAGACGGTTTAAACACCTTTTAAATGTTGTTTGGAAGTTAAGAAGAGTTGAACATGAGTTCGACCCGTTTATTTTCTACACAGATACGGTGAGATCACTGTCTGTGGACAACGATTTTGTTATTATTTGAATTCAATACTCGATAATGCGATTAATCATTAACAACAAGCCACTGGTTAATCTTATTACCTTAGGCTTGACAATATTTGATATTTACCTTAGGCTAGACAAATTACTCAACCGTAGGATTACATGACAATTATGCTACCCACGTTAATTGTCATAAATTTCAGCCTACGACTAGATGTTAAAATGGACATATTAATGTATTCACGTCACGCGTCCAATCGAGACGAGCAACACGATTCCTCATCTGTATTCAGATTTAAATTTAGAACACAGCTTATGAGAAATTAGTGTCGTATATTTTCTGCAGAAATTCAATTGCAAAAATTGCTTCAAATAGTTCGTATTTATTAATGATGGTAAAAGATTGTTAGATTTTAGGTTTTCGTAGCCGAATGACAAAAGTGGAATTTTAGTAATTTATTCATATCTGCATAATTTAAGATCATGTCATATATGTAAATATGAAATGTATTTTTGAAATATTTTCAGAATCGCACTTTTTCAAATTATCTCAAGTATGTTCAAGGTGAAGATCAAAAATGTTGTGTCTTCCGTGCGCTTATTACGTTAGATTCATTACTTTGTTAATGCTCACATTTTTGTCGCAACGAAAAATATGTTCGATTTATTAAGTGTTGGAGCAAGTTGGAGCAAAAATTCATACATTTCTAAAATATTCAATTCGAATAACTTTTTAATAAAGAAATAATGTTAAATCAAATTGGACCTATCAGTTTAAGTCTCTTTCCAAGTGTTAAATATAGCGTACAATAATATTAAGAATTAATGTCACTCAGCATTCTTGTATCATATAATGCCATAGGTTACATCATTTAAATACAATATGATTAAGATTGTTTGAGATTATTTCTAATATAAGTATATGAAATAAACAGAATGACGTATTCGAAAATAGTATTTATTTATAATATATCTGTGTACGTAATTTTTAATTTTATGCTAATAATTTTTATAATCTATTTTTAAATTAAAATTTCTCTTTTATATTTAGGATTACTTTTCGTACAATAAAAAAAAACGAAAAGTCTGTACGGGACGAATAATTAAAAATAAATTTTCATACAATTAGATACGTCATATAAATAATATAATTAAACGAATAGAGAACAATTTACATATCGAATTAAAACTTACCAGTTTAATAATATAAAAAAGATCATATTGCTCGGCTAAACAGACATCCAATCAGTTTCTGTATTTGTGGTTATAAAAATAAACTTATTTATTAAAGTAATTTAGAACTCCATTTTTTAAACGCACACGAGGCAACCCTATCCATTTAATGTTTTTCTACTTATGGGCATCAAGGTTTTTAATATAATATTTATTCTTTTAAAATGCAGTAACCATATGATTCATCCATTAAACAAACCATACTTTGGTATAAAAATTAATACTAATTATTATGCTTATCATGAATTTATCAATATTTCACGCTGGTTTATATAATACCAAACATACCAGTTTTTATATAAATAATGAGTTACAATAATGGCCGGTTTTTATACTAATATTGCTAAAGGGTTTTATTTTCCAGCACGAAGCTTTATGCATTTGTATATGTCGATAGTGAAATTTTTGTCAGTAATAAATTAAAGTTTCAGGATACATATATATTGATATATCTTCGTGATTTATATCCACTATGAATATCAAACGACGACGAAACAAGGACTGTTTTGATATAAATCGTCCTTGCTCCCTGAATTTAATGTACAAAAGGTCAGACTATGAATAAATTTTCGGGACTCTTATGATGTTGTCATATAAATTGTACCTTTGTTTTAGAATATACCGAGTATATGAAAAGGCATGGAAAGTCGGCGAACACTTTAAAATTCAAAATGTTTGTTTCTAGTATACGGTATAAAATGACATAATTATTCTTTGTCTGATAAGAAATTTGTCTGATGAGAAATTTGTTTATTCCAGTTTGTAGGCAAAGTTAAAAAATTATTTTCAAAATTAGAGTCTCTTAAATTGTGTGATTATGAAACTAATCGGAGAATAATAAAGGTAACAGAAAAAATTAATTATTTAGCGCAATTCAATAATACTTTACATTATTATTATTTGAAACACAAAGTTCAAAATGTGTAATGAATATTTTTTACTAAATTACAAATATTATAAATCGCAAATAAATTAAATTGCAGAAGACAGTGGATAAAAACAAAATTTGGCCGTCTCCTGCAGATTGTGCGCCGCTTTAAAATGACCCATGAAGCAATGAGTGTAAAATTTTAATACGTGGATGGGCCGCAGATTATGGATATATATAAGTGGTAGAGGTGCGTAAGTATAATAAAACAAAACGTAAATAAAAGTCCATCGAAGTATTATAAAGATAATTATGAAAAGGTTGCACGTATGTACAAAGAAATATGAACATGATTATTATGGCCCATGACGCGATAATATTAATATATTTTACTTCTAGGGTCCAGCAAAGCTGAGCGTAGTGACTTTTTACCTAAATCTGCATTTAATTTTTTCTCTCTGCATTTTAATATAAATCTGTTTGCATCCCTTAGTTTACAGTTTATAAATGAAAGTACTATATTCTAAACAAAAGTACGTCTTTTTAAGAAGCCAACATCCTAGCACACCAAGCACATTCAAGACATTTAATCTTCCGTGTTTTGAAATAGTTGACTGCGCCAGTGCGACTGTTACATTATTCTTATACTCCAGTGAGACTGTTACATCTACACGTATTCTTGCGTGATGAAAGTAATATAGGTATTTGATCGAGGAAAATATTAATTTCTTAGTAACATTATATTGCCAAATAAATAAAAAAATATTTTAGGATATACTACCATCTACATAAGTAAAATTTTCTAATCTCCAGCTATAGTTAGACGTAAGAATTTAGCAATATCTGTATATAACAGGGTTTACACCCTTATTTTTTTCTCCTTACATAATTAAGTTTATAACCATCTATTATTCACAGACTTTTTGATAAACTATGTATGATACGAAAACCAACATTTGTATGCGAGTATATGTCTTTCAGTGTCGAGTAGTTGCTGCAAGTTCCAGGATTCCATCGCGTCTTACGTGATAGTAGCCCTACGTTGCTTGCACTCCTTCTAACATAAACTGAAGTTCACTACAGCAAGCAGTTGTCGACGTTACAGCACGCACCAGAAGCGTCATCGATTTCGAGTAGTTTGTTGTATGAAAGTAGCGAACTAAACAAGAAACACCTCTTTGACGTATATAAGTATACCCGTATAAATAATATAAAAGTTTATCGTAGTTCAAGAACCTACCCGGTTTGGGTTTGGTGGGATGGAGTTGGGCTGCTTGGGTCGGGTTATAGGTGAGTTCGCTTTGGATTAGGTCGGGTTTTGTTGGGATGGGTTTAGTTGGGTTGGATTGGTTGTATTTTTTTCGTAATGGGTTGAATTTTTATTGAATAGTGTTATGTTGTTTGTTTTGGTTTATGTTAGGGTTGATTAGATTGAGTTGGGTTTGGTTTAGGCTGGGCTGGACTTTTTTGGACTGGGTTTACTTTGTGTTGGGTTGGGTTCGCTTTTTCTCTTTGTGTTTTATTTCACTGAATCTGATTGGGATACGTTAGATTGTGTTGAATGTTTTGGGTTACTTTGAGTTTTACTTTGGGTTAGATTGGTTTGATTGAGATTTCTTGGGTTGGATTGAATTTGGGTTGATTTTGCTTTTGGTTGGATTAGATTTCGTTGGTTTACCAAAGCAATCTACTTTGGGTTGGGTTTTACTTGGTTGGATCGAGTTTGCTTGGGGCTGGGTTGGGTTGGTTTGTGTTTAGTTTTGCGTTAGAACGTATTGGGTTGAGTTAGGTTGGATAGAACTTGCTTTGAGTTGGGTTGAACTCATTTAGAATGAGTTAGGTTGGCGTGGGTTTGTTTGAGTTGGATCGAGTTTGCAAATAGACAGGCATTTCTATGTCATTGCACTCAAACATTGTACTACAAGATACCACCATAAAAATTAATTTTTAAAAATATTAAATTCACAAATCTTTTGATCGTGTAACTGACTTCGATGAAATAAAAAATTAATCTTGTTTTAAGTCAGCCTCCCTGTTTCTTATAAAAATCAATCATAGTTGGTTTAGTAGATTTTACGCTTCGCATTTTCAAACAGACAAAAATCCGTAAAACTATATTTTTTAAATAAAAATATAGTTTTATGAATAACTAAATATTTGTTTCGTAAATGACGTCAGTGTACAGACAGGCCTATTCTACAGCTTTATGTTATGTATAAATATTTTAATTTTGTTGAGTAGTGGGCCAGAAATTCATTATTTTGGTGTTGGGAATAGATCAGTTTCTGTTGATTGACATATGGTAGAGGTTGCATTTTATTTTGTACTGAAATAAATTGTTGCTTTCTAATTACCACACTAGCTTGTAAAAATAGTCAAAAAACCTATTTCATAGCTATGTTATTAAACTTGAAAATTTTGTGAGTAATATGTGGAAGATTTTTCATTTTACATATATACTACATAAAAGTTCTAATCGTTCTTTTGCGATAACCCCAACAAGAGCTTTTTAGCATGAACTTGTTTGCATGAACCTAATTTTCATATTCATCTGGTTTACATTTAAGACGTTTATATACCAAATACAATCGAATTACTTCGTCGTTCTTATTTGACTTGGAGGTTTTCATCTTGGAAACGTTTTTTTTCATCAAGGGATGGGAATGGGATTGAGTTTTATTTTTATTTATGAAATATCCCTGAAAAAAACGTTTCATTTAAATTAAATAATTTACAGACATAAGACAGAAATACAGAGGACAAATTATCACAAGTACAAATAAGGTATATTTTAATAAGGCCACATTACTTTAATATTACTTCAAATGCAAAAAAAAGACTTCAGTATCGAGCTGATGCCGATTGAGAATGCCAATTATGAATTCATTGTGAGTAATATTAACTCTAATGGTCAAGTGTTGATTGTTGTGTCAAGCTTGTATTGTTGGCACTAATTATCACGGTTCAAGTGTTATATGAAATTAACACGAATTAATTTTTCTTCAGATACATACTTTAGTTTTTTTCCTCTTCATTTCTTTCAGTTGTACCTAAATTAACTGGGGCACACGCGGTACCAGTGACAAAAAATCCACAATTTAATTGACAATAAAATACAATTTAATATTGAGATTAATTTCGCAAATAATATCCCCCTCGCGTTACATAATGAATTGTCCATATTTTAAATACAAATTTTAGATTAGGTTTTAGTTTATTTTGCTAGAATAGAACTATAAGTGGAATGAAAGTTAAACGTATTTAGTACACTCGATTATTGGTTTAAACCTAGTCACAATTTTATTACCAGTAATATTATCAACATCAATATTAGTAACATTAACATTGTTTTAATATTACATATTTAATGAACGTAGTATTGTTAATATTATTTAATACCACTAATAGAGTTAATATTATGACAAACGTAAACATTATATATTTAAAAAAAACAAATACATTAACGTTTTTGCAATTTCAAATAAAATTTGAAATAAAAAATGATAAGAGTTATCCTCACATATTTTCATTTGTTCACCATTTCAAATACCATAAAGGGCAACACTAGAGTGTTTACCATGTATTAAAAACAACTAATGATTAAACACTTTTGGCTAGAAATTTAATCCTGACTTATAATTAATGGGTAATTAATGGATACGACCGAGTAACAGGATAACAGTGACGTTATGTAAATCGTGCGCCTCACTGTCTATCATAATTTTATGATTAATAACTTGTAATTTTATAGATGGAAAAAAAATATTCTTATCCATGACTAATTGAATGAAAAATTTTAGCCATGGGTAATTTTTTTTTAATATTGACTAATTTAGTAATGAATAGCTGATTAATTAAAAATATAGCAGATTAACATTTTCAATTATTTAACAAATCGATTAGAAATTTAGTCCATTACACCCAAAACCGGTTTGCTGTAAATATACGGTACTTATTATTCAAATGAAAATATAGCAATGTGATTAATAAGTAATTTACAATATTTAGATATTCATCTTCGGCTAAACATATAGCACATCCATGAAACACAAATGTATGTCTCCTATATTTATTAGCATAATATTAAACCCTGTGTGGAATTGGGTGTGTTATTGTATTTTTATCATGCGTGCAATCTATGCAGCTGATAGGAGTACCCATTTGCATTCGCATTCCTCAAAGCGCAGCTGCCTTGCTTATTATTCCAGATGGTATCACCGCCAAGCTGCAATTAGTGCTTAAACTTTAGTGCAAGGATTTTAAATTAAAACAATTCGAAATAGTTGGATTTTATTATTCCTTATGAATAAAATTACAGGTTTTAGGCTTGAAAAACCGAAGGGAAAAAACGGAATTATAATTACTATTCTATATTTGTCGGACCGTCTATCACAACTCATTAAATTTAAGGTCGAATCGAATCAAACTTGACGACAAAATATTTTTTTCTCATAGATCAAGTAGAGTATAGTATCAAGAAACACGTCTTTGAAAAGGCAAACAAAAGAATATTGACATACAAATCGCCATTAGGTACTCAAATTTCAAAAAGATTTTTCATTTCTTACTTCAGTCATTTTAAATAAAAACTATACCCACAGCCAACTTTTTTTTATTGTATTTGAGGATCTGCACGACCTAAAACAATTTATTGCGATGATTTATTAATTTCAATACCAACAATTGGGTGTAGGTTTTTTTTGTGTAAGGATACAGATCTAGTACGTAGCCAAATAACGCCAGAATGAATTATGTCACTTTACAGATATCTTTATTTAAGAGCTCCATTAAGTAAGAACTACTCATTTAATTATATATTTAAATTTTATGATGCATTTACATATTTTAAATTTTATGATACATTTATATATTTTTAAATTTAATAAATTTTATTAAAACAGAAATGACTCAGATGACTAGATGAATACGTTATCATTATATGTGCTATAATAAAGAAAATTTTAATTTTACTTTACTTTCGTTTTTCCTTATATAAAGCCGTGCTAAAACGATTAATTCAATTGAATGGATCTTGTTAACGTAATTTTCGGTTCAAGTGTAAAATATTACTTCTGCCAGTATCGAAAATGAATGTCATTCAGAATTTTGTGCATATAATTATCAAAAATTTTAAATGAAAAACAGGAAATCGCTTTCACGGATATGACAGAATCCATAACTTTATTTGGATGCAATGCAAGTTAATTCATTTGAGATTTCCTACTTCGAAACTAAGCATTAGAATAGGTGCAATAAATATCTCATAAAATAATATTTTCATTGTACACTACGTACTCATATATTGTAAAAAAATACGTAAAAATACCTGTCAATAATTGAAATAAATTTAATCGATATATGTGAAAATATCTGGGGACCGATATTTTCATATATCTCGAATCTGTTGCTTAACGTTCCAATTGTTGCGTTACCACACAAGGCTAAAACGGCTGTGATGCGTTGGGTTATTGTCTTCGTCAATTTCGGTTTTTCCTCATTAACCTTTAGCTTTCGCTAGATGAGTCTGTTGATGTGCATATCCTGGTGTGGAATGTAACAAAAAATATATTGTTCGAAAAAATATAACACATGAACTTTTTTGACGTGTTTTTCGAGGAGTCGTCATTTCCTTATGCGTTCCAAAAGTTTAAAATATTCTTTGACACCATAAACCTGTATCCCTAACAAGTACTCTGTTGCTTCCGGGAAAACAAATTAATCCTACTTCCTTTTGTAAAACAAATTATACTTGTACGGTTTTGAAAATAAAAATGAATATTAATGATAATCATCTTGTTTAGTATTTTGGATAATTTTAATTCATGCCATAATTGTATCTAGTTTATAGCAACATCTTATTTTTTAGATAAGTGGAAGTTAATGTAACGAAAAAAGCTTATATTTTCTTATTTACATTGGAATAGGAATCTAATTGACACTAATTTATTAGTAGTTGTTCAATTTGGCTAGCAATTTTGAAATTAGTATTCCATTATGAAATTAAAATTTCTTGGTTACTAACGAGCTGAAAATTAACCTGCAAGTATTCAGAGAAATAATTTTATATGTAATTAGGTAGTTCAAATAAAGAAACGTTCTAATTTCTAATAATCGGAAAACCATTGTTTAATAACGCAATAATAATATTAAATATTCTATTTTACTCTAGTAAGTTCTTTATTGGTGCATATATATGTATATATATATATATATATACATACATATATATATACTTTTTTTTCTTTTCTGGGCGGGCATGATTTTAAATATAAATTTGTATTTTTAAATATAAATCCATATGTCGGTACACAATTCATTTGCTTTCAAAATATCTATTCACGTCGCAAAATAAAGCAACCCGATGTAAACCTGCCCTGATCTGACACTAATATTTTCAGAAAGATATGAGTCTTCCTGGGAAGACTCATATCTTATGTTTACGGTAATACTGTTATAGGTGCTATTTCTGGGAATTTAACCTCATAGTTAATGAAACGTTTGCATAACTAACTTTAAAATAAAGCTAAAGGAATATTCATTATACTGTCGAGTTTTTTTATATTTTTAAATACCCTGGTAACCGTGAAAATTATTAACTTAATAATAAAACATGAATCTCAGTCTTCATGTCATCCCATTAATGGGGTAATGGGCGTCCATGTTTGATGGGTAAAGGGAATTTATAATCATTCTGATCGTGCATATATATTAAACTTGAAAAGACTTTTTGATAACTTTTAGCTGTTTCCTCATTTGTACAGTTAATAGTTTAAAATTTAATGATTTCTACGATAAAAAAAATTCATGCAAAAAATATTTTATTTTAGAATTCGAAGTTAAAAATGAAATTAGATATTGAAAGATTACTAAATGATTCCCTTTTTACTTATAGTTATTTATAATTACATTGGACATGTAAAATATTTGTCCAATCTTTAATTTGCTGATAGTATAACCAGAGAAGACTAATCAGTTTTGATGAACCAATAACAACTAATTATTATCGAAATATAACTGAAAGACGGCAGGCCTGATTATTTTCAATTCGTTATTTAGCTTTAACTGAATTAATTACTCATCCGTAAAAATTAAATCCACAGTTATTTGCACGTAAAATTATTGTTTGACAACAAATTCAAATCCCATCTTTTACTTTACAAAATGTTTATACTTTTACTCCGGATATATGCTGAACGTAATATAGTATTCAGTATGTCCTTTAATGGATTTTAGATGTTTATAAAAATGGATCAATCTATTACTTGAATAAAATAATTGATTGATAAATAGTGAGTATTGACACCAAGAATTTTGGCTTTTATGTAGGCAAGTTTAAACATAGAGACGGTTTTGATATTACAAAAATAATACAAACAAATTGTAAATCACGAAACATTAAATTAAATTAGTAAACGTAAAATGTTTGTTTTTCACTAAACTCCAATCCCGCTTTCTACTACATTATATGTTTTATCAATTAATAAATTCATTGATTAGCTGATTCTTTGAGGAAAATACTTCATTGACAAATAATGTGTTTTTACACCAGAAATTGGGCAATTTTAAACATAGAAAAAACACATTTCAGAAATTATAAATAATACATAATAATTAAATATTAAGAAACAATCAAATAATTCCTCGATATTCGCTCAACACTTATGCCAGCATATTAATTGGCTGAGATTAAGATAAGTCAGTACAGTCAAATTAAGATAAAGAATAAATATATAACTTATTTTAAATTTAAAATTTATTTACCGTTTAGTTTTGATAAAAATCGCTCCCAAAAATTGAGCAATTAACGTTAGAGGAAAAGTCATAATTTCACCACACTTTTAATTTTATTTAAAACACATTTCAAGCAATTTGTCTAAAAAACTAAGTTAATGTAAAATGATGTTAACATTTATATTAACATTTTGAATGTTGTGTTTTGTGTAATTTTTTTGATATTTGAAAATAATGTATAGTTTTTCTTAATTACGTATTTTGTTATGACAACTTAGTTAACCAGTGCTTGCTATGAGATTTCAATTGCTTTACTTGAATAAAATAAGAGATCTTTTAAATATTATGTTGCGTTACTTTTAAAATCGGTTAAAAAGTTCGCTAAAATATCTGTCGATTATTACCTAGCTTAAAATTTCTGACTGTATGCACTTTATCTTAAATAAGAGCAGATCTTTTCGAAAAATAATAGCTTGTTTACAAACATTAAACATATTCACCTCCCGTGATTCCTGATTGTTTACCTCCCCTGTAATATCGTTATGTCAAGAAAATATGATGTAAATAAGGCAGAAAGTTTTTCGTGTTTCAATATTTCTGAATTATAAATACTGATTTGAAATTGCCATAAATTTTTGTATATATGTAATTATTGTACTAATATTAAATTTGTAAATTTGTCTATCCGTACAAATTTAGTATTATCTTGGTATTTTCGGTTACTTTTGAATTACGGACTAGGTGGCACCTCACACCTATAAATTATCGTTTTCGACTTTCATTCTTGAAATTGTGAAAAATTTTATGAATTCACGAATAAATTAGATCTGACTCCAGACCTTCTATTATTTGAGTTACCCATTACTTATTTGCCCATTGAAAATGTTAAATAATAAGTGTCATATGTAGGTATATACTTAAAAATATATATATATATATATATATAGATATATTTAATACTTATTAAAATAATAGAAAAAAGTGTAAATATTGTTTTTTATATAATAGATATTGATTATATATAAACAAAATGCGGCAGAAGTCAGATATCAGTTTGTAAAATTTAGCAAAAGTATATTTAATTTAGTCTTCTTCGAACACTTCAAAACTTCCAGTGCACCTAAGCTATTTATGAGGATCACAAAAACAAGGAAACTATATTTGCATAAATTCAATGGATAATTTTTAACGTCTTTCCTTGGCCGAGTACTAAAAACTTAAAAAATATCGATCAGCAGAGCGATCATTAGTTATATATTTAATTCTTACCCACGTTAGTTTTGGCAAAAAAATTATTGGCAAATGATTATAAATAAATACTATGATAATATTTCGAAAATATTTGCTGAAATTATTAATACAGTTTGCAATATGAGATGTCTTCGAGATGTAATACACATAAAAGTTACATAATTTTTACTCACAATTAAATCATAAAAGCATTCACATTGCGATTAGGAAACCTACACTTAGTAGAAATATTTTCACGTAAGTGTCAATATCAGAATTATGGCAAATTATAGAAATAAGTGATAATAAAAGGGAGTGACTCTCAACGACATTTCACAATAATTTTTCGCACCGCGAACAAAAGTTTCAACCGTAATTTATCGCCGGAAAAACTAGCTGGTCTCGATTAAAAGGATCTAATGAAAAAAACTCTCGTTCGCCCGTCGCTGTCTGGGTAATTTTTTGTTAGTTGAGAAGCTTGCACAAAATTTGCAGGATTAAAAAAAAGTTATTTTATATTTTTCAGCTCCACTCGAAAGTCGGTATCTTTATTTATATATCTTAGCGCCCGTACGTCGGTATACGGGAACTCGTGGTTTGTTTTCATCCCTTATAAACAAAATAGTTAGAAAATATGTTATGTTATCATTATTACATAATTATTTTGAAGTATATGCGAATTACAAAATAATTTTTATAATACTGTGAGGTTAAACTCGTAAGACAAATGAGCAGATGAACGTTCCTTCTATAAAATAAAGAGAAAAATTACAAATTAGGGATATGTTACTTAGGGATATGCACAGACAGTACAGAGCAAGGATTGTCATGTGGGTGGGATGGAATACATCGGCATGATCTTCGATGCGCCGCGGAGCTTTTTACCTCAGGCGCGGTACGTCGGTGGAAGAGCTTGGGTAGCCTTCCACGCCGTGGCCCGGCTTACTGGTGCGCATTGGAGGTGAATCACTCTACCCTTGAATTGAAGTGAACCTGGGTATGTTGAACTATGCACACCGATTTAAGCTTCGTGTTGCGTCGGAATCCAATAAATTAGACGTATGCACAACGCGCACCGTACCGTTGGCTCTGATTAAAAAATACAGAACCTGTTCAACAGACGCGTTGCCAGTTATGGCAGGTCTCCTCACTGCTGACCTTATAATCATTGAACGAGCGTTAAATTTTGTTTTACCTCGAGGCAAGAATTTCGATATAAGAATTTCGATGCGGGTCCGTCATATTTTGAGACATATATAGAAATAGTATGTGCTTACTGGCAGCATAGATGGTCTTCCCTCCCCCCTTCAAGGAGGAAACAATCAGATAATTGTTCTCTGTTGTACTCAAGCGGTTAAGTAAAACTGGCTAGTTAATGATCATTTAATTTCATGATTTTTGTCATTTTGTATATATTTGCCCTTCTGAGACAGCTCGGCATGTCCCTGTAGTTTTGAAACGCTGAACATTATGATGATGACACTATGATATGCGCAAAGTTTAGTTAGAGAGCATCCGTTTTCATATTAGAGTAAAATCACGCCGATCTTTAGAATGTGGTATCATTAGTCATCGTAACTTGTTTGAGAATGGATCAATCTTTGAGTCATTTAAAGCATTCACAAAGTACGTTCTTCAAAAAATAGAAACACTGAATGGCTCATGAATAAAGGCAGTATTTAACCATATCGGGTTGGAGTGCTGAGACTGTAGACACGAAACACTATTAGAGAATCTTTTGCATGAGAATCGTTTGCACTATGTTTTTGCACTATGCTAGTCGTAAAGAATATTCAGCCCACTATTTTCATTTTTATTAACTTTCACCACACTCTATGGTCTATAGATGTCGACTATTTTAATATCCAGTATATAATCACTTAATATTTTACATTTTTAATGCAATAAGTGAAATCTTATTAGCGTGCGAAATTTTAATAAATAATATTCCAAATAATTTGGGTATTTAAATGAATTCCGCATTAAGAGACTTCATTTTAATTTTAACCATAATAATTAATTTGCTGCGTCTATCTTTATACAATACCATTTCATTTCTTTGTTCGTTGCCTTAAAAGGCAAGAGTAAATTATTTAAATATAATGTCAGTTGACCAGTCTGAGATATAATTTCACTCGTTGGTTCCTACAGAAATCTAATTTATTCAACCTTCAACACTATTTATAATTTAGGTTTTCACGTAAAATATATTTTAACTTTTTGCTTAATATGTAAGTTTCAGGTAATTTTTTGCATGAATTTATTATTACAATTTTTGTATGGAAATTTTGTGAGTTAACTACATTTCTTACCAATATGTTACGTGTATTATTAAAATCAATGCAAGTGTGCATTGATTTCAATTATGGTTCCAATATGAGATTTATACATTTTTTAGGAATTATTTTTTCTTTACTTATTGGCTTATTTTGAAAAAAATCTCACTCGAATATATTTGCATTCTGACATCATTTTTAAGCGAATTTATAATCGAAGGTAATTAATTACGGTTGAGGCTTTCGTAATTTAAGCGTATTGTGAATCGTATTTTTAGCGTATTGTATTAACTTTTCCTAGATTTGAATATCGAAATGGATTTTTGGAATGTCCAAAGTCTTTCCCTAGAAGTACCGACGTTTCATTATGGAAATTACTTGAAACTATAAAATATTTTTTTCTGTGAACTTAACACATTCATTTTCTTGGTTGAAGTTACCACGTAAAATTTCCAATTTAAATAGTAATCTTTTATGTTTCCTAATGTTGCTTTGCACGAAATATTGGATCAACAGTTCGATTTAGACCTGTCATAAGGTATTCTTTATCCCAGGTATACCATAACATCTTCTAAAATCTTCAAGAAAAACAATTTAGTTTTTAAGAATTGTGTTGTTCTCTTTATATGTATTCTAGTTAAATACCATCCCTTCCTTATAGTTAGTTTTATGGTCATGAAAATTACTCATTTTACGAAAGTTACCACCCTTCTTGGTTATATAATTACTACCAGGTAAATATTATAAAAAAAGTAGGCTTGCTATTGGTTTATTTTATGAAACGACTATTTTTCATATTGCTTACATCTATGTACTTGCTTACATCTGCAATGAAAACTAAATAACTTGCATATATTTATGTATTATTGACTCAAAGTGTGGGAACATAATCACAGCACATATAATAAAGTAATTTCGTGCAATGAATATTGACAAAAAGATTTGTACGATATATGTAAATAAAAAGTATTGTACGATATATTGTATTCAACAATTAAATAAAATTCTAATTTAACGAGTTTTTACGAATTAAGAAGTTTGCTTTTTTCTCTCACGCTTCAATATAATCATCTATATCCTGCTAACATTTATTACAACTTTCTTCAAAAATACCCCTTATATGGACAAATTTATAAATGTCAATATAGTTACATACACAATTCTCACGTTATGAATGTGTAGTTAGAAAAAGAAACATAGAACGGAAAAAATATATATTTCTCTGTTAAGTATATTTTTTCCTAATAAAGTTTCAAAATATTTTTATAAATTATGTTCTTATAATATATTTCCATAAATTTCATAGTGTTTTGAAACAAAGTTTTATAAAATTTGAGAAAATTTTTGTATTAAAGAAAAGGAATGTAAAAATATCTTTTTTGAAGAAATATGTAAATGCATCATGCATTTACATATTTCTTTTTTAAAATATTTCTAGGAATTTAATTCTTATGTATAAAAAAAACTCGGAAACTTTAAAAAAATATGTGTTATGTTAACTTAGTTTTTCTGCTTCCATTAAACCTGCGAGTCCCTAAGACTCACATTGCAACTAAGAGTGAGCGCAAATCCCTTGTGTCCACGTCTACCGCTTCGTTGTTTTATGTACTTTTTGTTGGTATACAACACGAATTCTATAAATTTGTGACTGAAATTATAACCGTTCAGTTCCCCGTTCACAGGAGAGAATTTGTGTAACTGTCACTAGATTGTAATTCACATTTTATGTTGTATCATAAATTGTGTAAAAATAAATAAAAATATTTAATATTCCGTTATAATAAGAAATTGTAAACTAGTCTTACTATTTTTATTTCCCATATTTCAAGTAATTAGAGCAGTAATTTTTCCTTTTATATGAATATGACATGAATTAATTTTGTCTTGAATTTTGAAAAAAATATATAATTTTCCTATCTTCTGATATAGTAAACTAATGTCAATACTTATATTTGTTTAAACAAAGACTCCATATAAAAATGTCGTAGCTTTTGCGTGACACATGTTCAAACAAACATACAATGTGTGTTTGTTTAAATATGCATCGCGTAAACATAATTTACCAGACTATGAGAACATTAATGGATTATCAGAATATTAATGAATTAGCAGCGGCCAGTGACTTTGATTGTATAAAAGTAATTTCGGTCGAACTTGTACATCGCAAACTTGTACATGCCAAATTGCAATGATTGTGATCCTGTAGCGAAAATGTAATGGTTATAAATAATTTATTATTTGCTAAAATTGCTTAATTAAACAAAGAAGCAGTAGTGCCATCTAGCAGTGCCCTGAGAAATGTTAAATAATTCTATAAGAAACTGTGTAGTTTCCCACAATGAATACTATCTTGTATTTTAGTCCATGGAACATTTTACTGGAAGTTTTTTTAAGATGAGTTTATTTATTGCAGTAACATTGAGTGACACACAAATTTATTTGCATATTTACATTATAGGTTAGAGTTAGACTAAAGTAAATAATTTAACAAATATTTGTAACAACGGTAAAAAAACCTATTCTTGGTTTAAATGACGACAAAAAGGTATTTCGATGCGACTTCTTTAGCTACAGATTGATAATCAAATAATTATTTGAAACTAGAATAAGAGCCACCAATAATAATTGCAATTACTTTCAAAATTATATCTCATTCTATGCTTTTGAACTTTGAAAATTTTTAAATAGGCTCCTTTTCTGAATAATCGATTTGAATACTTTTTCTTTATGAAAATTCAACGGAACTATTTTCCTTTCTGTATTTAATGATATATATAAATAAAATAATTTTAGTGATAAGTGCCAACCGGAAAAATGAATTTCGTATTTCGTTTATTTATACCGTTAGGAAAAAATAATAAGGTACAATATTACGAATAAATATTTTATATTTAAGCTGTCCAAAAATTTGCATTTAAATTGATACTTCGGTTTCAAAACAAAAATTATTTAAAAGCAGTAAATCCAAAAGAATATTAATCACTTTTTCTAGTGAAAGTTAATTTCATTTCATTATATAAATATTTTTTAAATTACCCATCTAAATTAGGTACTTACTAAGAAAATTCTTTATTTACATTATAAAAACACATTTTGTTTCACGACTGAATCTCTATAAATTATAAAAGTATTCATTATCTAGGATATCATTAGCTTAAAGTTAACGATATAATTTTTTTAACAATAAGTTAAATATGTAAATAAAATATATAATGAAAGAAATTTATGTCAGATCGTCAACTACTAAAACCAAAATAAAATTTAGACCTTTCTTCAATACACTTTTTAATTGTCGATACTATACAAAGAGTAGGTAGTAAATGTTTCAATAATGCATTGACAATTATAATGAAATCTAAATTTCAAAGTTGTTTGGCTTAAATTAAACTATTATTTTTGAAGTTGAGAGTCTTCAGAAAGTATATATTTTTTCACAATATTCTCTCTTAAAATTTAGTTTTCTACTTATTTAAAAGAATAAGTTCAAATTTATGCATACCTAAAAGTAATATATGATTTTTAAAGTAACTTGCGATATTGATCTATTCAATTTTCGTTTTATATTTGGTTAGGCACAAAAAAAAACTTCATCTATTCGAATAAAAACAAAAGCATTTTCTTTGTAATATCACAGTGTCTTTTGAATTTGTACCATCTAATGGCTACCCGTTGTCTCTATTTATACGAATAAAACAAGCCATGGAAGGAAAAGAGGAAAATATATTAAGATAATAAGAATAAATATCAAAACAAGTTAACTTTTTCTGTATATCGGATATTAAATTATTAATTTTTTGTTAGTTTTGTTTTTGTATCTAAATATTTCAAACTCATCCATATATGAGAAGGTTGTTGTATAATTGTTTAGATATAAATTTATTATTTACGTCTGAATACACAACACCTTATTATAAAAATAAGTAAAAAATGTTGTAAATACTAAATCAATGCGATTGTCTATGTAACTCAAATAATTTCAGAACATGGTTTTAAATATCGATTATTGTATTTAAACAGGATTTCCATGCAGACCTTATTATTTAATTGAAGTGATTGTCCATGACAGTTCAGTATATATTCCTTGTTTTTTTTTCACTTTCAATGCAATATAAATATCCATAAAACTGTCATATTGCTACAAGATCATTTCTTTTCTAGTGAACCGTAACCAAAGAATGTGAGCAATTAGTTCAAAGGTTAATCGTAAAATATCTTATTTATGATAGAAAAATCAGACAACAAGATCTTATCTAGATTGGATTGAGTTAAAAATTATATTTATTACGTCGTTAAAATAATAATTGTATTCCAGTAGCATTTATTATGCACCCATTTCGAATCATTATTAATATTTAGTTTGTGAATTAGTCCTAACATAAAGTCAGATAGAAAAATGGAATAAAGCCATATAGAAAATTCAACTGATTCGTACCATTCAACTCAACATACAAATATAAATAATTATTAATGAATATTAAATGATCTTTATTGCGGTTTGTGGGTTACGTTAATTTGTTTTGCTGTGAATAATATGCTTACTCTATAGTAGATTTACGTGAAGGAACCTTAAATTTAATTTCAATTTCTTTATATAGATTTGAACCCGTTTGCGAAATGTGCACTAATATCCCGATCACTGTTGGTTTTTGTCTCGCGATAAAGTGTACAGCCCGCACGAATGGAAAAGTATTGACTTCACGGTACCCGCTCTATTCAATACCTAATACCGTTGCGAACAGATATGTGAAAAAATTTCATCTCAAGGGTCAAGTATGCGGGGAAATGATCTGGAATAGCGGCAGTTGGAACTTTATAAAGCGGAATTACCTTTCTTTGGTATAGTCGATGATACCGGTAAAAGTCGATGATAACGTTAAGCATATGACGACAGAAGCAATATTCAATGAAGTAATTTCATTTTGAATTTATTGTTGTTTAAAGTTTGAAAATATTTGAACTAAAATATATTTTATTGACGAGAAAATCGTATTCTGAAAAAATATGAAACTCAAGTTTCAAAATGTTTCTGTGCACTTTTTTATCATTAAAATCATCATTTAAAGAGAATTTTTTAAATACCTTTGTTAAAATTTATGTCTCGACTGTCCACTATTTTTTTTTCATAGCATTCTCTGTCTCAATATTCTTTACTAGCTATAAAATTTGGACATGCTTTGTAATTATGAAACATTTCACAAAACTTTCCAGTACGAGTAGTCGTTTCTTATATATCATTCATATTCTATATATCAACTGTACCAATTTTGTTAAATTATTTCTAAAATAAGAAAGGTCAGTCTATGAATTAAAGGTCGACAATCTGTATTGGAATTTACATTTACAAAATGAGAACAAGTGTCGCCTTATTTAACAAAAAAAATGTAGAATTAATGTCCTTGTCCAACGTCACTGAGAACTGACGAATTAAATTGGAAACATTTTTGCTAAATGGAACAAAAAAAAGTTCTCGAATTCCTATCCGAATATGCATCGTCAAGTTATTATATTATATATACATCTACAACGTTGATCGGAACTGAGAGACTTTTTTTCAGAAAACGTTTGAAAATAGAAGCTCCAAATTTGAAATAGTGTTTTATTTTGTATACACGTGAAATTAAAACTCAAAAATATTTAAGTGGATATTTTGCGGGAGGCAAAAAGTCACTAAGAAATATTTCAATAAGAATATTATGTGTGACTATAAGTTAGAAGTATGTGTAATATATTTTTTTAGAACTTAATTAAAATAGTTCTGGATATATTATTGAAAATGTTCCCAAAATAAATAAATATATATATATATATATATATATATATATATATATATATATATATATATATATATATATATATATATATATGTATATATATATAATGTATTTATATATCACAATGTTTTTACGCTATTGAAAGATATTTTAATTTAATAAAATTATAAAATATGATGAATCGGTTAAAAATGTTACTAGAAATATCGAACTCTTAATTGTGATATAGATATAATCTAAATCTTACCATACGCCTAGGTTTGTAAAGAACCCTTGTCCCGTGTTCCGTTTATATTTAAGGGGGCTTATTTTTAAATAATCATGAATATAATGAAATTTAATGTTCTCATATCAATGAAATAAATGAACTGAAAAAAATAAACCCACTTTTGTTTTTAAATAAATAATAAACATGTTGATTCAATCTTTTATGCACATTAATAAAATATGGGAGTTATTATTTAATAAATCAATGAATATTTCCTCATAAACTTCTAACGAGCATGTCCTGCAAATATCAGGAAATGATCATACATATTAATATATATATATATATATATATATAAATATATATATATTTACATATATATATATATATATATATATATTTACATATATATATATATATATATATATTTGCCTATAAAGAAATGAATCAGCTGAAATACTTTCTTTAAATCTGTACTATATGCTAATATTACCTAAAATCTAAAACACTGTTATGCTGTAACCACGTTCGTTCTTCGTGGACTTTTCTAATAGTCAAATACGATGATATATGTCGATGCATATAAAAGACATAAAAGAGAAGAATGTACCCAGTTAACATCAATGTAACGTCTAAAGAATTGTGCAAGCATTAACAACGAGATAAGAGTGAGTAAAAGAAATAAATGTTTGTTCAATTCACTGGCATTTTAGTTAAGTTTCTTCGATAGAGATATCACTAGAAATTTAACAATATATGTTACAGACGGCTTTGTAAATTCTGATTAAATTGACAAAATTTAATTTAAAATATTTTATTAATTATTTTATTTTCGTCTTTACTACATTTACCTATAGATATAATTTTAACAATGAACGGTAGTTGAATTGATATTGTTGATGAAATGTATAGAAACATGGGCAGTACGCCCATGTTTCTATACATAAAAGGTCCGTCACTGTGAATTCCAGAAATCGATAATTTCCTATTACCGATAACTGCCCCACTCTACCTTCTTTTCTATTCACATTGGATAGTTATACCACTGGACAGTTAATTATTTCACTTATGTTTGTGTATATGTCATTTTTTCATTAAAAATTTAAGTAATAAATATAACAGCAAAACTTCGAAAAGAAAAGGAAAAATCGTTATTTTGACGAAAGAATACATAATGAAATTATATAAAACGTGACCAAAGGATTTATACTAATTATATTATTCATATATAGACACTTATAAAATTACATTTTCCGTTTATGAATAAATTGAGTTTGAAAATACAAATAAATGATCCAAACAAACCAATTCCTTTCATATTTTCCATACTTGTTCATATGAACGTCATTCTTCACAGTAAGAGTCAGTTACGAGTTAGTCCTTGCTGTGATAATTTGTGTCCACGCAGCACTGTTTCGCACTTCAAATATTTTATTTTATATTTATCATCGTATTTGCAAGGAACGTAATGGGATTGAACAAGTCTTTATTCATGGCGATAATTAAACATATATACATAAATGTTTATTGTCATTTTACTAATTTATTTATCATTGGTATTTATTAAATTAATATTAATTTTACCTTGTATTACTTTTATCCGTGATATAACCCTGACTTCGACTAGGTTCGAACCTATTATTGGCAAACCAAACTTTTTACAATATTTTGAAATATATTACACTCTGACGATTGCGATATATGGCTAGAATCCACTATCAGGATCCACTCATAATGGCAAAAAATAATTTACACCAATTTAGGTTTAGTTTGATTTTCGTTAGTAGGTAGCACACGATCTTTTTAGGGTTCCCAGTTTCAAACTGGAAAACCGAAACCCTATTTTTATAAGAACTAAGACTCTCCTGCGTCTGTCTATTTGCCCGTATATCACAGCCAATTTCTTAGAATCTATGCAGTGTATAAACTTGAAATTTAGTGCTGTAATACCACCTCATTAACCCACATATTTTCCACATGCTAACTTATTTAAATGTTTGTGTAAGAATTTAAGAGAGGGTGAATGATATATTCAACATTGGAAAGAGTTTGTTATGGACAGGTATACTAGACCATTATACGTGTGTCATGTTTTTAAGCCTGTGGAAGATATAGTAGGCAGTACACTTATGACGAGAAAGATTAATGATTATAAAATACTGTGTCCCCTAAACCTGTATTAGTAGAAATTATCGAGTACTTGTACTTAATAGGTTCTACTCGTAGCCGATAGTTCTACTTGTTATTATATGTGGTACGTTAAGATTAAGCAATAAAAAAGTTAGCAAGCGTGTACTGGGTGCAATAACTAAAAGTTCTTTGAAGATCCATTAATTTAATAAAATCATATATTTCAAACCTCTGTACCATGTTTAAAATTGTTGTAAATATCGTACAGAAGTTTGAAATCATATTGATGTTTACATTGCAACTAATATACGTTGAAAGAGATGGTTTCAATATAAGCACACATTTTTTTTTCTAAAATCAATAGTTTTATGAATATAGTTAATATAACTAATGAACTAAGTCTGGGTTACATACATTTTTCACCTTATTTAAATTCCACTGTGATAATTGGAACGATTTTTCCAAGCTTTGTACAACTGCAGCGGTTCCCAAAATATTTCTCTTTCTGTTGATAGAATTAAATTCCTGCGTTGATTTTCCGCCTCATTCTAAGTTATCGATGAACAATTTGTGAGAACAATAGTTTTTTGCATTTTTTGTGTCTAATGAGATAATTTTGTATGTTTTGCTTAATGAGCTTTTTAGTCAACACACTATTCTCATATTCCGCCCGGTTGTAAATGGAACCTTCCAAGTTCCTTTAATAGGGTCGAGTTTTTCAAAAATTTTGAAGATGTAGTCTGCACATTGTAAAAATATATAAAACTTTAATACGAAAACTAAAAAAATTGCTTTTATGCATTTTTGCATTGCATTTTACAAGAAAAGGTGATGTTTTTTGCATTGCATTTTACAAGAAAAGGTGCTTCTAAGGACGTATTTACAAAATTGTACTGCTCGAGAATGAATGTTTACTAGTCGTAAAATCACCAATACACGCGTAGTGACGCCGCTTATTGGTGTGCAATAAATTTATAGTCCATTCGTAATATTTTGATTTGTTACAATTATAATTAAAATATACATACTTATTCGAACTTACTCGATTGACTTATTTAAGCTACCCACATCTCATGTGAAAAGTATTGTAAGTTTTCATACATTTGCAGATATTTTTAAAACTTACAATTAAAAATAGTGTCGTCAATGATAAACTACAATATGTGAGTACGTCAGAATACAATTTTTAAAATTCTAGATAACTTATGCTTCTTAACTATTCTATTTTATACTTTTGAATATGTTAAGAGCAAAATGCAAAGACAAGGAGTGTAATTTGATACTGACCTCTGCCGTTGAAATTAGATACTTCAAACTTTCAAACAAAGTACCTTGTTTCGGATGAGTAAATTTTATGCCTCATTCTCCGATAGATGAACTGGCAGACGATCAGCATAATTATAATAGAGTTTCCTTCCAAACGTTCTTATACAGAAACACAAATATTAATAAGAACAAAACTATAGAATGTATGCTACAAAAAGGTATCCGTTTTTCATATTTTATGGTTTATTAAAGAAAATAGGCAACACTAGTATATTTCCACTTTACACTTTTTGTCTTTTGATTATTTAACTCTAGAAACTCGAAACATATTCAGAAGTATAAAATAGCAGAGTTAAAAATTCGTAAATTATTAAGTATTATAAAAGATATGTTCTGCTATAACCACATAATATTCGCCACAATATTTTTGTTCAAAAGTTTTGTAAATATCTAATAATGGATAAAAACGTGGATTGCTCGAATAAGTCAAACGATGTCACTAATTTCTGGGTTTGAAAAGAACTAAGAACTAACTTTGTAGTCTGGCGATGTAAACCAGTGAATCTTTGACATCAGAGTGAGGGAGTCAGTTTTAGTGAAGAGTACATAAAAAGAAATTTAAAAATAAATTATTCTCTTTGCACAGTTTCAAACTTTCCACTATATTAAAATAAAAATGTCTTGTCCTATTCAATGTGCTTATTAAAAATATAAGACACATAAAGGAAATGTAACCTTGTTTGAAATATTCATGCAGAACCTTGCTAATACTCAAAGACACATTTCCAAGGAAACGTTGTCTTTTATTTTTCTTTGAAATTAGAATTAATATAATCATGTTTTTTTTTAAAACTTACCAAATTTAACCAAAGCACATACATTTTACAAGCAATATTATTTCACCGATCAACTTACCGTTACCTGTGCGATTGACTTACCGATACCAGCACAACATTTCCATATTTATTCCATTTACAAACTATTTTTCACTTATTGGAATATTTTAGAATTAAATAAATAATTTTTAAACTCGTATTTTTCTTAGCCTACTTCGTTACTTGTATACAAATCTATGCTTAGAAGTATTTGTATGTTTGTATTTGATGACATTTATATCTACACAAAGTAAATTATATGACAGTACGTAAATCTAAGTCCCTTCAAAAAATACGGTCAACGTTTTATAGAAAAATAACTACAATAGCTAAATGACTAACTACTTGATTTGTTCAAAGTTTATGAAGAGCACGTATGCTTAAAATTTCTCTGAATTTTGAAAAGATTTAAAGAAGATATGAAATTTAAATCTGAACTGAAGCCCAAAGTTAGTTAAATAAACGACTTTTCTAGTATAGATTTTAGCCAAGATTAAGGTTGTTAAATAGTGCTTTAGAAGTAATATATTACAAAGATCGATGATTTTGCATAATTTTTTACAATATTTCTACATACCAACCATTCATTTTAATATGCCCGTCAAAATAGATCCTAGTTTGACAAGCATATTAAAATGAATCCCAAGAAATATTTTTAAAATAAACTTTGTATATACGAAAGCATATAATGAGACTATAATAAATGAAATGTTTGTACGTTTATATTGTATCAGAAGCACATATTACTGTCACGGATTACAAGGAGCGCTGTTAGCTGTTATCATTTCAAAATTTTTTGTAAATTTTTGTAATAGTAAATTAATACTATGTTGGAAAATATTTCTCCTTTTTGTTATTGATTATTATGCTTTCAATTACGCTTTCTACCTATATGTACATATTTTCATAGTTAAATTATATGAGAATTAAATGTAAAAACTTTTTGAGGAATTGATCTTTGGTTTTATCTACCTACAAATTAGATATGTATATTGTCTAAAGAAATTGCCATTCAAAATATTATTAAGGATAATATTATGTTGGAAAATATTTCTCCTTTTTGTTATTGATTATTATGCTTTCAATTACGCTTTCTACCTATATGTACATATTTTCATAGTTAAATTATATGAGAATTAAATGTAAACACTTTTTGAGGAATTGATCTTTGGTTTTATCAACCTACAAATTAGATACGTATATTGTCTAAAGAAATTGCCATTCAAAATACTATTAAGAATAAGGAAAATTAACTAGATTCTTTATTCGTCTTGCTAATATGTCTACAGATGGAAATATATCTTAGACCTACCTTCACAACTATGAACATCGTAAACTATTTATTTTCTCAACTAAGGAAATAATATGTACCAATTTCTTAGTTAATTAGTCTGCTGATTATAGCGTTCCATTCTAAATTTTATTTACTTTTAATTTTGCTGCCGACCAATATTAATTGCAAAAACTAGTTAAATATGTTTTAATGATATTTTAAAGAGCCTTTTCTACAACGTCGCATTAATCTTTAGGCTCATGAAATCGAAAAGTACCTGACTGTAAAATTCCTTACAGGGTCAGGTATACATAAAAAAATTGTGCTGGTCAGCTCCGATGCGCGCAACGTAAGTACAATTGTCCTGAAATGTATAAAATAGGTAGTACTATATATAAATACAAATATCACTATCATTAAATGTAAATGGAAATTTAAAAAAAAAATGCTGACAATGTAATTATTTTTAAGTAAAACAAGTGAACAAGATCAAATTTATACAACAAAATTAAAAACCTTTAGTAACGTTAGACTAAAAAATAAAACTTAAAAGAGACTTTTTAATGTAAGATAGAAGACAACAAATATTTGCGCATAGTGACATTTTATTATTTCGTCTTGATATAAGCGAAAGATAGTAAACTATGTGTGTTACTTTCAGTCATTGCGATTACGCCATAAGAAAATGCCAATATTTGTGTCATACTCTGTCATTGCGATCAGGCGATAAGAAAATGCCAAATAACCATTGATATTTCACTGTAAAGATACGCAGGAATGTTGCACGGGTGGATCACCAAATGGTTAAACTTTTTGTAACCTTTGAACTTCGCACGATCAGAACCTAATGTTTACACTTATTTTAACGCTCTGAACTTCTGATTTTACTCCTCATAAAACTTTATACCGGGCTCGTCAAATAAAAATCAATTCTTAAGTAGTAAACTTCAAAAATAATCTAATAAAAATATGTGCCGAATGTTCATAATATAAATTAATAAAATAATTCTCAAATATTTAACTTGCTCAATCTTGTTACAAGTTATAAATTAATTTAATAATCAAAAAGGAATAAAGGTGTGCAGAAGTGATAACCATCAGTGGTAGTTTTCCTTAATAAAAAGAACGCCACATAATATTTTTTTTAATTATATGCTATGGATATGCAGTGTCGACTAGATGAAATTTAGTACACTGTGAAATTGATACAAATTCTCATTAGCAAGTCAAACAAATATGTCATAATAACATTTAGATATGAGTGAAAATTACACTCTATCAGAAAATTCAAAATTTCAAGCATGAATCTTAAAATACATGGAACCCAAAACTACACAGAAATGTAAATAAAATATTAATAGAAAGCACACTTTATATTTGAGTAATTTTGTATTCGAATCAGATGAGTTTTTTACATTCACTCCATTTCTTTCCATTCCAGTTCATTGTTTTTTTTTTCATTTTTGCAATACATTTTTTTTGCTATAAACCTTGAATATTATATTAAATATCCCAACATATTGCTCACGGATATGCCAAAAAATAATAATTTTAATGGATCACTCCATAAATATAAATTTAGAATGAAAGAAATTTTTCCTTCAAACATTACTAAGAAATAAATTAGGTAGATCCTATGGGTCTACTATATCTATAACAAAGCCTTTATCTTTGTTATATATAAAAAATACATATAACAAAGATAAAGGGGAATTGCATAAGTAATTGAAAGTGATGTTTATATATAAAGTATGTCGTGGAAATGAAACAATCCTGGTTATTGTGTTGTGACAACGTATTGTTTTACAGTTTAAAGAAACTAACATTTCAATAACTTCATATTACTGTAGTTGATCCTAGTAATAGGAATATTTTTCAAGAATAAAGCAATTGAGTATTGGAATTCTAAGAGTTTTAATTAATAATTATAATGAATAAATAATTCACATTTCATGCAAAAAATAACATATTGAAACAATGTTGTATTCTGATTTTATATACTATAAGATAAAATAAGTTCGCGTTACGCGTTAATAATACTTTGATATAATAAATCTTTTTATCTTTGAATATTTCTCTCATTACGATGTAATTAAAAGTATAATATCTTAAATTGTCTGTTTTGTCGTTACTATAATTCTTATAAGATAGCTAAAATATTTTTTTATGATACATAAACATATTTCCATCCTAAAAAGTATATATTATATAGAGAGTCTTTGAACAATTTTTCAAAATTCGTTATAATTCTCGTGGGCAGATAGGTCACGGAAATTATAATATAATCAAAAAATATTTATCTTATCTATAGATAAATTTTAAGCCATTTTCGCTTTGTAGCATTTTATTTAATTTCCCTAAATATGTTATAAATAAAGTGTGCTTTTAGCAGTCTATATTCATGCCAGTACTGTTTAATTTTTGATGCTTTGTCTTTATAGTCTGTTAAAAACTTCCGTAAATACTATGAAAAATAAGACTGCTTCAAGGTTAATAATTAGCTCGAAATCCTCATTGAAATCCTTATGCACAAAGATCTCAAGAAGTAATTAAAATTCACTTCTAAATTGTTCACGTAATTCTTTGGCATAAAAGTAATCACTCGGTAGACCCTTAGATAAGCAAGAAAGTTTAAACAAGTAGGCTTGATAATAATTAGATTAAACTAGATAATGATAGTGTTTTTTAATGTATTGATATATTTTCAAGTAAATCTGTCAGAGTCACAAGGAAAAAAATGTTTCGATTCAACCGTTCATTAATTGTTACTTGGTATTATTTTATATCTAATAAAATCTTTATAAATCTTTTGTAAAAATTCTCTATTATTTTTGTTTAAAGGAAAAAAACAATCATTTCATTCAAAGAGCTTATTTTAAATTTCGTCTGCACTCCTGGTGAGAAAAATATACGTCGACTAACTTTTATAAGTTTAAAATATTACAATTAATATAAATATATACAATTAATATATACAAATATTTAAATTTACACATTGTTTTATGTATGTATATTTTAGGTTTACACCTCATTTACTTTACGAACTAGATATCTCCGACCGACGGACTAACGTACAGAAAGCTTAACCACAATAATGAAATTCCCTTCCAACCGTTCTGGTACAGAACTATAAAAACGCATAAAACAAAACTAATGAATGCAAAACGCAAAAATGCAAAAAACAAAAAACATCTGTTTTTCATATTTTATTATATATTACGCTTTTCTAAGAAAAGTACGCACATCTAACATGAAACATAAAAAATTATAATCTATTTTTGTAAAAATATTATTATGACATACTCATATATTGTAGTTTTGTTGATTGACGACAGTATTTTAATTTACATCTGCTAATGTATGAAAACTTACAATATTTTTTTAAGTGAGATGTGTGTAGCTCGAATAAGTCAAATGTTGTAGCCATTATTGACGTCGCGTTGAAAATGAGGATATAAACCCATCAATCTTTAATACCAGCATGATAATGTCAGTTACAGTGATGTGGGGAGTATATAAATGTATATATATATATATATATATATATATATATATATATAATTTCAATAGTATTTAAATATATATTTAAAAGAAAATTACTCTCCGCATAATTTCAAGCTTTCCACATCTTAAGATTGAAGTGTTCATTAAAAATATAACACACGTAAAGGAATTTATTCTTGTTAGATCTATTCATATGGAATCTTGCTAATACTAAAAAATGTGTTTCTTATAGGGTCTCATGAATTATTCTATAAATTTTAGAATTTGTTTAGTCACATTTTTATTAGGAACTTGCGAAATTTAATACGATATAATTTTATTACATTAATTTTTTAAGCAATATTTAAAAATTTTTCATCAATAACTAACTTACCGTTACCCATATATTCTTTGTATATTTCTTTTAACCAAGAAATTATTATTTTTCTTTTGTAACTCTAAAATTTATTGTGAAATGTATTGACGAATACCTCTGTTAATATAGTTTATTCGTAAGTAAAGAGAATGTTGACATAAAACAAAAAAGTGTCAGAAAACAAATACCTGCCAATAAAGTAATATACGAGCGCTCGGGATTGTGTTTGTTTTGTGTCAAAAACGTTCAGTTTGAAAATTATTGTGTGCCGTATTTCTCTTATTTCTTAATAAATTCGCTAATAATTTGTGAAATCTATTGGAAACGATTTAAAAAAATATACAGAAAAAGAAAAGCATAGAGAAGTTGGTTGTTAACCGTAAACGTAAAATACTTTCGAGTGAAGTCGAAAAAATACATAAAGAACTTTCTGTCTTCCATTGATCTAAATATCAAGATAGGGCCAAAGGAATATAAACAAAATCAAAAATGACAACACCAATTCATGTGCGCCATCTATTACAATTAAACGAAACTACTTTGTCATTCACATGGCCGACTGTATGCGACCGTAGATATAATGTTATCATGGCATTATCTAATTTTATTATTTATTAAGTAAATTAACAAAAAAATGGTTTTCAATTTGTACGCGTCTATATTAATATGACAATGCTTAAATAGCTTGAAATTTTTGTAAAGTTACTATTTTTAAAATCTTTTTCATGTACAGAATTCACTCTGTTACAATATTATTATATGTATAGATAATTATTATTTGGAAGGAACTATCTAGAAGATTGGGTGATTCCCTTTTATAATGAAAAGCAGCAGTTTTAAAAATTACATTTCTATATTTTATCAGTAAATGACTCAAACCTATGAACATTTTTAAGATTATTGGTTTAGAAACGTATGAGTTATTGAAGTGACAGAGAGATGGACACATACCTACTAATTCATTTTGCTACGAAGGTTTCCTGTTTTTTTCGACAAAGAAAAATGAAAATAATGCGTAAAAATACGTCCTTGAAAGGTCACAACTTTGGAATTCATATAGTTACTGAAAACACAACTATTTTTTCAATAAATAATAAAAAATATGTATAAGAAACGATTGTTAACCGAAGGTAACATACATCAACCTTTTTTAAAATTCTCGAACTGAAATTTAAATACATTTTTACTACACAATCTGGCATTTTTTTATTGTTATCAGGATAAACACACTCATGAGAATCGTAATGTCAACTGAAACGAAATGCTGCTAATACCGCCATTTAGCATAGTTTCTTGTGGGACATTTTTCAGTTGCTGTGGGCCTGTCTTTACGAAGTAATATAAGTCTATGTGTCTTCCAAGAAAATTTTTAATTGTGGGCATTGTTTTAATTATATGTAAAAATTTGAAGTCACTAAATTTACCTGCCTAATTTCGTTACTTATGTACAAATCTATGCTTTGAAGTATTTGTATATTTGTATTGTGAAATCTATATCGATCCAGAATATATAATATTACCGAATGTAATTTAAATTCCTCCTACAAATACGCCCAACGGTCTTTAGAAAAGAAAGCTACGGAAACAAATCCGACTAAATAATTGAATTTTTCAAAGTTTATGAGGCACGTGTATACTTACTAAATTACTCTGAGTTTTGGAAAGATCAAAATTGAAACGAAACTTAAATCTGAATATAAGTCCAAACGTAATTACATAAGAGATTTCTTGAATAGAGTTTTTACCCATTAACTTTATTAAATCGAATTTTTAAGATATAAGGACCCAATGTTTAGAAAATTTCTCACAATATTTCTACATCCAAACTATTTTCTTTGATGAGCGTAACATAATGGCTCCCGAGAGATATTTTCAAAATATTTTTATTGGTTTTGTTGTCATAATTCATAATTGCATAAGAAAGCAGACAAATATTCCTATTTGTTGTTAAATCTCTGACTTTTTAAAGGTGGCAATTCACATGAGATTCATTGCTGAAAAACCATAATTTATTAAAAAATACCACTAATGTATTAATAATTATGTTTTGATACATCAAACTAAAGAGTGCGGAAGGTGATTACATAGTTATGAGAATGAGTAAACAAAATATACTCTTAAAAGATAAATATTTTTTTTACTAATCTTTTAATTCCACTTATGTTAAAAGAAAAGTTTTGAAAGATTAATACAAAAACTATCAATCTAATTGACTGTGACTTAACAACTTTCAAATAATGATAAGCTATATAGTATGTACGGAGGTGTCGTTAAATTATTATAGTGACACATATTCCATGGATTTTAAGTCTAAAATAAAACGAAAATGAGTGATAATTTTTCGTCACATTTTATCACGTTTTCAAAATATTACGGAAAGCCCGACGGCGCAGCACATGCAGGGTGACACATGTGATCAATAATGCAGTGATCTTTTCACGTGTTTGTTGAATTGTTTCTTTGAATTCAAGAACAAATTACTTAGACATTACTTTAGTTCTTTTTATTCTTAGATTTTCGAAGGACTGTATGGATACTTAATCGTAATTTCTTTATTATTTTGGTATAATAAATCAGATGTAACTTTAGGTTGATCATCAATTTAATATTTATTTAAACACATTACTGGGATTGAAGACTTTCAAAAAAATTATTTGTAACATTTATACTTTATGTGGTTGGTCCTCAGTCAGTTATTATACTTAAGTTCCTGGAAACGTACATGCATAAAATATAACATTTATGAATTTTGGAATATCCCTTTGACTGAGGTTTGGAACATATTTTATTTCATGACATAAAGATAACTCGTAGATACACCTTATTTTTAACATACTTTACTACTTCTTAGCCATAAATTACAAAAATATTTACCATCGGACAGAAGGGTGGGCAGATGGGCGGACGAGCGGACATAGTTTCCGTGGCACCTATGTAATATTTCCTTCGATGGAACCAATGAGAAAGGCAGGCGGTCCCTCTTCTTTTGATCGCCTTCCACGGCATTTTCAAAGTCTGTCGCTGCTCCTTCGGCGTCCGATAATCTTATTCTTTACACCTTAACTTTTATTAGTAGGAATAAATGTAATTGCATGGTACGAGTTCGAGGTTATATAGCGGAGAACCCACAATTTCTACACTCGATGTAGTCTACATGTTCAATCGTTTATTTGACTCTATACAGTCAGACAAATGCTGGTATTTCACTTTACAGTGCGGTTCTTTTATTTTTCATTAAAATCGTTGCAAATTAATTCACCCGTCCAAAGAATGAAGTGACCATTTTTTCCAGTTTTCTTTCAACGCTCTTCCTTTGCTTTTCTGGACACTTTTCATAAAAAAACACTCGCTGCTTCTCTATTTTAGATTATTAGCTATATATCCAGAATTTGTCACCTAATGATGTCGAATAAAGCATTTGTGCCTTAAAAGAATAAGATATTTCTAACTTTTAATGACATCGATCTACGCCACGGCACTTTTCAGTTTCAGTAAAATCGTGGGGTAAAATATATATTTAGTTTTTTGATGTTAAAATCTGATTGTTGAATTATTTGTACTTACCAATTCCTAAACTTACTTGAATGTATTAAAACATAGTATTTCGCCTTACTATCTCTTCACTTTAATCATGACTTTTTAATCATGAGCCGCACAATATTGATGCGTCCGTAAGTTGTCACTATTGAGGGACATCCCTCGCGCAGATCATGAGATGGTCTTCATTATAAAATACTAACCAAAGTTTATCATAGCTTGGTTGTTAATATACAAAGTTATCGAAGGAAAATATTCCCATGTAAAAAACATCTAAGCGTGATACACATCATTTTCAAAATTTCATCAATATGTGAAATAAAACTAACAGAAGAAATTTAGTGATTTGACGAAAATTTGATGTTCAAAATATAAATAAAATTTTGGTAAATATTTTTACAAAACGCTAGTTCTGAGAATGTTCAGTGCTATGTTCAAGAATGTTCAAGTGTGGAATTTGCTCTAGGGGTGTTTGCACTTATTTACACACGGAAATTTAAGCATTTAAGAATTCGTAATATTTCTTTTTAATTATCATTTCACCCAAAAGTCTAAATAAAATATCACGAAGTTTTTCTATAATAGAAAACAAATTATGACATTTTTTAAAATAATCTAAAATAGTTTTCAGGCAACACATTGTATAATTTAAGCAACCCCATGTTTTCTTCATAATTTTAATTTTAGCTGTGTTTGCGTTGGGGGTTGGGATACCATTGTTTTATTTTAATGAATATTTTCAGCAATATCTATGAAATAAGTATATTCCCACAATTAAAAAAAATAAACGTTTTGAAATATCTTTATATTTGATGTGAAACACGAAGCAAAGCATTTTTTTTTCATAAAGGACTTATCCCTTAAACAATTCTAAAAAAATTTTATTCGAATTTTACAATTACAAAATACATATTTAGGTCAATACCTCATGTTACTAGGTTAAATTTTAACTTTCCGCTTCAAAAAGTGTTTATATAAAGAGCTGTGAAAAGACTCAGCTGAACAGAAAACATGCCGTTTGTGCACCAGTGTACCAGTGCTTAACTGTAAACTGAAACTTGAGACTTCACAAAAGACATTCTCACTAAGTTCAGACTGACTGAGAGAGCAATTGAAAATAAGCTGGTAGGGATTACGCTAAGAGACCGAAACAGGAACGAGAGGCTTAAAGAGAACAGCAAGTTCGCGGACGTCATGAAATGTGTTGGGAAGCTTTAATTGCAATAGATTGAACACGTTGCCAGTAATTGAAACTTGTAGCACAAAGCGCTCGTGGAATAGAGGTCTTGGGGTGAAAAGCGCTCACATCGAAAGCCAAATAGGGATGGTATGATAATACCAAAAGAAAATCTGGATTAATATGGGTGGAAAAATGAAAATTAAGGGGTGTAATATATTTTCTTTTCATTTTCTTAATCAAACTCTAAACAGGTGCTACGTATATAGATATATTTTACTTACTCATATTTACTTCTTCGTATTCTTCCATAATTGCAAACGCTTGTGCCAAAATTACATGAATAGATCTAAGTCACTTGAATTGAAATGACTTTGAACGCCTTGTATGGACATAAATAATATATATTTTTTGAATTATAAATTTACTAAAATTATAATACATCCATATTTCTATGACCATACTCTTTAATGAAACTCAACAAGCTTCTTAGTACACGCAATTAAAATATTTAACAAACATTTGATGCCACTTGGATTTCTTTTCAAATGTACTGTTGAATTACAGAATTATTTTGAAAATATAAAAGCTTGAAGTTCAAAATAAAAAAAATATTTGTTTTCCGTAATATACTAAAAAAGGGAAAACGGAAATAATTTTTTAAATATATTTTTGTGTTTCGTACTTCAAGACGAGACAAATGGAACCTTTGTATAGCCACTTTTCTCAGGAACCGTTCAAAGTAGAAATTTGATAATTCCTTCAGTATATCTCAGTATTGCTCAGTAAAAACTACATACTTAAAAACATTTAACAGTACAAAGTACTCCTATTAAACTAATGTTAAACTATTTACTTATAGCAATGTTTTAAAACATAAATATAATACTTGCTTTATTTTTCACCGGCGTGTAAAGATAATGCATATTTAAATAAAAATTATTTTTGTTCTCAATCACAATATTAAAGTATATTACACAACATATCTTAATAGACATAATAAATATATACCAGTGGACACCCAGTGGTCGAAGTTCGACCGAAATTCATTACATTTTTAAGTTTGAATGTTATTGAAGTTCTTTTATCAGAGCTATGTCAAATATTTTTGCTAATATTTTTTAAAATTTTGGTCTCTTACGAGCGTGTACAAATATATTAAATTTATCCCTCAAAATGATTACATCGTTTTGTGCACTATTTATTCTGTTGTATATGTGTTTGGCCTATTCGGTCTACTTTTATATACACACACACACACACATATATATATATATATATATATATATATATATATATATATATATATATATATATATACACATATCCCTTTTTCCTCGTCTCAAACCGACCCGTTAATGTTCTATTATCGAGGCGTAATGAAAGTTGATGCGAATATAAAAAAAGGTTTAAAAAATATGAACATAATAATAATAATATGTAACGAAATTACTAAAACTTCGAACTGAAATTAAGAAACTGGATTTAATTTAAATAATAAACTGCACTTACGTACTCACTTGGTTGAAAACACTAATAGATAGGAGAGAGTATAGATAGATAGGAGAGAGTCTCACTCACTTGGTTGAAAACACTAATAGATAGGAGAGAGTAGAGATAGATAGGAGAGATAGGAGAGTCAATTCGAATTACCGCAACAAAATTGTCCTCTTGAAACAGGTGTGTATTTATTTATGTAATACACAGATATTGACAATATGAATGTAAATAATGAATCTTTTAATGTATTTATTATATATATATATATATATATATATATATATATATATATTTATTTTATATAAATTTTAGATTTTTGCACTCCTCCTCCGATAATCCGATGACCGACGATTTTAATCCTAATTTTAACTGTTCTAAATCTCACAATCTTATGTGAGCGCAATATGCTTGAATAGGGGTACAAAACTTTCTTTCACCTACTAATATATAGATTTCAAAACACAAATGTATTACAGCAAATTATGTAAACCACTTGTACAGAATTTCTAGAAAGTTCTTCCAAACCAAAATACATGTAAATCTTACAGATTATTACTGAAACTCTTGTAGAGACTACTTAGTTGTGATACTTGTCCTTTTAATTTCGTTATTTATACTATTATATTAAGTGCTCCTTAGATTTTCAAAACGTGATTTAGCCGCTAGGGATGGGGATACGTAAGTCTAACAAAAATTACGACTTCAAATCTTAATATAAAGAAAATATTCTGTGTAAAGAAAAAAATGAAAGAATACACCAATATTTTTTAATACCTAATTAAATGATATTCTACACAAAGAGGAATTTGATAACAAATCACATCCTCTTTACATGTAAGGGATACTTCCTTAAAAAAATTTTGACATAATAGAGCCATATTTATATTAGGTGTGAATTTTATACACACACGCACACCTAGGTTCGTATGTTCTAACTAGATACAATGTAGCAAATACATGAACCGTATCCAACCACATAGAAACTGAATGAACTATACTTATGAATACAAATTCAACTATGACCTTGCCATTGTAGGCCGACACCCTCAACAGATTGTGATCTCAGATTACGTGTGATTAATTGCGAAATTCCCCATTCAAAGGGATTAATTGGTTAAAATATTACCTCCCAAAATATACATGCCGTGTGATAACAAATACAGTTAGCAACTTGTTCCATTTTATCCATATGCATGTATGTATGTATACATATAAGCATGTAAGCGTGCAAAGATTTACTGATTTTCCATGGCAATAAACTGCTTCATACTATATTTACAAATGCACCAGAGTACTTAGTACGTATGTGGTTTATGTATATTCGATAAATGCAAAAATATAACGGTTTATTGCAAGTTTTTTCCTAGTTCATGTAACCAAGTTTGTGAAGAATAGGGGAAGAGCGCTATTATAAAAACCCTTTAAATAATAAGAGGTAACATCGATTTATTTTATCAACATGTTTATTCAACTTATGTTTAAAAAAAAACAAAGTATAAAATCAAACTATATGTTACAGTCGTATAATAAATATCTATATATCACAGAACTGTCGATATTTGTTGACTAAAATAATTTAAATTTTAATTTCAAATAAAATGTATCATACATGTGAATTTTAATGAAAATCAAATAGTGCCTAGCAAAGAGTAAAACAACTTTTTCTAGGAAGCAAAAGTTTCATAATTGAAGAGCATAGAATGGGCGATAGATGTTATACAAAATTGCATACCTAATATTTCACACATAAAGCGTAACATTAAAAATATTAAATTAAATCTGTACTCCATTTCAAAATATTGATCTGACAATACTCCACTCAATGAAGTGCGAGAAAAAATCCCATCCACTTTACACGTACGTGTAAATTTATTTTGTTACGTGCTAATTGATCATAAATGATAGAAACAATAGAAAGATGAACAGGTATACTGACATGATAAATTATAAGATGTTCTTATTTTATTATGGAACCATAGATTTCTATGGTTCCATAATAAAATAAGAACATATTCCTTTTCTATAAGCAAAAACATGAACGTAACTCTTTTATTGGAAATACATTTGACAAAAAGATTATATCAAGTATAAAAATTATTCTCAACGCAAAGGACGTCTATCGGGAACGCCACATAATTAACTCTACTCATCAAGTATTTATACATGTCGTATCCATTTTGTAAGTGTAAACATAATATTATTTTAGCGATGCGATAATACATCACGTTTTAATTCAGTTTAATTTAAGTTATTGCACTTGGTGGCAATTTTCAATATCAGGTTTATATGTTTCTTAATTTATATTTCCCATTTCATATCTTTCGAGAGAAATTATTGAGGTAATCATAGTTACAAGTTTAAAGAAGAGGAACTTATATAAAATTTATATTGCATATGGGAGTAATTATATGAGAAAATAGTGAAAGTGGTTAAAACCGATCAATGTGACATGCTGTCATGTTTCCTAGCTAGCTTCACAAACTAATGATCTAAACCAAGACTAGATCTATAGAAAAATTAAAATTGTTATATTTATTTTTACATTTGCTTTGCAGAAATATTCTACTTGTACATCTATAGGTTCTCATAACGAAGAAGCAAATCTAATTCGTTAGAGATTATAGGTCATTTAACAAATGATTTACATACATCAAAAAAATGTAACATCACTCACATACAAGCTACTCTGGTATATTTGTAAAAAATTGGTCAAGGAATTTAATGCCGTGGGAAGTCAGAATGATGCGCGCATGCTTATATGTATACATAATTATATATAGATTGGACGGAACTAATTTCTGACTATATTTGTTATCAAACGGAAGGTACATTTTGTGAGGTCAAATTTTAACCAATTAATTACTTTGAATTGGAAATTTCACTATTATTCACTTGTAATCTGAGATTGCAATCTAATAAGGGCGTCAAGCCACAAGGGAAACGTCTAATTTGAATTTATATTCATAGGCGTAGTTTATGTACTTGCTATGTGGGTGGATACGGTTCATTTAATTTTAAGTAACTAAAATTTAATTTAAATATGCCTCTATCATGTCAACTTCTACTTTAATACGATATCTTTAACTTTTTACGGAGAGGCGCTTCATCTCTAGCAGCTGACATAGTTGAAAAATCTTACATTATATATCCCGTTTCTTTATTATTTCTTTCTATGTGAATATAGTTTTGTTGATTTTATTTGTATACTTTGCAATTAAAGTACCTGTATAACGGAAAAATTACATGTAATCTTTCCATAATTTTATTTTTAATGTAAGTCGTATTGTCATTGGAAGAGAAATGGATTTGGTGTTATGTTAATTTTATAATACAGGAGTGTAAGTTAATGATCTGTACTTGAAGTCGGTCACTTGAAGTGTTACCAATTTATCAACTTATTAAGCGACCCGGATTATCTGGTGGCTGAAATTTTTTAGAAAAATTAACTTAAAGCTGATTTTTTTAAATTATTCATAAAAATAAATGTATTATCGTGCGACAATGCCTACAAAATTTACAAACCTAATGAAATTGTAAATATTTTCCGTATTTAAATATATAATGTTTTGTATGACTTTATTCCTAACTGACTGTATTATTTACTGTATATTCACTTGTTTAGCACCTAGCTACATAACCTCGTCCCTCTGTAATAATATAGCTGTTAAAGTGAACGGTACTGAGTAGATCAGGATCTAGGAGGGCAAAGAAGTGGCTTTTTGGTTGAATTCACTGAGGGCAAGAAAACTTTGAAACCCAACGTCTACAGGTAAAAGTTAAGAAAGGTAGAAATAATGAAAGCGACCAGATAGTGGGACAGCAAATCAGTAAAAAACATCGGTATCATTAATCGACTTTGTTTAATATCAATCTTATAATTTATATTCAGAATAAATCCTTTTACTATAAGCACTTTGAAAATATAGTTTAAATTATCATTGCTAAGTGTTTGCTTTTTCAAATAAATAAAATATGATATGATTGCGCCTCCGGTCGAAATGTCGAAGCTAACATTAAACCCGACTCAAGAGAATTTTGTATTAACCTGTATTTTCATAAAATATGATTTATAATGTTACTTCTAAGTTACAAATTAAAAAAAAAAAACAAAAACGTGGTCAAAATGAATTTGAAACTATTTTAAGAAGGTAAGTTTTGAAATAATTTTATAAATTAACATAAATAAATGCAGAAATATGTAAAACAATTTCGTAGTTGGCCTGATGAAATTTTATGCAATTAGAAGAAAGAATGAAATATCTAAACTGGTAACAACTATTTTGTAAATAAACTGTACTTACTTTGATTTGATGATTTGGCCTACAGTAACAAGAATTTGTAACTTAATAGGTTTTATCAGAATACCCTTTTTCATTCCCACGAAATAATATGATTGGAAGTCATGGAAGTAGATCCGTCTACGGAAAGAAAATAGATTACAATTAAAGCACGTTTGAAAATGTAACCATGGAAACAGAGGTGAAAGTTGAAAATATTAGGTAAATACTACAATGGCGTCTAAAAATAAAAAAAACAATAATTAGAGAGAACATTTCTTTGAATAAATTAATTTGTGATATGCTAATGATACTTTTAACAATCTTTTGAAATTTTTTAAAGTTTAAATGTTGTTATAAAAATGGGAGTTGCATAAAAATGGAAGTTGACCAATAATTTAAAACATTCAACCAAATTTTCAAAGAGGCCAGATACTCGTCTGTCATTTTGAAATGATTTTATAACAGACTGCCAGGGAAATAACAATTTATACAAACTAAATATTTACCGACTTAAAGTATGAAATTAGGGAGTAAATGTTAAGGAAAGAAATGACACATGCTTTTTGGTTTCTTGGAAGTTTAAGATAAATATTGTTACGTCAAATAATTGCAGAAGTAATGAATTTAAGACTAAACGCATAACTTTTTGAAACAGCTAACATAAAGTCTTTTATAAAGCATTTAAATTTTTTTCGAACTACCGTTTCGTTGTTTTATTTAACATTAATTTAACTAGACAAAAACTTCACAGATAGAACAAGAATATTGCCTAGAAATTGACAGAAATTTCAAGATTAAATTCGTTTTTTTTTCTCTGCTAGGTATGTTGGTATTTGTGTATATTTATTACACGTATGCTCTAATTTTATTATTTTCTATATTTACTACACTTTACGAGCCTTCAATGAGAAGAAGGTGGGACAGATTTAATCGTAAATTTTATTTACCTTTGAGTACAATTAAGATAATTCATTAATCGAAGAAAATTTTCTTTCAACATAAAAGTATACGTATAATTTACATACACAATTTTTATTTTCTTGTTAATAGTCACGCTACGTACAAGAAGAAATTACGATATGAAATAATGTCCCATTTACGATTTTTAATATTTCTTAGCCTAGAAATAAGCATATCGATGATTTTATGGCCAAAGTTTTATAAAAAATTAAACGAAACGAAATAAACATATCGATGATTTTATCTCCAAAGGTTTATCAAAAATTTATTTTATTCTTTCTGACTACCCCCATGCACATATGCTGTACGGTTTTCCTGCCTTTGAATTTTTTTGGTTAAATTATTTTTTTATTTTGATACCTTAAAAGAAACGTTCCTTCTGTAGGTGTGCTAAGATCCCTTTTTTCCATAAACTTGTGGAGGTATCAAATTGAAATTAATATCAATACTTAAATCTCAAGCTTCTAAGTCAACGCGCTTAAGAAGAATCCTAGTAAGAGAAGGAAAAGTACGCCCGTATCTTCCACATATTTTGATGCTCGCAAATAAATCAAAACATATATGGTACTTTCCGATGATCTAGAATCATAAATTTTGTCAAAAGGCAAGGACCTATGTCCTATAGAAATAAAGTAAAATAATAGGATAATTTTTAATTCGTAGTCATACCACGCAAAAAAATATTTTTTTCAAAAAGCGCCCGTGAGAGATATAGGAGGTATTGTATCGTCTTCAGAATTAAAATTTTGTAAGTAGTATAATAGGGATATTATATAGCATTAAATATTTATAAATGCCTAAATGTGTAGGAAACCCCGTTGCGCGGCTTCCGCCCTTGCTTTACATATTTTTTTTAATACGATTTATTTCTTTGTTTGTATCAATACATTTATTTATGAAAAGTAAATAATGGTCAAAGTAAGTCAAAAGTCCGTAAGAGAGAACATACCGTAAATTTAGTAATTGATAAAAGGTCCTTTAAGATTCGAGGTTCCAATGGGATTTCATATTCATAAAGATTTAATTTTAGTTTAATAAAAATCACGGATCACCGTATTTATGAAAGCTCATTGATATTGTTGTTTCTAATATTTCTACTATCATACATAATTTTATACCGCCATTAATTTCAAGTAATTAAATTCTTAAATATTTTATTAAATATTGCAATATTTTCATATAAAATTTCTTAATTTTGTTGTACATTTCGTTGTTTGGTAGTATTTTTCCCCTACCCCTGCTAAGATCTTACATGAGATTTTTAAATGTAAATATATTCTAAACGAATCTTATCCCACAGTTTCATCCTACGTGAAGTAGTATCCTAAATATTTATATTAAACTTCTCCATATATTATTATCTTTCAATTAGCTGACCAACTAATTGAAAGATACTTATATATATTATTAATATACTTTCTATATACATATATATTTATATATTTTTTTTATTTTTTATAGTATATCTTCAGGAATATAATAGAAAGTACTGAAGTTAAAATTATTAAGAGACAGGGTTCTCAGAAGGAAACGCCAATGTTCAAGGAAAACTATAACAATGACTCTGGATGTCACCGTTTTTAGATGTTTACAATAATATATGTTTTAATGGTTAACTAATTCCATTAGTTAACCATTAAAACAGAAATATTTTCACACAAAATTATGAAAATCACCATCTATAAAATTTCTCATGTTAAGTATCGGTTACAGAAGCCGCACAAATGTATTAGCTTAAAGCTTAAATATTTTAGTAAAATCTATATGATGCAGAAAAATTAATTAACTAGCTTGGTATTCTTGCTAATTCCGCAACACTTGGCTCAACTGTAAAAAATAGTGGTCATTAATGGCATATATATTACGACACGGAATGTATTATAAGTGGCATCGGTGTTAAATATCAGTAGCTTTTTTGAAATATTTTAATTTTAAGATATCCCGATTGGAGACTTCAGAAAAATTAAAAAAAACTGTTAAATCTACTAAAAACAATCGTAAATGATTTTGTGGTATAAACAATGAATTCAACGTAATAAATTTACGAGTCTTGCTTCCTATACAGTGAAAAAAAATCGATGATACTTGAATTTGATAACAATGCCTTTTTAATTGGAATGAAAATACTTTTTATTAAGTTTCAGACAATTATCGTATAGTATTAAATATTTTCGAGGTATGAAATAAACCATACCCATTTAGAAATGTTAATTTTTTATAAGCATGCTTGCAAATGCTCACTCACAGTTAACTAGCCCTGAAGATAAAATTTCAACTTAAATATCAAGTGCAAACTAAGTGGAATGGAAATGCTCGGTCACCCCAATTACATTTATTACGTGTTGGGAGACCGCTAAACTGCACTCAGCCGTAGAGATATCAGCCAAGCTAGCGAATGGTTAGACTGTAAACCTATTGAATTATGAAGGAACTCATGTTAAAATGTAACAAATATAATATATTCTCGCCTTAATATGAACTTAAAATTTTACGCATTTGGGTTTAATTTAAGACAAGTAAAATAGTTAAATATTGGAATAAATTTTGCAATATAATTTTAAATATTGTTCGATGTAGCAATGGAAAATATACTCTTTTGCAAAGAAAAAACGGGCACTTATAGGAATAAACCATATCAGAGTTATTTTATTATTATTTGATGCATTTTATATGGCGATATGATGACAACATTGTTATTTATTATTGAGATGTCGTTTTTACCTACATCAGCCACTAAAAATGCGAATAAATAAAAAAAAAACGATGTCAAGTCCACAGACGAGCGTTTTCATACTGGTATATTAAAAATGGCTAAAGTTTATTTTTGAATATTTTTTAATAATTTAACATAAAATTAAAACATTTAGTAACGAATATGGCCTTCTCTACTGTCGACGACTGTCCATAGGCTGACGTCCTCGAGGTCCTGTTTGAGATCCACGTACGTAACTTGACGATTTCGTATGGCTTGACTGACTATGAAGCGGTCGTCCCGTGGCTCAGTGCACCGTTTTCTTCCAGAACTGGGCCTTCCACTGACGGAGCCCGTTTCTTGGTATCGTTACCAGGTCCTTTGAACTGGGAAACGACTCACATTATACTGCTGAGACACATAACATTGGCTACAACCCTCTTCAAGCAGCGCAATAAACTTACTAGCTCTTGTCGTTTTTTCAACCTTACTGAGAACAGCAAACAGAAGTGAACTAATGCAGTAAACAGCAGAAATTTAATTAAAATTTATTCGTTAAAATAAAAAACGTAACAAATAAAAAAAAACTTAACAAGAGTTGGATTTCATTTACCGCCAAAAATACGTTTTTGTCAAAGAGAATTTTCATTAAAAAATAATAAATTTCAAATTTAGAACGTTCGTTTTTATATGCCAGAATACACTATACCTGCCAGTAACAATTACAATTAATACAACCTCTTAATAAATATCAATTTGTTAATAATATGACAAAATCAAAACCGCTCGTTTTTTATGCAAAATAGTGTATTTATGAATTGTTTCTTCACCAAAACTTAAGTAGTAGCAACAATATTTTTACTAAATTAACTTGAACAAGAGAACTTTAAAGATTCAATTTGAATTTGTCATTCAATTACCTGATTCAATTGATATAGAGAAATTATAGATCTCTAAATTTCACATTAACCATAAATTAGAATTTATGTCACAATTAAAATTGATTTAAAAATTAGGAAGCACGCACGCCCGCTCACACGTATGCAAGCACGTCCGCATGCACGCACGCTTGCACGCACGCCTGCAAACGCGCACGCAGCAACCCGCGCGCCTACGCACGCACACACGCATGCATGCAGGCACGTACACATGTACGCAAGTATACACTCAGTCACATACACATATATATGTGTCTGTGTAAGTATAAACAAATAGCTGACCTTATCAACGTATCTAATTTAAAATAAAAATAAAAATAAATTCCATTCAATTAATGAACGAAGCAAAGGTATTCCGGCGGAGAGAGGCGAAGATTCATTTCCATTATTCATTCCGCCTAGGTAAAAAAAAGTCCTGAAGCTGGGAATAAACAAATGTAGCCTTAAATTTAATTAAAGATAAATTTGTAGAAAACGTATTACAAGTACTATTACACGTTCTGCACCAAACTTACCACCGCCTGAAACTTTTCTCGAAGCAGATAAGAAACACGCAGCCGAACTTATGCGCTGACTGACTTTACTATTGATTAGAAAGTATTTATGTAAATTGTCTACAAAGTTCAAGAAATGGGAATGAATATTAAACATTTCACTAAGGAGAACATATCGTTCCTAATTTAGTCTTTACATTTGTGTTCAAAGGGATTTCAATTTTATATTTATGTTTTCATTTATCTTATAATATATGAAATCAGGCAACACACCTGAAATTATTATATGTGAGTCAGGATCCAAATAATACTAATGCTAGTCTCTAATGGAATTCGTATTCGAAGTACATTATAATTTAAAAGTCGTCAGTTAATAATTAAAATAACGAAAATGCCGTTTCTAATTATCATAGATTTATACAGCCTTGTGCCCGTAAAACCCTTTTAATTTATTTATTTGCATATATTTATCGATTAATTACAGATAAACCTATTCGTCATGATAAGCAATTATTAGTTTAAAAAAGTAAAACAGAAAGATACACATTAAACAGGAATATAAAATCAACAAGAATTACAAAAAATAATAACGATTCATTTTAATAAGTATACTTTAACTCATCATAAACAAATTACATTCGGGTGCGATCGTTGAGCACTTGATACCATGGAAACTAGAGTTTCAATGTAATTCGGTTCTAGAGGGTAGCATAGTAAACATGTGATTAAATCGTAAAATTGTCAGGTAAGGAGAATGAAAGTGTAATCAATAATGCACCAAGCAGAATTTTTAATTTTAATAGGGTAAACAAAGATTTTATTAGTGCATTGTCTCTTCTGAGCCGCAAGAAATGGAATCCTAGCATACTCAAGTGTAAATCTGTGGGAAATAGAAAGGGTTTATAACAACACTGTCTCATATACAGGTTCGCACTTGACTTCATGTAGGATTTAGATTCTAATAAGTTCTGCACCAGTGAAGCGTATGGCAGGTAAATTGATTACGTAGACTGAAAATCTCTTGACTTATGTAACACGAATCCAAGTTTCCGAAATTATTTTTAGTATATCCGCCATATGTCCACGAAATGTCAATCACGAATTACATCTGACTCCCAAATCAACGACTTCATACAAACCATGCACTATTCCCACCTTCCATCCGTGTTGTCTCAGGACCCCTCCTAGAAACCGTAACGACCCCCCTCATGCAAAAGAGTGGACCGTCGAAGGTTTCCTAATAGTGTCCCGTACATAGAGTCCAATCGATCTCTGAGAGTAGGCATTAAAGTGGAATACTTGCTTTTCTTGTGACATCAGACAAAGAAAGCTTGTTCATATATATAAATTCGTTCGCATTTACTGATACTTATGAGTACTTCTATTTACTCACCCTACACTTAGAATAATTATACAAATTTTGCAAGCCTAGTATTTTACTGTAGCAAATAACTTATTTGACACATTGAGCCCTATAGAAAAGTAGATGGAATTTCTTCAATATATTGATAACGACACAAATATGAAACTTTAATTTGTATACTCGATAAATAACTGCATATGAATTATTTTATAGAGAAATTATTTAATTTAAAACGAACATGGAAATACAAAAATAAAATTAATTAATCCAATTTTTATTCGAAATTAAAGGTGTTATATATGATTATAATTAGCACTGCAGGGGTATATTTTTATTCTACACTTACATATATACGTATGGTTTTTTGCTGTTCTATATTTCAATAAATTTACATATTTCAAGGTATGTGGTATTTCTGCTATCGAAAAAATTACCAATATTAATATAATTTTTGGTATATGTTTCATCAAGTCTTTATCCTTAAATATGATAGGCGATTTGAACTGATTTACATAACCGAATGATCTACTAGCGAATTCCAAAATTAATTGCTGAAAGGCATCACAACTGCATGATTAATAATAGTAAATACTAATATGACAAATCATTTATAGTCGAAATAAAATATTATTATTTAATAAAACCACATTTATTTAATGGTTACTAGTTGGTTAGAGACAGTAAAACAGCATGTAGGCGCTTCTGCAAAAGAATGAAATAAAATAGTATTTATTCCAATTTCACTTTTTATTTATGTTATGTAAGTTAGATCTATTGTAATCAATATATTATGTCATTAATTATTGGTATGTGTAAATTACTAATTTATAATTGCTAATTATTGTACCAAGATATTTTGGTTATCGAATGATTCCATTAGACTCATAATCGCCCACCACGTCCCACGATAGATGCTTGTATATGACGCAAGCATTTAAGTATATTACCGCGCACGCGAGTATTTGACAAGTTTGCATTCTCTTCTCACTTTTCTTCTTGATTGTCGTTGGTGGCACAATGCATGCATGTAAAAACACAACACCGTTGCTGGTGGACAGATGAAACATATTAATTAGTTCCGGTATCTCGGAGTATGGTATCACAGACGGGACAATCTGAAGAGGACATCGTTTCACGCATTTTCAACTTTTCGTGTTATTCTGCCCCGTATGATGATCACAGAAATTGAAATGGAGAGTGAAATTAAAAATATCCCGGTCTAAAATCAAAACCGTATTGCTATATGGGTCTGAGACGTAGAAGGCAACATATTACCTCACAAGATGCCTCCAAGTCTTCTTCAATCATTTCACTTGGTGTATTCTAAAAATGGTTAAGCTCGAGAAATTAAGACTTGCTAAAAGGATGCAATGAAGTTTCGATTGAGCTACGAACAAAATTTCACAAATTATTACATACTCAGAAGGGAACTCATCACCAAAAAGCTTTGACAGAAAACCCTTAAAAATGAGAAAACCTAGTCGTCCGAAGCAGACCTTGCAGTGGACAATGGTCATGCAAATAAAAGGCGTCGGGAACCTGGATTAATGTAATTTATTTTTCGCGTAACTGATTAGTATAATTAGGCACCATGAATGCCATCATGTTGCAAGTTCCACTCGTACTAATTATAAAAAGTTTGTGGATATTTTTAAAATTTCTTTCTAATTAGTTAGGATTACAATTGATAAACTAGTACCGAATACTTTAGAATTACCTGTTTGTGTTTGCCATGGTCGCTTGGAGAAGCATAGCCATTTGCGTTTATTAAAAGAATGCTGAAAGTTTATTCTAAACCGATAGCGGTAGAATAACTAATTGCATTGACTTGTCATAGTAAATGGATATATGACAAAATTTCGATTCGTATTAAATCAATTGTGTATTATTAAAATTTAAAAATAATGAACAAGTAATAAATAGTAGAGTTATTAAAATGGATTGTGGAAAATTTCTGGTAAAAAATAAGCTGATCAACAACTATGTTCACCTCTTAGTAAAGTAAGTTGGTTATTATTCGATCCCATTTTTCTAATTGCAGGTTTATTTATGAAAATGGCTTTCATCCGTCTACGATGGAGTAATTACTACTTGCACGAGATTGATGTTATGTGACTAACGCCGATTTTACTCGCTTAGTTTCGTCTAGCTAATCATGGATTGGAAGATGTTTCTCATTTGATAATAGAAATAAAGTGGAAAGGTTCACAATATTTTACAAATAAACCAATAGTTTAAAAACAGTATACAAAATTGTGTTTTTGACTGAGACACTCCATCAATTTCTTACTTCTCACACTAAAAAAAGTATTCACGTTATTATCCAACATTTTTTGTTATGTCCGCAACGGTCGTCATCGTAAAAATAAAACAAAGACGCAAGCCGAGAATGATAAGGTGAAATTAGATATAAGTTATAAGACACTGCCCGTTAATGAGCGGTATATTAGTAGCAAAAAATTCAATAACAAATTATTATGATATTATGAGGCTCAGTGATCGGTCCTAAATGCCTCCAGTGATTTTCTGTATCTGCGTAATCATTCGGACAAATTTTATCTCTGGTTTTTTCAACCTAAGTAAACGTTGCAATTTTTTATGTAGCGTCAAATTTTAATTGTGTTCTTCAATTAACAATCGATGTCCAGTTCAGTATTGGGTTCATTGAAAACCTTTGATGTATAAAAATAAGGTATGGCGTGTTTTTGTTTTATTACTTGCCTTCCGTTAAAATACTTTTATATGAATTTCATGATATTCAAGAACTTGCTCTTTATATTTAGAAACGTTTTTAGTGCTATACTAAAAAAAATACTAAAAAAAAATTCAAAAAAGAAATATAGGATTACCAAATTGCAAACTAGCAAATTGTGAAAAAAAAAATTTTCAGAATATTTAATAATATTCCCTTTGATTTGTTGAAATGTCAATTACACAACGCATATTGATCACTTTCTCTCGTAGCATGTAAGCCTCAGATATAAATTGAATATAATTTAAGGTAAAGTATGATTTTATGGTTGTTTTTTTAATACTTTATCGTACCGTTCTTCTTTAATTTAGTTTATTCCTGTAAAAAAATGTAAGTAAAAAGATTTAAAACAATTTTTTGTATTTTTGCAACTAGTCTGAAATCTTAATACCTTAATAAAGGGGTAGCAAAAGAATTAATTTAACCTTATTTGTACAATAGAAATATCTTACTACCATCATATTATATCGTTAATAAGATATAATAAAATCAAAATTAAATTCCTACAGCCCGAAATCTAATTTAATACTTAAAGATCTACATATTTAACACTAAAATCAACTACATATAGGGCGACCTCTATTTTATAGGCTTCCATTGTATTTAAAATAATATCTCTGCCACAATATTAAAACGATATTCCTGTGGAAAAAACCCTACCTTTGTATAAAAAAGCGCTCACAATAGAAATTCAAATCGAAAGAGAACTCGTGATGAAACTAAACAAACAGTATTGCACAAACATACCGTGAAACAAGGGTCTCCGCTTCTAAACAAAGCTTTTAGTATTTGCACCTGCTTTCGAACTGAATGGGAAAGCTTTAGAATAGTAAAAACAATTCAGAGACGAGTAGCATTTAGATTTTCTGTCATATCTTTTTGACTCGGTAACAAAAGAGTTATGGGAATATGTATACAGTTATTCAAACGTGTATACGATATTATAACATGTGAATTAAAGATAAAAATAACTGGGAAGGACTTTCAAAAAATTAATTCATTAGAATGTCGTATACGTATAATAATGTTTAAATTTTTGAAAAATAAAATAACGTAATGTCAAATTATAAGCTAAAAATGGAGAGATTTTTGTTTATACTTTTAAATCAAACAATTATCTTTTTTATTGTACAGCTCGGTAGATTTTATTTCTAACTGGGTTTGTCTGCAACTTCATGTATAAATACCACTAAAGAATATACGTTTATGACAATACTTTCATACTTTACCTCTGGTCTCACTCGTTTTTCCAATCTTTGTTTGGGTGAAAAATTTCGTTGCGCAACACAAAAAAAGAAGAAAAACCCGTGGCACTACGTATGATATCACAGATACATTTTATATTTCTGTAAATCTTAGATATCAATTAAATAGACCCTTCTTCGCTGGTGGTATATTAATACAAAGTAGACGAATTTTTTAAAATATTAAATATTTTCTGATGGAGTTAACCGATTGCGATGTAGATTCAGAAAATACCATATGATCTGGTGTAACATTTTGAAAGTATATGAAATATACCAAAAAACAGACAAATATTCCATAAATTATCTAAATGAATTCTCTCACTTAAATTTCACACTAACAGTTATTTTTTTGGAAATTTCTCTATACGCAGATATGCATGTATGAATTTTCTTACCTATTTTCTGAAACTCCCTTAGGTACTATGTGAATACGCCCCGTATAAATAAGAAAATGTCTGAAATCAAATTATATAACCTGTCAAAATTTCAAGTAGTTGAAATTAGCTCCACTCTATTGATATCTTGTTAGTATCAAATTCAAATCGACATAAATGAAGTAACTTTTAGATGTCTAAAGAGTTAAAAAAACCTTGTTCATAAAATATTATAGAAATATTTCGAGATTCCTTAATCGTCTATTTATATATATATATATATTTATATATATATATATATATATATAAGTATATGTATATGTATATATATATATATATATATATATATATATGTATATATATATATATATATATATATACTATATTGTACTATTGCAATCAAACCGTGCTTTTAACATAAATGTCAGATCCTATCATGCAGCATTTGAATGGCATGTACTGATTTACCGTTGAGGCGAACCCAACACGGGTTTATTAAAATTATATTTTATTAATTATTTAGCAATCCGCGAACGAAAGACAAAGTATATTTGTCATTATATCTAAAGGACTTCGTTGTGTTTATTTTCATAATTCAGAAGAAAGTTTATGTCGATCGTATAATTAACGCTTATACAGGCTGTAAAAGTATATGTCACAATTAAAAATAATTTCTCTATGCTAAATCAAGTAATTTTTAGTAGAGTCACGTAATATTTTGCACATGCCCAATTATTATAACGTTTTAATATTAAATATGTCACTTTAATACCAATTTCTACCCTGTTTGAATGAAAAACATTATTTTAAGTACAATAATTTATAATTTCGAGTAATATTGTAATGAGAAAAATTAATTGAAGTGATTTATAAAAATTTATATCATTACGTTTTTATATTTGATGTCTCCCAAAATGATAAAAAAACAGTAGGTCAAGTAATTTGGCAGATGAAGTTCTTTTCATTGAATTTCTTTTCATTGGAAAAAAGGACAATTCATGAGAAATTGAATGTTTTTCTTCTATCATAATATGTTAATAGGGACATTTAATTTTTTTTATTTTTTAAGAGTGTTCAGTACGTTTGAAAATAAGATAATGAAATATAATATTTTAATAGAAACTAACTAATATACAAAATATAATATTTGAACTAGATTAATTTAAACCAAAGGGAAATGGACAAAAACGTGATTTGACCTTTTTACTGATTTTACCACATGAGTAGGGTATTAATTATTTTTTTTTGGTTTCCAAGGAAATTCATAATTTTACTTTGCATAATAATTTAGACACGAAAATCGATATTTCATTTCACATTTCAATACTTTAGTCCAAACACTTTTATATCCATTATATCTAAAATAATGTAACCCTAACGTTTTAATTTATTTGTATTATATTAAAATGTTTATCTGAAGTAGCAAATATAGGAGCAAAATATTGTAGTTATTTAACAAAATATTTCAATTTATTTCTTTCAACTCTTATATTTTGAAAGCAATCATTTAGAATTATTTTCATTATATTTCATTATAATTCATTATATTAGAAATATTATATTCATAATATTTCTAATTTAATCAATAATTACTATAATTGTAAGTTTGGGGGTTTTGTTGCTCGCGTCTCGCGTGACCATTTGGATACCAGCACGTGCTCCGTAAGTGGCGTCAAAAGAGTAAAAATGCCGAGCAGATGCATTGGTCAACTAACCTCAAAAATTCTAACTAAATAAAGACGGCAAGTAGTTGCCGTACGTACCAAAAACCTCCTATAAACTTCTTGCATAAAAGTTGTGGGAGAATACAATAAATTATATCACAAAAAAGCACCCTAGTGTCTTTTCATAACCGGGCAAACTGGTGCCAAACTGGCGACCGAATTTTCCCAAGGACGAGTAGTCATAGTTCTATGGAAAAAAAATGTTACTGACGACCGCAAACTGAAAGGATCCATTACATAAGAATACCTCATCGGTACCTAAAATGTGAAAAGTATATTGAAAATTGGAAATCTAAGTATCAATAAAAAAGGAATGAAAGAATATAACTCGCCCATTATGGGTATTATCAAGGGACACTCTAATATTACCATGAGCAAAACTGTATGGTGGTATGAGGGTCGGGACACTCTAATATTACCATGAGCAAAACTGTATATTTTCCAGAAAAGCAGGCGAAGACAGAACCGGAGCGGCTATAAAATTTTCCCCCCAAACAATTGTGTACTTGGATATAATCTTTAACTTAATGCCCACTCTGCGTTCTGAATATCTTACAGATCCATGCTCCGGTTTCTGAACCTTCTAAACGGTATATTGATCATTGCTACACAGCACTAGAATGCACACTAAAATCTACAACTAGCAGAGAGATGGATATGATTTTTGGTTACTGGAATGCAAAAATATGGAGTATGAAGACGGATCAATATAGCAAAAGGAACTATGGATAAATTTGATGTAAATAAGAGAAAAGATTGGGGTTTAATTTCTGCATCGACCATAGTTTTACTGTGGAAAACATTTATTTTTTTAAAACATTATTACCGTTTTATTAAAAATTATGTCATCACGTATTATCACGTTCAGACCTAAAAAGTTCATGAATAGTGTATAGTATCGCCAAGTCCCAGAAAAAGACGTTTTCTGAAAAAAATGTGACCAGAAAACTTCTGAACGAAGCACAAAAATATACTGATGAATAAAAAATACAGTCATGAATGACTTTAAAGAAAACCGCATCAGACCCATATCACACAAAGGTAGATAAATAACAAGCATATGGGAAATCACTTGAAAGAGAAAAAAGCTCTTACTTAGCACGCGATCTGATAAAATCTATTTATATACGGATCTATGTATGCAGATCAAGGGAATTTATTGCAAAGCATAAATAAATTCTTAAAAAGCATTTGTAATTTATGTGCACTCTACTAAAGCTTAAATAGGCGGATTCTTCAAAATGTTCGTCTTATTGTAAAGAATATCAAACAAAAAACTTGGATTATCGAAGACGTGAGTGGTAATCCCATAACTGAGTTGAATATATTCGCAAAGAGATGGTGTTCGTGCTGCAAATCAGATTACTTGAACGATTTTTCTGGTATAATCCTTTTTTTGGGGGTAATACTAAACCGTTAATAGACACTAAAGTAGCGATTACATCCTTAAAGACCGGAAGGTTTCAAGCCATTACAAAATGTCTACTTAGACTTCTGCCTGATGAAACAAAGCTGCATGAAAGAATACATTCACGTGTTAAGAAATGTCTATATGAAGATAACGAAAACAAGGCATGTGTAAAAAAATAGTTACACATTATTGTGAAATGTATTAAATGCCCGGGATAAAATCGGTTGATTTGTATTTAAATGCCTTGCCTTTTATCACTTGTGAAAAAATCTGAATTCCATATGAAGATAGCATAAAAATAATTATAAATTTTTTGGATGCGTATTGTTTATTGATATAACAATTAATTTTCAACGGGAATTTTTGATTGTAAAGGAATCTTAAACATAATTAGTAATATTAGATAAATTATAATTATTGAAACCTACTAACTATGAGAAGCGACGTCGAAGTAAATTTATCTAACTAGTCTCTATAGCAAACGTTGGGTTATAAGTGGTATAACCTTCAATTTCTTTCTGAAATACACCACCTAGAGATGTCCATGTGAGAAATAAATCTATTCCTTAGGTCAATACCCATGACTTTGGGGGAGTGTCCGTGGCATTTCTTATCGCAGGTCGGAATAAACGATGCTATTTAATATTGTTTATTAAATAAATAATTGTTAGTAGTATTTAATTTGACATTACTTTTGAGTTTGAAATTACCTTAAAATTCACATAAGTGTAATATCTGTATTTAATGCTTATACATTTAAATATGACATTGATCAGTTTTCCTTAAGTTACGATGAGTCAAAAATATTACGTAATTCTTTTATGACTTTTTTTGTCTGGTCATTTCGTTGTTGATATTACCATTTGTGACAACTACAAAATGACATATGTATATAAATAATATAAAATAATATATAACCATTCGTTGTATAGAAATATATGACTAATGACCATTTTTCTAATGCAATCGACGCAAAGATCATAATTTCCTAAGCCATACATATCCTATTTGGAATAATTGTTAATTCGAAAGAAAATATACTTCTTTTCACCATAGCTCACTGGCTGAGAAAAGGCGCCTGAAAAACTAAAAGAGAATGTATTAAAGTACATTTAAAGGTAACAAAAGCAGCTCAACCGGTTACATGAAGAATTAAGTTATTTTTAAACATTTTTATGCGATACAAAAACGAAGGTTATTTAATCTTCCTTTTTTTCTGAGGAGTCTACTTAAGTTTGGTGATAATGAAATATGTATTTGATCTTGTTACTCGTAATTTTATTGAGATAAACCAGATCAGACACCAAAGATATTGAACCTGGACCTGATGATGAAGTGATGAAAGAGATAATGAGCAATTAAATACCCCTCTCATCTTATTTAAAAGGTTTTTCATGTTTATTTGAAAAAAAAAAATGTTTTGACCAATCTTATTATTGACATACTTTTAACAATCCTTTCTTGTACAATAAATAAAATGGAATTTAAAATGGTTTTTCTTAATTTATCCACGATCTAACCTGCGGTAAAATGAAACTTACTTAGTGTTCACTTTTTTATCTGAATTAGAAAAATATGAAAATTTTTATGGAAATTGAGTAATTAAGTAAATTAATTTTTTCAGTACTGTACTCAAATTTTATAATAAATTCAAGTTAAAGAATGTTTAATTGCCTATAATATTATTTATAAATACTGTTTATATTTTGGTACGCGTCTATTATTTTCAAATGTAAACATTTAGATGACAAACAAACAGTACATGCATGTTGTAACAGTACATGCATGATGTATTAATTAATTAATGTAAACATTTAGATGACAAACAAACAGTAGGCATGTGCTTTCTGAGCTATTCATTGAATATTATCTCATATTTATGTATTTTCTTAATACGTATTTTTCCTCAAACTTAATTGAATTCATAAATCCTGAGTTGGCTCAAATTAAATATCCATGTAGACACCTTATATGTGTATATTTATTCTTGTAAATATTTAGAATTGTTTCCTGCCAAAATATTAAGGATAAATCAAAAAATTATATCATAAAATTTAATCATTTATTAACTAATATTTCTAGTTATTATGAAATAAATTACAATAATATTTAATGTGATCATAACTAATAACTCCCCTTTTAAAAGGAGATAATCTTTCATTACATTTTATTTTATTAATTAGAGTAGGGCAAAGAACGATGTTAAGTTAATATGTACTGTACTCGATGTAACATTATTGTTTTATAGAAATCAATTTTAAATATGTTAATTCGCTATTTTTTGGTCCTTATGATAATTGATTTGCAATTCATTCTAAATTCGTTACATTATGTGTAAACACTTAAAATTGTTGAAACAAATTGTTCTTATCATTTTGTCATCACAAGCTTTTCTCAACACCACACGTGAGGAAAATAACATTCAATATGCCTTTTATCTTCAAAGATTGTTAATCTTCAGTAAATGATTGATATTAAAATGTGTGTATGTTAAATTTGTATACGATGGTACCGAAGAATATAAGAACATGCCGATTAAATTTAAATCAAAATAGGTATGATAAGCACTTATGTAAAAAAAAATTATCAATTAATATCACCAATAGCCGGTATCAGTCCATTGCTGAATAGAGACCTCTTAATGAGCAAATCATTGGAGGTAATATCCAGAATGACTATGTGGGCTGGAAGATTGGCGATTTCACTGCGTAGCTTTTTGCATAAGCTTGATTAGTCTTTTAGTAGTTATTATTGGTAATCGTAGTTATTTTGATAGTCTTGATTACGTGATTACAAACTTCATACCTGCTTAAATTGAATTTGTCCTGAAAGGAGACGAATAAGTATGTAAGAAATAATTATCAAAGTTTTGTATATTTATTATCGCCTTATTTGCTGCCAATGCTGAAAATATAACGTTGGATTGAAATACAAAATGAAATTTGAAATGTAAACTGAATTTCTCCCCACGTAATACAAGGGTTTCCTTAAAAGTGAAACTATCTACAGTCTGTGCTACCTCAACTCCACGTCGTGGTTCCTGTTAATTTGAGTAAACTCATGGAAGTTTGGGTGAAAATCCTAGTTAAAAACAATGCCAACCAACAGGTGAGTGACAGGAGGGATTAGTTTCGCAGACAGAGCTGGCTTACTAATCTAGGCTTCAGAGAAGGGGGTGTCACTTAAGATGGTAACACAGGAATTCTATATCATCGAGATCAACGGAGGTGTCTATAACTATAGTTAGATGAATTACACCTTACCCATCCAGATGTATTGGGCACATGGATAACATCAATTGCCTGAACTCTTTAATCAATATAAAAATAAAGGCAATGCATCGGACTCGAATTCCCAGCGGACTGATTACATTCATCAAAAGCAGCAGCGTGGATTCTAGTCGGGAAAAATATACTTAGAATCCCTGAGAATTATCAAGATGTTACAACAATACCAACAAAGAGGATAAAATTACCATTTACATTACCGAGTATAACGCCAGAATTCTAACGAGGACGACAGAATGGAAGAATTTCATCATGAGCTCGACAACATTCACTGGGATATTTTGGGTCTGTCAAAGGTCAGAAAACTTGTTCAGAAAAGAACAAAATCAACTCTGGGCATTTTTGTATCATAGGGGATGTAATAATGGTGAAAGAGAGCATGGCATCGGACTGTTGATTAATTAATGATCAGTATAAATCTTGAATCAATTTCAGATAGAGTTATCCATCTGTGTTGAGTATGCTCGAAAAAGAAAACAATGAAATTATCCAAGTTTATGCTCTAGTAAGCACCTCATCATAGCAAGCAGCAAATTTCATCAATGGAGATCTCAACGCAAAAATAGGCAAAAAGAAAGAAAATCTGATATATTTATCGGGTGATTTGGCTACGAAGGAAGGAAAAGCAGAGGAAATTTGCTTGCAAACTTTTTGCTGGAAAATATATTTTTCAACATGAGCTAATTTTTTGACAAGGAATCTTCTGAAAGATGGACATGGCTAGCACCAGGTTGTAGATTAAAAAAAAACTAGTTGGATTACATGCTCTGTAGTCACAGATACACAGTGTAGGATGTAACTGTGCTAAATATTTTTTGTACTCGCAGTGATCCCAGATTTATTCAAATCAAGATAGCCGTAAACTTTAAGATGGAGAGGTATATTTCACTGTTTTAAAATAAAACGTCTCACATTGACCAGCCAAACTAAGTTTTATTACATAAGATTACAAGAAAATATTAGACGTTAAACTTTCAAAAATCAATTCCGGAACAACGGATCATAATGAACTTAATAAACAAATTGACAAAATAGCCTATAAGGCTGACTGTAGTAAAATGAGATCAAATAAAGACAATAAATTGAAACCAAGAACAAAGAATATTCTCTAAGAAAGGCATGAAATGATTTCCAGTGCATGAGAAAATTTGCATCATTATATAAAGAGGCAAAACATTCCGTAGAAAAGAACAAAGATGCATAAAGATAAAATAATCGAATTAACAATAAAAAAATAGTGGGGACTGAAAGTTTATAAAAGAACATAAACATAAACCACTTAAAATCGCACGTATTCAATCAGTATTTATTACTAGTCCCCATTTACGAAGCTGAAACTTGGGTGACAACAAAAACCATCCTGAAAAAGCTTATTGTTGCCCAAAGGGCGATGGAAAGGAAATTAGTAGGAATCTCCTTAAAAGACCGCAAAACAAGTGGGTGGCTTCGGAGAGAAAATAAAATGGCTGATATTAGGACTGAATGAATCAATATTGATTAGAAGTTGCGAAGAAACTTAGTTTGTAGAAAGAAAATATATCTTTCAATTTAATTCTCGAGTCTATTACGCTGAGCAGTTTTAATTTACTTTAAAATACATTTTTGAAAAAATATACAGCTTGGTTAAATTGATAAATTACTCTAATATTTGAACATAATGTCATAAAAAATTGTATTGATTGAATTGAATTAAATCCACTAAATAATGGGAGAAGTAATGTGGTTACACAAAATCAGTTTCATTCGGTTTCAGTTAAAATAAAACGTAACTACGCATTCGTAAGGAAATCAAATCTGGTATTATGTTTGTCCTTAATCATCACTTATGCGGAAGTTCTATAATCAAAGTGCTCGATATACTTATTAATGCTTAATACATTGTTTAATATATTTTTACATACTTTATAAGTAGCACTGTGAAGATTTCTTCACTTACAGAAGGAATAGTTACCAATTTATATTAATTTCTAAATTATTTCGCTTCTTTATATAGGTTGTCTCAAGTAGTGTCAAGGTGAGCACATAAATAGAGAATATCAAGATCTATCTGAAGCATACGCAGTATGTTCAACTGAGTTCTAAATTTTTTCTTTTCTTTTAGTGAAGCTCATTGTCTGAAAACATGTTTCTTTGTGATATGAATAATTATTATTTAAACTTGATTTTTTTTTTCAACTATTTAATGAAGTATTTTGATTTATTCGGGATAGTGGCATTAGTCTCAACATATTATTATAAAATTAACAAAAACACAACATATTCTAAACATCAGACTTTTAAACCTAATTTTTGATGGTATTTCGAAAAGTTCACATACTTTTTTTCAGTATCTACTTCATGAACTTTCTTATTTAATCAGCTTTTTTTTTTAAAAGCAAAAATTTATATATAATGTTTAGATATTAATACCTGAAAAGAAAATGTTTACCCCCATTTAAGCATTTTACGCGCACGGAGGAGAATGGAATTTGGTATAGTTACAACGATAACGTTTAAACTTATAAATTTATGAAATACGATCGAATTTCGTCCAATGGGTGACCATTATTTCAAATAAATCCGTGATAAGAGTTTTATTTTTAAGCCAAATCAATATAGCTTCAAAGAACGTACGATATGCGTAAACTGAAATAAATAACAGTTTCCGTTTAAGAGAATTATTTAAGTGTAACAGTGTATATCACTGTTATCAAAATTTATTTTCTTTTTTGGGACAAATTAAATTTTAATTTTATTAGTATGTTTAATTTTGTGATTAAAATATAAAAAAATAGAAATATGACATTAATCATTAATATGATATTTTGTTAAAATCATTAAAAACGTTTAATTTTTATTTCACTTCTAAACTTTCCGATTATTAGTTAAATGAGAATAAGAATATATCTCAAATTTATGTACATAAGAATAATGCAAATTATAGAAGTATGAAGTTTTTATTAAAAAGTTGCTTTAAATTTTTATGATGTACTTTCAAGATAAATGTACAGTAAATGTACAGTATTCAAAAAATTGCACCTTCATTTTCCCCACAAATGACTGCGCAGAACTAATGGTACAACGCGAGCACCGTAAAAAAGGAGCAGCAAAAGCAACACACCGTGGGTAATTATATTTTTTCTTTTTTGTGTCTCATTTATATTATTCATCCGGTTTAAATCTAGTTCACATGTTTATAGAAGATAAATAAAAAACAAATCAAGAAACGAAAAAAATATTAAGTCTGGGAAAAATTCCTCATAAGCGTATATATTATAAAGAAACAGATACATATTCTTACTACAGTAAAACTGAGTAATATTTTCGCTTTTAATTAAGATAAGGAGATGGGTCATAAGTTACAAAAGAGTAAGATATGCAAATATTTTCCATAAATTTCCCCTAGGTTTTGATATTTTTTGAACACATTTAGTGAAATTGGTCACGATTATTTAACCTTGTTTGAAAGCTGATCAGAGAAAGAGGATGTCATTATAAGAGAAATAAATTTTGATTTCCCCTTTTGCTATAAAAGTGGGAAAAACAGAAATATATAAGTAAAAGTATCAACTGATAACTGAGAATTGCACATAGCACATCTTACTCCGATGATACTACAGCCTTATTTAACGTATTTAATTGGAAAATGAGGATATTTTGCTACATTGTATGAATGATGTATTATATATAACTGACTTTGACTTTATTTTTTAAAAATGTCAACTTGCATGTTTCTAACCATTTTGCTAAACGCTATTAAATGTTGTGAACGTTAGAGAAGATTCGTATTTTATAGTTTGGGATGAGCTCTTCGTGTGACTGAATTTATGTCATTTATGTATGTTAATTTATGTCATTTATGTATTTATATATTATGTATGTAAATTTATGTATTTTTCGTAAATGTTATTTATTTTAATTTAATTTTTCACAAGTAAATTAATCTACGTGATGTAATATTAAATTCTTTACCACGAACTAGGTTTCGTGTTATGACGACATATTTAGGCGGGGAATTTTTAAAGATTATTTATTTTTTCTTTTTAGGTAATTATGCAATTTTATTGTGGATTCACCGCCCACATCTGGTTCATTAAGAAGAGTTAAAATCCTAAGGGTAAATTTAATATTTCTAAAGTACGTGTTAAAACTTGAAATATAGCTACCTACTTAAGTTAACAATTAATATCCCTTCTTTTATGATACGACACTGTTTATATATTTGAATTCTGTGTTATCATATAACTTTTATGTATATCTTCCACGCAGATATTCTATCTCCGACTTTCTTTAATTTTTGACCGAATTCTACGTCCTTCATCTAGCTTCCTTAAAATTGCTTCTCAAATTTAATTTAAAAAAATTGAATAAATATCTCCTTCTACACCCATTTATCCCTATAAATTAATAGTCTTCATTAATATTAAGTAATTTCACACAAGAGTGTAATAATGATGTTCATATTAGATTTCTACAATTACGACCTTTTTTTATGACATTTACCTTGTAATACACAATTTCTTCTAAAACGTATTTGATTCTTAAGTTAGTTCCAGGTTTTATATTTATTTATTTAAAATATCTTTTTTCGGCATATTTGTTTTAAAATTTTTTTTAGTGTGCATAAATTTTTTTAAAAATAAAATTACTTACGAAAAAAGCTGTTCGTTCTTCAATTGACTATTTATAATTTAAATGATTTTATTTTAAATGTTTAGTAAATTAGTATATGTTTAGTAAAAAGTAGGTAGGTATGTAGGTTTGAAGAAGAGTATCACTTGTCATTGTAAGGTGTGAAAACGTAACTGTTATGCATTTCTTTCACAAAATCAACAATCCAATTATCGATGGCCATTTTGCTTTAAATTTGTAAATTTCAGCTTACGTCAAGACGATTCAATTATAATGAACTATCTGTAAAAACCTATCAAACCGTTTAAAAGCTACGAAGAATGTTAATATTGATATACATGTATACATAAAGTGTTAAAATCATTATAATTCTAACTCTATTGTAGTTGGAGAGCAAAGCCTGTGATGAAGTTAAAAAGGATAAACATTAAACAGAGTTTCCTGTGTTTCGAATAAACTAACTATAGTGGAAAAAATCATAAGGACGTCAACAATTCTGGAGAAAAAATGACTGAGAATAGATAAGACATAGTATAGGAAATATTACAATTTTTTATTAAATTTATAAGTAATATGCTGTCTCTTTAGCACCAGATTTGATTCGAAGATTCAAATATTTCGGATATACTTTTAACAAATAATATAATTACTCCAAATTACATAGTAGAACTTATATTTTAAAAAACAATAGCATAGAAAATAATATCATAAATAAGGTAGATTGACTATCTTATTTAAACAAGTTATGGCAAAGCAAAAAAAATGAAGGGAAAATCAATATAAATAATGAAAGAAGAACAAAAAACAAAACTAAGAAACATATGAAAAACCAACGAATATATTTCTAGAGATTCTATTACATGTAGCTGCAAAAATAAAAAAATGAGTATAATGTGTAAATAATATATACCAAGTAATGAAATAAATATCTGGCATTAAGTTTATTCGTTTGAGGAGACAGTGACGGATAGACAATCTAGTTTGACTCTCAAAAAAATTCTACCAAAAATACCGCTTCGAAAAAAATGTGAAACCATATAAGCATTGAAATATGCTCTAACATAGCACCGTATATAAAAAACTGAGGACTTTGGAATGAAAATGACATCAAAATGAAGTTACTCTAAAATTAGTAAAAATCACATATGAATACTTAATGATTGAGAAATTAATGACAATATTAATATATTTTATTGACAATCGTTCTTTATAGAATTTGTTAAATAAAAAGGACAATATACCAAAAGACATCTTCTATGATGCATTCGAAATCTACGTTCTAGACCTGGTTTAATTAGTGCATATAATTGCATACTGATGTAAATTTAACAACATTTGAATATGAATGTCGGCTTAATCGGCTAAACGTGACCTTATTGATTAATATACAATTCAATCTGTCATAAAAAAAATATCAATATTATTTTTATTCGCTAAGAATGGAGATTTAAATAAAAAAAAATGAATTATCTCGGGTTTAAATAAAAAAAAATGAATTATCGGGTTATAGATTAATATTTACCTATTACATTCTTACGTAATCCTAGAATTAATTTTGAATTTAATTTATTTTTCTTGTTTTAAACAGTATTGTGTAATTTACGCGCATCCACGTATTTTCACGTATTTTTTGCAGTACGAAACATACCATACAAAACCTATAACACGAAATTTGGCTAGATTCAAGCAAATACACTTTCTATTTATTAATGAACAAAATATTAACTACATCCTTGTTTACCATTCCTTTCAATTTTATTTCTCTTGACTTATATAATTTGTTTTGTATGTTGAATAATAAGAAAGTAGATTAACTTTATTTCATATCAAAAATAATTGAAAAACTTGGAAATAACCACTCACTATTAAATTCGTTTTAGTAGGAGCTTATTTATAAAATAGGGAAAATTTGCATACCTTGAACTTCTACATTAAATTGTTTCCGAACATTTGACATGTGCAAATAGATATATAAGACATATCTCAGTTTGCGAGTAAACATCCACTAATTTTATCCAGTTTAGTTATTACAAAATATCAATGTAAATTACCAGCTGGTAACCGCTGTTTTAAATGCGCGGCGTATACGGTTTAAAACACTGTTATATTATTTTTTTAAAACCTCCATGAAATACTGAGAGTTTTATTACTCTCATTAGAATGCTAATTATTTTACTATTTTTCTACTTATTTTATTCTACTTTCAAAGTTTACTATTTTTCGTTTGAACATATTTCCAAAGACTGTTTTAGAGCTCGTTTTTAAATTTTCTCATACGTAACGCCAAATATTTCTTAAGCCATTCCGCAACTCAAATAAACAATAAAAATTATAACATAATTAAAGTAAAGTTAAGCATAAATGTAATGTTTTAGGTATAATGTGTATTATTTTGAGTATAATAATATAAAAGTAAATTAACATATGATAACCAAAAAAGAAGACTATATTCGTTATACTTGTACTAATACGAGAAAGTATCCTTCAATAAACCTCTATCTCCTCAAGGCCAGTAAAAGCACAAATAATAAAATATTAATGAAAAATCATCTCTATGAAGTTTTCAAAATATTTTATCAGTTTTGCTTTTACTGGCCATGGTGGAAGCCGATAGCTCTCCACTTTACAAAATCTGATATTTGAAAGTGGCCAATACGTTGTACGTTTAATGATATTAACATTGAATTGTTCTTGGGAATTCTTGTAAATAAGTAAGTATTCCACCATAGCAGTAGAAGAAGCCATTTGCATAGAAAATACCATTTCGTTGAAAATGGGATTCGTCCTCAAATAAATTAAGAATTAAAACATCGAGAAGATTGGAGAAAATGAAAATTCTGCTCTCGTCTTCTCATTGTTTCCTCATAAAATAGTACTCTTTTAATTTTTATTCTTAGACTTTTTTAATGTGATATAAATAATACCCCTCTGCCTGGACAAGACGTGTAGCTCTGATTTTGTGATTCTGGTTTGGTACTATACCACCCTGATATTTGTTGCAGGGTATTTTTCCATTCCCTCGCTAATTCCATAAATCATACTTGGATTCCTAATTTAGCTAAGGCTACTTTCCATTATGTGACCGTCCAAGCAGGTGTCAACCCTGCAGATCAGGAATCAGGGAACCGCTCGAACCCATCTCTTTGATTTACATATTCACTCTACAATTTTCTTGTTTATAAATTGGTTTCTATTTGCTTAACTACCGTAGTGATATATATGTTGGTAATCTCTTTGTGAAAATGGATTAATTAGGGTCGAACTCCAACGAGATTGTGATTAGTTAAGTTTCAATTAATAACGCCAAACCAAAATGACACTTTGTGCTATATTCTAATAATTTTACAGGTTCAGAACGAAAGTACAGCCTTTGAGTTTTCAAAGCAACAAAATTATTTCTGTATTTACTATTTATCAGAAAGGGTTAATTGTTATATAGGGCCCATTTGAATAAAAATATTTTGGCATTGATATTTATATTCTTGTTACATTATTAAATATTAATTCTGCGACGTAAATAAATATTTGATACGATATGTATTTTAATGATATTTTGATATTAATGTGGTACCGGAAACAGATAACAAAAACAATCAGTCTATCTAATTCTCGTCCCAATTATGTATAAGGGCGAATTAAAAGAATAGAACATTTATACCAAATTAGATATTTATTTGTTGAGATGACACTTTTAATTAACTTAGTAGAGACTTGAAAATAAGTAGGTAGGTTTTCAAAAACATTCATATGAAATTTTAAGAGTTGGCTAATTAAAACAATGGGTAATTAAGTGAAATTCCTTAAATTCCATATCTTGTGCGCTATATTATCAGGATGATTTAATTATGAAGACTATAAAACTCCTTATTTTAGGATTTTCTTGAACATCTCGTTCTTCATTTCTGAAAGTCGGTCCGTCCGAAAAAGTTTTGGTGGCTTTGTAAGTTTTTTCCATTTAGGCGTATTCTTGGCTTTCTCAATAATAGATGTAATTGGGGGCCTGTAAGCGTAGTAACCTGGTCAGTTACTTAGATAGGAAATCTACCGCAGGGGCTTTTACTATTGACTTTCCCGATGACCATTAGCTTTTCTATGTTATCTGATTTCCTGCGTGCAGTGTGACCAAAGTAACTAGGGATTATTTGAAAACATATAGTAGATAGCGTGTTTTTGATTCTAAGTGGTTTTTGAATCATTACGTAAGTTTTCCTGGCCGCCGAAGACATGCGCAGTATTTGTCTCCAACACCACATCTCGAATATCACATCTCTATGTTCTTGGGCTTCACCGATCGAATATTCCATGATTCAGAACCGTACAAGAAAATCGAAAAGACTAAATTTCTTAGTTTCCTCATGTTGATATCATTTGAGACCTTTCTGTTTTGTCATAACCGCGTTAGTTTGTTCATATCAAATTTGGTCATTTGCGTTCTTCTTCAAATTTATCTATCGCTTCCTCCCTGAGTAGCAATCCCAGATATACAAATTCGCTGACAAGATTTAGATCAGATAGCCCTCCTGTCCATGAAAGTTGGTGATACTTATCTATAACCACATCCTTCGTTTTCGCTCTGTTTACTGAAGGTCCAACCTACTCGCTCTAATGTTCGACTTTTTTTAATAAGTCAGCTGATTCTTTCTCTGACGTTGCAAAGAGAGTGTTGTCATTCGCATATCTTAAATTTGCTCATTTTTATGCCCATTACTGAGATGCCGCCTTCACATTCTTCAAAGGCATTATGAATTCGCCTTATGCAATAAAAAGAACAAGAGATAGATTAAATCCCTGCCATACACATTTTCCAAGCTTAAACGGTAGAGATTACACATCGTTTGTTCTTAACCTGGAGGTGTTGTCTTCGCACAAGTTTGCTATTAAATTTATTAAATGTACAGATACGCCCATTTCTATTAGGACTCTCCACAAGCAATTCCATCAGACACAATTAAATTCGTTAGAATAGTCAATAAAGCACATTAGCATAGTCATGTTGAACTTCCAGCTCCTTTCAATGATCTGCCTCATGTTCACGATTTGTTCTCCAATGCAACGGCTCTTGATAAACACGGCCTGCTCGTTTGACATTTGCCACAAAAGTATGACTTCAATCTGTCATTGACTATGTACAGCATAATTTTACTGGCATGAGATATCAAGGCCACAGTTCTGCAGTTTCCGCATGCTCGAGTGAATCCTTTCTTATGGATTGGTACGAGGAGAAACTCAAGGTCAAGCAATATTCTAAAACCTTTGTCACCTAGGTTTTTCAGCTCTTTGGCGAATACTCCATCTGCCCGGCTGATTTCTTGTATTTTAATTTTCCAAGTGCGTTTTTGACCTCCGACGCAATTATATTGTGTTCTACGATAGGATCAGGATGTCGTGTTTCTCAGATGGAGTTGCGTATAACTTTTCACAGTACGAACGCTATTCCTCTACCACTTGGTCAACTTTGTAACAGTATGAACGCCATCTCTCTATCACTATATCATTGTCTTCAATACCCACGTGTGGCTTTGGTTTTCTATTAATGTTTTTAACCTTTAAAAATCAGTCCTTTGTGTGAAAAATTTATGCGTGATCCTTAATATCCTGATAAATTGAGTTAAGGTGATCTTGGGCATCGTTGGACCCTTGCCGATAGCGGTCGGTATTGTGCACTATCATAGTGAGCATTACCCATAAAGAGTTTTTTTTTCTTTCGCAGATGGCTTCGCATGTCTCCTCTGATACCCATTTTTTCTTAAACGTTCTGTCATCTTATTTTGGGATTCCTCACGAGCAGATACAATGAGATCCTTCACGCTGTTAGAATTTGAGTCAATATCCACATCGCTGTTCATCATATTGCTGTCACCCAGTGTAGGTCTCGCCTGTGGTTTGTGTAAATCATGATAGCACCTTTGCAACTTTATGCAGAAATCTGCTATCGGCAATTTGTAATCGTTTCCACAATCAACCCCTGGGTATCGTTTTGCTCTCCTAATTGATGATTTCCATTGTATATTCACTGCAATATAATATAATCAATCTCGTTTCTCGCCCGATCTCCTTTCGTTACCTATGTGTATATATAGTCTCCTTGGGTGATTTTCGAATCAGGTGTCACCAAGTTTTCTGCACAGAACTATACCCATATTTCACCTCTCTTGTTCTTTTCTCCTAGTCCATAACTTCCGACTACATCTCTGAGATTGTCATCGGCTTTTGTGGATCCCACTTTGGCATTAAAGTCTCCCATCACTAGAGTAATATTGCCCCTGGGTAGTCTTATTAGTGTGTCCTCCAGCTGTCTGTGGAAAGTCGTCCTCAATGTCGTCCTCCAATGATGTTGTTGCTGGCGCATACACTACGACCAGATTCATTCATCAAGGTTTTGTGTTGACTCTCAACATCATTATGCGATCACTCGCCGTGTTATAGCCCAGAACTGACTCATTGATTTCCCGGGTCAGTGATAGAGCCACTCCGTTCTTGTTTTGATTCAGGACCAGAGAAATATAGTATGTGCCCAGATGATGTCATACAGTATCCTGAGCCTCTTATGCCCGTTTCTATTAATGCCAATATTTCCAGACCATAACACATTTGGTCTTTACCTATTACCTCCTTTTTTCCAGGTTGTATCTAACTGGAATGTCAGAACATTCCAGGTTCCCATTTTGATCATTTTACGAATCTGTTTGCGACGGTCTGATGATGGGTTATCATCAGTAGCGTTCTGTCTAGGCTGCGCCTGGTGAGGCACTGCAGCGAAGCCCATAGCATATTTTACACTATGCAACCTGGACTTGACACGGCGCCGAGCGGAAACCGGATCGGGTTTCGTATCTCTTTGCTTTGATAATAATTATTTATGACGTATTTCAAGGAAAGGAGAATTCAGTGCTTTTCTCTTGCCTTCTACATTACAACGATATTGAAAATGTAGTCAGTGCGTCCTGCTGCCAATGCCTGATATCAAGATTATATAAACTATTGATATCTGGATCCCCTATCTCCCATTTTTATAAGGCTAGCATAGGTTACTCGATGTAAATTAGGTCAGCTAAATTTACTTTGATCGCTAGATTTTTTTTCATCTCTGATTGTCAATTTTATATGCTGCAGGAATATGATAGAAAAGAAAATGCACGTGCGGCTTTCTGTGAGTTTGATTTTAACTTATTTGAAAATTCCAGTTTCAAATTTCCATTTTTATTAGGTACTCGACATCAAAATATATTAGAGGGTTTCTATAGAGCAATTGCTTTTCCCCCAAATGACTTCTTTTTCTTTATTTTATATATCCTAGATTTCGGTACTGTAATGATAATTTCAATATTATATCCATAACCAGTTTATAAGTCTATGATTTCCTCCGAACAAAAGGTAATATACCTTTTGTCTGGCCTTACTGTAGAAGTTTCCTTTGATTTAAGTTACTTTTCGAAAACGGTGTTATCTCTTGTCTTTCAATATCTTCTGCATTCTATGTAGTTCCAAAAATCTCCTAATCCTAAAATAAAATGTGGTGGAAGTATTACACATCACGACAAATGCCGAAATATTGAAAAGTTTGCTAAACTTTGCCATATTTCAGCAAATACTAATGGAAGTCAATGATCCCAAAACATGCCGGTCTATACGACATAAAAATGATAAACCCGGTCTTGATTTTATAAATAATACGTGAAATTTTTTATTGCTTTTAATTCATCTATTTTGCAATTACCACATAATGTAATTATTCACTTCTCATACTTAAAAGTGCCCAAATTTTAGTAAGGAATACATTATCATACCACAATATGGTTTTGAAATTTCGAAAAATATTAATTTCAGACTCGTTTCAATACTTTCCAAGAATAACTTTATTCTGAAGTTAAATCTATTAAGCCGCTATATTATAGATCAATGAACTATAAATAGTTTGGCAGTCACGAGACTTTTTTATAATATTGGAATTGATAATCCTCTTCAATAGAAATATTCAATAAATAATGGAAAAAATATAAATATATATTACATTTTTCATTTTACATAATATGGTAAATAATATATCTATTCCAATCAATGGTGCACCGAATAACGAAAAGTTTTCCTATTTAATTTTATTATCATTCAGTAAAAATTAAGAGTATTTATTCATGCATGGCACAATAGTTTTATTAAGAGCATTTATCCAATAAATTTAAATTGAAATAAAAAGTTCAGCATTAATATGGAAATTATGTATTAAAGCAATATACCTTTTTAGTAGGAAAAGTTTTAGATGAATTCTAGTATAAAAGTATAATTATTTGGGAATAAATAAAATATTTAAATTGTAGAAAGAACACACCAAAGCGTATATCATTTTATAAATTTCTGAAAAATATATAAATATTAATTACAATACTGAAAACATCCAAATGCATATTCAAAACTAATAAATTACATGTCATTCTAGTAGGCTCTAAAATGTAAGAAAACAAAAAATTTTATTTGGTCAAGGCCGAAAAAATATATAACATTAAAAAAATATAAAAATATTGCAAGGAAACTGTAAAATTTCCAAATTGTATTTTTTCTTAACTAGTCACTAAAAATTGTATTTCTCAATCGAATAACATCATTTCAGAATGTTCGGAATGTTACTGATATTATACAAAGTGCTCTTTTTTAATTCAATCTAGGGAGATCTATTCACCCATTATTTTGTAATATATACAAAAGATAAGTGAAGACATATTTCTCCTATAATAAACCCACACGTTTTTCTCACATATTTTATAGAGGAAATTTTGATCTCTTTAATAATTTCCTTCGGGGTGATAATTATTCGGGGTGATAATGATTAAATTTAGAAAATTTTAAGTATTAAGTAAAGATTTTATTCCTGATTTAGGTCGCTTTATTTATTGCGTTAACTGACATTGTATTTTGCTACTACATAAACTTACACTGATGATTACATTTAATAATTAACGAAATGTAATCATCTATACTCCATTCAATCTTAAGAGGAATTCTTTGTAATCAATCGAATTTGTCAGTTGAAATATGGTTGGCACAAATATATAGTCGATCAGCTGACGACTATATATAAAACTCATTGAATTATATCCAGAGTATTCTAAAGCTATACACGCTATCCAGGAATAAGTGTCGGACAAAGAAAGACACTATTGTGAAGAAAGACACGTTGGCTGTAAAGGAATAAATTTCGTTGAAATAAAACGTAAAACATGCCCTTTTTCAAGACATGTTTTTAGCACACCCAATACTTGCTTGGAGCGCAGTGCTTACCCGAGTAGCTAAATGTCTTCGCAGCAGTTCGCGGATTATTATTGACAAATAGTTATGAATATTATTTTAAATTGTCTAAGAAAAGTCATCTTTTAAATTTAATTTTAACAAAAACTATGTTTCAATCAAAGAATAACGTCTTTCTTTGTCTAACACCTATTCCCGGACACAGTGTATAAATAATCAAAAACTTAACTTCAGAAAATTTCACAGTAAACAAATGTTATAAAAATATGTATTACACCATTATTTTACAAATGTAAACCCTCGGTTTTTTAAAAAGGCGTTTCAAATATTTCCGCAAAATATCAGAAATTTCATTGGCTAATTCTATTGTTTTTCCATCCTCAGAACTTAAATATAATTTAATTGTTTGCTTTTTAATATTCACTTTTTTTCATAATCTTGTCATTTTTATTTTCTTCTTTACTAATATAATCTGGAGATATAAGTACCTTTGCTACTTCTTTAGACCGTTTCCGAATGTTAGTAAGGAGTTCTACAAAGGGACATATATCAATCAGGTACTTTGAAGGCGTGTCTTTTTGTGAGCATCGTTATTAGATCTGAAGTTCATGTTAGTTCTTCTTGAACCCGTTCAGATGTAGGATTCTCAAGCATCATTGAAACGTCTTCCATAAATATATAATTTTTAAGATAATCAGATATAAAAATATAATCTGCAAAGTATAAGCTTCAATCTAAATTTAGCGCCATTTATGAAATTGTTATTCTATTTGAGGTTATGTTATCGACAGATTATTGTGTTCATAGAAAAAATAGTGAGCATAATAAATTTTAAAAATATTAACACTGAAAAATCAATTATCAACGTACTTAAAAATCTGAGGTAAATTGAAATTTGTAGTTAAAAATACTTACTTTTAGTTTTTTTTCAATAAAACAATGTATGCAGCAACGTAAGCGCTCACTAATCTTATCTGACGACATCTAGGGCAAAAACAGTAAATTTTTTTGGTTGGCCGTTTCATCTGACTGGCGATATCATACTGAATTATCCTACGCTAATTACCTTGGATGCCGAGAGGTGGTCAAGGGCAAAAAGGCAGTCTTCATTGTATTTATACATATTATAACATATTTGTATTGTGATTCGCTATGACATATTTTAATAGTACTGCAAAAAGAAAACGCAATATGTGCGGTATAGCGCACTAAGCGGAAAATACTATAATAAAAGAAATATTATTCTGAAAAAAGAACATATCCATGTTTATAATTTCGTACAGAAGTAATATATATATATATGTATATATATATATATAAATGTATATATGTATATATATATATATATATATATATATATATACGTAAATGGTTGCGGAAAATGTAACGTTTACCGCATCTCAAAATCTTAGACAAATGATTTGATTGAAATTTTTATTTGAAATTGACACACCTATATTAATTTTTACATTACTTGAATAATCAGAAAAACATTTGAATAAATATTAGAAAGAAAAGAAATATAATACCCATTTTTATGATCAATACACCTTCAGGTTTAGTTACTAAAATCGTTTTATAACCATATTTTCGTCCGAATTTCATAAAATCATCAGTTTATTCGATAAGAATTCCGATTTGTGCTTATGAATTTTTCGGGATAATCAAATTCGAATTAAATTATCAGTCTTTTTTTGAGGACAACCAATGCGGGTCCGTATGATTATATATCTGTGAAACGTACGTGTATATGTATGCAATATATTTTTTCGGTAAAGTATTATCCTTTTTCGTATATTTTGTACATTAACTCGTTTAAAATATATTTTAATGATTATTTAAAAATTAAGTATTTGCGATTACTTTGTAATAATTTAATTTTCTGTATAAGTTACCATTTATTTAAACTACTATTTTTATAGAAATATTTGGTACTATTATAATATATGTTTTTCATATAACAGTAATACTTATAAATTGTTCGAAACAATTCATCTTACTGAATTAAATTTTTATTGTTAGTTACATGTGTATACAAAAGTTCACACTAATAAAATATATATCTTTTTTAATCACAAATATCATATAATTCCATATTGACTTACTAACGTGAATGTAAGAAAAAGGTTTAGGTATTGTAAACTAAACTGAAAATTCATTTGTTATCAAAGATTTTCTCTTAAAATATGGAGTATAAGGTGTTTACTGGCATCGTATTTGGCTACTAGATAAACTAACACTAATTACTGGTCAATTGAGAGTGGGATCTGTTAGTTGCCGACCTAATAGTAAAGAGAAATATTTTAAGTATAATAGATTGTGCTTTTCTTGCCTCTGAATAAGAGAAAAATATTTCTTAGAACGTTAAGTTACAGTTTGGTTAAATCTAAATAGCCAAGGTGTTTGTTTATAATCTTCTGTTATATGATGCAATAAATAAAAAAATATGATTGATGTCAAATTTTCATAAGAACCAATATTTTAAAAAAAAATATGTCATATGTATTTTCGAAATATTTCTTTTTTTATGAAGTTTTCATAAAATTTTTCCAAAGACTTCAATGAAACGCAATAGATTTTAAAGTTTCATACACAAAAATCAAGCTAGGGTAAAAGTGGGAGAGACGCCATACTTTTTATACAAGGCAATAAAAAAAACAAAAAATGCAATATGATCAAACCGTTTATTGTTATTTTAAAGGTACATATAATAATCTGTCTTATTTGTGCCATATTTTTGCTTTATGACTATAATAGAAAAAAATAAAAATAAAAAGTTAAAGTTTGCATTGGGCCATCTCTCCCATATCGTGTGGGAGAGATGTCATGTGGTGTGGGAGAGATGCCATACAAAAATAGTGATGACAATAATTACTCTTTTTGGTTCTTTTTACCTTCCAATTTTCTTCCACAATTATTGCAATGTGGAGAGTACATAGAACAAGACTCGTGAAGCCACTTTAGGCACAAAGTACACTTGATCCAGTCTGCTTTTTTTTGGTAAAATAATAATTTTCCCAACACTCAATGCACGCGTTATTATCATCTTCAATTGGATTGTACCCGCCAACTTTCGTTTTTTTAGCTGCTCCTTTTATCAAATCCACATTACATGTTTTCTTGCTTATGTTTTCAGGGGAAGTCAAAACACAAGCTAATTGCTTTCGTTTCACAGTCGAGCTGCGCAGTTTTGGAATTGGATTTGACTCCTCGAGAAGCTTTGTAGGGGTTTCTTTATGGGTTGGTGTAACTATTTGCCTTGAAGTTGATGGATTTGACGGGGACTGAACTTCAGTAGGAGGAGCACTTAGAGGCACTGCTTCAATTATATCAAATATAGCGAAGACGTACTGATATGTCTTTATTTCTCTCTAGAAAGGATATTAGCCAGTGTTGACCTGCCATTTCTATTTCCCTGGAAAATTTATGTTTGATTCCAAGTTTTCGGCAAACTTATAGGCAAGACAACGAATTATACTTCTCTCAGGTGCGAAACCAGCACTAGCTAGGCGTTTAATATAAAGCGCCAGTCGTTTTTCGTTGTCTGTTCCAAGTGACGCTAAAACAACATGCAGGTACTTTGTAAATTACTATACTACATATAGACAATAGTATATAAACAACACATACTTTAAATTAAAAATATACTACCTTGCGGACCTAATGCAGATTTTTTAGTATTGCCAGTTTTAAGGCGCCTTGTTAAGGTACGAATCGGTATCACATAGCGCCTTTGAGCTTCATTTTTTGAAATTTCACCATTTTTTACTTTTTCTAAAGCCAAAATTAAATTTTCTTCTGTCCACTGACCTCTTACTACTTTATGATTCCTTACGTACTTTCTCGGCATCCTATAAACAATAAAAATATGCGATAAATTACACAAAAAATACAGGTTTTGCGAAGGGTGGCATCTCTCCTCATTCAGTGGGTGAGACGCCATATCGCTTAAAATAAATAGTATAACACAAAGACGATATAAAAATGTTTAAACAGGTTGGGAACAAACAACATAACATATTTAAACCAATACTTACCTTGCTGTCTCTTTGTTTACCTTGCTATGTTCAACGAAACCGCATTCACACAAAATTTCAACCGAAAAAATTTGGCACGAAAAAATTCTTTCCTCTATAACACGTCAAGCTCGATCGCAGCCGAGCGGGCAATGACAGGTTTCTGTGACGCCGTCTAATAGGTTGTTAAGCGCAGTGAAAAGTAGTTATTTCTTTTCCGCATACTGAACTAGCGAAGGTATGGCGTCTCTTCTCATATGGCGTCTCTCCCACTTTTACCCTATACTTCTACGCGTTTTGTTTAAATGTATATTATTTGATCATTTCAAAATAGTGCGGCAATTGTTTTACCTATTTTTTGGAAATTGATTCCTGTACAGAGATAACTTCCAGCATAAAAATATTATTAAAGAAATGGAAGAATATACATCGCCTGGGTGTTTCTTTTCATTTTAACGTCTAATGTTAACTTATATTTAATCAATAACTTACCCTTGGAAACCTTATTAACGGTTTGAAATGTTTTGTCCTTTCATTTTCCTTCATTTTAATGTTATGTTTCCTTTTTAGGGTATTTTTAATAAACACGATAAACATTGTTTGTTGTTATATTTGTATTAATTTTTTTTTATTTCAAAAATGCGTAAGCGTTTTTATATATTTGAATATATTTCGAATGACGCGACCAATCTCATCAATGTCGACAAAATTTATATCAATTATTTTAGCAACCCGTATTAACTTTTTCATTGATCAGATAAATATAAATAAGTGCATTTTTTGGGATGAATATAACAGAACTTTATCATATTTCCATGATTGTGAATTTGGCAAAATTATCATTATTGATACGCACAGTTAAAAGTAACTCTGAAAATCACGAAAATTAAACAGAAGGTATAATTCATCATTAAATTTATTTTAAAATTAATATTTTTATATTCTACAAACACAACCTTAAGTGTATCTATATTTGTTACTGACTAGTACTAAACCAGTAGAAAATTATAACGCAGGATAGTTTCCAAGTTGAATATGATGTGACTATTTTTGTGACTTGGAATACACTTGAAATTTCTTTTATTTTGGTAGTAACTTATTTTTTATATTGATTTTCGTATGCAAAACTGTCTTCTACTCTGTATATAAATATTATCACCGTAATCCAAACTTAGAAGAAAATTTTTTGAATATTTTCTCATCTGTGATAGTTCACATAATTCAGTATAATTTTCACGAGGGTTCTAAGATAAAGCAAAAAGTGATAAAAACGTTGTACATTATTAACTCCGAGTTTGTTTTTTATGCAAGGCAGGAAGCCTTGAATATATTCAGCCAGATTTTTCAGACATGTGTCAATATACCATGCAGTCTATTTAAATAGATAAAATATATGTCTAATTTTGATTTGAAACAATATCTGATTGGGTTCTTCGTTACTCTGAATGGGGGTATGTACTTTGTACCCAAGCAACAATATTACGTTAAAGTGCAATTAATGACATTAATTTAAAAATGGTTTTCATCCATTTTAAAATCTAATTAAAAAATAACCATTATAAAAATAACAATTACCATTATAAAATGTGAAAAAAGTTGTAATATGTCAGTTGAGAATAATTCAAATCTAAAATAACTCTGATAACAAATAAATGGATTAAAACTATAAATCTGAATATCACATGTATATCAAATTCGGAGGTGTGAATTGTTTACCTTACTTACTTTCCATGTTTTTTAATTGTGGTAAAGATTAAAGTAATTTAGATTAATGCATCTACGTCATGAATATTTCATTCATATTTATGATAATTAATCTGAACTCTTAAGAATTGCCCTATAAAGCAACATTGTATTTTCTATGATAACCTAAATATAATTAATTTTATTACTGTTTCTTATATTTTTAAGTATACTCGTCGGATAAACTAAACAATTAATGTGTATGTATTTCAGGGAAATATAAAAACTACTTATTTAGCTATTTTTTAACTTATGAATGTTGTGTTCGTGAAATTACACGCAGAAAAACAATTATTCTGATTAGGCGATGAGAATATTTTAAAAAATTATTTGATTACAGACATACTAATCTACGTGTTCAACCAAAGAAAATACATTTAATCCGTATGGTCATTCTTCAAGACGGGAGATAAGTTAGTGTGTGTAAACTACAGACTATTAATTTTACTGAGTGCCGAATAAAAAATATTCTTTAGCATATCGAATAATATATCTTTACCTCATGATGCAAAGTAGGTCGAAGGCTATCAATTTCGTTTCTAAATAGTACATTTAGCATCGACATGTTTCATTTATTTTTCCTTTCTTGAATCCTGAATGATGCCCTTGTATATTCGTTCTTTTTACTATTGTCTTGAAAATGGTATAACAGAAAAGGAAAACTCTGTTTTTCAATGATTCATACAAGTTTGACTTACGTCAACTATTTTACCCTTATTATTACATGTCTGCATATTTGGCCCATATTATTTTATATCTAAGCAATATGTTACCCATGTAATTTTAGCTTTTATGTTTAAAAATAGGGACATTAAATTATAGGAAAAGAAGACCGAATATAAACAAATAATCAAGGGAAATACTGACATTCTTCTGGAGCTGAATAGTCACTGTTTCTTAATTCAAATAATTACTGAAAAGTTACTTTTCATATGCTTAAATCATGATAATAAAATAATATCAATTATACCATTAATATTATTTTTCCCATATTTCCTAGACTTTCTTTCGCCGTTTTTCGGTAAGTTTGTTTTTTGGATTAGAATTTAATCGCTATGTACTTTTGTGTTTGATATCAATTCACTATTATAATTATAGTAATTTAAACTATTGTGTTACGATGAATGGCAGTCATTAATTAGAATAAGAAATTAGCGAATAGAAGTTGAAATTTTACGACAATTATTTTTTCATCTGAATCTCAATAACGTTATATATATTACAGAAATTCTTTTGTCAATACGTATTCATAATTGCTATGAAATCTAATGTAGAATAAATAAGAGAGCGCACCTGAGGTCATAAATTTACTTTATGTATTATTTGGGTACTCTGATATTAAAACGTGACCGTATAAATGAAGATGTTTCAATACTGCCGTACTTTTATTTTATTTAGTTTTCTTATATTTATAATAAACCACAACTAAGAAATTTTAGACAATTAAAAAAAAATTTATAAAATTGAAGCATTTATAAATTTAAATAGCGAACACAGGTAATTTAAATAGCGAACACAAAATAAACAAAATGACGCGTGTTTCTACTCATTCTGATAAAAATATAGTAACATTTATAATGAAGTGGATCAATAATACGCTTGTGTATTGATATAATTATCAACAATGGTATGCAACGTATCACTAAATTTGACAGGTACGATACTATTAAATTAAATTCTTATTTAACAACGGTTTGCTGATACGACAAACCATTCCCTTTGGTAAATAAGATTTCTATCATAGTAAAATATTGTCTTATCATGAAGTTATATATATATGTTAACTCGAACAGTCAAATACTTTTTCCATTTAATTTAGTTAACCAAACGACGTATTACTCATTCCAAGTTACATTCCTTTATTATGTCAAACCAATGAATAGTTTTAAGACATATTAATAAGTATTAATATAATTAACAAAAATATTTTTACGGTACAATATAATGATTCTCATTTAGTGAAACATTTCTAATCCTTTACTTATGGGAAATTATTAGTTTGTTTGGTTGTACGGTTCCATGGTAAATATTTCATTGAATTTTAAAACTAAATTTACCATATGTACCAAATAAGCTATAAAGATAAATTTTCTTTTGTCATTTTGCTACCCTACTTCAAAAATTACAAAAGAGGAGGGTTTTAAATAGATCTTGACACTTATTTTAATAAAAGATACAAAAAAAACACATTCTCATTATATTTTAAACATAATTGGAACAAGGAGTTAGGGTGAAAAGCTGTTAGTTTTTAACCAAGCAAATATTTCTACCGTGTCCTAATTTTCAATTAATGTCAGATTCTAAATCTATATTGTAGTGAAACCAAGCTAAAGGCAATCAGAACACTTTTTAACAACCTTGGGTGTAATTATATAAGAAAAAAGCTGGAATGGAAAATAATTATATTTCAGTTGACAATTGATATTATCAATATCAATTTAGTTAAGATAACAAAAAATAATTTTTAATTTACGGAAATTTTAATAATATTATGAAAAAAAATTCTGGAATTTCTACAGTGTCGTCTCCGTTGCTTACATTAGCATGTTCCATATTAAGATATTGATCTCTCCGCTGAATAAATATTGAGAGAGGGGTTATTGAATTTATGCGGTAATTTTTGTTATATTAATTTTCACAGTGTAATACAATTATTAAAAATATTTACTCGTTAATAACATAATTATGAATGTTTTTGTAATTTTATCAAACTGTTTTGGATATATTCTCCTATGAAGAATTATATAAAGTGGAAAATTTCAATTCATAGACAAATAAATTTAAGTGCATTTTACAGTCACCATATTTAATTTATTGATATTGAATTGAAGATAAATGTATCTTAGAGTTCATACTAAAAAGATCATAATGATAAGCAAATTAGTATTATTTTATTATCAGTCGCATTACCTTTCTTGTCCTGTCCCATTATAAAAAACGCAAAACAATAATTGATTTGATGCAAAGCAAAATTAAATGCTTTAGAGCTTTAGAAGTTTTATGATCCACCCCATTAATATTTTGAGACATATTCAATAATTTCATGTACTACTGTGTTTCATGGCTTACAGAGATTGAATAGCCAAGACATGTGATAGTATTCGTGTAAATTGGAACCAGTTAATCTTCCAAATTAATACACTAAATACTCAATAAAAAGGCAAGAGCTTTTTGCGATGACTTATTATACGTTTTGACTAGCTTTGTGGCAAAATTTAGAAATTTATCAAATTATTATACTGACAATATTTAGTTTATTGGATAAAACGTGACGGTAACTTACCCATGTGGTTTAAGTTCAACTTCTACAGTTCTTTTTATACGACATTTTCGAAAAACAAAATTTTGTCACAATCTGTAAAGAAATTAATATCTAATTGTGTAATGGCAAATTTAACCTTTTTTAACATCGTATATATTACATGGACTTTGAAAATAAGTAAAGATATGTACATAAATAACATTCGTTAGGACAGTACATGCAAATTTATATCAACATTCCATTTCAAATAATGATATACGTAGGTTTATTAAATAGAAATCCCGTATAATCAAAGGAGATAGATATCTCCTAGTTTACTTCATGCCATGTATTAGTAAACGGCCATGTGTGTAAAATTAACGACAAGAAAATAAATGCTTGTTACGAATAGTCCATGAAATAATTAGCTGTTATGGTTAAAATAAGAGTTATTGTACAAAGTTTTTTAAAGCTATTGAAGAATTAAAGTATTGCATGTACTCTTAACATTCTCAAAATATTTGTAAATATGCGGAATAGTAATTTATGTGCGTGTCTTTTAATCCATTTTTTGTATATTTGGTTGTATCACCGTTTTAAATGGCCAAAACGAAACGATTTAGCGATTAAAGGAAATCTCAATAATAAATACGAGAATAAGAGGATATATTTCATAAATTATAAATTAAATTAATTTTGTACAATAATATAAACTAAAGCGTTATATTTAAAAAAATGTTACAATACATAATTTAAAATTAATTTAAAAAGTTTATTGAGTATTAATATATTCAAACCGCAAATAGCCCAAATGTAGCAAAAATGGTTTTATTAAATGAAAATGGGTTTATTTAATTTAACAATAAAGTAATGCATTTTTTCAAAGCAACTAACTGAAAAACAGGCACTAACGTAAGTTTTTTAATCCATTCCTTATGTGAAACCAATTCCAAAATATTCAACGGTCACATCAGAATTGTGTGTGCCAAGCGTGGTGTGTTTTATTAGACACGTCACGCTGGCCTTTCATATAGCTTATCATTACTCGATACAAACATTTTCAAATTAATTTTTGAATGCAAGCTTTGAAGCCTTTTACTTCTACACATAGACTATGCCATTAAGTTTCGTTTAGAGTTATAGAACGGGGGAAATATGTTAAATTATTAACAATAATGTGTTACATTAATAATAAACGTAACAATTAAAATAAATCTAAATTTTATTGAAATTTGTTACAAATTTAGCATAATCAATTTAAATAATCGCTTTCAGATATACTGAATGTCGATTCGTCGTGAGCAGCCCACAATTCCACCCATTTTCCTTCCTATAACTTCAATTATTTCCATATTACCGGGTTAACTTTAAATTAGAATTAATGTGCTAATTTGGCTGCGAGAATCGAGTCTAATCCAACAGTCAACAAACATTTTTAATGATGGAAACTTTGTAATGAAACGTAAATTCTTATTTGTGATATTTTTCCGAGAACTTGATATTGAATTGTTTCCTTATAATGTATTTATTTACTGATGCCTGAACTTCACTTTCTATTTAAATAAGATGAAGAATTCAAATAGACATGGGAACTCAACCGATCTATACTAGAGTATATATCCTTAATTCACTTTTCCTATGAGAAAACGTCTTTCCAATACTTAGTTATATTTTTTTAATTAATTTGTTAGATACGATCATTTTTTCTTGTAATTTACATCTTTTTTTTCATATAGCTCATAAGCATAGAAAAATATTTTTAATTTTTACCAATTTTATAACATTTCTTTAAAATGTTTATCGCAGGAATACTAGATGAGTTTGCGTCATTAAGATTCTTTTTATCACTCGACTCACGGTGAATGGAATTTAAATTTACAGTCTGCTGAACACGGTAAAATATCATCCACCTGACTGATTTCCAATTAAAAAACAACAAAAAAATATCAACTTTATATCTTGTATTTACTTTTAAATACTGAATATATTTGGCATTAATTTTGTAGAAATTCATTATTCACAATTAAATGAAATTAAATAATAAAAAATATAGTATTATTTCTACTTTCTTTAAGTTTTTACCACGCCCTAGGTTTCGTTGCATTACATCTTCAGGTGGGCTGTTAGCAAATATGAATATATAATAAATAATTTCCTTTAAAGAGGAAATAAATATCTCAATCATTTGTGGTCTTAATATACTTACTATATATACTAACTAAATTTCTAGACACGATGTTATATCGACATGGAACTGAGTAGTTTTTAGCAATGAAAATTCAACAAGTAACAAAAATTATTGAGTACGGTGAATAAACTAAAACTTCAGTTTGTAAACGCGATATGATTGTATATACCGTAAAGTTATTAGTTGACCTTCTATAAGATGGGTGAATGTAGAATAACAACATAAACACATACACCGTGATTGTGTTTATTTACCGCAAATGTGATAAGTACACAATAAATATAAGTCTTAATCCAAATATTATCGGCTTAATAGTAGTACTAAAATTACTTTATTAAGAGAAGACATTTATTAATGAGATAACTTACTGGTATTACCATTGGTCTCAAATATTAAAATTTACTAGAGACATGCCTTGTCTAACACGTACCTTTTTCAAGCAAAATTTACTAGGATAAATTGTATTTCTAAAATAAATTAAAAACGCCCATAATTAAAAGCTACAAATTGAGCCCTTAGTGCAATAACAATAATTTCTATTGAAACGTTAAATTTGGATTAAAAAAATGATACATTTGAGAGATTACAAAATCTCGAAGTTTGAAAGATAACTTTTTTGTTTTTTAGTTTAGCATTATTTCCTGTCGTGACGTTCCGCGCAAGTAGAGTAATAACTTTTCTCGGCAACTGATACCGTGCAAGCGGCTACTGATTACACAACTTACACTATTTTTCGCTCTTCTTTCTGAGCCTTTTTCCCACTTTTCTCAAAATAATAATAGTATTAACTAGAAAGGCAAAATACTTGGTAGTACAACGTGAAGACACGAAAATATTAAGCCGACTACAGCACATGAGGTAACAAATGAAATACTCTAGTATGGTGAGTCAGCAGTACAGGCTTAACTGCGTAATTAATGTAGGCAGGTACTAAATTCATGACTGTTGATTATTAAAATAAAATTAATATCCTATATATTTAATTGTTCAAATCAATTGTTTATTTATATATATAAATAAATAATTAATTTGAGCAATTATGTAAATTATTTCAATTCGTTAAATTAAATTTGAAAATTTCCATTGAAGGCGGTTAATTTTGATTTTCTATTGTAATTCTTTAAACAATTACTATTACGTATTATATCTGAAGGTTCTTGGGATATATAAGAATGAAATAAGAAAAGATGTGGAAAAATTATTTGTTGAATGTGGGCATACTAAAATAAATTATTAAAAGCAAGTTCAGTGATAGGTGTTACTTAGAAAAGTCATATAATATAACGACGGTTGAAATTCAATATTTATTGAAAGTAACAAACATCAGGGTTCTTCCCAGGAAATAATTTCTTCATTTTCTGGAGAGAGCCTTGAAATAAGTTCAAGCATTTTGGAAGAAATAATAGGTATGTTGCAACTTGACATCTTTTATCCGTCCGTCTATATACATTTGTTATCTTATTTTTCTCGCATAACGTAATAAAATTAAATGATATTATCGAATATCCAAAATCCACAGACATTATTACATAGAATATAAGAAGTATCAATATTTTTGTTGCGGACTTAGTAGTAAAAAAATATAGCGAGTGAAGTAGATTTTTACTATGCAGGGGCGGAGTGCGTTTGTTAAAATTTTTTCAGAGAAAGTGCGTGTGTGTTTTTTGACGGCAACTCTGCAACGTAAGTCAACATTTAGATATGTTTACTGATTACATATAATTTATATAATTTTTTGACGTTCAATAACAGATTCTATTACTTAATTTATTTTAAACGCGACATAAGCAAAAAGAAAAACAAACGACTTAATATGCAATGAAGAAATTGTAATGTACGAGTATATCACCCAAATATGTTCGCTCGCACGAGCACTAGCATTCGCACATGTACACATTAACAGGAGCACAGGCGTTCAAACGCATCTATCCAGGTGCCCACTCGCACATACATGCACACATGTTCACATATTTATTGAATATATTTGGCGTTAATTTTGTAGAAATTCATTATTCACAATTAAATGAAACTACGTGATGTAGTATTATTTCTACTTTCTTTAAGTTCTTTACCACGACCTAGGTTTCGTTGTATTACAACATCTTCAGGTGGGCTATTAGCAAAGATATCTTATGTTTGATATCTTTGCTAATAGCCCAACACAACCCTTAATTGTTCACATATTTATTTATTTAGCTATTTGTTTCCTTAATAATTCATTATCTACACATTTTATTCTTAATGATTATCTAAACAAGTTTACTTTAAGTATTATTTTCAAGTACAGATTAAATAACATTCATTAAGTATTAAGGATTAATCCACTTCCTTACTAAATAATTATACTTATGATAAAAAAAAATTGTTATTAGGGACCTCTCGATGAATATAGGCTTTCTCCATTTTTTCAAATTTTTTCTGTTTTTTTGCCATTGCTATCCAATTTTGTCCAGCAATCTTATTGATTTCATCTGACCATCGTGTCAGCGGCCTACCTCTTTTCCTTTTTCCTAGTAGTAACCGACTTAGTCCATTTTACATTGTTTATTCGTGCAATATGGGCCCACCCATTTCCACTTTAATATTTCGCAATGTGATACAGACTTTATTTCCTTCGTTTTTGACTTTATTTCACTATGTTGCTTCCCGTCTTTAAGTTTAAGTATGCATTTCTCCATGGCTCTTCGGCATGTTTAAATTTTGTTTTTGGTATATTTATTGTAAATTCATATTTGTCTTCCGTATGAGAGACAAGATAGGAGGCATGAGATTATAATCTTCTTTTTAAGTCTTAAAATGGAATGAGATTTCAGTACTTCTTTATACCTCCAGAATTTATTCCACATTATATTCATATGTTTGTTAAATTCATTGTGATGATTACTTTTTTTTTAAAAGATATCTGTTTACCTAGATTTGTATAATCTTATGCGTATTCTAATGTCTGATTATTAATTTGCACAGATTATTCCAAGTTGTTAGTTATTATTTTTATTTTATCCGTGTTCAGAGTTAAATCCATGGCATTGCTGGCTGTATTAAGCTCGTTTGTAATGTCTTTAAATTGTGATGAAGTTTCTGAAAATAATACCACGTGATCCATGAATCTTAGGTTGTTTATGTAATGTCCATTAATATTAATAGTTTTTTAGTCCAGTTAAGTATCATCACGATACTCTGGAGTACTGTTATAAATGATCGCACTTTCTCACGCCTCTACATAGATCTATTTCTGGGCCTTTCAGATCGTATTTAACTCCACTAACGCGTTTGTTATATTGATAATTGGTTCCAGTGGTATTTTGTATTTCTGTAGAGCGTTCCACTTAATACTGTGATATATTTTGTTGAAAGTTTTGGCGTAATCGATAAATGCCAAATAGAGAGAACGTCAGTACTTTTCGTACATTTTTATGACTTATACAAGTACGTGTATGTGGTCTGTAGCCGAAAATAATTGTATTATACATATCGAACATATATGAGTAAGATGTTTATTTATAGTACCATCGTAATTATTAAAATATAAAGTCTAGTCAATTATATGTACTGGATGAATATGTACAATATTCATACACATAAATCTGATATTTTGGACGAGATATTCACCGGTGGCAGCGAAGTAATAAACTGCAAATCAGCAGCTATTCGACTTATCGATTTTTTTGTGATCAGCAAAGAATTGGAGAAAACACGGAATGGTATAGAATTTTAATTAATATCATATAAAACGCAGAATTTCCAACTTTCCAAAGTGAACAACGGAAAGAAATTATGTTCCGGAAAATTGGACCAATTATAAATGTGGCTCTACATCTGAATCACATAAGTACTGTACTTCTAAGAACTCCACTAACGTATATTGGTTTTAAACATCGTTTTTAGCAATAATTCCAACCCAACTTACAAACAAATTGACATCACTTCAATTATGTACTCGTCAAAAATATATATTGAGTCTCCGATACGTTGAAATATAACTGAGATTAGAAAACAAAGAAATGCTTTCTAAAACAATAGTAAAATAAGAATCCGCTTATTTATGTTTTTTATAATAAAGGACTATCTAAACCTATACTTATAATGTATAATGAAGTGATAAAGTAAGCTGTCTCGGAAATGTGGAAAATATCAGTTAAAAAAGGATTGGAATGTCATTATCGGAAAGAAATATAAACTTTGACAGAAAGACCATACAATTCTTAATTAATTGGTTGCTAATTACTTATCAAGGACAAACTAACACACCCACTATGAAAAAAATAAAATCTATCTAACCATAATTTATTTGCCGTCTCCAAATAATATAAAAAAGTCCTGTCAAGCACGAGTTGAAATAGCATTTCGAAGTTATTCGAACACTTAGGCATTTATAAACTAGTCATGGTATATAGTGTGTCTTTTAAACAAATTACAAAACTATATTTATTCATGACGTTAATGTCTTGGCTATTACATCTCTTATACGTGCATATTAAAAAAAATATTTACACAGATATTTAGAAATCATTGATTTATGGATTTTTTTCTTTACTTGTGCTATAAGATTTTTTATTCTGCCCTTCTATTATGCCGACTTCCAAGATTGTGGGTTGATTGGAGTTACTAATTGGGTCTTGATTATCAATAAGACTATAGTACAAACACTATAAGTTTCACAGGTGCATATTTAAAAAAAATGTAGTTTCACATAAAATTAGAAATCATTCATTTATGAATTTTTTTACATGTGCCATAAAACTTTTAATTATGCCGACTTTTAATATCGTAACTTATCCGGAGTTTTCCTACAGATTTTGTGATCGGTGAGTAATACTATGATAGAAATAAACAAGAAAACAAGAAATAAACTTAGAGCCTTTTCTCTGTGGCGTAAATAAAAAAAGTCTTGAAATATTTGCAAATTATCGATTTTAAATCTTAGGGTATGATATCAATTTTAATTTAATATTTCTAGCTATTTCTAAGAAAAAGGTATTTGACTAAGAGAAAGACGGCAGACGGAAACCAAGTGATCCTATAAGGTTTCCATTTATTTAGTTCTAAAGAACGGAGCCCTAATGTGGACCTCCTTTAAATTAAACCTGAATACACAAGCAGCATTGTCACAAGCATCGGTCCAATTGTCATCTGCATTAACATTGCAGTACCCATTCCAACTATAAATATTTAATATGTCTAAAATTACTGATATGAATGGGAAAAGCAAAATTTATTGCACAAATCTAATTTCTCCATTAGCACAAAGTTACAATTTAATTTTTTTTAACATTTAAAATCTACTCTTTCCCATTGAATTTATTTTTAAACTACCATAGAGCTGTACTGTTTAAAGAAACTTACCATATGGGTTTTGTTATGTATAATATTCAATAACTTGTTATATTTTAGTTACACTTATAAAGACGAACAAATATTTTAAATCGCAAAAAGTTCATCCCGGCTGTTTTATGTTACAAATTTGTTTACATAGAACTAGGTCTCCAACATGCTCGCTGACAAGAAAAAGGTTCATCGATCCGTTTCCATATATATGGACCTTACCGGACAGTAGTTTACCTTTCCTTAATACTGCAGATGGGTAAGTGAGTGCGGTCACTATCTTTGTTGCAGTTGTCCTTTATTTTCGTACGGATTTTTTCGTCTTTGGTACATTACGAATATTTCTTCTATTGTTAGTTTTATTTAACATATGACGTTTGAAGATAATTATATATACACACACACACACACACACATATAATATATATATATATATATATATATATATATATATATATATATATATATATACTTATATTATATATATAAGAAGTTGAAAAAACATAAATATCCTAAATACTGGGTTTTTATATTAAGCGATATCCGATTTATTGGTATTGAGTTAGCATATATTTGTGCTTCAAACTATGATATGGTGGCATATTGCTTTAAACTATACTATGATGATCGATATTAAAGTAATACCATACATACAATTGGTATTGGAAGATTCTTAGTTATACGATACAGATGCCCTAAATTCGATACAATACGTAACTGGTAATAATAAGTTAGATAAACATAACAAGTAAAATGCATAGAAACCACCAAGCAATAATAGTTCCAATTTGACTTTACGACTATACACCAGCTGAAGAAATGTTTCTAATTACGAATTTTATTTTACTAAAATTGGTAAGTATGCTTGAGTGAATGTTATAACTAGTTTTATCTTAATCAACAAATCGAAAAAACACTTCTCTCCAGAAAAGTTGCTGAAAGATGAAAAATCTACATACGTGAGAAAATATTAGTTACAAATATTTAAGATAAGTTGTTTATTTGCTTCTGTTAAAGAAATAAATGCTTTACGAGCTCAATGAAGTAAAGAACAACATTAATATTCAAACTCTTATTAAGTCCCTCTCTCTCTCTAAACTTAACTAAACTTCATTCCTTTTGAAGACATTTTACATGTTAATTAACATCATGTTTAGACTTGTTACAAAATTTAAAACATTGTTATATAAGATCTTCATTTAATTTTACTTACTTCTAAGTTATAAAAATTAGAACAAATATGAAGTTAAACGCTATTCTATTAACATAATTCTTCCTTTTTTACTCCATAAAATATCATAAGAAATTTTAGTATGTAAAGATTTTTATAAAGTTTCATTTTAAATAGATATGAATTATAATTAAAGTTCTCACCTATAGCGACGTTACTAAAAATAACGTATTGAAGGTTCACGGTAAACCTAGTCTTGATATAGTTATTTTAAAAGTAAAGCATACAGCAACTTACAATTCATGGTCGTGAAGAGGCAAGACATGCAATGAGATGGTTCTAGTAATAAGTGCTGAACTTTAATCATTCTCTTCCATGTAGAACTTTAGATTATATTGCAAGGCTTACATGAAATCTTGTAATACTAGATATTTAAATGCAGCCATAATCGATCTATCTTGTGCATATATACATGCAAATTTTTAAATAAAAGTATATTAGTTCAGTATGAGTTCATAAAATTTTTGACCGGATTTCTAAATACAGTGCAAATTAATTACATTGAATTCCTTAAGCTCAAAAGCTTCCATGTAAACTAAACAAAATAATATTTTATTTAGTATATTGAGTTTAAAATGTATATTAAATTTTGATATGGTAACATCATAATTATAATGGTATGTGGGATTTTGATAATTATTAGGATTCCACAATAAATTATTATTATGTTATATTCAAATGAATTATTTCATCACGAAAAATCAAACCTAAATTTCGACACATTGTAGAGCACTAAATAAATTTTATATTCAGAAGTAGCTACTGAATAATTCAAGAAATTACACACTTTTATTCGTCCATTAGTTATAGGATATTGATTTGTATATTCAACATATTTTTTTAATCTAATTTCCAATCATAAAGTTCACAAAAAAGTAATTAATTGGCTGATAATGTTATTTTCAATATTACTCTGAAAAAAAATTATTCAGTAAAACCAGAGTAAACAACACGTAAAAAACTTTATTTTGTTGCCCGTTAAGATTATAGTAAAATAACAATCGAAATATATGATAACTGAAAATCACAAGGGTATTAAGAAACTGTAAAAAAATATTAATGTTGAAAGACTTTTTAAAATTAGTATTGTTATACGATGTGAATATTCATATATAAAATGAAATCGTAAAATTGTAACAAACTGGTTAATGCAAAACAATTCTCAGAATATATTGCACGGTGCCAATTTAAAATTTTATCCACATGTTTGGTATTTGTACAATCTATGGTGAATATACGTAGACTGGGTTCACAAATATATGTTCTTATTTTATGGTCAAGGAATGAAAACTTAATAGTCGAAACGATAAGACGTGTTCCATGGCTATTAATTGACTCATTCAAGTTATTTTCTGTGTGACGAGAGCAGTCAATCAGACTAAGTTCGGTCTATAAACCCATATTTAAAAACTGATACTTTGCAAATGATAATAAATAATAAAATTGAAATTGACAGAAGGGTTTCGTTTCTAAAAAATTATAGAAAAGAAGGGTTTCTTTTCTAAAAAATCAAATGAAATTATATTATTTTCAAATCATAAAGCAATCTTTAAACAAAATTTATCAAACGAAAGTGGATATATGACAAAATGTAACAATTAATGTTTTAAAAGTCTTCTACACTCTATTCAAGCAAGGATTCCAGTTTGAATATAAAATTTGCATTTTCTATGCGAGTGCCCATTTTATTTTAGCGTTTTAGGCGAAATAAAGGAAAACATATAGCAATCTTTAAAGAATATTTTCAAAAACTATCATATATAACAAAATTATTTTTCGTTAATTCACAGTAATTTTAAAAATGTTAGTGTCTGTTAGTGGACCATTTGCTTCGTTTACGTAAATAAATATTGCAATTTTGTCAATTTTATTCATTAAAAATGTATTACTTGCGTTTAGAATTTGCTGCTAAAATTAACATTCAAATTTTAATTTCGAGCTCATTATTAATTTACGAGCTATCGACACTTGTTCTCAAAGTCTGTCTTACCAATACTTGAATCTTTGCGTACTGAATTTAGGTACGCAAGTAATATGACATCTTTTGGAGTTATAGTTACATAAAAGTAAAACGAAATATCTAGAGTGTATCTGATATAGAGAGTGGCAAAGATTTTGCTACATCAACTATTGCAGCCCGGAACTAATAGTTTCATTTATTCCTTTAGCATTTTTTGCGAAGGTAAAATTTATTTAAAATTATTTATGAATATGCATTGAATAACAATTTACATCTAGCAAAAATGTTGTCATAAATACTTTAAAAATTATCGTAAATATTTTTTCGATTTCCATTCGCAGTTTAAAGTTAGCAATTATAGTGAAAACTCACGTCTCTCGTTCCTTTCATAGTTCTAGAAGTTTTGGTGAGTTTGAACTTTAATTTGTGACAAAAGGTTTAGGAATTTATTATGCAAGAATTATTTAGAAATTTATTTAGAAATATATTTAAGTGCCAGTTCTGGCTATTTCGTTAGCGTATATCTTATTTCATATTATAAAAAATGGCAATGGACTCGAAAATAAAATCTAAAGTAACTGTTTTGCGATTTGTATCCTGGAATGGTTAATGTATGACTCGCCTCTTACACCCGTTGTTAAATTGGTTGACGAACAAGTTGAACTGCGAATTATTGGATCCGGTAACAATAAAATATTTTCTAAACTTTCATTGAATTTTCGAATAGTTTGGGCTAAGCAGTGTCCCAGAAACGCTGTTTTATGCATCACTTTTAATTAATGTTAAAAAGTTTAACAAGTTTAAAAACATAATTATATTGTCAGTTTGAATAGTGAAAGTCAAGAATAGGGCGGGTATCGGGCATATAAAATGCATTTTATACACGTCTTCCGTTACACCCTTATATCAACCACTACTTTTAGTAGGCTCATAACGAGATAAGTTTCTCAACTAGAACTATCTAATTAAAGCCAAACAAAATGACATGTATTACAAAAATAGCCAATACTTTATTTCTGGCAACGGCCATTTAGACAATGTATGTCCGGGTGGAAAATTTCATTACGCGATTTAAAATGGACGCAGCGTCAAATATTGATGTCTGCAAAATATGCGATACATTGGTGTAACCACTAAGCATGGAGTGGCTAAGCATTTATTTATTGTTGTTGTATTAATGCAACGTAAATGAATTTCCCAATATATTTATTATTTTCATATCTTCTGATTGAGTGAACCTATTCTAATAAAGAAAAACTATGTTATTAAAGTTAACCTTTTTTCAAATAAATTATATCTAAATTGAGTTAGTAGTTTTTGTGTGACGCGTGATCAATTAAATACACTACAGATAAACTAAAAAAAATTCAAAAAATATTTTTAAGTTCTATTACTTTCATTGTGTGCCCCTAAATATTTTTTCTTGCAAAGGTCTTGGATGTACAGACAGTTTTATTATACGAGAGTATAGGTCCCAGTAATGTAACATATGAAAACTTCATAATGATCTATGACATATATAAAGATCTACACATCTAATATTACTTAGGAAAGAAAAGAGAAAGAAGTTTAGCTAAATGTAAAATGAGAAAAAATCTATGTTTTTTTTTATTTTTATAGCTAGTTCAAAATAATAACATTAATTAATTGATAACATATTATATTTTTATTTAATAGTTTCTTTACTCAACGGTGCGGTTAGAGTCATAATTATTAAAAAAATGTTTTAAACTTTTATCATAATTCCTTTAGTTTTAATTCTCTAATTACTTATTTTATACCATACCATTTAAAATTTGTTTAACATATCTGAGCTAATCTAAACAAAACACCTTTTAAGTTATATCAAATTGAATGGCGGTCTTTCGAAGAAGTTTATCATTTTATAATATGATTAATAAGAAAGAGTATGTCAGGAAATTATTTTAAACATTACAACATTATTATCCACAAGCACAATCTGGTGAAGACAAACGTTAAGCTATTTTATTTTATTATGTGAACGAGTTATGTGAATACAATGACTCGTAGTTATAGAAATGTAATTACAACTGAAATTAAAATTTTGATTTTCGTCTTTTAAACATTTACACCAAAGGGCATGCGACCAAATTCCTAATGTATAACAATGCTTTGTATATAAGACGAATCATGTTTATCACAGCAACAGTTCTCTCAGAGATTTCCAAGAACACTGAAAATGCATGTTTCTCGCGATCGAAAAGGAATAAATCTTGCACGTTTTTCAATTTCCGTCTTCGTACTTTACAGCCCGAGCTGGAAATTTTGCTCTTAGAAGATAGAAATTTTGCTTTTAAGAATTTTTGCGAGAAATGAAAACTGATGAATGATGAACAGGTTCTAAATTTTTTTTGTGGTCATAACCGATTTCTCAGTCTATATTTATTAGTATCCAAAATACAACAAATGTCAATAAAAAATTACAGTCGTATATTTTACCTGGCAATAATTTATGTCATATTTTTAAATCTTGAAATGGAAATGAATAGAAAACTGATAATATAAGTCTACTCCTCTGCTCTCTGCCATGGTAACATTACTTGTTCAGTAGGATATACAGATGAAAGATTCCTGACTGTTGGCAGATTTCCTTGCAAAACATTCTGTCGGAAGTATTTTCACACATATGTCCACCAGGTGACTAAATCGCCGATACACTCATAAACGCAAGTGCCAGAAATGAAAAAGTATCCCGCAAGTGCTATCCAAGAATATTTCAGCTTTGTCTTCCTAACATATATTCTAAGAGGGAGGAAATATTTTCCTGAATCTTAAATTTGTGAGACTTTGCTGTCAAAAAAATATTTGTCGTATTTGACAAACATTACACGTGACAGAAATTATATTCTTACTCTGTTAATTTCTCGAATCTTAAGAGATTTTAAGACGAATGTCACTAAATAAAATTTTGCACATTATTCGACGAAAATCATTAAATGGTCACAAATCGATTTTGAGTCAATTGTTTCTGCACATTGAATTATCGATTTGAAACTATCTACCTAGTCATATAAAAGTATAATTCTCGTAAAATTGGAGGGTATGGCATGAAATCCAACGCGCATTGCGATGTTCTATTATCGTTGCCTACAACATTTCGTGATAAGTGAGTTCTATATTGAAATTTGTTTTTGACCAAAATCGCTCGCGTCTGAAAATTGTAATGTTGTTACTGAAATCACAAAATAAATAACAACCCACCAGTTGTAATATATTATCATTAAAAAGATTTTTATTTTAAAAATACGATAGTGTTTCTTTAGTCTTAATTATGTGGTACATTCCATACATGTCCAATCACATGTGGCATTTCTCATTATAATTGTTTTACATTCATTAACATAATTCCTGCTAAAATGTTCAATAAATTATCCCCATAGCGTCAAAATTATATAATTGCAATATACAAACTTCACAAAAGAGCCTGAAGATACTGCTTCTCACGTGTACGTGACATAATTTTAATTTTCTTTAAAATTTATTTGGTTTGAAAACAATTCTCGATTCCCTTTGAAGATAGATTAAAACTATAAATGAAAATGTTTAATGTTTTGTTCACAATCTGCTTTAAAAAAAAATATTTATTAACCTTAAATTCTAACCGTCATGTAGTTTTAACTTACTCTTACTTAATATCAGTATGAAACATCCTTAAGGTGAATATACGATTAGTTTTGTTTTGATTTATCTGAAATGTTTAAAAAAATGTTTTAAAAAACGTCCGAATTTCTGAAATTTACAATTTTTTTGGAAACTTACACAAATTTACAATTAAATGTGCCCTAGCTAAAAGAACGGCTTGGTGACGACAGGTGATATTTTATTATTGAATAAAGTACTTACGTATCATAAAATCATAATATTGCTACTTAAACTACACGAAACATTTCTTAGAATTTATTCTATCTTCTACATGCATTCATCTATCATAAGGCAATCTTCCAATTAATGCTACTACACCTGAGATTTTACTTTAGAAAACGCAACAAATTTTAAACCCATAGCACTTTCTTTTCCTCCCTTATATACCAATAGAAGTTCTTTTATTTTTTTTTGTTAAACCCTGAGATTTTTAAAACGTGATTTAGAAAGCTAGTTGTAAAAGATATTGTTTCCTTAGACCAGTAGTATGTCCACTTTTTCGAAAGTCATTTATAGGTGGTATTTTAACACAACTGTTATTTTCATAACTCGAACGAAATAATTTTCAACATGAACTATTATCACACTGATCAAAAGGCTAACTAGTTCTTTTTCGACTCATAAATTAGGATGTAATTTAACTTAACATTCAATTGAAAAATTATAAATGTTTCAAATCCATCTGATATTGCTGAATTTACTGTTTTTTTAGTACAGTTGTAAATAGCCGGAACATAATGTAATTGGTTGACGCAATTCCTTCAAATTTTTATTGTTAAACTCTTTTATAAATTCATTCTTTTTAATAGTTTGATGGTATCATTTGAAGAAATTACGTTCATTTGACGAAAATATTTATGTAATCCATATCATTAATTGTTCATAATTCTCTACTTTCCTTACTCACACGATAAAGTAAATCTTGAAATACTTCTTGAGATTCATTACGTCAAAATCATAACATTAAAAAAAAGTTGGATACTTGATTTAAATAACAATTCCTCTTCTAAAAGGAATTCATTTCCTTTCATTTTATTACTGTAAAGTAGCCTATCATTAGTAAAAAATATAAATGAATAAATCGCCAAATGATTTATTTCGTCTCGAACGGATAACTCTGCCTAATCGTCGATTAATTTTTAGTAAAATATTTCATCCTAAAACGCCGATTTTCAAAGAAAAAGAAATCAATTTACACCCATGAATTTCCTCTTAAAATTGAGCAGTGAATATAAACTGAAGTCTTTATACATTTTATTTATTCGTGATAAAACTTTAGAATGAATGGTCAAACCACTACTATTAATAACGATAGCATCAGTTAGCGCAATCAACTGATAAAATGATAGTCGTAATGTGAAGTGAAATATTTATTCGAAGCCATGTTTCCAGAACCGTTTTTTCCTTAAATGACGAATCTTTTCCTAATTTATGGCATAAAAAGATAAAACTGACAGATTATATTTAAGGTTAATAATGTGATTTCCTCAATTTTCAATAATTCTAGTAAATTCAACAATCATTCATTTTAAATAGAATGGAATTTATATCTAATATCGTTTTCCTTTCTATATAAATCCAATTTTTGATGTGTCATTTGGTTAAGCAAGTATATCCATTCAATACGGTGGTTGTTTTTTATTTTGATTTATTTCTTCTTGATATGATTTGTGTTCAAATTATGCAAAATATGATCTAAATTATAACTTAGAATATAATTATCTTTAAATTATTTTTATATACAACCGTCCAAATACTTCTGTATGTATTTATATGATTTATCTGTTGCCAGAAAATATGTAATAAAACTGTTGCTTATAAAAGTTTCCATTTTCTGCACTCTCAGGATTATATTTAAATAAGTATGAATAAGTATAAAAGTATTTTTCTTTTACGTTAACTTGTACTTCTTTTATAAAGGTTCGCAATCATATCAAGATATTTCGTCAAATTCCAGTGGTTGTTATTGGTATTTCTTCAAAAAATTAATCTAGAAATACAGTCACCATGTATTCATATTCAGATATTATCATCTATTATTTGGTAAATTAATACTAATAAATTGTCATGAACATCGATATAAGTGCCAACCCATTTAAATACAAAAATTTTCCTGTGTGGAATAATCAGGTTCAGCAAATATTTTTATGAAAATTTTTGGTTTACTTGTTGAATATTTTATCATTATACTGTGCGTCTAATAAATTTCGTCATGCCTCATTGGTTCAACTTTGCTAGGATATTGAACAATATATATATATATATATATATATATATATATATATATATATATATATATATATATATATATATATATAAGAAGAATAGAAACGATAGCTAGCAAATCTATATTTGTAGGCCTAATTTTCAAAATTTGGTATCAATGGCTATTTAAATCTATTTAAATAAGAATCACTTCTTTTTTAAATAAATTTTAATTAATTATCATGAATCTACTTTAATTACTGAATTAAATTAATTTAATTTCGTTCAGATATTGTTTAAGATTCTTAAATTGTCAAATATTTTCAGTACAATTTCTTTTCTTACTTTGACAATACGATTTTGTACATTTATGTATTTCTAAAGCACGTGTTAAATGATTGTAAACAAAGTCTTGATTAATTAAGTCAGGAAAACGCATTTTTCGATGTTATATCATATCTGTAAGTTCAAGAAGAATATGGATGCCATACAAATTTGAATTCATCAAAATAGTTAATAATTTGTTAATATCCCTTGAATAACATCTAGACTGCGATTTTCGAGATCGGAAGCATTTTTGAAGCAGAAAATATTGTGTATGAGGACTATTTCTGGGTTGGAACTCAATATAAAATCTAAATTATTTTTTGTTAAAATATTTTTTTAAATTATTCCTTAAAAAATCTAACAGTTTAGGAAAAAATAAACTTAAATCAATGAGTTAGAATTTAATAATTTTGATTAACGAATAAATTCAGTATTTTAATTGAGATTATGCCAGTCTCAATCAAAATACTGAATTTACTGAACAAAAAAGTATCCAATATACGATAAATCCATTCAATATAAATTATCTGTTCTTAAAGTTATAAAAAGAGTTTCTAATTTTTCAGCTCTATCCAATATTGAGATTTCACATAGCAACAAGAGTTTGGTGAACTTAAATTAAACAATAAATTTGATTTGTACAATCGTGTTTCACGCTTTTTGATTGTTTAAGTATTAAGAAAAAATGATTATTTTTGCCAAAAAAACATTCACATTTTGCAAAGCTCCAATAGATTAGGCTATTAAAAGCTAACGAAATAAATCTTGGATTAGCAAATTTCCCATATACATACATCATTATCAGAAATTTTTGAAAATCCGTACATCTCTAAGATTACCTTTTACAGCAGTAAAATAAAGTTAGAGTACTCTAAAAATATTCATATATTGTGGTGGATATTACATCAAAATTAATTAATCGGTATAAAATTAAATCTTAGCAAGGCTGAAATACGAGATCCACTATTATCTTCCTGAATTTCAAATACATAACTCACTGTGTCCATATTACATTGATAGGCCACTGTTGGGAATTAATATCCATAAAGATTCTTTAACAATGTATTTTATTTAAATTGGATCAAAATTTTTATATATTGCAATTTTTTTGACTAAATACCATTCGTTAAAAACACTTTTATTATAAGGGAAACTTTGTAAATTATTTTCATCCATTGTAATATCACAATACAAGGAACCATTGTTGAGAAGGTATTTCATAACAACATTATTACCCCGACATTATATATATGAACACAATATTATAACGGTACACGATAAATTGTTTATACCCTTCAACAACATATCTTCTAACAGTACTATATTTTGAGGAGTTGAATGAGGTAAAGTAGCAAACTCTTCGTGAACAAACAACACAAACTATTCTTAAAAAATTGATAAAATGCCCACTAAATAAAAATTCACCATTTTTAAATTGATAAACTGTAAACTCGGGAGAACTCAAGCTTTTAATTTTTCATTGAAAAATGTAAATTTTTTAAATATATAAATTTATGGACCAGGATTTATATTATTGTTCATGGGAAATACATGCACTTCATTTTTTAATTAAATTTTGTGACAAAAAGTACAATGTCCATATTTTTCAATATGTAAATCAAACCCACGACGGTAACACTTACTGCCCAATTTTAAATCCAAATATTTATGAGCTGTTTGAAAATAAACTGCATACTCAAAATAATGAGCATCATCACGACAAGAACGCAATTCATTACCTCGATCATTTCAATCGTTTCCTTGCATCGCGCATTGAAGCACGGTTCCCGTTCTCTGCGATCAATTAACGTACGATTTCGTAATATTTTGCTGTAACAATATAATTTATAAATTTATTCAGATAACAGTAATAAAACTTTAGCCAACAAAATGTTCGAATATTTTTAAAATTAAAAAAAAATTACCTTCTAATTACTATCAATGATATAATTCATAAATGGTCTAATAGGATTAATTCTAGAGCCGGCTAAACCTATAACCAAATTAATGCACTTAAATTATTTCAATAACTAATCATATTAAATATTTCACGAACTGATAACTAAAGTTCTAATGCAATTTTTTTTTTGTTTGGCTTCTATACTCTGTCATATATACTAGAAACTTCTCGAAATGTGTACAACGTGACAAATAGTGACATATAGAAACATCAAGAGCAACTCAATGATATTTTCTTTAGCATAAGATACATTCTTATTAATTCCGTTAACACTTAACAGATGGCGTAAATGATACCATTTTGGTAATATTCAAATATTATATACAGATTTTTACAATTTTTTTGGTTAAAATTTATTTTATACTGAAATGTATGTAACATGTTTAACTATGAGTTTATAAACTGTGGTATAACTAAATATTACTGCAAATAACCATATTTTATTTAAAATCTAGACGTGTAGTTTTTCCTAAAGTGTAACACAAAAAATAAAGGCTCGTTTCGCTCGCTCTAATTATTCAAAGTGAACAAGATTTTCTAGGAAAAAATTATAAGGCAACAACAAAACTAATAAATGGTTTCTGTTTATTAAATTAGTGTTCTGAAAAAAATAGAACAAGTTCTTTTTTATTACGAAACAGAATAGAAATGCAATTTTATAATAACTTTCAATACAATTTTGCAGTCAAGTTGATTTAGAAAAAAATTAATAATATTTCGTTTAATTATAAAACCTATAAAATGATGCCTTCGATTTTTTTTCTAATTGTTTTTAAAATTAATTTTTAAAATTAAACTTAGGTTCAACGAATGACTGAAACAAAAAGAACTGACAATAAAGTAAGAGAAATTGTAAAATGTTCTTATATAATGTTGCACTTACCGAGTAAGTTACAAATTTAAATATAATTCTAATAAATGCCACAGTAGAAGACTATTCAAATTGATAATATTTGAATTATATTATCAAAGATAGGTAACCTTAGAAATGAGTATCTTATATTGATTTAACTATATTAGTCTTTCGTCAGTTATCTCTAATTTTCATTAAATCAACCTCAAGAAACTGTTCCTACTATCTATATATATATATATATATATATATATATATATATATATATATATATATATATATATATATATATATATACATATATGATACCGGCGTCAGGATGTTGATATTAAATTGTATTGATATTTATGATTTCCCAATATTATTTAAGTCAAACATTCAATGTACGATGTTTAAATGAATTATGCAATCGAAAATTCAAACGAAATTTATTACCACAATTTTTCACAATGGGCGATATTTAACCAATAGTAAATACAATATAAAGCTAAATACACTTAAAAGACGAAACTTTACGAATAATATTATACAGGTACAGAGGCAAAGTGCTTTTAGGCCATCGAAAGTTAAACGAAGCTAACTAAACTTTGAACGATATAATCTCTAATTTGCTACCGAGTTTCAAAGCAACTTTATCTGCGTGTCGTCAACCGTATAATCTTTGAGCTAGGCTTTTGACTGAAGATAGATTGTTTATGAAGAGACAATCGCCAAATGATTAATTACATGTTGATTGAATGGCATTAGGTTTTAGAGTGTTTATTACAAATTTATATTTAACCTTACTAGTTTCTTTTCCTGAACTTTGGCACATGAACATAATAAAAATTCGTGATTTATATCAAGTTTCGTGATTAATATGCATCGTCATTGATTTGTTACACGTAATTTATTTGTGTATTGAGTGATGTGTTGCGAATAAAGTAATGTAAGTCTTTAAAGAAAATATTAGAAATTTATATTATTAATTTTTATAGCTCATGTAAACATATGTTACATAATTAGCTTTTTTCATTTAAAGAGTTTCTTATACCGAAGTAAATATTTGGCATAATTCTTTTTATCTGCTTACCTCTAGTTACACTGGCACAAAATGTACGTAGCAACTAACTATACAAATATTAACATAAGAAGCTACAGAATCTAATTTGCTTTCATAAAAGAAAACGGAAGTGAAATGTTGAAATTAAATGAAAGAGAAGATTTTAAATGTAACACTAAACATAAAAAAAATACAACAAGTAGCTAAATATTTAAACTGAACCAAAGTATTTAAATGTCCTTTCCTAATTGGCTTCTTAACGACGCAGAAGTATAGAGCATGTTTGTTAAGCTGCAAGAAGTATTACTAAATTGTTCAGCGAGCGCATATTTGTAGCAATAGGAAAATATTATTTTTAGTTTCAGAAATCTACCGTTGCATTACAAAACTTATTTAGGTCAAGAAAACCGCCTGTCTCTCACTTTATTTCTTGGTATAAGCTATTTTTTGTACTTGACATTCAAAAAGTGAATAAAGGTTGAAATTCCTAATATTATTAAGGGTATATACTGTTAGGGTGTTAAAGTTATGTCTAGTGTAAAGCTCGTCACTATAGAGAAGGAAAAATGACACTGTTGGTTAATTTATATATAAAGACGGACTTCTCTGGATTTTTTATCAATCTTTTCAATAAATCATTATAAAAAAGTTGGAAAGCACATCCTTTGAAAGGCAAGACTTGAGAGACCATCTTGGTTCTATAATATTTTGAAATATATTTTAATTGATGAATGTTTAAGGGCAAATATTTTTGGGCTTACATAGAAAGACTGGAGTAAATTATATATAAGTTACTTTTCAACTACATATTTCATTGAATATACTGTGTGCATTGTAATAATTTTTAAAAGGTGCGGTCAACTCTTAATTCAGTTCATCTTTCTTTTCATTGAATGTTTTTTCAGATACTGCGAAATTATTATATCATGTATACAATGCTTGACAAGGTTTTAATATACAATGCTTGATAAGGTTTTCAGTGCGCATTTGCCCTGTATTTTTACGCTATGCAAAAATATGAAGCCAATTAACTTGTGATGTTTAAACCATGGAAGTCAATTTATATGGATATCACAATGTAAATTTAGATTTTATTAAACGTTCCGGCTATTAACTTTAATTAATAATAATATTTTGTGCTTGAATATTTCTTTTTTATTTACATCAAAACTACGTAAAGTAATTTTTATAAATCACGCATATTCGTTTTTGAACCCCTTAAGGAAAAATGACACACACACACACTAGAAATTGGAGACATATACAACGATTCTTATAATATCGGCCCGTTTACAATCGTGGATATCAGCAGCATCATCAAAAGTGAACTAGAACTATTTTGTGATACGTTTTAAGCTACAATTAGCCACATTCCATGAACATATGTTGTATTGATTAAAAACTCTATCAGCCAAAGAATACGCATGCGCCGGCTTCGCTTCTTTGCAAAATATTTTTGCTTGGGTTATATAAGAGATAAAGAAGTTAAAAAAATAACAGTTCATTATTAAGTCCATACAGTCAAAAAATAAGAAAAAAATTTATGGACTGTGTTTAGTAACTTCGTTTAATTTTTAATGTATATTTTTTGCTGTAATATTACTCAATGTTTTATCAATGTAAGAGCATTTTTAATCTTTGATATTTAATTAATCCATTTCAAAATAAATTATTTAATTTAACATCTGGTTTAATACATGTTCATGTAATGACTTCAGACCATTCTCTGCGAAATGTTATTTCCATAAACTCTTGCAGCCAATATGAGTTCGAAGGCATCGCTCTCGCCCACAGCATAAATTAACAATTATGCAAATCGTGAAATAATCTTAGGACTTTGTTCAAATTGGTTACAGAAGCAATCTTGTGGCTAGCGCGCTGGCCGAATAATTTCAATGAAAATCTTCGTGAGATATCTTTATGAAATAAATTTCAGCGTTGAATATTGCAGTGATATCATTTATAATAACAAGATTATACAATTTTAACAGTGACCATTAGATGAAGCATTGGATGACTTTATTTAAAAAAATTGTACTTCATTACTAAATAAAATATTATTAAACATCAAGGCCCATTTAAAAGCTTGCCTAGGAAACGTCATATTCTAATTTTTGTTTATGTTAATATTTTAAATTTTCCTCTTCGCGATACCATAGCGCACATGGAAATAACAAAATCCATATAGAATCACTGATATATCCATTCAGCTATCTACCACAATTGTTTCTCTCAGAAATGGGCTAATATATGGTAAGTAGTTTAAATTAAGCATAGTAATGGAATTTATTGATGCAAATGTTTTGCAAAAATTCCGCATGTTTAATTAACACTTAGAAGTATTTGTTTAAGCACTTTATAGGGGCAAGCTTACGATCGTCTAGTATCAATTGAAAAGGCGAGTTAAAATTATTTTAAGTAAGATATTCGAAACTAGGTATACTTTAATTTAAAAGTTAATGAAAAAATATAGCGCTAATGAAAAATATATGTTGATTTTTTATAAAAATAAAATATAACATTAACATTTGTAAATTATTAAAAAAAGGTGAAAGAGAAGAAAACGATTTGGAATTCATTGTACTCTTTGCCTATATCACATTAAAAGATCATCGGTTAATTTTTTTTTCGACGCTGAATCTTGTCATAATACTCAAAAGATTGATTTTATACTAGCAGGGTCTGATATTGAATTGCTGCACTCCTTTAAGTAATCGACATTTTTTTTATTTAATAATATGTTTGAAATACGAATACATAAGCATGCATAATACTGAGCGTTGTAGTTATTACAATGTTAGTAGGTTATGTATTTTACACCAATTATGTATATGTTACAGTGATAAATATTTTCAAATATTTCTTTTACACATAATAGTAGTAGCCATTAGTTTGTCCTTCATGCGGGACATTCATTGGCACTCCATTGGTTTATCATTCTGAGGCATTTTTAATCATGTTAATGGTTTGTTTTGATGACTAATTTCAATTCTCTTTTAATCGATATTTTTCTATCTTCAGATTCAGCGGATTTTGTTATGTCTTGGTAGTTCAAAGGTACGAAACCAAATAAACCTTTGATGTCATTCGGAAGCAAAATTTCATTCCTTCTGTTTATAATTAAACAGCCCTTTTCATGTTTATTATTTTAGATAATTCTTTCAAATGTTTATTATTTTAGATAATTCGATTGATTAAATTTATTAAACATAATTTAAATTCTGGTGCGTATAGCATATTTCTGAACAAAATTTGGTGACTGACATTTATTATTGTAAACGTCGATACTGGCGTGACCAGAATCTTTTGCTTTAAAAGTTTTATCATTTGATACTTTGATTACCTCGACAGATGATGCTATTTATGAAGCCGCCTTTGCGGTGTTTACGTTCGGTACTGCACATAAAAGTACCATAGAATATGCAGTCGGCATCGTTGTTTTATGTCGAGGTTGAATTGAAACGAAACGGAAAAACACAGTTCTATTGGTGTTGTTGTGATTTGCATTTCGTGCTTATGGAACAAAATTTATTTTTACCACAAGAATGAATTCTCCTCTGAGATATATATTTATATACATATCCTTTGAATTATATTTCAACAATTTATGCTTAATGATTAGTTGTGAAAGCTTACATGTCGCTTTCGCTCATTCTGATATCTTGCAAATTTTTTCACTATTCTTTGGATTTCTAGTCTCCGTAGGTACAAACAAAAGTTACAAAGAAAGTTCGACGGACATAATATTCAGCACGCGGTTTATCAATATATCTGCATTAGTTTCAACATTAATTTAGCGTTTATCGTCAATCAACTACTTTAACCAAGAAAAGTGATGTAAAATATCAATTTTATTACTTTTTTAAGCAAGTATTATTAAGAAAATATATGAGCCTATTTTCAATTCAGAATATGTACGAGTAAGTAGAATATTTCAAAATGTTTATGGTAATTAGAAATTTTTTTTAATATTTTCATAAAATTTCTTACTAGTCGGAAGTTATAAATATCAGACACATATTTTTTTTCAAATAATATTTAAACGATTTTCTATATAAATATTTCGAATATTTTAACTTTTCAATATTGGAGATAAATATACTTATGTTTAAGAGGATATTTTGCTGACATTAAAATTATACAAGTTAAAATACAATAGTTTGGCTGACTTTGAATGACATACTATTTACCAATAGTTAGAATAAATAAAATATATCGACACTCTCCTATTTAACACCTAGAGAAAAATGGAAGGAAATTTCACTTGAATACATTAGATATAATTTTATTTTGTTAAAAGTATTTTTAAATTTTTTCCCATCAAGTTACGTTTTTATTTTTCAACATCTAAATTAGCTTTATAAGCATTTTAATTATTTTGAAGTAATTTTCTGTCAACTACCAATAAACTACTTTTAATCTTAACATTTGAAATGCGAAAATTTTTAAGGATTAATGGATGAAAAAATGAATGGAATTTATTCCTCAAAAAATTCGCAATTTCTGAACGGTTACGCCTGTTATATGGTTATGTGGAACGTGTTACGTCTGTTATATGGTTATATTGTAGTTGGTATTAACATATAGGCTGCATTACTGCAACCTACGAAAAAGAATAAACGTGAACTACAATAATATAGCCTATATCCTAATAAATCTCAAGTAGATCTCGAGGGATAGCAGCCATCTTTTATGATTTCTACTATTCACTTATTATTCTTTTCCCCTTATATAAATCGATGAAATGTTACTACTGAATGCGAACGGATTTTAAAAATATTGGAAAAAAGATAAATTATAATCTGGTTTGTTATATAAGTAACATGCCTGTAGTTCATGTGAGCGCATAGATACTAGTAGAAAATATTAATTTCATATTTTACGAAAGTATTTAAATTTAAGATAAATTATTTAAATTTCTTTTCAAATTTATTAGTGTTCAGGCATTTTAAATATAAATTTGGTCTATCATTTTTTAACGTAGTTTATAGTAAATAAAAAATGTGTTACCAACAAGAAACCTATTCCTTGAAATATTATCTATAAACGTTTAAAGATTTTCATTAGTGTTCATTATATAATATTTATTGCAACTTGGAAATTTAAATGAATGCAAGAAATCTATTTTAAAAAATAGCTTAAATATTTAGAAATACACATTGAATAATTTGATATTAAAGAGATCTTACCGTTCCATCGTATGAATAATTCGTGGTGTATTTAAATTTTCTATTCTCCTAAGATAAAGTAAAAAGTAAAAAACGATAATAAGAATCAGTTCTACTTGTATATAACAGATTTTATTTCATAATTTATACATTACAGCTGCAGTTGGCCTGTATAGGTATATGCAGTTAACCCATATAGCCTATATGCTTCATATGAAGCCATTAATCCTATTTTAATTTAAATTTTATTTCAGTTTACATAGTACTGGAAAATTTTAAATGATTTATAACGGCCGTTTTAACAGTTTTGCGCTTCAAGTAGAAAAACATTAACCCTTAAATATTACTCATACGTCCCTTTGAACCACTTTGAAAAAAATTGAAACCGTTTGATGTAGGAGTTGATATTTTAACATTGTAACGAAATACACTAATCTAAAAACATCAAAATACTCGTTCAGAACATTTATTTGAAACAAACTTAAGTATCTTAAATTAAAATAGTTTCCTCAAAGAAAAACATATTTTCTTATTGATCCCTATGCAATTATATATTTAAAATGAAACATTTTTATTTAAAAAAGCAAATAAATTCTATATACATTTTACACATTTATATGTATTAAATTTCGTATTCGTAATCTTAAGCGAGTAATTAAATTCAGAAATTTAATTAAGTGAACTAAGTAGGTACTCGTTTTTTCTTTATCACACTAATACCGCTATTTGAATATTAATAAAATAAAGAACCCAACTACATTGTCATAATCGCCATATTCATATTTCGTAATAATTTAATAGCACATCTACAGTGACTCGCCCGCACATGTCCCACGTTATTATCACACGGAATAATAAATAAAGTTCAAACAAGCTCGCGTTAATATTAAAAGTCAGACCGCGACTAGCATCCCGCCATGGGAATAAGCCGAAAATCATGTACATAAACGATGTAAGTAGATTCATATAAAAGTAACTATTTTCTTATTTCATCTAGTATATATATCTTTATCTTCATCTAGTATATAAACGTAAATTAAGGTATTGTTTAAAAACTATGAAAAATAATTATTTTTATTAACAAATGTATATCAAATATTATTTGACTACCTATTACACGTTGGTTTTCGTGTGATTGTGATATTTAAAATTTCGTCAAATCTGTTTTAGCGCCTGTAGTTTTGTATAAAATAACTTCGTGCATATTAAATTATACTTTAATAGGTACGAAGCCATTTTATATAAAACTACTGTACTACTGCAATATTATACAAACTACCGTACTGCAAGTGTATACAAACAGCATCTACTTACCTTTATTTGAAAAAGTCAGGGAGAAAAATGGGTACGCTATAAACGGAGTCACTGCATAAGTGAATCCATATGTTTTCCTTATTTCACAGTCAAAAAGACCTTTTTTTTGTTATGTTTTGATATGTAACATATGCTTAAATTTACGTTCAATAAATCAAGTTCGCTAATTTTAAAGACGACCTCAGTTTTTTGTCACCCGCTCGAGAACTTGAAATATTCACTCAGTAGTCTCATTTGCAATGAACTGTCCTGTAGATTTTTGTCAATTACGTTGCTAATTAGTAAATTTATGTTTATTTATCCAAAATACATCACCGCAATGAGAATTCGTAAGTAACCCGTAATATTTTTTTCCATTCGTGATGAATTATAACATAATGGGATAACAATATAAGTTTTGATATAGGTAAATAATACTTAATTTAGGCCTAAAGTATATTTAGTAACTAAAGAAAGTAGTAATATTTCTTAATAAGAAGTTTCATATTTTTTTACGTTTCTACTAGAATAAAAGTAGAGAAGACATTTATTTCGTGGATTTTTGCGTAAATTGGAAGTCTCGGACAGCAGACTTAATTTTACCCCCTCGTCGGATATTTGTAAGCGAGAATGCTGTCTATACTCTCCTAGCCGGCTCGTTTCGAGAAAAATATTTACACATAAATGTAGTGTGTCAGGTAACCACACACCGGTAGAAATTTTGCACAGTGCCTTAAATTTTTCTTCCTCTAAACAATACGAACGTTGTATTTTTTGTAAATTAGAATGATGGGTTTCTTCGTTTCTTTTCCACTTATTTATATTTTACCTTCAATTCGTTATCTTGATAAGATTTTTGGTATTCTTTGGCTACGACTTGATATTTCTTAAAACTAATGAAACATAAAAGAAACCTACTCTCAGAAGATGTTATTACTTGTATTTTGTTTTTTAAGAAACCTTAAATATACAGATGGAACGATATTCCTCCGCACATTCAACATTATTTAAAAATGGACTCTCAATTATCATTTAAGAAAATACAGGGATATAAGTAAGATTTCTCTTAATTAAATTGAAATATTTTCAGGATAAACATTGATAAAAATTGTACTTATGACAATTTCTGAAGAACTGAAAAAAATTTTGATATGAGGAACGGTGAAAAATTCAGTTGCTGCGCATATTTGTTTAGTCGTGCAAAGCGTTGTCGTCAGTTATGGATATTTTTTGGTAAGTTAAACAGGATGTAAACTTCGTAGCCAAGGAAAATATGGAAAATTATGGTATTATATATGGTAATTTATATAAAAAATTAACTATAACAAGAGTCCAATGCCCAGATGTGTTAGTAAACATATCAACGAAAGAGTATTCTAGCTAATGCAAAATACAAATATTTTCGCTTTAAGTTTCGCTTTATCAATATTATTTTTATACGTGTAACGGTGTTGAATTTGATTCTATTTTGCAACTGGATTCTTAAATTGTTAAAGAGTAGTTTTGCACAGAACGAAACCTGTTTGCATTTTACCGTTCACATAAAATCAGCTTGTGTTGTCGTAATTATGTTTCCATTTTTGCATATTTAATATTTTTTTTAATACATAACCCATCAACTTTATTACGTTACTTTTTGAATTTATCGAACGGAAGATACCCCAAACAGAAAGTGGAGAAAACTTGATTAAATTATTTAGAAGAGTATATAATTTGCATCTTATGCGTATTTATTAATTTAGCGTCTATTATGATTATTTTGCGGGTATTGGAATCTTAATTTATAAATATTGTCAAAAGTTCATTCTAGAATATTTTGGGTTGTAAGCTATTAACTTTATATTTTATATCGTAGTTGTATTATAGCATTATTTTTTATGCCATAAAGATATATGTAGTAAAAAGGTAATAAAAGCCAATCCAGAACATGCAGAATCGGCTGGCTATCAATTATGAATTTGGAATCCAATATTGGACCTCGATCGGAAATTCTGGGATCCGTTCTGTTTATATAGTTTTTTTTCATAACAGATAAATTTTACATTATTTTTTTTCTTATTGTTCCGTAACTATGCTACAAACAATAGAAAAAATTATATAATTTAATCGGTAGCTCTAATACCTTTTTAAGAATTTGGTCAATGTTACACCTAAAACTATCTCCAAAGTGAGGGATGAATTATAAGTAAATATAATATGACTTACAACCTACGTTTTTGACAATATTTTAATCACCTTGGTAACAATCACTTAACATAAGCATAAAAAGTCTCACAAAAATTGTATCTTTCAACCTATAATTATCAATGTATAAAAATAAGTAAACAATCAATGAATATCTAGTTCTCAGAAAGAAAATGTTTATTCTGGAAATAAATTCTTAAAAATAATAGCAAATCTATCATGCTCAAATAAGATATTATAGCCAAAAAGTGCATATTTCTTTCATTAAAATATTTCTTTTTTAAACGAAACAACTTTTAATCTGATTCTGGAGTTACGAATTTGATTCGTCTATTCCGGAATTGTAATATGGAAAAAATAATATCGTAACTTTGAAATTCCACAATTCATGCGATAATGCTTAATTTGCTCTTCTCGTATTTAATTATGTGTCTTTTAAATTGTTACCATTCTTTATAAAAGTTATTGCAAAATTTATGTTTGAAAAAAGTGCTGAAAAGCTGTAACTTTACAGCTTTATCTAAAACCAAATTTGGTTTTATTTTAAACATTATTTTTGAAAATTTATTTTTAATTTTTAGTTTTGAAATTGTTGGAAAAAAGTATAAATATTAGACTATCCATTTTAATTATACTAACATAATAAGGAAGTAATATTTATGAGTTTGTCAGTCCGAGATAATTTCAAAAACTGTCCAATTTTAACATTTATTTAACTTGTATATGATGTATTGCGTTCTAACCTAAGATACAGATATGTTATATTATTGAACTAAATTTCACAGAGTAATTTTCAGGAGAACTTTAATGGAAATATAAAACTTGAAATCATTATTCTAAATCTGTCACAAGTGTCGCAAAAAATAGTTTTCTTTCATATAAATTTATGTTTAATGTGTTATGTTTAGTGTTCAGAAACAGATTTTTGCGATGTAGGCTGTTGCAATTCGTATGTAAGATCATCCGAAAATTAACCCCAAAATCAAAGATGACATTACCAGATTAGCACGCGTTATCGAAACACATTTTTTGCATATTTCAGTATGTACACCTAATTTATCAGTCGCTTTTAGACGGTTGCATTTTCCGGTGAAAGTATTGTTTGCGTTAAAAATAAATAAGTCTAAGTCATCAACGTTTAGAATATTTTGAATCGTTTTGAGGAGTGTTTTTCTATGTGTCTGGTTGTCCAGATTAGAATTCTAGAAAATCCGTATATTTTCTCTCATAAATAATATTGCCATAAATATAATATATAAAGAGATTTCTATCAGCTAAAATGCGCATTCTAAAAGTACATCAAATATTGGGAATATTAACTTCATGTTCATTAAGTTATATTTGTAAAGATTTTCTACATGCTTACGAAGTTTTCTATATAGAATCTCGAATTGGTTTTCATTGTATCTATGATGCATTCACATCGTACAAAAAATAAATGATTTCAAATGTACTTTTGCGTTGTTTAAAAAATACTCAGCGCAATTTTGTTCAAAATCTTTTCACGTTTTTCTGTTGTTTCGGATAGAAAATATGATACTTGTTTCCTGGCGTGATTGCACAACTTTTAACTGCCCAAGTTTCTTTGAATATGTATCTTATCAAAATGTATAAAGAATCATATTTTATATTAACTTTCATGTTTTTTTGTGATTTTTCATTTTGATATTTTTTTATTTTTTGGAAAAAATTGCGGTTGCTCAGATATCAACCGAAAACAGTGGAGACAGCTAAGAGGATAAACAGTTGAGTAAACCAACTCTTAAATTTCCCATAAATGCAAAATTTACCTTGAATAACTTTTAAAGGCACGGATTTATTATAAACTTATAAGTGACCTTTTTTGTCGAACATTCAGACAATAATAAGACAATCCGGCAGTAGTGAAAAATATAGGCAACCTAACTTTTGCATATTCTATATAATTTTTACTTTCAATTGGTAATCAATTCATTTGACTTAAATATACAAAAAAACAATTAATACAAAGAAAAATTAATTTCAGTATTTTTATTAAGGGTAGTCTTGAATATATTTCTGTAGGTAACCCACTCACGATATATTTGTTTAATTACTATGTTTCATAAAAAATATCTTTCATTCGGTAAGCAGATGGTTAAAGGACAATTCTAATTGGGATCTTAGGCTATTTACTTTTATAGATAGATATATAGAATAATAAAATCAACAGTCGAATTAAGAAACTCTATGAACTATTCAAATATTTTTCTATTAAGTAGATATCCTTTCTTACATTAACAATGGCGTAACACATGTTATTATCGTAAGAAAAAAATTGTCGCCAGTAAATTCATTCGTTTACCTGAATAATTATTTCGATAAAAATTTGCGATTCTAGTAATGTTTGATTGCTTTTCAATCATATATCATGCTTGCATATTAAATATTAAGCAGAGATTAGTATTGAACAAAAATATTTGCATCGAACGCCATGTAAATTTGTTTGTATACAAAGTACGTATTTGGTTAGAATTAATTAGTTACGGCAGATAAATTGATATAGTACGGCAGATAAATTGAAGTAGTACATTCAAGCAACTAACAATTTTTTTAATCACTTTTTAGGTATAGTTATTCATATTTATAATGTTTCATGAATAATATTTAGTATTTTCAAACCAATGTTGTGGCAGTCCGACCTTACTGAGCGAATGAAAAGGAAAAAACTGTCAAAAATAATGGAAAATCTTATGAGAAAAAAATGTAGACGACTTGTAAAGATATCTCTAAATCCTTTTTGGGAATATTTATGTAAAGATTTACACAAATTAAAGGAATGCGTATGGAAAGGTATATCAGTATACCAAATTTGTGAACTGAGTGGAGGAAAATAAAAAAGGGAATTTCATAATCACAACTTTCCCCATTCAGATAAAAGATGACAGAGAGTTATAGAAAAGAAATAGAAAACATTAATCCCGAAAAAAAAAACAAGTTAGTGTCTACAGCTTTTTTTGTCATAAATTCCTTATTGGAATAATAACAACTAGCCTGAGTTGAAGTTTTCTAAACTATTTTTCTCTCTGATTATTTAAATCATGGCTCAGAGCCAAATAACTCACGAGATTCATTTTATTGTCAAACAAAAACAAGTTAAAAAAAAATATGTTTGACCTTAGAACTCTTTAATATTTTTTTGTTAGCTTAGATTAAATAGGCTAGGGAGAAAATATATTTCGATGATCAATCCTGTTAGTTTTGTCTTCACGATGAACGTGTCAGTACTTTAGCCATGGTAGAGCATATTTAAGGAGATTATAGTTTCCTAAACTCAAAGTATTACTCAGTTTTAATTTAAGTATTACACATATCCATTATAAATCCTACCCTGTCATCTCTTCGCTAATGTGAGAGTCCTACATGTGACTTCAATACCTCTTCTTCACGTAGACCGCGAGCTCCAGCTCAGTGACATGTGATAATAGTCCGTAAATTATCCACTTCGCTCCCCATTACCTCCGTTGTATTAACAAAGTTACAAAATAACTTTACACTTCACATTTGGATACAACACATCACTCTACAGAATGCGCCCTTCGCAAAAATAGTTATAGAAACATTAAGTAAAATTTAAAAATCGAATTCTATTACACTATATCCAGTTTGTCATTTGCCTTAAAAACTTTTTGTTAAGTTGAATTTGAAATGAGAAAATTTTCGTTCGATAATTTGTATAATGCCTCCAATCAACAAGAAACTTTTAGTCAACATTAATTATCACATAATAATAAAGTCCTTTTCTGTGTTAATTCTCACGACTAACTTAAGATGTTTAGGCGTGATTATACCAATATCAGTGAGGATCTATTTGAGTTCCTCGGATAATTGCAAACAAACGACAAACACAGTCAAAAAAAAAGAGAATAAATCAAGTACTGGAAATTTTACATTAATATTTATGCGTCAGAAAACTTTTGCTAAAAGGATACCCTATGATCTGATCGATACTAAAAAACACCGCCGCGTTAAGTGTTGTGTTAGAAACATTCGACAAAGATCATCTAAATTCTGAATTCGACATCATTACAAGCGGTATGTACTGTTACGAAAGATATTATTTTCCCTTTCTCTATTATTCTGAATATTGAGCTAAATCATCCTTTAAAAATATATCGTGAGTTATAATATACATTGTATAATATTAGTATAATATAAGTCTTGAAACTAAACGGAATATTCTTGTCATTTACATTTTGAAGACTTACGTTCATAAACTTTGTTTATATAACCATGCACAATGTTTTTATAAACTAGAGACTCATAGTATTATTTACATATTTACCTATTTTTAAAATTACCATCATGTTAGCTAGATATTCTAATTCATCTTCTGCTTATAAAAGAGGAGATATTTAGGATACAATCAAAAGCAATGTGTATTTAAGAAGGTTCTTAATCGTATAGAAAAAAACTATATAAACATGAAAATTGATTATTTCTGTCCCAAGCAAGATGATCATATTTTCTGCGGTCAGAAATATATTAAATAAAAATTCATACCTTATACAAACATTAATAAAGTTAATCTTATTAGCCACGAAAACTTAATTTTGTCAACAAATAATTAGACAGTTAATAAAATATAAAAATTTTATAAAACTTATCTACCAACATTCTCATAGTTAACTCTTTTAAATAGAAATTGTGTATATATATCTATATATATATATATATATATATATATATATATATATATATATATATATGTATATATAAATATATATATACATATATATATATATATATATATATATATATATATATATACCAAACTAGGAAAACCCATTTAATTTACTAATATACCAATAACCTCAACTCAAAATTAATACATTTTAAAGGATTCCTTTACAGGCTGACAACGTACCCTTACAAGACGGGCTTGAGCATAAAGACGACCGATAAGGAAACATATGGCGGTTGTCGGACTTCCGCCAAGCAGAAAGTCCACCTTAATATTTAATGAAATGACCTTATTTATTTAGTGTGTAAAGTACTAGTCATAATATATCTTCTAAACCTTTTCAGAAAGTTGTAGTGTAAACACCTGCCTACAAATCGAGTATACCTACAATTAAGACATTTAATTCTTAATATGTTAAAGGTATGATTATGTAATTTATAAATGCATACATATAGAAATAATTATACGTAAAATTATATTCCATACATACATATAGTAAAGGCTGAAAAACAAATTTTACATTGTCATTTAAAATCAGCGTGCTACATGGTTTATGCCCCATGAGTATCCAATAAAAATTGTTTATTTTTTTTGTCAACATTTATTAATGAAACGAAAAAATGCATTCTTCAATTTAAGCAAATATATGTTAAAAAATATGAAACTCTCAAATAAGATTAAAATCGATGGAACTCTAAATACAAAATTATAATATTTATTGAACAAATTATAATATTTTTCATATAAAAGTTTTACTATATTGCAGATAGTACTGAAAGATAGCGCGGGTCAAAGGAGAGGTGAGGTAGCAATCTAATACCTATGGTACCTCCCAGTTTAGAAGTTATTATCCTTTCCATATACAATTAATTTTGGCACGTTGAAGGAAGATGAAAACAAATTAATAAAAATTACAAGCTAGAGCATTTTCATTTTGTCAAACATAAAAATTCTATAATAATATGCAATTGAATTTCTGTTATTTATGTTATTTCCTATAGAAATAATTTTTTTATTGTTTTGCAGGCGGTATTTATTAAACATTTTAAACTTCAAATCAATGGTTTTGTATACTTTGTTTTGAATGTATTTATATTGAATTTATTATATTTTATTTAATTCCAGCCGTGCCCACGAAGTTGTATGCGTGTTATTCGGAATGATATTTTTTTTGTCTTTTTTATCTCTTATATGTTGATTCTGAGTAAGAACCATTGCCATAACAAATTTTATTATCATCCGTCCAATAAATTTTAAGTGACATACGTACGAAATGTATTGTTTTGTAATTTTCATTAAATTAACGTACCATATTTTGCGAAATATGCATCTCATATGTCGTTGAGTTAGAGATGTCGGTACCATTTTAAATATAAAAAATGACCATGCGATTTTAACAAAAAATCGAAAGCCGATGTTAGATATACGTAAAACCTGATATGTTTTTTAAACTAAGATTTAAGAGACAAAGTGCAAATTGACACGCGACTGAAATAAAACTTCAAGTTCACAAAATATGAACTTTAAATGAATTACAATTTTATTGACTTGAAACGTAGAATATTTCAACTTTCAAATCAATGTGTAGATAATAGGTCAGAAGAAAGACAGAGTTTAGTATCGAAAAGTCAACTAGATCACAAAGATTTTAAGCAGACACTAAAAATATACATTATTTTTATAACCATTATTCAAGTCGGAAAATATCAACTAGATAACCGTTATTTCAATTATTCAATAAATAATAACTACGTCTCAACACTATATTAGTCAGGTATAGAATAGCTTAGCAAGGTTTAATTACATAGAAACTTGGTAAAACTAAGCAAAAAAATAGGAAATAAAAAGAAAAAAAGAACAATATTTGAGCTAAGTAATTAAACAAAAAACTTGTTCTCTCATATAGTGCAAGTGCGTGTATCGTAGTGAGCGATTGATTTAATTTGAAAACAAACCTACGGATTATACTCAGAGAAGAAAGAAATGTTTTCTTAACTATAAATCTAGAACATAATGCGTGAACCGGAAGTAATTTATTTACATAGCTTGTCGGTAATAAACAAATGTAGTCCAGCTACAACATATCATTAAAAATAATAAAGTATTATACTAGATTATTAACACTGGCCAAGATTAACGTCAGATTTATACATAAATATAATCACTGATATAAAGAGTGATAATAAAAGAAACTTTTTTTTGACTTTTACATACCATCGATATAAGGAACATCTTTTGTCGATGGTGCCTAAAAGTATTTTTTTTTGTGTTCTTTATACCAAAGATTATGTAGCTATGTTAATTATGTAATTGAATACCCATATTTATACCCACTTTATTTATTGCAAGTATAATCCTTTTAATATTTTATTATAAGATATGAAAATTTCATTAAACGAAATAAGTCTTAAAAGTATATCAAAAGTAAGTTATTAGTACATCACAATCGATTTTTTCACTATATAAATTTTTTATAATTAATGTATTATTAATTATACCGCGTATTCAAATCCAATGCTTCAAGTCCTCGTTCAGTCAATCCTCGATGAAAGATAAAAATACTTACAATTTACCTTGTCACATTCTTCTCACGTCCGTCTAGTGAACGCTTACACGTGTTATCCTCACCAAAAAACATGTCACGTAAAAACTATTTACTAGCTGATGAGCATAATTTGAATTGGGTTTATTCTAGACAAAATCCGTAACTACGCGAATTCTAGATGGAATTTTTAACAGCTTAAAAAATTTACTAGCAAACAAAAGTACTTCGCAACACTGGTGGTTTAGTTTCGGATCTAATTTTTTTCATCTCCTAGCAAAATTATTTGGATAAATGAAGAATTCAAGAACCATAAAAAAGTAACAGCAAGATTAGCTGATGAGTAAATTTTCTTCACATTTTGTATTGGTGGTGAAATAAATGTGGGCCACTTATGACGGGATTCATTCATGCCCTCTTAGTTATTTGCTTAGATGATTACATTTTCAAACTTATCATTTGTTTGCTTTTACTGATGATAAAAAAGTGTATGTAATTATTTCGCGTAATAAACTTTACATGAGAAAAGGAAATATTTCAATGTAAGGAAGTAAAAAGGATTGGACAATTTTGAAGATAAAAATGTTGTTTCTGCTGGAACATATTACTTTATAAAACTACTATTCCTGTACCAAAACGAGACCCAACAAGGGAGAGGATTCAAGAGAAAACCTCTATTTACGTCTGGCGTCTGTTTCGTGGAGATATGTGGATGTAGCACAGCACTTTTTACAACATATTTCATTCAGAATTAGTTATAAATGTCCCACTATCTGTGCAACATTAATACCTTATTCTGAATGTAATATGTTGCAATATGTTGTTGAAATATGGTGTTTATTAAAACTTCGTTTTGTTAAAGCGCCAGGGGTGGCATAAACTTATGTTCGACAGGAGTCTAATATTGATCACGATCTATTGTGATGTTGGTTTGGATTCTTTCGGGGGTCGGGTAGTTGGGGTTTTTGATGGAAAGGTGCTTTGCGTTATTGAATGGTGCATAAAATATTAGTCTTATATTAGAATTTATTCAAGTGCCTGTCCTGTGTAAGTTTAGAATCAAATACGTAGGGGTTTTCGAAGTAAAACTTCTTTATGCACGCTTGGCTTGGGGAGTAAGCTGGTGAATGCGTGACGAGAGCGTTACGAAAATCGGGCGAGGCGAATGGAAGTTGAGAGGGAGATATAAGTTAGCGAAGACAGAAAGAGAGAGAGTTACCTTTCGTATGTTACTGTAGGGACAAGAGAGAGAGGTGCGAGCACACAGTTTCTTTCCCTCTTTCTCTCATAGCCAATTATGTTTCGTATATCTAAAACACAGTGCAAGCCTATAGTCTGTATCACACTGTACACTCGTTTTGTTACAGGAATAGTAGTTTTATAAAGGAATATGTTCCAGCAAAAACAACGTTTTTATCTTCATAATTAATTGTCCAATCCTTTTTACTTCCTTACATTGAAATATATCCTTTTCTCATATAAAGTTTATTACGCGAAATAATTACATACACTATTTTATCATCAGTAAAAGCAAACAAATGATAAGTTTGAAAATGTAATCATCTAAGCAAATAACTAAGAGGGCATGAATGAATCCCGTCACAAGTGGCCCACATTTATTTCACCACCAATACAAAATGTGAAGAAAATTTGCTCATCAGCTAATCTTGCTGTTACTTTTTTATAGTTCTTGAATTCTTCATTTATCCAATTAATTTTGCTAGGAGATGAAAAAAATGAGATTCGAAACTAAACCACCAGTGTTGCGAAGTACTTTTGTTTGCTAGTAAATTTTTTAAGCTGTTAAAAATTCCATCTAGAATTCGCGTAGTTACGGATTTTGTCTAGAATAAACCCAATTCAAATGATACTCATCAGCTAGTAAATAGTCTATACGTGATATTTTTTTTGGTGAGGATAACACGTGTAAGCGTTCACTAGACGGACGTGAGAAGAATGTGACACGGTAAATTGTAAGTATTTTTATCTTTCATCGAGGATTGACTGAACGAGGACTTGAAGCATTGGATTTGAATACGCGGTATAATTAATAATACATTAATTATAAAAAAAATTATATAGTGAAAAAGTCGATTATCACGTATTAATAACTTACTTTTGATATACTTTTAAGACTTATTTCGTTTAATGAAATTTTCATATCTTATAATAAAATATTAAAAGGATTATACTTGCAATTCTTAAAGTGGGTATAAATATGGAAATTCAATTACATAATTAACATAGCTACATAATCTTTGGTATAAAGAACAAAAAAAAATACTTCTAGGCACCATTGACAAAAGATGTTCCTTAGGTCGATGGTATGTAGAAGTTAAAAAAAAGTTTCTTTTATTATCACTCTTTATATCAGTGATTATATTTATGTATAAATCTGACGTTAATCTTGGCCAGTGTTAACAATCTAGTATAATACTTTATTATTTTTAATGATATGTTGTAGCTGGACTATATTTATTTATTACCGACAAGCTATGTAAAACAATTACTTTCGGTTCACGCATTATGTTCTAGATTTATAGTTAGGAAAACATTTCTTTCTTCTTTATGTGGAATCCGTAGGTTTGTTTTCAAATTAAATCAATCGCTCACTACGATACACGCACTTGCACTATATGAGAGAACAAGTTTTTTGTTTAGTTACTTAGCTCAAATATTGTTCTTTTTTTTCTTTTTAATTCCAATTTTTTACTTAGTTTTACCAAGTTTCTGTATAATTAAATCTTGCTAAGCATATAGAAGGTATAGAATACTATACTTGATTAATATAGTGTTGAGACTTAGTTATTATTTATTGAATATTTGAAATAACGGTTATCTAGTTGATATTGTCCGACTTGAATAATTTTTATAAAAATAATATATATTTTTAGTGTCTGCTAAAATATTTGTGATCTAGTTGACTTTTTGATACTAAACTCTGTCTTTCTTAGCCATTAAACCTATTTTCTACACATTGATTTGAAAGGATTTGTTGCGGAGAAACTCGGTTTTAGTACAAAATGTTTTATTTTCATAATGTAATACTTTTATGAAATTATGCTCATAAGTAAATTACATTTTGTGTTTTCTAAAAAACTATAAAAAAGTAGTTTTTTATATCTTATAAATCGTTTGTTTACCTTATACTTCACACTTGTGTCCAATCGGTTCAAAGAGAATAAATCAATATTAAAATTCTGACTTCAAAAATGTGCACCAATTAATTTATTTCTGTAAAATATGTCCACTATTTTTATGTCCACTATTTTTATAATAAGGAGATAAATACTCTCTGGGTCTTCTTAAATATCACATAAATAAATTACACCACTCCACAAATTTGTATTTCTGCTATGCCTACTAGCTTAGAGGCTTTGATCACCCTTCTTAAGTCGGGGATTAACCGGATGGAGACAAGAAACCGGCGTAATCTACATGTTCTCGGATTTCCCCGCATTATGTTAACTATTAATTATAATCCTTTAATACAAAGCACCACATTAAAAAGTGATCATGGGTCATTCTATACACTCATGGGATTACATTGCGTTCTGAAAGCCCCCAGGTAGGTATCTTATTCCCAAACGGTATATCATTTTACCAACGCTCAGCTACAGTGTATAACACTAAATTGGACTAAAATATATTCTATCGAAAAAAAATTATATCATAAACATTTCTACTCTACATATTTCCACACTAATTTTTCTTTCTTTTTACCAATCTCAGGTGCTATCTTTCTTCTCTCTTTTTTTCAATATATTAGTATGTACGTACATATGTAAAAAGTGCCTGCTTGCGTGCGTGCGTGAGTGCGTGCGTGCGTGCGTACGTACGTGCTTGCGTGCGTCCATGTGTATGTGTGTGTGCGCGCGTACACTTAGGTACCCCCTTTGCAGTTACAGGACACGTATTATGTAATATCAAAATTTTATTTAACTTCTACCTTATTGTTGAGATATTTTAATCCTAAAATAAAACCAAATTATTATATCAGAAGGAGATAGCTTCTTTCTCACAAATATCAATGATTCTTCAAAACACACCCCACGTTCAGTTAGAAATATACAGATTTAAAATATTCCTAATTTAACAAATAACATACATATATATATATATATATATATATATATATATATATATATATATATATATATATATATATACGTATATGTATATATATATATATATATATATATATATATATATATATGTGTGCGTGTAGAAGAATAAATATTGACTCATTGAGAATTATTAGATGACGAAATAAACAGGGACAACATTTTCATATTTTTATCATAAATTAATTGCATTTTTTTCATGACATTACGTAACATAAATATTGTTTTTTACTAATTAAAATTAATATAGTAAAAGTTTATATAAAATATGGGGTGGAGGTATCTAGTTACTGTTACAAGTAATTCAAAATATATTACTATTTTAGGTTAAGTTATTGTTTTATACCGTTCTGATATAGACTACTTTAATCAAACCTTCTTCTACGTAAATTAAAATTAATTGACTAAAATTTAATGACTTGTGAGCCACTTTTACTTTATAAATCGTTATACGACATCATTATTCTAATTACATTGTAGTTCGTTTCATATAAAAAAAACCGTGAATCATAAGAACGAATTGCTTTTTTTGATATAATCTCCTAATTTAGACGTAAAATACGAAATGTGAAATTATCGAATGAAAATAGATAAAATAATATTTTATTGAAATCTAGGACACCACTATTAGCTTATTCGAAGTATAAAGTATAACACTTTTTAAACAACGGAGGATACATTTGTAATATTTTAATAAATTTACTGTCTGGGACTACACGTGTACATGAATTAAATGAAACCTCACTATTTTAATAGGAACTTTTCAAAAGTAGTTAAATACTACTTTATCCGCACCAGTGGTCGTATAGTGGTTAAAATTCAACCGTAATATACTTACTTGTTCACTTGGTTGGAAATACTAACAGGTAGGCGAGAGTAAATCAATTCAAATTTCTGCGCAAAATTTTCTTTCTGCAACAGATGTATATTAAGCAAGACGTATTTCACAAAAACAAAATAAACGTTTCTTTGCCTTGACAAAAAAGGAACATTTGAAATCACATGAAATTCACAGCATTCAAAAAAAGTACAAAGTTTTCTCTTTAGGTATTAGTATGTAGATGACAGACGATATTTTACTTCTACGTATCATTTGTATTGTTGAATAGAACGTAATGTTAAGTGTTACGCATAAATAAACAAAATAACAAGATAAACTAAATTAAAGAAAGCTGGTATAAAATAAAATTATAAGATAAAAATAAGAAAAAGACACTAGTAAACAAATATCCGTCTAATTATTACCACACCTTAATTATAAAAAATTATGAAAGCATGGAAAGTAAACATTTTCAGACATAGGCTTTCAGACGAAAACTTGCTATAGTATTTTATGGTGGTTAAAATACTTATGTCTTTCTATAAGTAATATGTATTTTTAAAATTCGACTCAGTTATTACTTCCGTTTAGCAATTTGATTCAGTTTCTTAGTTATTGCTTATTTTGCAAAGCTGAGATAAATGTACATTTTTGTAATTAACGTTTCAAATATTATATAGTGAAACTTAGTACGACAAATTAGGAACAGGTCTAACCATTTTTTATATCGAACTTCATGAAAATTCGGCTATTGGTAAAATTAATGCGTTCATTTAAGACATTTTATTTTCTATAACCGTCATATAAACTTTGTGAATATTATCACAAATATGTCAATAACATTGAAACTAAAGTGAAATGAAAAAAACAATAAATACCTTTATTCAATATTTATTACCCGAAAGACTTTCTGTTATATTTGGAAAATTGGCGAGAGAAAATGTTTTATACATGGCCAAAATTACCAAAAAAGATAGAGGCCATCCTTTTAAATCAATCAACGTCAGGTCTCGGTCAGGTTCTCGAGAGTGAGTAGTATCATGTATCTTTGCTTCGTAAGGCCAGAATAAATCTTTTTATGCTCCGCAATCTTAATAGCTCACTGGGAACTGGCAATTTACTGAAAGATTAATTTAAAAATATATTTAGTGCCATGTAATAAAAAGGAAAGAAAATAATTTCTAAATTTGTGCTAAACTATAGAAATACTAAGGAAAGTATAATTTTAAATAGTTTCAAAAGCTATTACAAACTACCTCTATTTATTCGTTTACATATTATAATCAATATGGTTTAACATGTTTTACGTCAATTGGATAAGCCGTTTTTGTACCATGGTGAAGAACACACTAAACATTTCACTTTATAAAATTTGTTTATTTTCATTCCCATCTACTGTATGTAAATTAGTACACTCATTAAATATCCGTATTTTTTTATATTTCAGCGTGTTTTGTATTGCTTGAATTTAGTGATACCTTCAGGTATATGTTAAATATAAGTACCTATGAAACTTCCTTTCTCTTTATTGCAAGTTTAAATAAAACCAGTTTTAATAAACTTAATTATTACCTAAATACGTCGTTTGAATCAATGAAAAAATAATTCTTATATTAACGGAAGGTTTTCACGCCGACCAGAATAACACTTTCCCTTTCTTTTAGTTCGGGAAAAAATAACTAATTTCCGGCTTTACCGCATTGCAATAATACTCATTTACTTGTAATTATATCAGTTTATCCAGTTACTAATAGTCACTACTCTACTATCACTCAGACTACGGCACATCGACGTAACTGTTTACCATCGAGAACGTCAACTTTTACGATGACAATACTCTACTAATACTCTATAAATTATAATAATTAGAATTAAAAGTATTGTCAGTTTTTTTAATAGTGTAACAGATCCTTTACTCGTTACTTTATAGTATTTTATAAAAGCAAATATACTTATATACTAACTACTTACAAACAATATATTTCAATTAATTTTTAGTGGTTTTTATTTTACTGTTCCCATTAATTTTACTTAATTTCAATGGTAGAATATGTTTGTTGCTCAGATCGTTATCCAATAAAATTTGCCAAGATGTATCTGAAACAATTAAAGAAAATTTGGAAAAGAAACATAATTTTTATTTGTTAAAATATGAACATTTAAAATCTGTATGTTTCTAAATGAAAGTGGGAAGAATATTGAAGAAAAAGTGGAATGGGAAAGAAGAAGATCATTCATATTTATAGCCAAAGAGCTACCTCACTCTGACATAATATTACATAATAAATGTCCTACAGTAATTGCGATGGAGGTACCTAAATGTACGCAGAAACACACACACGCACAACACACACAAACACACACACATATATATATATATATATATATATATATATATATATATATATATATATACACACACTGTTTATTGATGTAATTTCGCTCGCAAAGAATACTATAAAACGAAAAGTGTGTGGATGTGTGTTACTCATGATGGTTGAAAAGTTACATAAAACTTCATAAAAGTTGTTAATAATATAGGACATGGTTTAAGGTAATATGAATTACTTTCTGTCCAGTGTTACGGAAAACGTCATTTCCAATTGTTGTTTTGTCATATTTATATTAATGATTATATTTATAAGAATGATAGTCATTAAATTCCACATCGTTTAAACAAAAAAAAATGTAAATAGTTGGCTTTGGACTAACCTAAATCATGGAGTCATATAAAGGTAATATTATAATAGTAAAGTAAATAAAATTGTACAAATCTTTGTCATGTCAATGACAAAATTATTTTTATGAATGTACTTGAGTCTCCGGACAAAATTATTGAAACATTATTCCGAACAACATGCATTTTCCTAAATTCGACATTTCTGTTAAACAAAGCCTTCGAGGCGTAGATAATCCGAATAAAGCCTATTCCAATCATAAGTAAGAGTTTTTAGTATAGCGCAAGAAAACGACCGGAAGCTTTCGGCTGACCGAAGCCCGATGGCAGCGATTTGTTTCCTTATCGGGAGCCGTTACGCGCCCAATCTCTATTATTTTATGGGAATGGTACCGACCGCGTAATTAATTTCAGCGAAGGTATTGATCTCAGATTTATATTAATAGCAATGACATATTTGCGAATAGTTCTTTCATCCAGAAGAAGTCATAGATAGTACAATATTGAACTTATGGTATAATAAAAAATAATTTAGAAAATGAGAGATCGCAGTAATTTATGTAACCTACGCTAAATATGTAAAAAAAATGCTAAATATGCTAAATATGCTAAAATTTTAAACTAAAATAGGAATTATATGTTTAGTTAAAATTATTTTTAATAAAGTATAGTTAAATAAAAAAAGCAAATTTTAAATATTTCACCAGATGAAGATTTGAACGTGGAAATAAATGGTTCATTTGTAATTTTCTTATGTGGTTATCAAAATATTTAAAATCTGCGAGAAATGACGTTTGGAGCAGCTTATTAAAACTAGTATTAATTTTTTCCCTGGATACCGTCTATTATAGGTATTTTCACACCAACGACGCAAAATAATTCACAAATAACAATTTATATCCGACACGAGGAGACAAACGGGGTAAAAAAAATATTTGAAATTAAACATTTTTCGTTTTGAATATTTGAGACAATTTTTAACCTTTTTGGGGTAGAGAAGTAATTTTCGTTAAAAATATAGGCGTATTTTTATTTTGTGTAATATAAGTTATAAATTAAAATTAATTGAAAATTAAAAAAAATATATTGACATAAAAAGTCAATAAATGTTATTGTTTAAACAAAAATAAAGCGGTTGTGTAGTCCAAAAATATACGTAAAAGTAAAAGTTAAGATATTTTATTTTAATAAAACAACCAATTATTAATAAATTTTGATAAATATTTTTAGAATGTTTTGTTACCACCAAGGTTTTGTTGTAATTTTAAATTATCATTGAAAGTGTATTGTAAAATTTAAATTGAACGAAAACCATAAATTCTCTGATTTATTTTTAAAAAGTTAAAAAGAAAATGTTTTGTGAAGCCGTTGCAAGTTTTATTTCGTAGACAGAGTAATATTATATATATAAATTGAACATATTGGCTGATATTGAACAAAGACAGCAGTGTGGTGAGTAATAATAGTGGAATACAAGGAAGCATAGTCATCTCATCATCAGTCTGAAGACGTTCAATGCTGAACATATGCCTCTTCATATATTTCCATAAAGACCGACCCCGTATCGCTTCCAAGCAAAGTCTTGCCACGATTTTCACACTCGGTCATCTGTCTAACTATCGGCGCCCATCCCACTGCGTCTTCCGGTATGTGGTCGCCATTCAAGAACCTGTCTTTCCCAATAGTCGTCGGTGCTTTGCGCTATATGGTCTAGCTATTGCAATTGCAGCTTGTTAATATTACAAGCAATGCCGATAACTAGGTTCTCCTGCGGATCTCCACGTGGAGTATATTTCGTACTAGGAAGCGTAAATAAAATATACCACACATTTAATTCGTTTTGCCATGCCGAATATTACGTATAAAAATTTCAAATACTTTCTTCCCTATAAATTAATATTTCAATCTAAAAATTACAAAATGAAATTAAAAAACCCATCTGGATAACATTTACTTGGATAGAGAAACAACGGTTTTAAGCTGAAGCCGCGTGAAACGTTCTTGAGTTGTGTAACATAATTTCTCAACTGTTGCCTGGTTTCAGATTTTTCTCTATTTTTATGTTCCAAGCATGAAAATGCTATTTATATTGTAACTTTAGTTAATTAATAAAGTAAGTACCTATCGGAATGTATGTAGTTAGACTTTCAAGTGCTCAAGAAATTCAAGGCTCAAAAAGAGAAGATCCAACGAACAAATATGATAAGAGAACTTTATAGAATTTGGTTAGGTTTTAACATAGTTCGGATAATGGTGTTTCCTTTCTTTATGAAACCAAATACTTAGTCTTAAGGTCACTCAGCTAAAGTTTGTTAATTATAATAAAAGAAAACTAAGCATCAAACTTATTTTAAAGTAAAAATAGAAAGTCTAAAAAAATAATGCCCCAATATTTTATGTATTAAAGGGATATTCTCATATTGATTTGAATATTGAAATAGTTTTTCATACTCTTTTTAGGGCTCCACACCATATAAGTTTACTTAAAAATATGAAAATATATAGACGGAAAGGCCGAAACCCTATAAGCTCACTCACTTGTATGTCTTGCTGTTAGTCGCAGGTGTTTTTTCCAGAAATTGTTTAGCGTAATGATATAAAATTTGGTGTATTAATAAACTACACATGTCTCAAGAGCAAACATTAAAAAATAAAAAATATTGGTTTTTAGAAGACCACGTAGATTTCCAGCAAAAAATTAGTAATGATTCTAGGTGGCATAAATGTTGTAATCAATACCATGCTTTTATATATGTGCGAGTAAAGTAATATATCCAAAAATATATATAAGAGACTAACTATGCAGAGAAAATTCATATTTCGTGTTCTACTTGTCTTTGGTAAGGTTTTGCTTTTTTATACATCCGTTAGCAGATATTGTAGAAATTTAAATTTAAAGAAACTTATTCGCCATTGACAATATATATTTTAATTTGTTTGATGAATGTTTGCCAGACTGATATTTAAATAGTTTCAGCGCGAACACATAGCAAGAATAAAGAGATTTGTGCATTTATGTTGTGTTTATCTAAAATTACCCTCGCTGAACCTGCAACAGTTACTATGAATAATAGTGGATTTTTTGAATCGTATGAGTATGAATTTTAATATACCCTTGTCCTTTCCTTCGTACCAATTTTAAGATTTTTTTTCGACAAAAACACTCAATAATTACCAAAATCCGCTATGGACCATATAAAGTAAAACCAGACACAACAAAAAAATTTACATTCTTTCATTCGTATATAACGTAAAATTTATGATGTGTATAATCGTCCAAATAATCTTGATATCCAACGCGTTAATGCAAAATTTTAGTCGACGGACTCGTACTCGATCAACAAATGCCTTTGTCATTATTTTATCACTAAACAAATTATATCACTGTATGTAATAATGTTCATGATAGTCAAAACTTCTCATATGATATCACTATATGCAATAATGTTCATGATAGTCAAAACTTCTGCGTTTCTAGTCGTGCTCCAGAACTGGACCTTTCGACGACCTTGAATTTGCACACTTCGTGCAAAGACAGGTGTGTGCCAGTATAAAGTCCATTTAATACAAAACCTCAAATGAAATCACCACCATTTACGCCGTGTACTGAGAGTAATTGATTCAAATTTTGATCGACGAGCAAAATATTTCAATTCAGCCAAAATTTTTTTTTCATTTTTGGTTGAACGCTTTCAATAAGGAGCAAAATTGCTTAAAATCAAAATATTGATGATAAGAAATTCCAAAAGATTTAGGGCTTTCATGGCAGCTGGAAAAAAATTATTATGTTCTACAAATTGTGGTTTGGAGGTGTCATCGCGACATGGTATTTTAGAGCCAAAAAATAATTTTAAAGGTCAAGAATTAACCGCTGATAAAAAGAGGTATCAGGTGCTGATAAAGAATTTTCTGCCAATACCCAACGAATAATATGATATAAATAATAATAATAACCCAACGAATTCTAATCTCGTATAAACAATGTAAATTTTTTTATAACACTGCAGTAAGACTGCAGATAATGGATCAGAATTTTTTTTTAATTGAATTAAAAATAATTTGACGTTAACCAAATTGTTTTGAAATCTGTTTTAAATAGATTATTTTACTTTGATTAATAATAATCAGTTCAAATTTGAAAACCGTTTGAATTTGCAAATAATCAACCTTCTAATCAAACTATTTCAATTCTAAGCTTATCGTAGGCACATTGACATGAAGTTAATACAACCTATAAAGTAGGCCGCAATTGAGTAATTCCAAAACGTGACAGCTATTAGTGAACTTTATAAAGTAACGATTACTTTTCTGGGAAATTGAAACAATGTAAAATTTAATTTGATGATATGAGATATATTATTTGATATAGTATAAATGTATTAAAAAAACTTGTTTTGTGATCGCACTGAAATTGTTTCCTTCACATTAAAGTAAATAAGATATCTGAACATTTACCGAAACACATTATTTTTGTTCCACTACTAAAAATATTACTACCATTTTCCACAGTATTTTATACTATGTCTTTTACATGCGTAAAATAAGTAACCTACTTACAAATATATCGCTTTAATTTATTAATTTAAGGTGACGAAATAATTATGCTATGAAGTAATTACTAAACGCCGTAATTCTTACTTCACTCAATGTTTAAACGTTTTCAAGGAATAAACTGATTATTATTTTGAAAATCAGTATCTCAGAAATGACTAACCAAGTTACTGAACTATTCCTAGACCACATAAGATTATTCGTAAACCCTAAAAAAGTTTGCTTTTATGAAAAATGGTAATATTAAAATTAGCTACACTCCATAATTATTTAAAGGTAACTTCTTAAATTAGTTATTACTAAAAAAATACTAATTAGTGGCAGACAAATAAAAATATCTATTCGAAAATAAACAAAACTTCTACATAATCATAATATAAAAAAAGCGCACTTAACTAAAAACAGGAGTAGATCAATTCGACTAAAATTCGGGAATTATGTTAAAACAAATTCTAGGCATACCTAAGAACTTACCCGATAAATTTGCCCCACAGGATAGCCTATTGAGATAAATACCGTTTTGTAGAGATAATAATTAGTAACTGATATATATATATATATATATATATATATATATATATATATGACATATATATATGTATATATATATATATATATACATACATATATATATATATATATATATGTATGCTCACGCCATTTTAAATCTATATATTGACAATTAAGGAGCCTGTGTGATGGCAACTTTCTCCAAACCAAAATAAATCGACAGGAACTAAATTTGATTTTGTTCGACATGTGAAACTTTTATTTTTATGAAATTAAGTAGATTGATAGAAAATGTATAGGCAGATATTCAGATATTCAAAATACCACTTAAGTATGGAAATTCATAATACATTTTCTGTTTGTGTTTTAATATTTTCACTTAAGCTTATCTATTTGAAAAATATATTGAAATCAACTTTAGCTCGTAAGTTTTATTTACGTCAATAGACCGTGGAAAAAGAATGATTTGACTGCTTCTTTCAGCGCTGCCATCGAATGAAACCATGAATAGAGTCCTTTCGGCACCGTTTCGAGAAACCGTAAATAAATGCAAACTTGCTAGTAGGTCTCCACTTTTTGGAAATCTAAAAACGTTTACTTTTAGCTTGCGTAATATCAATAAATAATTTCCCTAAGGGAAATTATCAATATATTTATTTTTCATTAGAAAATAATTTAGATCGTCCTATTTAAGAATTAAACCGTGTTATGGTAGAAAATTAAAACCGTGCTGTAAATTTTCAACATAAACATAATTTAATTATTTTAGAGAGTTGCTCACCAATCATTCACGAACGTAAGCCACTTAAGCTCTTTCATAATTATAATAAATTTTGTCGTAGGTCGTGTATGTTCATGTGTAAGGAAAATTTTCAACGATAAGTGATGATTAAGGCGTTGAAAACAAAATTAAGGAAATAACATGTTATTAACATGAACCTAATATAACATTTATAGTTGCCTACATTTCTAAACTAAAGCTTTGTCCAGGTACTAATTATTCCTTCAAATGAAAAATATTACCCAAAAAAAAGCCTTGGATATATAAAAGATAAAAAAGTCTTGAATACGTTACATTTATTTTCCGCGTCAACATTTTTGACAAAAAAGGGATAAATATTGTTTCGAATTTTCTATCATTTTTTCTGAGATGTAATTGCCCAGAATGAATATTATCAGCGCTATATATAAGTGATGTACATGTATGTAAAATGGTTATAGTACCGGTAACACCCAGCTAGAGTGAAATCGCATGAGGTGAAATCATTAACGCTTTCATTTCCGCTTCAAGTTGAGCGTTTAATGTGAACACGTTAAATGCAAGAGAAATGATGGCACATTGTGTTTTTACGGATATGTAATTAGTTTACCCGGAGGTAAATATTGAAACGATATTAATCAGCGTTCTGCTATTTTAGGCACGCTCCGTTACAAATTAGTAATTGCCTCGTTGGATGTGACTAATTTAACTAATCACGAAAAGTTATGGTTGTGGTAATGGTTTTCTGTACAAATATTTGTAAAATAGTACTGAACACATCCGTCAAATGCGAATTATTATTTCCATAGAATATTGTCTATTTTTATAAATTTACTGTGAGATTTGTAAACAGTTGCTTTTCATTCGATTTTCACTAGTAATAAATGATTTAAAAAAAAATATTCAACTTATTCCTAGTCCTAAGAAATAATACACTAATATATTTGTGTGTGTGTGTATGTTTGTGTCGTTCGAGCGCGTGTGCGTGCATGCGACCGTACGTGCGGACGTGCGTGTGTGCCTCCGTACGCGCGGGCGTGCGTACGTACAAGCGTGTGAGCGTGCGTGCGCGCGAGCGTGCGGACGTGTGTGAGTGCGTGCGTGCGTGTGTTTGAGCGTGCGAGCGTGCGTGAACATTATTTCCCAAAACTTTTAACTTAAAACTAATTCCGTTAGGTGGAATTTGCATAAATATTAGCATACAAGTCGAATCAAATTTTGTCTATCTGTTTTAAAATATTTATATCCATATAAGTGTGCATTCAAAGTAGTCAGCTTCAACTTTGCAAATATACAATTATATTAAATTATTTTACTGCCATATCTCTTGAAAAATCATATGTAATCCTTTCACCTTTAGCCCGTATCAGTTTCATTTGCATGCACTCACACATATATGGTGGCAAATGTAAAAAACTGTGCAAATTTTCCTCTATATTATTTACGCTAATTTTGAATAAGTTTTGTTTTATTCCTGTTCTAAATTTATGGAAAAATGCCATATTTTTTTAATTTTATTAAATATCTTTAGGTATCCACATTTAATAACAAATTAAAACTATACGTTTTATATTGAAATCTTAAATGGAAATATGATTCAAATAAAGAATATATATATATATATATATATATATATATATATATATATATATATATATGTATATATAAATATATATATATAAAAAAAAAATATATATATATATATATATGTATATATAAATATATATATATAAAAAAAAAATATATATATATATATATATATATATATATATATATAATTTCATTGCATAATTTGGTCCTTTTGTCACTTCTGAAATTTTAATACATAACTTCTTTCACTGCCACGACAAAATATCCTTTCAGTTCGCTAAATTAGACCAATAAAAGTCTGTTTCCACAATAGTAGACGAAAATTCGTTTAAAATACCGAGAAAATTAAAAAAACTAGTGCAATATGAATGGAATTTTCAAAGACTATAATTATTCCATAAATATTGAACTTTCACAACTGAAAGATTTTATTTTGTTATAGTTATAATTATCCATAAGTGTAATATTTAAGATCTAGTGGTTTTAAAACGAAAGGTAAATGAAATTATCTGAAATGAAATAACGGTATACATATTCATATTTCATACTTTTGAAATAAGTGTTCTGTAAAGTAATAGACAGTTCCAATAGGATGAAAGAAGTATATGAAAGAAATATGATGATAATGAAAGAAGTATAAAATTTTCTATCTTCGTTGACATGTTTACGCGTATCAGCTAATAAATATAACAGTATCTAAATATGTGATGCAACATCGATATTTCTTGATACGTTGAGAAAGATTTTTTTAAATTGACGAAAATATCAATACTTTCTTAGAACATCTAATTACGTTCGATTTACTTCAGCAGGGCAAATTCAACTCAGCAGGTTGGGGATCATCAGCGAAGTTTATTACTGATATATAATTTTGAAAATAAATTTCCTGAGAGATTTTAAACTTCTAAAAATAGATATGTCATATGTCACAAGTTTTTTTCCTTATTTCCTTTGAACTGTTTTGCATTAAGTTTGTAATTTGGTCTCAATTTTATTCTAGGCAAAAATTATGTCATTCGAGAATTTCTTACTAAAATGGCTTTGCTTCATTAAAAGCTGTCAAAATTAACTGTTAATTTACCTACTTTTAACATATTTTAGAGGAGAAAAAAAAGATATATGCTAATAAATCAGGTTTTGGCGCAACTTCAAGTATTCTTTTTAGATATCATGACATATTTAAAAAAAAATTTTAATCATTGTTATCCCTTGCTTGTTCTTCAACATATCAATTTCAGAATTTTGGCCTTAAAAATTAACATAGTAACTCACTTCAAAAAATTCGATAAGTTTGAGCAATATAGTAAATAAAATAGGTTATCCATGCCATAAAAAGACAAAAGTTAAAGAAATGTTTACGGTATGTGATAAACTTACTGTAAGCTAAATATTTACACGAATTTAAAAAAAATTGAAATAAGTTTGTGCATTTGCAAGCTGATAACGTTGATAACATTAAATCATGAAACTTCCTTCGTACATGTATTTTATTAATTTGATTACATAATTGACATTCCATAGTCATAGACTTTTTAGTTTTTCATGTGAAGGTTTACTTTCGCTTTATACAAATATATATACACACACACACATATATATATATATATATATATATATATATATATATACATGTATATACATATATATATATATATATATATATATACATATATATATATACATATATATATATATATATATATATATATATATATATATATATATATATATTCTTTTTTTTTTGAGAAATATCTATTACTTTGTACACTCACCTCCTGACATTTGTCAAATAGGAAATGTCATGTATTAATTATTCTATATGTCAATGAAATAAAATAAATTGCTACTTCATATTTATTACCTTAATTTAAAATACCATATCCTCGATACGATCAGATGGCTTAAAAATATATTCTTGTGATGTGGAAGTGTATATGCCTTATAGTATATTTATTCTCAAATCTATTATGAAGAAAATTAAATATGTATGGTAATTTAAGCATTGTCAATGTATTGGCATAACACAAAGACGAATAATGTACATGTTATCATAATTGGATTGGCAACCAATTTTAGGCTTATATTGTTCAATATTTGCTTGTATATACATAGAATATTAATTAGAAATGCAAAGGAGAATAAATACATACAAATTATAGTACGTTTTTAAAAGCCTAGGTTTATATTTTCTAATGTGAACAGGAAACCAAGGATTTTATACCTCAATATTACAAGATGCTTTTGAAATTTCTATACATTTAGACATAAACTTTATTTCTTAAACATAAAGTACATTGTATTTTCATATTTATTTTCTTTTTGTACGGTATATCAAAGATCGTTTTCAAAATCTAAATATAATTTGATTTGAAATAGATAATTTTTTTTTAATTTAAAACGTTATTTTCAATGGCCGATATTTTATCTATAGGTTATATCCCAATATACCCAATCATTTCAATCATTTAAAAGATACTTTTCGGCGTAGTTCATCATGATATTTTCTCCACACAAATGCAAAAAAATATAACACATATTATTATACTGCAGTAATATTATGAATTAGATAAAAGTTGAATATTGATGAATCAATAATATACACAAACGAAAATAGAAATATATTAAAATGTAGTTATAGTTACTCTCTCTATTTAGAACATTAACATGTCGTTCTAAAAAAATAATTCTTTAGTGCACGGTAGGGCATCAGATTAAACTGGGTAAAACCTGTTGTCTTAATTAAGATGCAAAATGAAGTAATCGAAACGAATAATGGAAGGAATGACTTTTTAAATCTAAGTATTTAGGGTACTTTTAATGGCCAGTAAATCCACTTGATCAAATTTATTTCGATAAATCAACTAAATATATGACTATATATCATGAGCGTACAATGAAATGGTGCGTATACGAGAAAATTGGTATTCACTGACACTTAGCTAAGAAGCAATGTAAATGGTCTATTTTCGAAATGACAGATGCTCATGAATAATGTATTATTACACACCTTACAAGTGAGGTACTTCATCATCTCATATTTTTTCTAATATTCAGGGGAATTGAGTTTCAATATAAACAACAAACCAACAAAATATTGCTTTACTGGAAAGTATACATTACTTTAAGGTTAAATGCACGTGATAGGTACCATCATTTAAAATAATTATATGAGTAAACTTTTTTAATAAACAACTTAATGTTTCATTATAAAATGATGAAACATTAAGTTGTCTCTTTTAATGGTCGATTACGATAAAATATGCCACATATTTTATCCCAGACTTGTCAGAACCCACAATAAAAACCTCCTTGAAGTCCTTTTATCTGTTCTTGTATGACGTGCTTACGGCCAATTGGATAAACATTCCAAAAACAAAATTTCTCTTCTGTTACTGTCGTTATGTTCCCTAATAGTTATTCCATAAATAGCTTTAAGGTTATAATTATAAGACACGCCAATTGCACATTTTATTATTTATGTAAGCAATAATGAATGTAAAAACCAACTTTATACACACCAATTGAACATTTTATTATTTATGTAAGCAATAATGAATGTAAAAACCAACTTTATGAAGAAAAATATTAAACTTGCCACAGTAATAACATAGAAATATTAGCAACAAATTACAATTTCAAAGAAATTGAGCAAAAAAAAACACTTAAAGCAAATAAAACATTGAACAATTTTTAGTGCGAAAGAAGACCGAAAATGATGTCTGCTCTCACGCATCTACCAGCGTTCAAATTATATACTCAAGTAATTGCCCTTCCCGTACCACTCCACATTTCACCTCTGGTCACGCCTATTTCCAATTTTTGAGTTAAAAATTTCATTGCGCGGTTTAAAACATACATAAGTAGCGCCAAGTACATAGTATACTATCTTTACAATTACTGGCCACGGGATAGCCAGACACTTTTGTATTGATGCACTAAAGCAATGCAAAAGAAAGAATTGAATCGAATGTAAATGAATTTTTGAAAATATTAAATTCACATATGTTTTGATGAAGTCGCGTTTCATTATTACGTATTGCAATGATATAAAATAATAATTGTTACTTCTAATTTATTACTATACATTCTGGAAATACAATCTAAATTTGTTTAGTCAATTTTACAAACACATACAGACCTTTACACATACCGACAGAAACATTTAAACCTATGTTGTTATGTCCTATTACTTTTATTACGTGCCCCGTAATTCGTTTTTTGTAAATATCTGTGATATATAGACACGCCAATTCTAAAATTTAATTACATGATTATATATATATATATATATATATATATATATATACACACATATTTAAGGAAAAAAGAGCAATCTGAGACTAGAAAGACTATATGGTGGTGTTCAATTAATCTAAAATTATTCTCTTTTAGTATTAACATCAATAACAAAACTGGATTCAAGACAAGTACTATCTGAAGCTGTTTAAATACACAAGCAAGGCGGCTATGATTAGTTCTTCGTAGTTGAATACGACGAACTTATTTAATTTACTGGGTATATCTATCTAAACATTTTAAAATAAATCTATTCGTATTCACCCTAAGTTTTCAATTCTAAAGGGTCACGTCTTTTCGCAAGGCAACATTTTGCTCAAAGCACGTAAAAGAAAATCTCTTTTCGAGCACCTCTGAACATTTATTATGTCGGTGTTGAGACACAGCATGAGTGTATTTTGAACTAATATATTTTTCAGTCTAGTAAGTTTTTTTTCACATAACATTACTGATAATATGAGTAACTTAGTTATGGATGATGTATCGCAAATGTAGTACATATATTGTCAATTGTACAGAACAAAGATGAATAAAATGACACCATTTTAAGAGTTCCCAAGTGAAAAAATGAACATTATATTTTCATTGGAAGTACTTCACAGTTTACACAAATGTAGACACGTGCGCATAAAATATTTCAAACTTGTATGAAATTTTTAAAGTGAATATTTTGAGTCGTAATTTAAGACAAAACAAAATCGGTTCAGGCAAAACATTCTTTCGTGTATTCCGTCGAATGAGATATGATTGAAAGTATTTTTAAATACAATCATGTTTCGACTTTTTAACCTCTGTTTGGAAATCAACTTTATGAAACATGGTGCTTCAAAATTTAATAAAAAAAAAAAAACAAATAAATTCTATTCACCAGTGTGTGATTGAAATATTTTCTCGGGTGACTTGCGTCGACACATTGAAATACAAATACCTCTACTTTACGCAGCTTTAAATACGCACTTGACTCAATTTCAACCATAAGATTATTATATATATATATATATATATATATATATATGTATATATATATATATATATATATATATATATATATTGGATGTGCATTTGGGCTTTAATTTGATTTTTGTATCTATTTCTACTTAGCTTTTGATTAGAAAAATTGCGTTATAATATACAAAATGAGGAAAGTTACGGAAGTCTCTCTTACAAAAATCGGAGTTAAACGTAAATGCGACCCGTACCTACATTCTTTACGCAGATAAATTAAGATCTTAGAATAGAAAGAAGAATACTTTCTTTATTAGTCGAATACAATGCCGTCATTAATGAGTAACACTCTCCGATGATTAACCTTATATCGATATTTACCTTCGACTAAATTAATTACTCAACCATTAAAACACAACAATTATGCCATCCACGTTCAGTGGAATAAAATTCAGCATTCGACTTGGTGTTGAAACATGCTTGTTAATATATTCTCGTCACGCGTTCGGTCGATCCGAGCGACGTGATTCCCCATCTGCATTTAGATGTATTTTTACCACGCTGCTTCCCGCTAGTTGTTTTATTTTATCCATTTCCTGCAATCGCTACAAAATATTTACTGAAGAATTTAAATGACAGTATTTGCTCGGCCAAAATATTAAAAATTTATTATTTCTCATGTAAATCATCAAAAAAATTCCAATTTTTATGTTTCTGTAACCAAATGACAAAAACAGAATTCTTATAATTTATTCATGTTACGTATCGAAATAAAAAATGCGAGGTTTTATGATATAAGAACTTGAAGTAAATACCTTCAAGGCATATTTAAATTTTTTTTCATGCATTTATAAAATAAAGAAAGAAAAATTAAATATAACCATCTAAGCTTTAGATATAAATTTTTCCATATCCGTAACTTTCATATGGACATTTCACTATGCCTACCATGCTTGCTTGAATTGACTTTTTTAATGCTTGTTTAGGCGAATAAAAAATATTTGTTTCAGTCTTTAAGAAACTTTTAAAAGCAATTGGCACCTGAGAACAGAGCCGCAATTAATAAGGTTTATGCAGTTTATCTTCGCTTTTATTTCATGTTGACTATTGTGTATTTCATAACGTATTCAAAAACAATATTTATTTATAACGTATTTATTGAAGTGATGAAAACGTGCTCCAGAAAAGAAATAGAAACTTTCTATATTTTTTTCAGAAAGTGGCATGTTATTAAAACAGGCTGCCTTAGCATAATATTACTATGTATATATACGATCACGATTGTAAGTTAATATTTAGGCACAATTAAATGAAACTACGTGATGTAGTATTATTTCTACTATCTTTAATTTCTTTACCACGACCTAGGTTTCGTTGTATTACAACATCTTCAGGTGGGATCCTGAAGATGTTGTAATACAACGAAACCTAGGCCGTGGTAAAGAAATTAAAGATAGTAGAAATAATACTACATCACGTAGTTTCATTTAATTGTGAATAATGAATTTCTACAAAATTAACGCCAAATATATTCAATATTAATATTTAGGATAAATTGAAATCACGCAATAGGATAATTTACACAAAATAAATCAAAATTGGCTGTAATAAACAAAATAATTTTCTTTTTCTTTAATACTTTGAAAAATAAACTGAATTGACATATAATTTCAGGAAGCTTGTAACCAGTCCGATTTACTTTGCATAGATTAATACAATACACGAAAAAGATAATTTGATGCATATTTCTAATCATTGCGCGTAAAGCTACAATTCATAAAGTCACGGAATGCTGAGAATTTGACACCAATTTAATCATTGATATTAAGTTGGTACAAAATTAGATATCGATGACGATCAGTAACGATGAGCCCCTAATTATTCCTTACTTGTACGTTGATACTAAAAGACCCTGTTTCTTTTTAAACAGACATCTAAAAAGTTTCTGTTCTTATGAACTCAAAAAAATTACTTTTAGTAAGGTAGTTTGGAACACTGTTTTTTAAGACAAACAACACAACACTGTCAATCTAAATTCTTTCTCGTCGTAGGTACTCAATATTTAAATTTTCAACTACAACCATATCTTTCATCCATTAAACGTTCCTTGGGAGCAGATGCCAAACATTATCGTGGAGGTCATCAAAAGTTTACCAACGTGCTAGCAGTGTGTATAATCCAATATTAATAAGATAATTAGAGTTATTAAAGTGTTTATGAAAATGCGATTACCAACATCGATGTCGACAGGTCGAAATATATTTTAAATTCTTGTATTTGCTACTCTAAAATTGATTATATTCTACAAGTATCACGCTTACCTAAATCCTTCTTTTCCTTTTTGAGCCCCCCAGTCTATTGCAGAGGCTGATATATAAAACATCTAATGCAACCTTTCTCTGTCATCAAATGCAAAGGTCTTAGGATCCTTTCAATGGCCTCTACTCCGTCTGTTAATTATTTAGAAACCAGGCAAGTACAGATACCAATTATTAGGTTTTTTTTAATTTCAATCTCCGTTTTCAAAATATTAAGCTTTGAATTGGCGTAAAATTATACCCCACCCTCTTTACTTAACTTTATTAATTTATGTCCATAAAAATAAAAAAATTCCTTTTGTAGGATTATATATAGATATATAACTTGCATATACTTGGATAGAATTTTGAATAATTTCCACATACAATTTCAATACATACGTATACCCCTACGGAACTATACTTTATGTGTATTTCTGGCACACACAATACCACTGTATTTAAATTCATAACGCGTGTAGTTAACAGATAAAGTTTTATTTATTAGGCTATACGCGTTTACAGTTTTTAGTTGGAAGTGAAGTTTTTACAAATAATAAACCAAACTTTAAGAGTACGAGTCGGAAAAAAGGAACATTCTTTGTGCTAATATATATATACATATATATATATATATATATATATATATATATATATATATATATATATATATATATAAACAATTAAAATAGTACGATAATCTTCCTTGCGCCCTAAATTCTATGCATATAAAATAGCATGGAAAGTGACTTTTAAATATTATAATTTTTACAATAAAGTGTAAAAATATAAAATAGTCACCAAATAGTATGACTATTTTATATTAAAATCTTCAAATAGTATGACTATTTTATATTAATTGCTTTAAGATTAGATGATATTAAGGTTAGAGATTATATCTGTGGACTTGAACACTGACATAGTCGTTAGTTTGAATGATAATATGATCTTTACAAATTTTATTGAAGCGAATTTAAAAAAAATCGTTTTAAATAGGGTTAAAATATGAAAAATTATCTAGAAATAAATATAGTTAAGACAAAATCTATTCGAAAGGCTCTAATTTAAATCCTACGTTACCGGTGGTAGCTTAAAAAAAGATAATGAATGCAAGTGGAATTGTACTAATCGAATGAAAGTTGTGATAATGACAAAAATATATATTCAAATTGTAATTGTCCATATTGTCTACTATATATGTATATAATATGTCAGTGCTGGATATTTGCCTTCTATTCCTAGGGCCAATATTTTTGTAATAATTTAAGACCAGGTTAAGACTTAATAAAGTGCTTGTAGACGGGCTTTAATGAAATCATAATATCATTTTAGAAATGCGTACTGACTTTAATTCGACGTGAAAGGTTTGTAGTAAGGTTTTCTTCTATATAATAAAAAAATAAATTACATCTCTTAGAGATCATGAAAAAGAGCACGTAATTACTGAAATAGGTGAAAAAGATATAAGATATGAGCAACTTATATTGATAGGCCGTAATGCGAAAAAAAGCGTGCTGGTCAATAAGACAAGCCTTGGCTGTATAAAATTAGAAATAAGAGATGAATTCTGAGTGCTATGAAGCTGCTTTACATGGAGAGTGACTTTTAAATGAATACAGTGTCAACAAACCAAGCTTGAGTTGAAAAAAAAATTTTAATTGTGACGATTACAAGAATTCCTGATATTCATTAGTTTGTACTAAACAAAATTAGAAAGTACTGTTTTTTTTAATCTCATAATACAGAGGAAAATAATATAATATTTTCCACTTCAGGAAAATGAACGTTTAATGAAACATTTTTACATTTGCCCAATCATCCAAGTATAATCACTATATTCATAAACAATTCAACATTTTTTATGAATATAGTGATTATACTTGGACTTTGAATTTATATTTATCTATCATCTTTAGATTTATCTTTGTATATATTTTATGGTGGTTTGTACATTTTTTGTGTTAAGTATTTTCCGCCCTATTCAATCCGCGTGTTGAAATTTTCAATAAATAATTTTTATAGTTTTTCACATAAATCGTCTTCCAAAAAAATTTAAGGTTATAGTAATATAGGATATATTACTATATCCTTTATAATTAACAACTTCTACACTTCCATAGTGTTATGCCCTACTTTTACAGGTAACGACTTAATGTGAAGCTTCCATTCAACTTTTATTCCACGTAATTGTAGTATCTTGTCACCATAATAATTTCTACTTCCTCTTACAAATTTAATTTTCTCAAACAAATTTTTAGAAATGAAGGTAAATTAAATAATTTCATCCAATCACCACCTTTTTTTTCTTTCAGAGTAGAAGTAAATTAATAATAAAATTATTAGAATTTAGATAAACATAGTGAAACATGTATTAAAATTAAAGCCTAAATCCTCTTCTTTTCGTCAAATTAAGCAGTTATAAATTCAACTGTCACTTCGTTGTTTCTCTCATATAAAAAGAACAATAAAAATAGTACATTTGCAAGGCAAAATGATTTTTTTTCGGAAGTAGATAAAAAAAGTAATCAGTAGGGTGCACTTACACGCGAGACAAGAATACTGTAGTTCTATTTAACTGCATGTTTTTCCAATGTGTGGTATTACTAACATAATTTTCTTTATTGCCATATTATTAACGTGACTTTACATAACTGCATGGCTCTCTGATAAAGCGTAATAATATATGTATATTTGGTTTCATTTTTGATGTACACAAAAATAATCTTTTTCATTTATATTATAATAATAGGTGTAATTAATAGGCATAATTACGTATAAGTCATAAAGGTAAACAAAACTATTTTAAATATTATATTTCTTCTAATGTTTACTAATTACTTTATTAATCATTCTTTCCTATAACTCGCGGCTTCACGTGAGTGAAACTTCAGCAAAATACTTTAAATTCAGATAATTATTAGATAAATTAAAACAATATTATTTTTTAATTCGGATTCTAATTTATTAACGTGTATTTACCTTTTTAATATAAAAAAATCAAAAGTATGTTTTAACTTTTGATTCAACGATTTTTGAGCCTAAAATTAATATTTACTTCTCTCCACAATCTTTGCACTCCATTGGTGATTTGTAAATCAATTAGAACTATTTAAAGTATACGAAATACTTGCATATTATACGGCATATTAGTTTAAAAGATGAGATTGTTTAAATAAAAATAAATAATCAATGTGAAAAATGAAATAAAAATTTCATATAGCTCTGCATTTGTAAAGAAATTACAATTCAAAATTTATTTAAAATATTCCGTGAATTATAATTTTTATTACTATTGACAATATTCACTTTTGAACTGTGTGTAAAATATTTTGTTTTATTTATTACGACGATTATTTTGAAGTTCACTGTAGCAATAATAATGCGTAAAACATCACGTTTATGAAAATTTAAAAGTTTTAATCTATCAACACGATAATTAAAAAAAACTTGTCATATTTTTTGATGAAAATAAATTTATTTTTAGCCTAGGCTTTTGTAATAATATAGAATAAAAATTGTTATTATAATAACAATGGTTTAATATACTTAACATTAGGAAAGTGAAAAGCAACTTAAAAATGAATACCAATTGAAATGTGTTTTACCAAATAAAAAGTCTCCGGTATCTATGAGAAGCTTCAAAACATTCAACATTAAAAAATAAATCACATCTCTAAAAATTAAACACATTTAACGTTTTTGCGAATTAAAATATGCCTAACAGGTTTTTTAAATCAGGAATGAAAAACATGTGTTTCTAATTTGTAATTTTCCGATTTCTTTCATTTAAAGGTATCAATGCAATATTTTTTTGAATTAGAAAACATTTCGTTATAAATATAAATTTATAAGAAATTTTAAAATAATATAACAATAATAAAATATATTTAAGAAATAAATATTTTATTTCTTATGATAATTTCACATTTATGGAAATTGTCGTAACGTCTAATTAATGTAAAATTTAAAAGTTTTTGATAAAAATCGATTTCACGTTTAAAATTGTAGATTTTTACTAAATTAATTAACAAAACAATTATAAACTCACTTGTACCTCAAATTTCAGAAGAGAAAGTATAAATAAAATGTAAAGAGATAAAGGTCGATTGGCTGTCACAATATCTCTCTAATTTGAATTCACGTAATATTAGGCTACATTCATATAAAAATTTAATTTTTTGAACAATTTTAAAAAGTACTTAAATTTATCTAATTAAATATCGACATTTATTAAATATCCCAATTACGTATTTAATAGTGCCTCAGAAATTTAAGAACACTGGAGGAAATTTAATTATATATTTTATACATTTATATTTCGCCGTATATTTCTTTAAATTATTCCATCTGTTGGGCAAGTCGGTAATGGATCTTAATTACATTTAAGTGTCTCAGGAATTCTAATGATATAATGGCTGCTTTAATGAGAAGAAATAAATAAAACTATATTATCTTATTACTTAAAAATTGCAAAAGACGTTGAGTCTGTAATTGAATGTGAAAAAGTAACGTTATATTGAGAAAGAGCTTTTAGGTCAACGTAATTCCAAAATTAAATTTTCGTGGAATAGCGCTGATGAATATTAAATACATTTTATGTGTGTAGTCAATATCTTAATGCTGTTTTCTGTTAACGGTAAAACCGACTTTATAATACAATACAATATCATATGCACAATCAGTTATTTATTTAAGTGACTGTGATATGAATTGAGATGTAAAATGATGGAAGTAAGAGTCCATCAACATTCCTACAATTCCAGATTACGAAATTGTTCGTTGGGTTATCAACCGAACAGGATCCTAAAGATAAAAGTGATTTTCCATGCCATCTAATTTATAAATTATATAGTTCACAACAAATAAAACTTATGCATGTTTCTATGTCAAGGTCACTTTATAATTTTGCATGCCCTTTATTAATTATCCTTCAATTTAATTAATTAAACATACATTTAATAATTTATTCTTATTTATGGAAGACAGTAAATGCTTTAGTTGAAATATTCGCCATAATTGCGATAGTAAATTTAACTCAAATTAATTCTTCATTATTTCCTTCTGATATAAGACCACTTTATCTTTGTATACATTCAATAAAATGATAATGGTGCCACATCGCATTTGAGGAGTGATAATGAAGGATCAGTAATAACCTTCACTAAATAAACACTATGTTAAGTAATATTGAAATATTAAATGTTGCAGCATTTTTCTTGCCTGAAAATGCATCATTAAGCAAAGAATGAGTAAAATACAATATTAGATATGACATTAGATTCAAAAACAGGGCTAAATATGAATATAAGATATATACGATCAGAGAAACCTGAGTGGATGAAAGGATAGTAAGGGGTAAAAGAAATATAAAAGTGGAGTGAGACATATTTAAAATTTGTCAATTTAATAATACGATCTTCCATATGTGGAAATATTGTAAACGTATCATATTGCTTTTAAAGTAATATTTAATAAATAAGTATTAGTGAAGGATTTGTTTAAAGAAGTTGTGATGAATAAAATTAAAATATATTTTGTAATCAATGGGTATTGGGACTTACACATATTTAACAAAGACCAAATTTTAGATAACTAGATGTCATGTCATGTCTGTATTATCTAAGGCTTTAAATCCATAATACTTTTGTGCTATGTTTGAGCAGCTTTGTATCATTTTAAGAATCGAAAATAGGTTTCTATCCAAGTCTAATTCTCAATTACTCTTCTATTATGTATGATTTTTTTATAATCTTCTAGAATGCTTGTGTTTGTAATATATATTATCAGAACATTCAGATACCAGATTTTGTACGTTTCACGGCGTCTTGGCTTCAGGTCTCTCGTGTTATGCTTTTAACAAAATTCGTCACAAAAAAATACGTCAAAATTAGGAAATGGAAAATTAACATCCAAATTCTGTAATATCGGACATACACACACACAAGTGTGTGTGTGTGTGTGTGTATATATATATATATATATATACTGTGTGTGACTGTGTGTATATATATGTCGTAAAAGGTAAACATATTTTTTCGTTTTTCCTAATAAAATTAATATATTTTTGGCCGTTTTTCCACTCATTGCCGAAAAATAGCTTGAATTGTCTGGAAATGAAATAGAAAATCCGACTGGGACGAATAAACAAAAGCTCGTGGTAAAGATGAAAAGGCGATGCTTTTCTATTCCATTTACTCAGATTTTTACAGATGACGAAGAGGATTATTTGGTAAGGAGTAAGTTCATATTCTTTTTTAACAACTGGGCAACTCTGACTGAATATTCTTTCATAATTTTTGAAATGAGTGACGAATTTTAATCTTGAAACACCTTTTTTCTAATTTCGGATAAAATATCATTTAGTTTTCAAGCTTTAAAAGCGACAATGTTAGGAATAAAGAAAAAAATTGCATTCAAATATTAAACTTCAACATTACATTAAATTTTTGCAAAATTAGCCTATTTAAAAGACATATTCTCATCTTAAGCCACGGCAACTTCATTACATATCGTTTATACGATCATCTCTTCAACATATACGAATTGTTTATACGTTATATATCTAATTGTTTATACTTTTCGTTCAGGTAACACTGCACTTGTCTTTCAAATCATCATTTTCATTATTTTTAAATATATTCACAAACATAAAAGTGAATAATAAAGCAAACTACAAGGAAATTTGAAAATTGTTTTTTTTTTAACAGCATAATCATTTTTATCTTTTCTTTATGTATGTAACTATTTATAAATATTTTTCAAAACCGTAACGTATATTTAATATCATTCTACGTAAAGAATGTATAATATAATCGTCTTATTACTGGGCGGAAATTTTACCTATAGATGAATATTATAAAAACTATGTAAAACCTATTCTATCGAAAATGATATTTATGATAACACCAAAATTATAAATTCAAGTTTGGGAAAGTAAACTGTTAGGTATACTTAGACCAAAATATAACAATAGAAACAGCTGCAAGTGTGGATTTAAACGAACTATTCGTCTGGAGTGGGGCGCCGGAAGTAAAATGTGACACGTTCTAAAACTTAACGCGTTTCCTCAGTAACTATTTACGATAGCGTACAGGTATCATGACAAAAAATATGCTCAGCAAATTTAAATACTAAAATTGACCGTACCACCAAACTGATAAACTGACACGAGATAAAAATAAATTTGTGGCTACAGCAAAACGAAATCATAGTTGGAAATGAGCCTGGAAATATAGCCTGAACTATGATATTTATACCAAGGATAAGATGAGCTTCGATACAAAACTATGATGATGTGATATAAACTACGAGATTGAATCGACATTATGTAGTCGATAAGTTTACTGTCTTTATTTTCTTTCATCTACCTTTGTCGTCTTACTGTTAGCGTAAGCGTACATTGGCTAGGTATCATAAAACGAAACGGAAACATTTGTTTATTCATTATCATATATAACAGGCCTATATCCAAAACAAATTTTAAATATTTAGGAACGAGTCTTGTGTATTATAATATTTTAATGTCTTAGAAATAACAAAATAATCTCAATTTCGTATGTTTAAATTTTAATATAATACCTTTATTAAAAATTAAGAATTAAATAAAATAAACCAACACTTCCGTGTGAAATCGATAATTTTAATTATTAACCTCTATTATATTAATACGCAGTATTTCAATGTCAATGGTTTTAATGCCCAGGTGACACCATTATCGGTCGAATGGTTTGTCACGCAATACAACCGGGAAATTTTTTCAGGAAAATTTTTATTTTATTTTCATTTTTAAAATATAATATGGATTGATGGACCAATAGGATTTCCGACTATTTTCAAATTTAACTCAATATATTTGCTGAAATATGTTCGGTAAAATACTGTAAATCTTGGGTTTAAAAACTCTTAATTGATTCTGATTAATGAAGCTTTTAATGATAATTATTCTTCCTGAAACAGATGTACTAGGGTAATATGCACTATGACTGTGTTAATATTAAAATGGTAGTGACATAATTTTTCTTGGCGTCAAATTCCTATTACATCCCACCTCATGAAATAAGTCTAAAAACTCTATTCTCGAAATAAGTCTAAAATTTCTATTTAGGAAATACCAACTTTTGAATTTTAGATGATTTCGATGTATTTCTGTTGACGATGATCTCATTTTACAAAACCATCTATATATACATATATATATATATATACATATATATATATAAATATATATATATATATATATATATATATATATAATATATATATATATATATATATATATATATATTAAGGTAAATGGATAAATAGTTTTAAAATGACAGTAGTTCAAATTTTAAAAAAATCTATGAAGTATATTAGGACTTATACCATGATACTTCGAACATGTCCGGGCAAAACATCTCATATTCATTCACATTTTTAGAAATTAACGTAACATGTTACTCTCGCTATTTCATTGCGTTTTCAAGGTGAAAATATGGCTAATTAATTAGTAAATTATTATTTATTTGACGTAGGTGGGTAGATATATATCTAAATTGGTTTCGTACATAATGTCACACGACAAAATCAACCTTTATCAAATATTCCTAACAAAATAGCGCTTAGCTGTTTATGTATAAAATTAATCTCCAGAATTTAACTTTTGTTACAAATTACAATACACAAAACAAATCAATTCCAAAGTGGATTCTTGAACATCGTAAATGAAAGTTATTTGCTACTCTTAAACTGTTCCTCATTTTTATATTTCCATGATAATATAAAAGATATAGGTTTATTTACATATAATAAAACACAATTACTATTATAATATAAAAATATTAACAAACTGCATTACTGAAGACGAAATTCTGTTCAATAAAAACAATTTTCAAAATAATGCAAAGCAATATCCGTTTTTTTCAAAGTAAAATTGTTAATTTTTAAATTGCTATAGAAGTCAAACGTCAGAGTTAACAAAAAGATTGATGTATGTGACGAAATCACCGATTTGTGCTAATATAAAATAAAACCATAGCAAGATTCGTAAGCTCGGAAACAATAAACATTACCATAATATACAAATTGTGCCAAATTACAAGTTTTAAACTATTCTAAAAACTTTCTATATATTTTTATAATCAGTCAGTGACTGAATTAGTTGGCTGAGTGAAATAAAAAATGGATGATTCTGGATGTGATTCTTGATGTATTTTTAATTATTTTCGTACGTATTTTTAAAGTTAACGTAGATATATTCTTAATATTTGAAATACGTACTAATTTAGATTTCCCTAGTTTTATGTAAAATCAGAGTTACTTTGTAAATTGTTTGTAAAAATAAGAGAATTTAATTATATATGTATATATATATATATATATATATATATATATATATATTACACTTATTTTTCTAATTTATTTTGCAGTATTTACAAAATCAAAAGATGTGAATCGAGTTGTTTCTAGTACTTTTGTACATTTTTTCCTATTTCATTTTAAATATATTTTCTACACAAAATGTTTTTTTGCCCGACCTTATTTCCTTAAATATGAATAGAAAACAAAATTACAAAAAGTTAGTCGTATTTGAATAAAATTTTAAATGAAGTTAATAAATGACCATGAATTTTCTTAGGACAATTTTACATTTCCTCAAAACGCTACGAAAAATATCTCTGAGAAAAATAATTCGAAGTTTGCGTTTGTAGCGTTCAGCTGAAATGCGCCACCGAAATTCAATTTGACTACGACAATGAATTTACAGAGCGCCTTCGATTCTAATTAGGGAACTTGTATATTTTTTTAACTTGTGTTTATTAATAATCTTAATTTAATATTTATTAATTCAATGCCATGTTTTAGAAAGATACTTCACTCTTTCGAAAAAAGATACACGTGTTTAATTGTGGTCTAGTTTTAATACGTTTTTTGCAGCTTATGTGCCGAAAATTTGAGTCTTAGTTCTTTGTCATATAGGACATAAATATTTCAGTTTTAATACCAAATAAAAACAGATAGCAACATATTACATATATACAGCAGCAAAATCATATGAAATATATACTTCAAAATATCAATTGCAATTTAACGACATTTTCCTTAAAAGTTGTATTTTCTCTATAGTATGGCACTTTTAGGTGGTACTCAACTATGAAAAAAATTTTAGCTTCTTCTATGATATTTCATTCCATTTATAGAATTTGAAACATTGTAATTTGTTTTCAAAATAAAGAATACGCGTACTCTTAAAAATTTTTGGTTAAGTGTTGAAGATTCCTGTGTACCCCATGTTTCTTTAGTGTTTGAAAAAAAAATCTTTTTGCCAAAAGATGTTCCGATAAATTGGTCTCTTACGCCACTAGCGAGTAGTTATATATCATTAGAACGTTATTTTGATATGGTATGGTTGACTGGAGGAGCTAATATCATAAAGTTATGAATTAAATAATCATAATATTATTTTACTATATTATGCTACTATTAAAAGAATCTACATAGCTCAAATTTCGCCTACGGTTATATATTTTATGTCTAGTTATAGACGTAATGGACAAATATATTACAATGGAAAATTGCTTTAAATTTGATTTAAATTATTACCGTTTTTGAAATGCTTTTGAATTTTTTTAAGATTTTCCTTTTTCTTAGGTTTCCATTCTTCAAGATGAAAATTGAAAAAACGAAATCTATAGGATCACTTAGTTTTCAATACGTCTGTGTGCCTCTCTATAAAGAAATCTTCACCTTTTTCAGAGAAACTACCTATCTACCCATTGCTGTTAAAGATTCAAGTTGTTTCAAAATGATACGATTGTTTAAAACACATTTTTTTGTTATTTATATCATCATCAAAACTTATAGGATACTTCCAGACGACCCACAGTTTTAAAAGTAAAAAAAAAGTTTAGTGGGATACACACACACACACACGCACACACATATATATATATATATATATATATATATATATATATATATACATGTATATATATATATATATATATATATATATTTATACATATGTCTGAATAAATAAAATTTTTGTAAATATTTGTGATCTGTGATCTTGTTTGACATTAGCTCAATATTCAACTATGGTTTTGCCATAGTGAAGTCAAAACAGTGCCAAAAAACGACATAATTAACCCTATACTGAGAAAAAGAGCCCAGAATAAATATCATATGTTGGGTGGAGAGGTAATCAATGGTCGATTTAAGTGTGATTTGAAGTCGCTATCACTGAACTATTGCACCACGCTATGAAACATGATTTCAAAGTTTAAAATAGATACTTTAAATTGGTATCATAATTCAGGTACTATTGACCTCAAAGCAGACATTTCAATGAACACTGTAAATAGAGAAATGAACTAACCTAATCATTTATATAAGTATGTTCATGATGAAAATCTAAATAGGTCAATGATTAGATTCATAACGATACATGGTAAAGTAATATTACGGGACTTCCTTAAATTTTCAGAACATGACATTAATTTTTTTCTAAAGGTTAGCACCACAAACATCTGGCAAAACCATAATGCATTGTGCATTTACATAATGGTACTTACATCACTGAAATATTTAGAGGAAAGTTACGTACTGTTTTAGCTCAAACTCTATGACCCAAGAGAATTTGTGCTTACTAAAAAGGCGTATACAGCCACATCATATCAAAACGCGACTTTATTAATGCTACATTTTACCTAATATAGATAAACGATTCAATATCCCAATATGATTGCACTTATTTTACTAGGCGACATATAGCAGAAATCAATGTACATATCATTTCTGTTATGTAATTTTTTGGATTAAACGGGTATATGCACTCCACAGTATCATGAATCCAGTTGGGTGGAAGCGCTTGAAGGCATATACAGGACACTATTAGAAGAGAAACGAAGATCCCTACTTTTGTACGAGGAGGAATTTTACGAGTCCCTGTAGAGACTCTGTGAGAACCGGGAAGGAAAGTAGGAAAAGTGTCTTTAATGGATACTATATTAAGTACAATTACATATATATTATACATAATGTATATCAGCGATAATATTGACTTCGTATCATGCTTAAATGGCAACAATATTAACTACAATATTTTTTTCCCCTGGGTTTACCTTCTGATGCTCATAGTAAAGTAAGTTATTAATTTAAATCAATCAGTAAACGTAAAATAAATATGCCATCATAAAGAAGTATGTAAATATAGTAAGTATTACGTACATATATATATATATATATATATATATATACATATATAATATATATATATATATATATATATATATATATATATATATATATATATATATTTATAAAATGAGAAACCACTGTCTGTCTGTGGTTTTTGTTTTAAGAGGATTTCTAAATAAAAGTATATGTATGATATGGTACATATGGATTTGAAAAATTTGTTTTTAGGGTGCAATAATCGAATGGCAAAAACGCTATATTTATAATTTTAACAGTGTCTTTAATTTATAATATTTTCGATAATGTTTAGTACACAATTAGACTATAGTTGGTAACATAGGTACATACTTATAGATTCATAATATATTTCACATTCCTTCTGGCTTCATTGTATTTGAGTATAATCTGTATAAATTATATTATAAATGAACAAATAAATAATAATTTAATTTTTAAAATTGACATAAAACAGTTTTCAATATGATGAATATCAATGCTGCATCCATTCATTTTGTTTGAGAAAAATCTAACACTTTCTATGCTATATTTATATTGTCGTGTATATTAATGAGGACATGTATATGGACTATGAAATTACTAGTTAAAGCTGTTTATAATGAAACGTGTATTACATGCTGTTAAAATTAATAAAATATTTCCTTTTTTATCTTTCTTACGTAAAACATTTTTTATTTACGTTAAAAATATTGTTATGGATTCATTACTGAAATATGTAAATTCTGTGTTTTGTACATTCTACTTCCTTCTTCTAGGTGTCGGTGTCCATAGATTTTCTAGGGGAGATTCATTTCAATCAATTCATTTTCATTTCCTTAAATAGTTAACTAAAATCTCCGCCTTTGGCTATTATACTGCATTAAAGTTAAAAGTTTATAGCCTTTGGCTATTATACTGCAATACGTTTTTAACTTTAATTATTATGAAATAGAAAGTATTGAGTGTATGAATGAATTAATTTTAAGTACGAAAACATTGTTTTATTTACATTAAAAGAGCCTTTGCAAATGTGGCCGCACCTTTTTATTTAGAAAGTTTTAAGATGATTACCCCTATTATAACAAAATAGAGTTCGAAATATTTTATCTCTATCGTTATCCCGTCACTTGAAAACGAATATTTACTAGTAGTAAAAGTACTATCACATGCATAACTATGACCATTGTAGCGTTCAACAAATTTAGAGCCTTATTCATATTAACTTGACCGCTTAAATCATAATCAAAATATAAATATTTGTTCAAGTTTTGTTTGGCAGACAGTTTTATTTATTGTGTATTATTAAAATTACGTCAACAAAACAATAATATATATTAGTATTATGATTGTGATAATTAGGATTTCATCCATTGACTAGGCCAGCTAATTAGAATGGCTGTGTACAATCATTTTGTTTTTCACATACGGCTTTATCGAGGTAGCAATTACTCAGAACTCTTATTAGTTTCTTCTATTTTTTGTCTTTTCATATACGCTTTGGTTGATCTAATTGGTTTCTGCCTGTAAATTAAAACACTAATTTAAACACTAAACTGTAAATAATGTCGACACAATGAAGGTACGGATCGACGTGATTTTTTACATAGAAGTAGTTAGCGAGCCAAAGAATGACATATACCTGAAAACCAAAATATTTCTGAAGATACGATAATTAAAATAAAAAAAAATACATTTATAACAAGTCCTTTCAAACGATACCCCACAATACATATGGAGTTTGAAAATGATTTTGAGTTCTTATCTTCCATCCCCCTAAAAATTTTGATATACATATTTTTGAGTGTAAATTATTGAAATATGTACGGGTTAATATTTTTCACTATGATACCATATTTAAAGTTTTTAAGTCAAGTGTAAAATTGTTGTAATAGACAAACGGACATACACTTGATTAATCTTACAATTTTTGCTTTTCCTTTCTCAAAAAAAATTTGTTTAATAAATATTTTTTGTGCCCCTTTTGCTATTGCCTCAATCTAAATGATTTCTCATATAAATTAAATATCAGGAGATAAGCATCTTACTGTTTTTTTTCAATTTTTAATTAATGCACTATTGGTTTCAATGAATGCTTTAAACATATTTCTACTTACAGTTGATGGTGAGAAATGAGTTGCAAAAAGCCTATTTTTATGAAATAAATATGTAAAGCCAAAAAAACGTGATACATGTGCATTATATATCTATTGCAGTTTGATTTGCATATATATATATACATATATATATATATATATATATATATATATATATATGTATGTATATACATATATATATATATATATATATATATATATAATGCGTATATAATGCACATGTACCATTATATGCATTATATGAGTATAAAAATATCCGACGTCTTGAAATGGTCTGATTTGCAATTTGTAGCTTTGATGTTGTACAATTTACATACTGTTCTATGTGGTAATTTTATACAACACATTTGAAAAATTGGTATATAAATAATTGGTAATTTAATTAAATAAAAAAGAGATTTTTAACCATTGCGGTTGCGAATTTTTAAATTAATATACATATAAATTGTTATAAATTTATGTTTAATAATTTATATTCGGAGTGGCAAAAAACAAAATTTTTGGAAGATAATTAGAATCAAAATACTAACACAATATCATAAATATATATCCAACCATTTTCAATTCTTATAAAGTTCTTAACTTACTTACATAATTTTGTATAGTTTGCATTATCTTACGCAGCTTACTTGTTGTAAGCTCCATCTTAATAATAATTGTAAATAATTTTCAGCTCTTTACGTTTAGCGTATGATACTGTTGAAAACGAGTATTCGTTTATTTCACAGAGATTATATTGTTATAGAATTTATAATAAAATTTACCAAAAAATAACGTTTTATTACCATTATATTTTTTACCCAAAATGTTTCAAATAATTAAAAAAAATATCATCTTTCAATTTCAGTATGATCAGTCTTAGCTTATTTATATGCTAAAGAAATTGCATCGGTATCTGGTGGCCATTTTGCATCCTATCCGTCGTAAGTGCTTGCCTATCTCAACAATGAATGGTACGGAGGCAAAGGCAGTTTGTTTTTATGTAAAAGTTTGAATATGATATGGAGCAGTCCCATGGGATTTACCTCATTGTTTCCTTGTAAGGTTTGAAGGAAAATTTTACTTTATACCAACTTTTTCTTTATTAAATGATTTTTTTTATCTGTTAGCTGATATTTTTAAGTGGTCTCCATTTCGTCGAATTTTCATAGCATAATTAATATAATATTTTAAATCTACCAAACGAGAAAAAGACATTTAGAAAAAGAAAATATCCAATACATGAAGTATTGGATATTTTCTTCTAAAAGCAAATTAATTCCTAGATAAAGAAAATATCCAATACTCTATGTATTGGATAATTTCTTTTTCAAAATGTCCTTTTCTCGTTTGATAAATTTGAAATATATTTAATATGCATGAAAATTTTGCATTTATATTTAAAAAAAATTTATATTTTTTAAATAATTTCTTTCTTCAATACGGAAAAGTCGACGAAATGGAGACCACTAAAAATATCAGCTAACATAAAATAAAATTTTCCTTCATACCCTACAAGGAAACAATGGCGTAAATCCCATGGGACTGCTCTCTTTATATCAAAGATAAAGGAATATTTTATGTAGTTAGAAACTGTGTTCGTTTCAAAAGGAATTCATTTGCTTTTAGAAGGCGAAATTAATATACTTCTTTATTGTGTAAATAAAGTTATTTTGTTTTTCTATACACCGAAATATATCATTTTGTAACTTGCAACATATATTATTTTCGGGTTTAAGTGAACTAACGTTTCAGCAACTTAGTAATATTTTAAGGTTAATGCACTTAAAAATAATATTAATTAGGATTACTTAAGTGTAATACTTCATTTCTTTTTTCCTAAATCGACTACGAGAAAACTGTTTTTTCAGCGGTTTAGATTTACACTGAGTCGTACCTTTACGTAAGGTGTTCTGCTTACAGTAAAATCTTGCCCGCAATGAATCTTGCTCAAAAATAATTTATTTTTTATTATTTGAAAGTTGCATAGTTTTGTCGCCAGAAAACGAATTACTATTTAGATAAAACCTGTTAATTAGGATTAGAACTTTTTGAGTGTTATAATACTTCAGTTCACAGGAAAATGTAATCACTTATATATAGGATATTTATACTTAAATAAATCATTTTGTGATGGTACTACTAATCTGGAGTGAAAATAGGTTACATAAACTTTCCAGTTTTGAAAAATAAACTTAAACAAAATTGCTTTCTTCGCACTGTCACAGAATTACCAGAATAATATAATAGGAGTTCCGTGTCTTTTTCAAAGACGTTCAACAAATATATAAGATATACAAAGGAATTGTGTCTTTATTTCCTATAGAATCTTATGAACTTTTATACAACACGCTGATATGCGTTTTAGTAAAATTTGGTTTTTACAAAAAAAAAATGTTAATTAGACGTATGTAACATCTTTCTATTTACCGGACAATCAATGTTAACAAACCAATCAGTTTCAGTGTATCAATACTTAATACAAACTTTTCACTTTTCTCCGTCTACTAAATGATTTATTTTTCCAAGACCTGACATTGATTACGAAATTGATTACCATAATATCTGCATCAATATTCTTTATACACCGGTGTACAGAATCTTCGCATGGAAGCAAAAATGGTCACTAAACAAATTATTAAGAATGGTCACCAATCAATAGCTTGCTCAGCATTGCCTTTTTAGTTGTTTTCTTTCAAGAACATTAGCCATGAAAATTATTTGACGTCATATTTCTCTTAGTTAAAACATTTATTCTTACTCATAAACATAAAGTACTTTCTAAGTAAAGGAGTTTCCTAGAAATGTTGGAGTTAACGAACTTTAAAGTACATTAAAGTACAGTACTTTAAATACGTCTAAAACCTTTTTACCACTTAAATTTTACTCGGTTTTATCCGTTATTTATAATAAATTCTATGTTTTAATACCTTTACATAGTTGCATATAAAATTTGTATCGATTGGGAATAAAAATGTCCGTGAAATGGTCATTCGAACAATGATCAATATGATACAGATCCAAATTTTACTTAGAAAAAAATGTTTTCTCATTCGTATGAATTTTTAATTTAAATGTCACTTTGTAATACAATTTTTGAATCTACAAAATATTTAGTTAACATTTTAATACTTTTTAAATATAACACTATAAGTCCATAAAATTATTAGTTTGACGAATAGTTGAGAATATACTTCACTAGATATTTGAATGTTATTGCAATCCCTGGAAAAAAATAAGACAGACGCGCTGTGATAATCTAATTATGAAATTTTTGCTTTGTACAATATTTAAGAAACTTAATTTCTTAATTAAATTTCTCTGAATTTTGCATAGATGAATAGAAATACCCGTCTTTTGAATTTAAGTACATAACAAGATTATTAAAATATTTTTCGAATATATTGCATAGCTGTGTTTTACATTATTTATCTAGAAATAAAACATTAAAAACCCTAGTAATTTAGTTCAATTCCTTTATTTTTTTTCTAAATAAAAGACTTTGTTTGACGAGCTTAATTAAATGGGTCACAAGAGATATCATCAAAATACTGATTGTAGTTACAAAGGCATATTAGGATAATAAACTCTACGTATGATATACAGTTTGGAGAAAAACATATAAATTAATATTAAAAAATGGTAAAATATATTTCTTAAATACGCTTTTTGCTTTATTTATTATTTCTAACTAGTTGAAAAGGAGCCCATAATATTTTATTTTAGGGCCATTGTCGATTATTTGATGAAACTTTTTCTTACTGGTTTTAAATAATTACACTTTACCAACGAACTCTTTTCATAAACCAGTTTAAATAATTGCGAAAATACGTAACTTAGAAGAGATTTTGTTAGAACAATTTTTGTTTTTATAAAATAATTGAAATATTTGCAAAATTATTGTTATTATTCATAAAAACTCTTCATACTTTGCAAAATTTATTTTTGAAATAAATATTTTTATAAAAATAATCATACGGACCGTTGCGACGTTTTCAAATACTAGGATATTACTATTGAATATTTTAAATACATTATTTATGTATTTTAATTTAAATTGAATCTGATTTCATTAAATGTTTTGCATAAAAATATCTTATTATCTAGAAAATATCAAAATTTACAAATTTTGACAGATTTATTAAATTTTGCGATAACTACAAAAAAAGTAATATTGACCAATAATTAAATACTAAAAATGTTTGATTTCCCGTGGAGGCCAAAAACTCGAGTCACGAATTTGTACTTAATTAATTAATATCAGATTTTATCATTTATCACTAAACTTTCGTTGTAGAGAACGAACCGCCATAAGAATAATAAATTTGCTGTTATAAGGTTTTAAATAAGTGTGCTACGCTTACTTATCACTGGTTATAAATTTAGGAAATATAACATTTTTCAAAAATATATTATGATCCATATTTCTCTCATAATTCTTAATAAATGACCAAAATTACCTGTGGTTTGAAATTTAAGTAATAAATATATAGTTATATATATATATATATATATATATATATATATATATATATATATATATATATATATATATATATATATGTATATAGTTAAATAATAGTTTTTCATTGTATAGGATTAAAATATTGAAACGTTGCTTACAGACTTTTTAAATTGTTCCTCGACTATTCTGCACTAGATTTGAAGAACGTAAAATTCGCACATAAGTTAAGGAACACTTAATATCATGTGTATTTTTCAGTCTAAATATATATTTTAGAAAATATTAGATAAAAAAGAGTTCTATTCCTTATCAAACCTTGGAGTTTTTTCAAGTTGTATGTTACATACGATTCATGTTCAAAAACCATAATTTGTTTAAACATCCTAACTAGGTACAACAGCTTAACAACAGTTTATCGAAAAACTAAATTTTAGTAATACTGAATCTACTTCTAATTATATATTAACAAAATAGGTACGTGCGGGGTGATATTGTGACAGTAAGTAAACAAAATGTACTGTCAATGATTTTCTAAGATTATCTATTTTACATATTTTCTAATATAAAAAAGAAAAGAAGTCTTGTTTCTTAAATACATCGGTATTTTCTTTAAGTTTACTTTTTCATGAAGGTTTTTTTATCATAATATAATGTATAAATATAATTATAATTCAGAACATGTTGAAACATTATGAAAAAATATGGATATGTACACTCGCGCAAAAGGTTGTATGGCGATAGTTGTGAATATCATATTTTTTTTAAATATTTGCCATTATCATACTCATACGAAAAATATAGTAGGCAATATATTTTTCTATTTTCAAAGCCGATTTTATCGGAAACCATGTAACGTAGTTACTGGAAAGTTAGCATAATAACACATATTATAAACCCAGATATATTGCCACAATTCTCTTTAAATATTAGTAAAAAAATTGAAGAGGTGTTAAATAAAATCTTATCATCGTGTTAAAACAATATTTTTTACTAATTTAAAATAGATATTCTAAAGATATTCAAAATATAGCATGCCTACCTCTTACTTCCAATACTACTGAACCAACAATTACAAAAAAAAAACAAAATCGTTGAAATTTGACTACAGATTGCAGGAAAACTATAGCTAGATCTTATAATTTTTAAATATGCTCCATGATTTATGCCTGTGGAAAATATAGTACATAATGCGTTGCGATATATTCAAGTGGAGATAACTTATTACTTAAAAATAGTTTAATAGAAATACTATGTACGTTTAAAGATTTGTGAGTACCGAAAAGTGTATGGAATATTCCTAGTGCGAGGTCTACTCATGCTTGAAAGTTTTTTCGTATTATATTAATTCGTGGTTACAATGAAAATAAACAGTTAAAAAAATTGATACACGCCTTTGCCATCCAGCAATACATTATTATGAATTGAATATTCTGATATTTAATCTCATTGGAAATCTAATTACACAAGTGAAATTGAAATTAAAATTAATTGATAAAATTTATTTCAGAAAATTGTGGCCAAATATTTTAGTATTCTATCTCTGTTTAATACTGTTTCCCTTATACTGCATAATTGCAATACTAGTCATCTATTGAAACATGACGTAGGTATTGTTTGAATGTCTTTGAAAGTACCCATGGGGCTTTATAAAGCTATTCAACTTCATTTAGTGATTTTTTAAACATTCAATTTAGAAATTTACACATATATTACATTAATTTAGATGAATGTTAACTTACATGTAAATTCAAATTATTGTAAGTTTAAATTTAATTTAAATGTTTTACATATATTTAAATGCTTAAATGTTTTACGTAAGACGTTTTGAGACTTCCATTTTTTTTACTTAGAGTTATATTAACGTATAAAACTATAAAGAAGATATGTCATAGTCTTTAAATGTTGGTTGAAATCAATGGTATATGCCAAACATACACAGGTTTATTTTATCATATTATAAGTTTATATGCACTAAATACACGATTTACCGATGGTTTACCAGAAATATTTAAAGAATTTATCAAATGGACAGACATTACGAAATAAAAATATGTGTGAAAAAATAAAATTTCATATATAATTTACATTAAATAATAACAGCAATGTTTACCGATTAATTCCAGTCAAAATTACACTCATTAAATTATCAAACAACGAACTCCTTAAGAAAATCGATTTACTTTGTAATTAAACCTTTATAATAAAATATGAGTATGAATTCTTATTAAAAATAAAGTATATACGAAACAGTTGAACATTAGAAGTCGGCAAGAGGTTTATTTATTCATTATATTTTTTATAAGATTTGTGTAGTCATCCAGATATCATTAAGTTTGAAATTTTCTAGAAAAACAAGTTAATATGTTCACTCACAAATATATAAAGTTGCAAAATATCCTATTTTTACGTGATCGACAACAAATGGTTCAAACCATTACGATCGGTACTGTAGTGGTCATTGTTTAAAGTATTTACACCATTTAGTTATTTCAGCTGTAAACTTTCAAAATAGCCCCACAATCGTAATACAGAAACAATATGTTTAGTGGTAAATTATATGATTTTCCCCTGAAAACTGGCAACAAATAACGCTGATAGGAATAAATGAATAGATTTTTATTGATTACTTCACCACAATTCCAAAATAGATTGTATTTTTGTAATTTACACTTAATTGCGTATTGCCATTTTTTTATCAAAATCGTTAATTACTAAGTGTATTGCAACCTGTTACGTTGCGAAAAAAATTCTTTTTAATTTTTATCTTTAATTAGGTAAAATAAATTATATACATCGCCAATATCTTTATTATACCATCTGTTGATGAGCCTTCTCTGAAGTTTTACTTTGCTCTAAGATTGTAAAAAGTCACCACTCGGCAATTTTAGTAATTTATTGAACGTCGCATCTTACAAATACTGGAAAACAAAATGGAGCACGAGTTTTCGTAAAGGTAAAGTATTTACACTCTTGGTAAAATTCTGACATCAACAGCGCATGAAAATATTACATATATATATACATATACATATACATATATATATATATATATATATATATATATATATATATATATATATATATTATTTACATTATAGACCATTTATCACGTTTTTAACAAGGACTAAAACTTTAAAATAAAAACATTTTAATTTCTCCTTGCCCCGAAAAAATGCATAATCCCGTATATATTGTCCTGGAAATTCATGAATGTAAATTTTTGATAGCTATGAAAATATTGGTAAGATCTAAAACAAAACAAGTGGGATGCAAATTCACCTAAGTCGCAAACAATTTTATTGCACCACAAATGATATGACCTACTGAGTGAGTTATCTCAAAGACAGCTACTCTCCACCCTCCTTACTATTATATATAGCATGCGATCCACATTTTTAATTTTAGATCATACAAATATTTTTGTAGTTATTAAAAATTCACTATGACAAATTTCCAATAAATTTATATGGGGCAACAAATCTATATCGGGTTATAAGTCTGAGTTATAAATGGGACAAAGGGAAATTTTTTAAATTTTTTTGCATTTTTTTAAAAACGTTATAAATTAAGTTTTCTTGTATGTAAATAATTACTATCTTCTAAGATTTATATATGTAAAAAATTATAACTTTTTTTAATTATCTTGATAATGATATTATTTGTAAGTTCTTTAATTCATATATACTACGTTACATACCTTAATAGTAATATGACATAAAATCCGCTGTGGCGTAGGTCATGTTAGTTGTGTAGGCATTCGTCTTTGTGCTGAACAGATTAACAAAAAGACAAACAAGAAAAAGAGTTAATATTACATTGCCCTACAGTATTTAACTATTTTATAAAGTTTCAAGTCGCCACCTCAATGGATAGTTAGTTTAAAACCGTTTCCAAAAATTTTATCGGATAAATAAACATAGAAACTGACAAGAAAAACGACCTCATAAAAATGTGTAATTTTCATTAAGTTCTAAGCTAAGTTTAAAGTTTTGAGTATCTAAGCTCAACGGAAAGTTAATTTAAAACTGTTTGAAAAATTTATACGGATATACCAATGTACAAAAAATCACGAAAGCGAACTAATAATGAATAAACTACATACGAGTGGCCATAAAAAAAATTTAAATGGCCGCGACTATTATTATTAAACAGGATAAAGCTCTACCTAAGAGGACAGATGCGTTATTTTTTTTAAGAATAATTATTGGATATGTAGGTTATTCGAGCTCAGTTTTAAGTTGTGTTTAATCCAATCAAGGGAAAATTTAGGATAATTACATAAATTACTGGAATAAAAGCTGCTGCAAAAATAGATAATATTTATGCACAAAATCGTAAGCAAAAACTAGTAGTTTTAAGCATCTTTTCACAATCAAACACTTTATTTTAAATAAATACCTTGGACCTCTCCAAATTTTCTAGAATTTCAATGTCTTTATCTTAAAATTCGGTGGTTTGCCTTTTAAAGAATTTCTTAAAATAATATTAATTTTTTATTATTGCCGAAGAACATATATTTCATCAAAGTAATGTTAGCTTTATATTACGGTATGCATATTTAAATTAAAGATTAAGAAAACAGTTGTACGTAAATATGCATAAAATTATTTACACGCATATATTTATATTAATTTGTTGGGTATTTTGCAGAAAATTGGGGAGTGTTTTTATTTTTAATTTTGCGCACGAGAGTTTGGGTATTCCTTTTTATTAGCATTGTTCATATAGTGTTTACGAAAGTTTATTCAAAAAAGGAGATAATATAATTTTTTTAAATAATTGCACCCAATTAAAAAAAGTTCTCTGGCTTATAAAGTTTGATGAGTAATGCACACGTAACAGGGATGTTGTTTCACTTTGAAGTATTTCATTTATTTCCAAAGCCATCAACATCTAATATTTATCATCAACGCTGTTACATTTAAAACGTTTACAAATTACTTTTTATTTTAATTGAATTCTGTTTTCAAATGTATATTGAGATAATGAAACAACAATTATGTTTTATATTTAATTAGATAAGTATTTAAGTGTGAAGAGAAATAAATAAAAAATCGCTTAATTTAACGAGAACTATAAAAGAATTGAAACTGAGCATATTTATATACACACACACACACACACACACACATATATATATATATATATATATATATATATATATATATATATATATATATATACATATATATATATATATATATATGTATATATATATTTATAACATATGATTTTTAGTTATTAAAATTAGTAATTAATAAAATAATAATTTTCACGATTTAAGCAAAATACCAATTGTTATTGTAATAAAGGTAGAACAAACTTAATATACAAATTTTAGAGTAAATTGTATGAAAATCAACATTTGCAAATAGGTCCACTTTACCATTTTCAAACCTTTTATTATACGTTACAACATTACGAACATTATATCAATAAAATTTTAAGATTTCATATTTAATTTCTAAGATATAATAATATTTTTCTTTTGTCTAAGATAAAAGAGCCTGATAGAGAAAATCACAATGCTTATTAAATATTTCGAACCACTTCAACAAATAGTCGTTTTGCATATATACAAGGTTTTCCTGAAATTGTGTATAAGCCTTTCCCAACTGTTTCCTCGAGGACGAGAGATGAATTTAAAAAGGCTCTAAAAGAGAAAGAAATATACAACGTACGCAAGCGTGAGTTTCGAAAGCGTGGCGCAAGTTGACAAATTTTGTTGACGGTTTTGTTTTTCATTTCGGCTAGAACATGACATCTCAATCAGATTTTATCAATGAAGAAATATGCAAATAAATATATGCATTACTTCCTATGATTTTTTTATTAAAGTAATGTTGCAGTGATTAATAATTACTCTTAAGTACTCTTGCAAATAAATTAAATATTTTAAAATAAATATTCTTTTGAGTAAATAAAATTAATAAAATGTCGTATGTGTTTTAGATTTATATAAAATACCAAGTTGATTTTATTTAACGTTCTTTAACTTTTGTAAGGTTAATAGCAAATAAGGTTGTGCTAATAACACAGCAGCGTGATGAATAATTTGGACTATGACGGAAAAAAATTCTTCCATTTATTTACTTACATATAATTCTTCATTTTTATTACCTTGTTTACTGTTGCATCCACTTCAACTTTACCCTCAAAATTCTTCAATAATTTTTTTAGTAGGTCACCTAATATATATATATGTCTAAAATAATCAAAACATCACGATAGATTTCTAAAATAACACTGTCTAAAATAAAAGATATAAAAAAATGTTACAACGAAGGTTGTTTTATTTTTTAAGTACTTATGATGTTAAACTAACATTATTTTAAATTAATATTTCCTTTAAGCTTCTTAAAGTGGTTGGTGGTGGTCGAAAATATCACGATGTACATTAATAGGCACTCAAACACGTTTAAACAACGACCTTTGATCACTCGTACTTTGTGTATTATAAAGTAATAGCACAAAGGATTTTTTTGACTTAAATTTTGATTTTCTCCTCTTGTGGTATTAAAAAAACAGTAAAAATATCATTAAAAAATCAAACTGCAAACACCAGTTTTCAAAGGTCTATCAAAATTATACAATGAATAAAAGATATATTTATATAAAATCTGTTATTATGGAAAATCACACAAAGAGTCAACCTTTTTCATAAAAGTCTCTGTTATGCGTTCATATTTTTATTTCTATAGTAGTCATAACAAATAAGTCATAAATAAAATAATATATTTATCAACATAATATTTAGCTTGTGTTATGGATTTTCTTCAGTTTTTTTCCTATTTTATATCTTTCTAAAATTAACCAAAAAGAGAAGTAATTTGGAAAAAAACTAAGTATAGGAAGGTTAACGTACATTAAGCTAATATGAAACTTTTGTATTTTTATACTTTTTGATGATATGAAATATGATGTGGAATCCTTAAAAAAATCCATAAAATGATGCATAATTTTGTGTTCAAATATTACCAATAAAAATGCAGAAAACGCATTATTTTGATATCGAGAAATATTAACACATGGGATGAAAAAATAATGTAAACAAAAATGGCATGGGAGAAAAGCAAAAAATTAAAAAAAAATTTGTTATATCAAAGAGAAAACAATCGACGATAAATTCCAATGTCAAGTAATATAAGCGCGCAGTTGCGAGCAGGCAAGTTCTCAACAACCTTGTGCGCGACCTGTGGTTATTTACATGAAATATTTCGAGTCACTTTTGATACTATTGACATACCAGATTAAACTTTTAGTACACAAGGACATAATAAAACACCGCACTGCATTTTCTAAATATTGCTTTTACAGTTAAGAGATATGAACCGCCAAAAATGGAAATTTGTGCAGTGAATTAGTAATTTTTGACTTGAATGTTAAACAGTTAAAAATATTTAGGCATCCCTTTAAAATTCCAACTTTGTTCTAATTCTTTATAATCACCACGATACTTGAAATTTAGGAACTTCATTTCTCTTCTTTTTTCTACTCATAATTATGTTCTAAAGAAGTAAATGCACTTAATATTAAATGTGAACATTGCAAAGGTCTTATAAATATATAATAGTCTTATACATTTTATTAATTTGGATACACACAATTGTTTTCCATTTTTAGGAAAGATAATATTTAAACCTGAAGCTAATTGGTATTTTCCGGGAAATAAATCTAAATGACTAGGCAAACTACAAAGAATTCTTTCAAATTTTTTAATTTCAATGAGTGATTTGTGGTTTACACCACATTTAAATTTCTGTTTTATGTTAGAAAACTGAAAAAAGTAAATGATTCCCTGAAATATATAATTCGTTTATAAAATATTACATCTTACAAAACCGTTATTGCTTTATAAATTTGCACATAACTTAAATGATATTTAAGTATAAATTGAATTTAAGTTTCTGATGACATAATTAGGAAAATGGATAACAAAAAGCACATTCAAACCCTCGTATACACAGTGACCCTTAGCTTCAACACTGCGAGAGAGACATACGTTTAAAAGCTTTGTTTGGAATCAAACTATCATGTCATGATGATGCTGTTGTTTCATATACATTTCTAGTCTTATTCTTTCTATTTTCTTACTATTTTAAAATGATTTTGAATTGAATTTAAAATAAAAGAGGTTAAATTATGTCATCTAAATTATGCTTGTTTATTATTGTAATCTATACACTTAAGTTCCGAAAAAAAACAATTCAGAAAAAAAATACTTCAATTATTTATATAATTAGTTTACATTAAAGAATTATTAGATTCACTTTTGTCCTCACAATTTTTTTTATGACCAAAATTCTTCATTTATTCTCCAAAATGGTGACAAATGAATACTCATTTATTTTCTTTGCTAAGTTTCGTTCGTCCAAAGGAAGAATGGATCAATTAGTCTATTCCATTATCAAAGTCGCTTTTTTCTGAGAAAACATTCACGTTGGGCGTAGTTACTAACCATATTATTCTGTATAGGCTTTAAGAGTATTATAGAGACATATTCATCGAGAAATGTTTAATATGGCAAAGAAAGCTTGACTGCTTGACTTTTTTGTTTTCCCTAGCGTATGAGATATTAAATAAAAAAGCATTCATTTTAGATAATCTCGATATTTATAAACCTCATAAAGATGACATAGGCAATATGTTTACATAATGTAAAATAGTTTTACTATCGGGAAAGAGTTAAATAGGAATAATCTACACCCTAAATTTAAATGTAACTGTTTAAATTTTTGGCCTTTTTATATTTATTGTTCTTTGGCTTTCAAATTTCAACGCGTTGGCGTTCAACGGAATTAAATCAAATCTTTAATTCCGTTTTTACAGTAGGAAAATAATAACATTCCAAACAAAAAATAATTTTGTAACAAAATAATGAATTCAGTTATGTATGCTAGTTATTTTATCAATTTCCACAGTCTAAAAATAGTCCAATGTCTAAATACATGTTGTTAATTTTGTTTCAATATATATATATATATATATATATATATATATATATATATATATATATATATATATATATATATATATGTATATATATATATATATATATACATACATATATATATATATATATATATATATATATATATATACATATATATATATATATAAATTTACAATTGTATTTCTTGCATAGTTTTTATAAAAATGAGAATTACCTCAAACTGAAGTGAAAAGGATTAAAAAAAGAAGCGAAGAAGAATTAAACGTTAATTCGGGGAATGAAAATTTTAACACCTACCTCAGTATATTTCCTACGAAACTCTATTTTATAAATAAAGCCTGTATTAAAGAACGCTTCTCTTTCAGTATATAAGAATTGTAGCTTCGAACTAAATACCTGAAAGTAAAAGCAAATTCCGTTTCTCCATATTCACCATGTTTTTATTTTTTCTTTGTCTCTTTGTATCGAGGTTTCTTCTTTTTGTTATACCATACTTTTAGGATTGTGTCAAAAATGGTAACCTTATTACATAAACTTTTTCCGATCGTCAAATAATGATGTAAAACGTTTGGTACAAATTTAACAAGCAATTAAAAAAAATACAGTTTGTTTGGTTAAAAACGATTTAGAAAATTGAAAAACATTTTTCATCAGTTTTGTTTAAAAAAACAAAGTGTCCATCAAAATACTTTAATTTCACTTTCAAAAGTGCGGTTTGCCGTTAATTTAAATAATTTTACTAACAGTGTGAACATCAGTGTTTGATTTAAAAAAAATCATTATATTTTTATATATATTGCGCGCATCTCTTTTTTTTGTATCACCACACCGTGGAAAAGTAGCCTTACCGTGTAGATGGATATTCACTATGTAAATTTCACAATAATTTCTCTTAACGATTTTTCAATTGTTTTTTTAATAGGGAGAAGAAAAACTTTTGGTGCCATTTCATCAAATTGATTTCAAAAATAATCATTCGTCATTCGACCAGGTTCATTGTGTCACATTGAAGAAAACTTTGAAAAAGTATAAGTAGGAGAGTAGTTTAAAAGGTAACAATGCAACCGAGATTTAAATTGTGCTAAAATATTCGTTCGAGGGTATAATTCAACAAGTCTAGAGTATGGAACGAAAGTTCTTTACCATTTGCATTTATTTATTTTGTTAATAGTTCCCTCACTCTAATATAGGTTAAGATTTTTTCCCCTAGGTAGTACCATATTTAGTATTTATGAGTTTCAATAATGCACAGAATTTGTTACATAAATATGTTTAAATGTCACTCTTCTCAATGCATGCGCATTGAATTTTAGTTTGTCTAACCTTAAAAGTGTTTGGTTAGTTAAGTTTACCTTCGATATGAAATCCAAGTGTTTAACCGTAAACAAATGTGCAATTATTGAATTAGGTTTGTCGAATTATTTATATATTTGAATCAGAACGTTGGAATGTGGGTGAAGTCACAATAAAATTAGTCGCCTCTATTTATGAATATAGGTGATGATAAAGTATTCACGGAAGAAAATTCATAGGAAATGAGAATTTCCCATCACATTTTTATACTTACTTAGAATCAACGCTATGAAAAATAAATACAAATGTATATATATATATATATATATATGTGTGTGTGTGTGTGCGCGCATGTGTGCGTTTGTATGTATATAAACTGATAAAGCATTCTTCAAGTACATTTATCTTATTCACCCGTCATTTAGCCATCTGATTATTAGTTCAGAGATCTGAATAAACGAAAGTAAAATAAAATAGCCTATTTGTTCAATATCCTTATACTTTGTTACTACATGTTATAAGTTGACCTTTGTTATTATTTTGTTTACTGTCTAATTGTTAATATAGTTAGTTATCACTTTCTGAGATATGAACACTTCCTTGGGTGAAGGTCTCCTCGATCCTCTCTTATGATTCTCTTTTTCTACCTTGGGTCAATCAGTCTTTATCTGTGCTTTCGGTTATGTCATTAGCCCACCGTCCACTTGGCCTGCGCGCCTTCCTTTTCCTACCCGTCCCTTACTATTTGTTTGAATAGTTCATCGGTTATCAGAATAGCGTGTTATGTTTCCGGTTCATTAGCACTGAGAGCATCAGTTAATTTGGTTTTTTGTCTTATGGTTTTATTTTTAATTTTATGTGTTTCTTTTATTTTTAATAAGCTTCTTTCCATAGCTCTTTGTGTTGTTTGCATCCTTTGTTTCGTTTTATTAGTGAAAACACATATCTGGTAACCATATAATAAGCAAGCCAGTAGACATGGATAAAATACTATTTTTTATGTTTGGAAGATAATCTCCTTTCAAAATTTGTTGTGTTCTTTGTAACTTCCTTCGTCTTATTACTTTATAATTTCGTGGAGTTCTTCTGGGGCTTCAGCTAGCAACAATCTAAGATAGTTTAGGTAGTGGCTGTTCAGATTTATCCCTTGAACGTTCCAATATATGTTTTGAAATATATTTTCTGATACAGTAATAAACAGCTTTGGTGACGGTGTGTCACCCTGTCTAAAACTCTTCTATTCTTATCTTTTTTTCCTCTGGTTTCTAGTTTAACATTTTTTGTACTCTTAGTGTATATTTTCTTTATGATATTTATTTATATTGTATTTATTGTAAGCAAGTTAATGGCCTTACAGACAGAGTTATGGCTTATGCAGTCGAAGGCTTTTCTATAATCTATAAGGCCCGAATATAGTCGTCTATATTATTCTTTATACTTTTCGATGACCTGTGCATGCATATGAGCCATTATGCTTGTGAACGAAAGCCAGCTTGTTCAATTGATTGTGCGCTGTCGATTGCATTCGTCATATGTTTTACAATTACTAATGCAAAAAGTTTGTATGTATTAGCCTATAAATTGATGGGCCTGTAGCTTCCGATGTTTAATGGATTTCATATTCGATGTGCACTATTGCAACAGGAGAGTTTCTGGGTCAATTATCATGTTAAACAAATGTGTAAGGCAACTAATTAGAATAATTGCCCCTAGTTTTAATGCTTCGTTTTTTATGTTATCTGGACCTGCGCTTCTATTTGATTTTAGTAATTTATATGCTTATATACTTCTTTTTTCTCTATTGTTTAATATGTTTAATTCAGATGATTTTATTTCTTTCATCTTCTAGTGCGGGTACCTTTTTTTTCTTTTATATAATTCTTAGCAGAAGGTTGACTCTTAGTCTATGACATAATTTCTCGATTCAGATTCTTTCAATTTACTATGTAGTTTTTGTAGCCATGTTTAGCATATGTTCAAATCGTTAAATGCTCTCTTTTCGCTCTTAATTATTTTTGTTATTATGTCACATGTGTGATTCCTATAGTCTTTTTTCAATGGATCGACTAGTTTCTTTTTAAGAATTTGCTTCATTTTTTGTTGATATCTTTGTCTTGTTCTTTTTGAAGATTAGTTCCTCACTAAATATTTTATGAATTTTGCCTTTCTCGGTGTCCTTTTTGTTGATTAAACTGTGCAGTATAGCTTCTTCGAGTATGTCGTAGTAAGTTTTAACATCTCTGTATACTGTTGGTTGGTCTTTGATGCGAGTTTTAAGACAGTATGTATAATTCTTTATTTCTTCATGCGTTTTGGGAACTTTTGGTAAAGTTTTAAAATTTCTTTCTGTTTTTATTCGTGGTGTTTATTAAGAGTATTACGCGCAGTAGTCTATGATCTGATAAAAACTTTACATTATTAATGAATTCGTATTTAATTACTAGCTTTTGAGGTATTTTTCATTATATAATCTGTTTCATTCTTAACATTTTGGTTTCGCGATAACCAAGTCCATTTTCTACTAAATCTTTCACAATTAAATGAAACTACGTGATGTAGTATTATTTATATTTTTTTTTAAGTTTTTACCACGACCTAGATTTTGTTGTCTTACAACATCTTCAGGTGTGCTGTTAGCAAAAATCTTCTCGAAGAAATCATCTTTGCTAATAGCCTAAGTGAAGATGTTGTAATACAACGAACCTAGGTCGTGGTAAAGAACTTAAAGAAAGTAGTAATAATACTACATCACGTAGTTTCATTTAATTGTAAATAATGAATTTCTACAAAATTAACGCCACATATATTCATTATCCCAAATCTTTTTTTTAAATAGGTATTGATTATAAATAGTTTGTATTCTTATGCATTCTCTATTAGCCTTTCAATTCTTTCGTCTTCCTTCCGAAATCCGTATCTGCCCGTAATTAGATTTTCTTCCTCTCTGGGTTTCCCGATTTTTGCATCGAAATCTTCAAGAACTAGTACTTTCTCATCGGCTAATGCTCTTTGAGATTGGAGTGTAATCGGCTCTTTTGAGATTGGAGTATAAAATTCTTTTATTTCGGCTTCACTGGATTTGTTGGTGCGTAAACCTGAATTATTGATAAATAAGGACTTCATATTTTAAACGCAGTAGTGCTACCCTTTCTGAGATACTAGTAAATTTTTTTATTTCATTTTTCCACTTTTTTTACTGGACAACCAACTCCAATTAAACTTTTTGCTTGACCCATATAACTGTAAATGTAATACTTTTATTCTTCTATATTTCAACCTATTTTTCTTACTTCAGAAAGTCCTAGCACGTCGCAATTTTTATTTTATAATGCGAAATCTTTCTTGTGACGATAAGGATTTTACATTATAGATGCAAATGTTTGAGCTTTCTTTCTTTCTTTCTTCAATTTGGTAAGTTTGATTATAGACGAAGGGTTGTAGTCTATTTCCCCACGATGACTAGTCGGCCTGGTGAGTTTTTTTTTAATCTATATGAATCAGGTTTACTCATTGGTTTTTTCCGGTGGCTGATGGTCTTATCCTATATATCATGATTTGATGTAATACTTTTCGCTAACAGTGAGTTGCTTCTTGCTCTCATAACCTCAAATGCATTTATTTTGTTGAAATTTAAAAATGCGTACTCCTTTTGGAGCTGTATTGGATAATTAGGTCTTCTCATTTTTTTTTCTACATTGTAGAGTTCCTTCTTTAATAATAAGCTAGTCGTGTTTTATAATTGTAAATTTGCCTTTACTCCTTCCTTCTTTGAGCTTTTGTAATCATTATCTTCTTTTCTCCATAACCTCTTTCGTGTAATCCTCCGAGACGTTTACGTCTTTAAGTTTCTCCCTATTTGCCATTATTTCTTTTTTCTTCCAGCCATTGATAAGGGTAATTAGTATCGGTCTTATTTTTCCTTCTTTATATCTTTTTTCCCACTTCTATAAATAACATCTATATCTATTTATTCTAGCGATATATTTAGCTTTTCTTAATTTTTTCTGCTATTACATCCAGGAAATCGCGTGCGGAATTTTCGTTTTCTTCAACACTATATATAATTATTTTTCCTTTTATAGGTATCTATTTTTGTCATTTTAGCTTTTAAGTTTTGGTTTTCTGGTCTTAATTCGGCTACTTTGCAGGTCAGAAGTGCTAATTTTTTGTCTATTTTTGTTATGATATCCTTGGTTTGATTTGCCATTTCAAATTTTATCTCAAAATGCTTGAAGATTTTCAGAGAATTCGCAGTCTAACTTATGTTATCAGGTTATTACGTACGTGATTCCACTCTCATTTATGTGTTAGTTAACCTCAAATCAGTTAATGTCAGTGCAATATGCAATAAATACAATTATAAAGGGATATTACCCGAGTATCGCCCACTAGGCATGAGGCGTATCGGCCAATGAGAGGCCAATATACCCACCTCCTAGCTAAATCGTCTAATGAGGCGCCGCACGGCCTAGTGGTCTAGATAACAAATTCTGGCACTGGCAAGTAGTCTTTGAATAGAATAGGGGCTCACCCATGTTCACCTCTCCTGGAACTGACTGACTAAATTATTGAATAAAAATTTTTATATTTTTGGATAGTTACAACAAATTCATAAACTGTAAAAAATTAAATCAAAGCAAAATCTATATTTTTTGCTTGATAATCATAGCTCACATACTATCCTTTAATTTGTAAGTAAATTCTAAAAAGTAACATACTCATACCACTTTTCATCACGTTACGACTAGCCTAATTAACCGTAACTATATAAAAATATAGAGATATTAAAAACTACATAAATATCATACAGACAACCTGAATGAACAATAATCGAGGCAAAACAATGATTGTTGCGACATTCCATATATGACTTTACCATTGACGACACTAAATTCTGGATATATTATATATATATATATATATATATATATATATATATATATATATATAATGTATATATATATATATATATATATATATATATATATATATATATAATGTATATATATATATATATATATATATATATATATTCATAACCCTGAAAACAAAACTTACAATTACGTTTTAGAGCTACCATTATATGGTCAGCCAAAACTTTCTTATGGAGCCCAATTAAAAGATAAAAACAAATATGATGTTAAAAGAAAACTTGCTTTTATAACGGAAATGCCTGAAGTGTAGTTTAAGAAAAAAAACTGTAAAGACCGCATGGATAAGGACAGTTTTAAAAATTATATAAAACTTTGTAGAATGACTCGAAAAACACAAAAACTGGATCTAAAAATGTTATCGACTCGTAAACTAAATAAGCCTTTTCGTAAAATAAGCATAAAATAAACTTACTTAATTTCAGGCACATAATCATTATATCAAATCTTTCTATACTTTAACCTAGGTAATTCGTTAAATACTTTGTTTAATAAATGAACTTTCCTTCTCTTTTGACATCTTTTCTATATTCTTTTCGAAGGCTCTCGCTGTTTTTTTTTGGTTCTGAGAATCGTGTTCCTCGCAGTTTATTTTTTATTATTAACAATAAATGAAAATTGTTCAGAGCAAAATTGAGGCTGTATGGCGGAAGGCCTATAAATTCTATACCGAGCGTAGTGAAATTTTGGTTTGTTAATAACCCGTCCGTTCGGAAAAAGTAGTAACCATCTTTTTTCTAAGACATTTCATCACGTCTGTAGTAGCAGTGTACAATTTTATTACAGATGTGACTTAAAACTACAAGTAACATCTCTGTTATTACCTGTATTACAAAAATGCATTGAAAACGTATAAATATTAACGGTAAATTGAAAGGAACTATGACGAAAGAAGATGTGGCCAATATCAATCATTAACTGGTTTAGTTTTAAATCAAATTTAATCTTCAAATATAAGTCTTCATTTTTAATATATAGCATCTCATAAACTCGTACTAGCTGTTACCGAGCTACCTTACTCTAAACAATTTAAAATACGAATATACTATTATAGAGGTTAGAATAATACAGGCACATATGTATAAGTTAAGGTTGAGTTTTAAAAGCAACTCGCCCACGCATGTATAGTATACAATCGAACTAAGTGCAACATGGTAAATAAATTAATCGTATCTACCGAAAAAGGGACTAAATGGACCATCTCTAAGAACATAAATTTAAGTACAATCTTGCCATTGCTAACCACTGCCGTTCTCAGATCACGATCAACCTAGGTTTGAATATGTAGCAGTTTGAATTATGATAAAAAAAACTAGAAAATGACTGATCACTTTTTACCAAAGTAATAAGGCATTTCGGTTTTAACTTATAGATGAAACAAATTAATTAAGAAACGGAAAGACAATTCTACAAAAACATAAAAATATAGGCCAACTTTTGGATCCTGAATTAAAAAAAAAAGGATTCATGCTATAAAAATTTTCTGTTTAAGCATTACTTCTTGAAAATAAAGTTTTATTTAGTTATTGATATTTATCTAATGGGAATCGTTCTGTTTATATAGTATATACCGAAAAAATGTGTTAAAAGATCCAATTAAAAGATCATGACATGAAAGAGAATTAGATCCAATTTAAATAAAAAAAAATTAATTCAAAATACGAAAATTTTTAAAAATCATTTAAACCCATTGTTTGATTCAATAGCAAAAAACCTAACAAAAGCGAAAAATTGAGACAAAAAATTAAAGTTAATTTTCTCAAAGAATTTAACTGCCCGACCACCTAATCACAACTACGTTTGAGTAGGTCGTTTGTATATGATATTACATATTTGTGATATACGAAAATAATTTTATTGAACCGCCCGTAATTTATATTAAGGTATTTTTGTTCTTTAGTTCCGGAAATATATATATTTTCAAGAACAATGTTTTTTCAAGATAAATCAGATCTTAAACAACTATAAAAATCTTAATTTGTCAATGGATCTGTTTGCACAATTAGAAGATTTCCATCTGCAAATGGATATAATACGACAGTATGCCACGTCGATCGGTTCCAATCACCCTCTCTTGCTTTCTTTCAAATAATTACTCATATATTTATTTATTTATCTACTTTAATGTATCTAATTGATACATACGGTGGACTTACTGCTACGAGAGCAATCTCTTACAGCCAACCATAACACCAGTCCAGCCCCGCTCGATGAGCGGCCGAGAATCGAATCCGGGTCCCTGCAGTACGCAGAGCAGCAAAGGCCTTGCGATCAACACACCGCGGCGACGTATTTATGTGGTATATTAAACATAATTGTGGTATATTAAGTATGTAAATACAATTAATCTTTTTAGTTATTTGCTTTTTTCAATTTTTAACTTCCTCTTAATAATTTCTCTCAATAATTTGAACCGGGAAATATACATTTTGACAAATAAACGCAATATTGGAAACTGTAATATTATCTCATCCACTTCGATTAAATGAAGTTAAAAATTAATGTATTACCGCGCTGCCCAAATTAAGTCATATTCCTTTATTATGATATAATGGATACGACACGTTAAAATATTTAATGCCGTATTTTAAAGGTTGCGTTTAACGTAAAAATTCTTCGAATAAATACGGTTTAACTTTTTACCCGACGTGAATTTGATAAAAGTGTTTTTATGTAAAAATGTAACGCAGTCATGTTTGATTGTAGAAATTGAGTATATCAATTTTTATGATTCCGTAGTAAAATAACGAATCTGTATAATTTGTTGTCAATTAGCCTATCCGCCTCTCACAGCTTTACAGTTTTTACAGTTTTTGGCTTGCGTGCAAGTAGTTCCGCAAGCAAATATTCCATCAATAAATACTAAAATAATTGTACATATAGTAGACAAATAAAGAAGTGAAGTGTTTTTTCGAGCATTTGATCGAATGAGTTATTGGTACAGGTATTTTAAAGTCCAATTCAAATTGTGAGAGTTAGTAACTGAGACTAAATTCTCGGTAATATTTTGCATTTGATTAGAACTTACAATTTTATTGTATTACGGTAATTCTGTCGTAATACTTATTTTAGTTAAATTACATCAAAATTTTCCTAAGATGTAAACAACTATCCTATTATATATTACGACATATAGCCGGTTGATTTTGTAGGTTGAATTATTTAATCAAACTTTGAATAAAATTTCGAATAAATATGTCATTGTTTTGAATAAATTTTGAATATGTATATCATTAAAAAAAATTTATAGATAATTACGCGGTCCTTTGAATTAAAATAAAAAATGTATTTTGGTTTTGGGAACCTGAAAGAAACTGCATTAAGGGATAAAAGGTAATATTATTATTACAGTGTGCATTTTCAATTATTTTTTTTTAAATCATGGAGATGAAGAAAACCATTTTACCTGTACGAGTTATGTTTTTAATAATTGTTTATATTCTAGTTCTAATTTAAATATTTTTTAACATTCAAATTTTACATTTTTTTCCTAATCTATATATAAAATAAAATCTATATAGAGTCAATTCTGTACATTGAAAATATTTAAAAAAAATTATTGATTTAGCGTATTGAATGGTAATAGAAGTAAACAAAATGTGAAGAACATGTCTGTAATTAGAATAAATACCACCACGATCTCTTAACATACTCCTATTTTCTATTTTACTCTAACTACGGTCTACTTTAAATGCAACTATTGCAGGGTGAAATTGTATTCTCATTTATGTATTTTAAAACACTCTCTTTACTAAAGATATGATATGCCATTTATTTGATACGCCACGTAATTTGATATTCCATTCCATAATTTTATTCACCCAAGTTATATAATGAAAGTTTTATCAAACAAGCAGAAAATTTAACGGATCAATGGAGATACGTGAAATGACAATTCCAAACACGAATTCCAATTAACAATTCGAATTTCGAGGACTGAAAGCGGAATCGATGCATGTAATTATGCTTTCGCTCTACGTTAATATTGCGTTTGCATTTAATAGGTAGAGTAAACTTTTTTCTGTTTGGCTAGCTTCTGTCACAAATAGATAATGTGAATAGTACAAGCTAGAAAATTATGCTTGAAAGTGAAGAAATGTACTATTTTTGGTCGCATGTTATCATGTATTTAATTGCCTCCTAGTGAAATTTTATTAAAGTAAAAATGAAATATGGTAAAATGCTAATTATGTGAATTTACAATTGCTAATTAATAATGCAATTGCTTAATATATATATATATATATATATATATATATATATATATATATATATATATATATATATATATATATATATGTGTGTGTGTGTATATATATATATATATATATGTATAATATTTTATTAGATTGTTAGTAATAATCTATATAAAAACTTGGTCGTTTGGAAAAAAATCTTAAAAAATTGAAACCCTTGTTAGCACCAAAATAACAACGCAAATGAAAGAACATCCTATCCATAATTACCATGTTTCCTTCTGATATTGTTTATTTTTCTTTATAAATTTATTACTTTTTCTTGTTGCCAATTCTAAAATAGCGTCCCGTTTTTAAATAATAATCTTTCTTTTTATTTCAGCCTTTCATGCTTCTAGAATTAATATAGGTACAGTTTTTAAATTTAAACTATTTGATAAATCGAACAAAATCCGAATAATTTTTTGAAGATTTATAAAGTTCCTGGGGAAGATTTTGTACAACTTTCAAACTTATATATAATAATATTGACTAAAATGAAGACACCAGAATATCTTAAAAATTATATGATTTCTGGACATCAGCTACAAATGAATAACAACTAATTTCTAAACGAGCAATATCCCAGTACCTTAATACTTCAATCTTAATGCATTTATTTTTTGTATATTGCTTGAAGATTATAGGAAATTACTTATCGAAATAATACTCGACTAACGAAAACAAAATTTAACATGAATAAATATCTATTCACGTCGACAATAAAAGCAAAACCAAATTTTCTACAAAGGCATTGCTATACAAAAGATTACATTTTTTTACAATTTTATATGTTTATATCAGTTTCACTTCATTCCTTTGTATATAATTTGAGAAGGATCTCCCTCTACTATCTAAAAAAATGGCATTCCGTCGACGATAGTAGCGATGGAGTATATTCTTTTGATGATTTTGTATCTAAAAATACTGAATGCGTGAAATAGTACTTCCCGACGGAACATTATTATTGTTATTATTTTTTCTGTCATATATAATAGGTGGAGATATAAACTGATTCCTTAGAAAAGTAGAATTGTTAGAAAGTGATGAGATACAATTATTATCTGCGTTGAATTTTTATGCAAGTTTAATTGATTTTGACACAGGATTTAAGTATTTATGATTATAAAAATACTTTAATATAATTTACTATTGAACATCATTTCTGATAAGTATTACATCTTCTCTTAGTATGTAATAACAATATAAAAAGTAGATTATTTTATTTTTGTTTGGTGATTTGAAATTGTTGCACTGAATGAACTGAAATTGTTGGAGAGACGTTTAGTCATAATTGGTAATATCAACTACACACTTCAATAGAGACAGAAACTTCCCTCAACTTCTACAATTATTAATAACATGGTGATAGTGTCAGAAAAAAGTGTTCAAGAAAAGAGTTCTATTGAATTTTTTAATACGCTAAAAGCTAGAAGTCGTTATAGTCACACGGCCATAGATATAGGAAACCTCAAATAGCGAAAACATTTTTCTTAAGAAGTATTCTAGTAACATGTTTATAGACATTTGGAAATTTTTTGGGATTTTTATTATTTATTTTTTTCCACAATATACAAGCTGATTCATTCAGTAGGAGGTCGCAAAAAGTCGATAATTCAAACCATAGAGAATGACTAGATACTCATCATCAATTATTTTGAAAAGTATTTTTGGGAGGGACTGCAGGGGAAAATAAAAATTATAAAGACTGAAGATTAGAATAAAAACTTAAATTGTGAAAATATTTGGAATAGTTAATATTTATATGAAGAAATAATTCATGTTTTTTCTGTTTCTTGAAAAACCTGGATAACATATTAGGAATATTTGAATTTTTTGTGACGATAGGCACTAAGTCAATTTATCCCCTAAGAGATTTGTTTTCAGATTTAAAAGAAAACAATCTGAAAGGGCTAACATAAAGCCTTTTATGGAACATTAAAATTTTATTCAAACTCGTCTCATTGCTCCATTTTAATGATAAATTATTGATAACTGCATATTTTATTCTCTTTTTTAACGACGAGTGTACTTTGAAATTTAAAGATATATGAAGATATTCATTCTTTATTTGCCCATGTTTCTTGATACAAACTTATTATGTGGGACTTGGTGTTTTTCTACCTTCAAAATATGATTAAATTTGTTCGATGGAAACTGGAAAGGACAAAATTCCCATTGAAATTTATCAATTTTGGCCACACGAAAAACTGATCGACAGATTTCTTGTAATTTGTTTTAACACTCATATCGCAATGTGCATATGTGGATATGACATAAAAAGTGTTTAAAATAATATACTTCAAACATACTTTAGATGTTCGAATAAATGGACATTTTATAAAATCGAATAACGAGAATTTTATAAATGCATAATGAATTATATTTAGGAAAATAATGGCTTGGACTTACAACAGACTTACTCTTTCTTATTTCTTACTTCATTCTACACCGTTCAATATCCCTGTATATTTATCAATTTACTTACACACACAGTTATATTGTTACATTTGTTTTGGAGTGCGGATGATATCACCGATTGAATTCCTTTATATATATATATATATATATATACATATATATATATATATATATATATGCATATATATATATATATATATATATATATACATATATATATATATATATATATATATATATGCATATATATATATATATATATATATATATATATATATACATATATTTAAATATACGTTAAAATATTTAAAAATAATTTAAAAGCGCTACTTTTCCTCATATGCAACGAGACATGACACTAGAGAAAAACCGATACATTGAATAGATCAACCCAGAACCTATTTGGAGCTATGCAGTTATCTCCTTCTGAGTGTAGGTCCAAACAACTACCATTCGATATAGTTTACTTGGTGCTCAATCGGTACTTCCGTGCATGGTTCTAGCAAGTTAAAAGCGTTAGAGAATTCATAAAAAAAAGAGGAGACAAAAAATAACTCTCTCTTCTCTGTTTTTATTATCTTATTTTGATTTTAATTATGATTTACGTGTATGTATATTTTAAAACACACTTTACATGAATTTTGTATAATTTTTGTTAAATATTTTTTAAAAGAAAATTATGTAAAGTGATCTCAATATTTAAACAAAATTAAACATTTACATGTACTCTTCAGTGTCCATTTATTTTTCTGGTATATTTAATGTTTTTTTTAAAAACATTCAAATATCTTTTTTATTTTCATTCAAAATAAAACAAAAATGTAACTCTTATTTGATCATTTGGTTGTCTATCCATTTGTCAGTCAAAGCTCTTTTTCTCGGAAACAGCTTGAAATAATGAGGCTTATAGCCGCATATTCCTGTTCAAGTTTGAGTCTTTTTTAGTTCACGCAACAAAAAGACATGACCCGTTATAAAGTTTTTTTAATGAAATAGTGTTACTCACTGATCATAAAAACCTATAGGGTACTTCCAATTGACCTATAATGTTAAAAGCCGACATAACAGGAAGTACTGTAGGAAAAGTTAAGGGAAAAATTAAAAAATTATTGTTTCCATTTTTACATGGAGTCATACATTTTTATAATGAGTTTGTCCTTGGCCGGCTAGGGCATTCATTCCCAAAAAAAAACAATTGGTGTAATTAATTAATTTTTATCACGATTATTGTAGGTTTAGGACGAGTTTTAATTAATGGAAATATTGCATCCTAATTTATTGGGAAATTCTAGACTAGGACGTAACGATGTTCTTATAGTAAACATTTAACAGTTTGGTTGAACATTTCCAATCGAAATAATCTTTGCTAACTTTATTTTATTTGACGAAATGGAAGACCACAGACCAGATGGCTGGATGGGGATGGGAGAGACTTATAGCTCTTGGGAGTAAACCGATGGAAGACTGTTGCGCCGGATAGGATCAGATGGAGAAGACTTGGAGAGATACCAGATACCCTAGTGCTTAAGAAGAAGAAGAACTTTAATTTTATACGAAGATTACTCGTACATTTACTTAGAAAAAAATATTAATTACAGAGTCAAGATATAGCTACATGGCTATTAACTTTATTTTTAGTGATAATTTTGTATTCAATCAGGAACATGGAATCGAATGTATTACTATTTAATATTTTGTCTATTATTAATGATACTTTTAAGATTTGATACTAAAAAATTTAAAAACAAAACTTATATAATACCACTCATCAGTTCATCTGTCGGTCAAACCTATTTTTTTAGAAAACGTTTGACACAGAACCTTGAAATTTGGCCTAACGATAAAGCACTTTAATTCGCAAGGCCCCCAATTAACATTTAAAAATATTCATATGGAAATTTTAGAGAGGAAAAATAAAATACTATTTTTTTTTGCATGTATCAATCAAAATTTATAAAAATGAAAGCTGTAAAAAAATTAATTCGTTATATCGAAAATATTTTTTAAAAAAGTGATTTTTTTAGCGTATCTAATGATAATAAAAATTGGAAAATTTTTTTTTAGAATTCCGGTATGTCTATCTGTTATTTTGTTCGTCAATCATGGAAACACTACGGAACGGATTTTAATGAAAATTGGTATAGTCGGATTTTAATGAGGTTTACAACAAAGAGCAACATATGAGATATGAAAAAAATCGTCTTGTTCCGAATTTCACGCGAGTGAAACCGTGAAGCACTGCTAGTAAGTAAATATTAGAGGAAAAATATTTACCAAATATACATTAATTACAAATATTGTACAGCTTGAATGTAATGGATTATATGTATGTAAAGTGAAAGTTGTTAAAATATTTTTGTTAAATAACTTGATGAGCTAGATTACATTTAATCGCAAATTCGCAATGGTGAGATTTTGAATGGAAGTATGAACATCACATTTTCTTTAACAATGTGAAAATTCAGTGAACCATATGCCGAAGTAAATTAGAACAAAAAATTTTAAAACTGACAGAAAGAAATAAATTACTATTTTTTTTTGACTGTTCCATGTAATATTTAAAAAAAATGTGAAATTGTCATGACTCTAACATACAAAGCTTCATTCTTATTAAAATAAACTACGAACCTTTTTTAAATTTAAAAATATAAAAATAGTTTTCTAATAATATACCGAAATAATTTAAAATAATATTAAATTATATATTTCTCCTGGGAAATAAGAGTTGCTTTCGAAAAGTACAGTTTTAAAGACGACAACCAATTAATATTTAAAATTTTTAATCGCAAAATTTATCAAACTTTCTAAATAGGAATTCTTACAGAAAGGTACTTGAACTTGTTAATGAATCGGTTAAAAAGAGACAAAGCTAATGAATCGGTTAAAAAGAGACAAAGGTCATATCAGTTTAACAAAGGAAACTATTAACTTGTTTCCAATTGACTATATTTTTTATTTAAAATTATTTTAATATCTAAGCGGTAAAGATTAACAAAATACAGAACTAACTTAAAAACGCCTAAAATTATACTTTATTAATCATTTATTACAAAAATTGAAGGCGTATTACTTTTATAAATCAAGTAAATGTTTCAAATTGTTTCAGCTTTTACCTAAGTCTGAAAAGTATGCCAATTATCTTGGTCTGATATTTGAATTGGATAATTTTAAATGGAATATTCAAATAATGTTGCCAAGTCTTTGCCTTCCAAAGATTTTATCAAGTGTTAATATGCAAATTATCTGTTTAGTTACACTATTTTCATTAATTAAAATCAATTTGTCACCGATATGTTTAGTGCTCTTTTTCTAAAAATATATAATAAGGATCATGTTCAATATTTAAAAAAAAGAAGTATTTCTAATTAAGTATTTGAAGCTTGAAAAATCAAATATAAAGAAAAACAATGTCAATTATGTTTGACGATGAACATTATAAAAAATGGTATTCCCTTATTTTCATATAGCATTTTATAGTTTTCAAAATAATGTAAAAAATGAGTATGAAAATATCCATTCCTTTACGCATAAACTTCATAACGTTTAATATGATTATTTAGAAATAAAATCCTAAAAATTTTAAACTATAAATTTGGTGAAAATATATTTTCATTGCAGTAAATTCATATTTTTACAAATGAAAATACTGCCACAATACCATTTTACTTATATTAATTAAATGTCTATTATTTCTAAGTTTTCTTAGAAACTTACTTACGTCGCTAAGGAAAAAAGAAACCTTATAATTTCTTCAAACATACCTGCTCGTCAGTGACAAATTTAAAGTTCTTCCTATTGTAGATATGTGTGCCTGGCCTGGTGTTCACTGAAATGAAGATATTAATTTAAATGTGACAAAATGATAAAATTTTATTCATTATTGCATACCTATAAAGAGAGCGAATTGTTTTACACTTTGGATGGTGTTTGAGCCGGACTCTAAATTGATTTTTGATTTTGTGCACTATTTCATATTTTTAAAAGACGTTTGCATTATGTTAATCCTCAAGTAATACAAACTTTTAAGTAATATAACAATCGCCCTTTGTTTCTACTTTGGGTCTGAAAATAATCTAAGGTCATCAGAACTTAAAGCTGAAATTATTTATATCACACATTTCAAGCGTTGTAAATAAATGTTAAATACAATCGTTTTTGTTTATACTCACTAATCAGAAAATTCTTTTCCTTTTGTTGAATTTTGTTACTTCTTATTTTCTTTTATTTATTACTGAATATCTTATTTTTAGGTTTAGAAATAACTTTATTTTACTAAATTCTACCAAATTTTTTAATTTACTTTAAATCATACTTTAGAAATATAATTTGAAGTAAATTATGTACAAATTGGTAGAATTTAGCAAAATGTTCTTATTTATGAATTGTACAATATATACGTTTGTGTATATATATATATATATATATATATATATATATATATATACATATAATATATATATACAAAAAAAAATATATGTATATATGTATATATATATACAGAGCTCTCAAATTTTTAAAAATAACTTTGTAATGCTTTCTTTTATGTAGCTAGATCGAATGAAATGTTTATATTATGTGAAAACGTAGATTAAATATATATATATATATATATATATATATATATATATATATATATATATTTATATACATATATATATATATATATATATATATATATATATATATAAAATACACGTATTTATTAAAAAAAAAGATGAATTTACACATCATTCAGAATATTTCTTATTATGTAAAATAATTTACAATTTGATTCCAAGTCTCTGTTAATCAATGACAGAATATTTTATTCCGAGAAAATACCTAATTAAGACTTGTTAAAAAGGTACAAGGAAATTCCGGCGAATACTTAATAAAACGCCGTAAATGGAACTTGATGGGCCACTAGCTCTGAAAGGTACCCATTCTTATTCTCAAACAAGCTTTGAATTGGGACTTTTAATGAATGTTAGCGGAAATAAAAAGCACCAGCAATATCTAAAAGGAAGCAATTTTTTATGCTTAAGACCGATCAGCCTGGCGAAGCATAGTAATTGTCTTTTGAGAGGCATGAAATATGAAGGAAATTATTGCTCAACGCTATTTCTTTTGTGCAATAGTATAAAATTTTATCATAATGCAAGTTCTATTCGTACTACGTAGCCATGAAAATTTATGCAAATTTTATAAAAAATTGTCGAAAAAGTTACAATTACCATCAATAAACAAATACTGGATCGTCTCTTTTCTGGGCATATTTTTATGATAGTTGGGAAAGTAACCAAAACCATTTCTGTTCCACAAATATTTATCTTCGGGATGCTAGCAAAATTCTTGTAAAAATTTCCAAAAGGTGAAGCTTTCCTGATAAACCGATGTACACATGCTTATGCTAGTTGCATCGTAAATAAGAACAAAGGAAGTAATTTGGTTGACTAAGAGGAGTGACATTTACTATTTTTCCTTGGTAGTTTTGAGAGCTTAAAACTGTCTTCCATTCATTTAATTTTCCTTTTTTCGCGACGCCTAAATAAATTTAAATAAGAGTATAATTGTCTTGTATTTTAAAAACTTTCGATATATTTTTTATTAATAATTGAAGATACTGAGAAATCTTTTAAGGTACTGAACGGTGTTATTATGGAATATGATTTTGTAATGGAATGGATATGGAATATGGTTTACTTTTACTCTGATATATAATTCCATATTCTCCTAATAGTTCCAGAATCATCTTAGGTGGCTTCTGTTTCTCTTCATCGATTAATGCCAAAGTAAATTGACAAATGCGACCACAAAATAAGTCTTCGTTTTACATGAATGCTTTTTGGGAATTTTAAAAGGTCAAATGTTTTAAAAGTGGTAAATGTTTAATATGCTTCAAACCAGTCTAAGGCTTAAATATAGCCCACCCTAACACAAGTTGATTTCTTTAATACTATTATCGAAGAGCAAGTTAAGTTATAAAAATGGCATTCCTAATAGCTTGCAACCTTTCGTAACATAGTAATTTGAACATACACCAAGGACTCTCCCGGTCATGGGCGCTATGTGGGTTTTTATTTGACAAAGTTTGGCCTGGCTGATCAGCGATACGGAAAATTTTCTCACATATGATGACAATATGTAGATAACATAATCCATAGTCGACAATAAGACTAGTAGCTTTACTATAATACTTCATAGTATATTTTAATTAAAGATTCATGGACGTTGGTCGGTAAAGGAAAAGAAGTCGGAGAGTACATGACAATGTGATTGTTTGAGATCATCATTCTGTTCAATCGTTATAGTGGTGAAATATAATAGTGCATTAATAGCCAGCCTTGTAATACAACCAAATAATTATATATGTACTCTGAATTGTACATTTTGTCTTGTAGCTAATAATGGATACCCGCCGCTACCTAGAATACCTAGAAATAAGTTTTTCCAAGGTCCTCTTTGTTAAAAAAACTATGGTGCATTCAATCAATGTTGGCGAACTTCTCTCTGTCAATGTTGGCGAAGTTATTTTTGAAACAGGCCCAGCTGTTCAAATGGGGAGACCTTAAGGGAGGAACCTTGGGTTATTTCCTATAACTTACAAGGACCGTCCCTGAAAATTATTAGCTTTTAAGAAGTCGAAAAAACTGTGCTAGTAAATATATTGTTCATAAAATAAACAAAGGCAAATAATATTTCGTTCTTAATAGTTTGAGATAATTTCAAAATTATCTATGTTTACACCTTTCTGTGTGATGTAAATTAATTTAATTTCAATTATTATACAGCATCAAATATATCACGCGTACACATTTCATTATCGAGGCAATTATACGCGACCCTTTTTGTCAAGGTATTACGTGGTTGTTCAAGCACATACGTTAGGGTAGCAATATGAGCCAAAGTGACCCAAAAATTCTACGTATTGTGCGATAGGTAAAATACACATGAGATGTTAATTTATAGCCGTGTATTAAAATACATATTTCATAATTATGAAAAAGAGCTTAGAAGTTTAAATAAAGTTTACTGAAAAACTGCAAGAGCAATTCTAAATCACACTCTCTATTGAATAATTGTTATAGTTTTAGCCCTACGAAAGGTGAACTAGGCAATACTTAAAAGACATGCCAAGTAGTTCAGTCTATATGTGGAGATATTATGTTAAGGACTGTGCATGAAATAAAGGCGTGGACTATACCGAAAAGTTTTAATGAAAAGTAAAAATTTATTTCAACTCTATGTTTCAAATACTAACACTCAAAAAACACCTAAGTTAATTGGCATATTGCTATTCATAGGCTGCATTCTATACTCTCATATTCACATTATACATTGGCGTACCGAAATATATATATTGGCGTACCGAAATAAAATCAGGAAATATTACCAATATGTCGTAGACTTGGATGAACCATCTTCTGAAATTACTAAACGTTTTGGAAAGTAGAGCCGATTCTTAATGCTGCCAACAATTATTGTAGGTAAATTTAAGGGATTTCTGGCAACAATTTAATAGATGAACAGGATATTTTATTCATGGTTAAGTGTTAACTTAGCAGCTAACACTTGTAACACTTGTTCTGGATAAAAATAAACCTAGGCTTCTGAGACTGAAAAGTCATGTATTTGCAACTAGCGATAGTTCAATGTTGGACTTCGAAATCTATTATCCCAGCAACCGGGCGTTTTGCTAATAAAACCCCTCGAAAATGTATCACTCATTATCCTGTGTCTGTGTCATTTTAATAAAATAGGACTCTTAAATAACCTCAAGAATTTGGTAAGAACTGTACAGGAACAATAATGCTCAACCGAGTTACCGATAAAAAAGTTAGACTTAAAACAAGACAGAGCAATCTTATGAGGCGACATGGTGTAATTTGCTTCTAATGGAGTTGCACTATAAAAACGGAATAATAATAAAGGTGTTCTAAAGACTCTAATAATATTGCCGGGGATCAGATTTTATCAGTTCCTAACGTTTGAAATAAGGATTATGTTGACATATTTAAAAAAACTGCTGCTGGGTGATAAGTCTCATTAGCAAAGAATTTCATAGCTCCAAAAAAGGGATGGTAAGGAGATATTTTTATTTAACGATTTTAATTAAAGTCCGTGATAGTAAAAAATTAGTGTTAAAATAATAACGAACTAAGGCTGATTTTATATTTAAAAAGAAGTATTATTTTTCAGGATATTAGCAAAGACAATTCAAATAATAAATTATCTATGACGGTACTTTAAGATTTATAATTAAATCAGAAAATATAAAGAGGTTCGCAGAAAATTTCCTTATAGGATTCATCGTCCTTTTATAAATAATATCTTTATTAAGTGGTAAAATGTTGTACTCCGTAAATATTTTTTTCTTATGAATAATTACGAAGAAAATATAAAAGTAGCGATCATAATGTAAAGTATGTTCACGTAACTTGAAGCAAACAGGTTAACAGAGTAATTCAAAATAGTTAATTGTTTTAATTCTTCTCAAGCAATGCCAAGGATACCAAGCGATAAATCATACTAAAACAATTATACAAAATGTAATCATGCAAAATTTCAAACATTTTGTTTTATAAAATTTTCTCTAAACTTTTTTCTATCATAATCATATTATATCTAAACTAATATTTTAAACAGTTAAAGTTATTTGTTTGTTTGTATAAATGTATGTAATTTGTAGGCGACAATTTTCAGAATTACTGTTTCGAGTTTGAAAATTTTTATAACGGTACAAAGCTACGTTATTTCAGAGGAATATGGGTTATGTCTTATTGTGTTCAAAATTTTTTAGCACGAAATAACTATATTTATAAGTAAAGTCGATGAAAAATAAGCTGATCGGCTATTTTATCGGCGTGCATTGACCAAACGGTTTGACATAAATAAATACAAAGTGTTAGAAAATAATATTAATTTTACTTGAATTTATTAAGTATAATTTATGTGATTTGATCGTTCAGCTTAGGACAAATTGTTAAATTAAGAAAATAATTGAATATGATTACAATAAAATAATAAACCAAAGTGTTTAACAGAAATCTTTGACGGCAGCGGTGCTAACGCCGTCTAGCTAGATAGGTGCGGTGCGGTTCGGGGGATTGGGGGGGGGGGGGGTTGTTGAGTCAGGTCGCCGTGCTTTTTCGCGCGATCGGCTCCCTAGACTGCTCATGTCTACGAAAGTGTTGTTCTTTGAAGAACAAATCATTCAAAAATGTGTTTTTTCCAACATTGTTTCTAACGGACATATATTGTCATAAATACTAATTTAAAAATTAGGTTTTCGAATATCCTTTCCAATGAATAGTTCTTATTAGAACTACTTCTAAGTTATTTCTTACTTTCTTCTTTCTTACAAATACTCATTTACTTATCTTTACATATGTAATTACATGTCTACGTACTTTTTGATTTCATCGTTTATCTATCTAGCACTAAGCTGCACTTTTTACTTTTTCGTGAGATGTAAGTTCTTAACCTAGATTAATTATCCTTTCTTCTGTATGTGTGCATTTCTTTGCACGTGTGTTGTTGTTACACAAGACCATTAGGTACATGATAATAATTACGACAACATGCCTAAAAAATCGCAACTTCCTAATCAAATATCCCAAACGAGAGCGGCCGACTTAAAGAGCACAATTATACCAACTTAGAGAGCCTATCTCTGAAAATACCCAGCGTCTCGCAAATCAAAGAGCATACGTCTCAAGCGTGTGCTAGAGTCTAGCGCCGGATGATCAAAGCGTCTTCTTAAGCTAAGCCAATATGCGTCGCAAGTACGTTCCAGGAAGTCTAGCGCCGAACTCTCTAGGGAGACGGTTCTAGCCTTGGGCAAAATTCGTTAGAATTATATGCAAATACATGAGATTAATAAAGTGAAAAAAAATTAATAGCTTAAAAAACTAAATGAACGCTTTTTTTTAAATACTGCACTAAAATGAAAAAAAAATTATTATCGAAACTTTTTTCTCTGTATTTTGTGTAAGCCATGTTTGTTATTGAAAGTTCTTACAGAGTAAGCAGAGAAAGCTGGTTCGATAAGAATGTTTTTGCTTTTTAGTGCAAAATTTTGAAAACAAGGTTTTTTAGTCTTTTCCACGATTACATTATTGCCAATTGATTAATCTTGTATTAAAGCAGTGAATATTGTTTTAAGCTTGCCTTATATTTTATTTATAGCTGATTTTACAAATATTAGCGATTCATTGAAAAGAAAACTTCTACAGAATTCTAATTAACAGATTAACATAATTTAAATTAGGCTGAGGTGTTTTTTTTATTCTATTTCTGTGAACGACTAAGCTCGTGTCCTCTCCAATTCTACTAATGTATCATTATTGCAAGGTGTCTTTCCGGTTAGCTTGGAACCATCCAATTCTTTGCTCTTATTTTCAGTTCTGTTTCTGTCCCATAGTTTCATTTTATTATGTTGTCATCAGACACATTACAACTTGTAAGTGTTAATACAATAATTAGAAGCCCTGACATGTTATCGAGTTCAACATAAGAATTTAGTTCAGATTCTGTTTCGTTAAATCAGTCAGATGGTATTATTTTTTTGTGTTGTCATTAGAAATATATAAAACTGTCAAGTTTCATGATTGTGCAATAATTATAAATGCATAATATTTAATTTCCCATATTTCATTACATAATTAGTTACAGGTCGGCCTAAATAGCGATTTAAAAATAAAGATAACGACACACCAAACTGACATTACGTTACATACGATAGGTTATTGCTTGCAGTAATGAATTAGAGACCCAACAATTAGTCTATAATACACGATCTCATTTCAGGTCACTGTACCATTCCCCAATGATTTAAAAAATCAAGTGGAATTCTGTTTGTAGTCAGCGTTATTTACATTTAATTTCAACAAGAAAAAATCAATATATTTTGAGGTTTTTTTTAAGAATTTCTCACATATTATCTTGTGAAGCTTTTTGTTTACTTGTGCTTTTTTAAATCTTTTGTTTTAGATTACATACTGTATTTATCAAAATAATAATAAAGTGAAAGCCATTAATCTGACCATTAATCTGAATCTTTCATTTTCGCGTGCAAACTGAAGGAACAGGTGATTTGCTGTGGTTTCTAGATACTATTTTTCTATTGATTCTGTCAAAGTTAATGGTGACGGATTTAAGGCACAGTGCCCATTTAGTTTGAAATATTTTTATTCAAATAATGCTGCAAATCTGTTTGGTTTTTCTTCCGTAGAATATAAATTATATATTTAAACAAACGACCATATGAAAATATGTATATATGGTTACTAAGTTTTACGGAATCGACATTGAATATGGAAAAAAACTGGCAGTTTATGGACTTCAAGCGTTTGCAAACAAGTCACTAGGTTTATTATGATATGTCCTTTTTATATTTTGAGAGTGTAGTTCTTCTTTTAGATTATAATGTATTCTGTTGACAAACAAGATTTGACTGTAGGTCCCGACGACTTGGCTGTACCATGTAGATACATTTTTTTATGTCTCCATACAAAAATATGGTCTTTACATTATTTCAAAACTATGCTTAACTACTGTTGAAAGTATTAAATAAACCATTTCTTACATTTTGCGAAAATGATTTGTTATAGTTCATTCCATTATTTTGTGCACAGCCCTTAACATAAAATCCCAATATGTAAAATGACCTACTTGGCATGTCTTATGGATTGTTTAGTTCATTTCCGCAGGCGTAAAACTATAAGGAATTATTAAAAAACTGAAAAAAACTGTAGGATTTATAATCATTCCTGTAGTTTTAAAATAAACGTTATATCAATTTCTAATGAGACTGTTTTTCATGATTTTAAATAACGAAAACTTGAAAAGAAGGTAAACCGCCTCAATCAAATATCATTATCCAAAAGACTAACACTGAATTAGAGACTAGATTTAGAGACTAGAGACTAGTTCTGTATAATCACAATATGCCACGTCAATTTAAAATCTGAGGTCAACTTAATGTGATATATGCTTAATAAACATCGCGAGTTTAGTTAACTTCGAATGCCAAAGACAAAGTCCTATTTATTTAATTCAAGTCCTATTTACTTAGTTTGTGGTTCAATTCGTGGTAATAGTACAATTATTGAGTAGCATTTTGGTGTCTATTGACACGTATATTCCTTTTCAAATTTCGTGCCAAATAGTATGAGGCATTGTGTTGGTCTAGTCTTTAATATTCCGGTCTTTGTTAATTTGTTTCAAGTTGTCTCATACATTCTTATTGAGTTTGTTTGGGTTATAATACAATTTTACTCTTTTTGTTTATACAATAATTTTACTTTGCCAAGCATTTAGTTAGTCTTTGTAGTTGACCTACTCTTATTAGAGATAGGCGAGTTTTTATGGTGGAATATCTTTTCTCTCGTTTATAAAAGTGTTTTAGCAAATATTTGAAATATGAAACAAAAATATAATCTAATTCACTTTCCACTATGCGTTTAAGCGTAAATATTTCCACTTTTATATATACGGATGAATAATTATTTAATTCTAAAAATATTCTGAAAATATTTCTGAATATATTGATATCTCTCTTAGTCATTCAATTTTTTTCACATTCACTGCACTGGTGTGTTTCAAAGGAATCATCTTGAAATACATTGTGGTAAAAGTGTTATATATTAAAAGTATATAAACTAAAAGAACCATTATCGAGCCAGAATAGTCCAATATCCAATGCCTAATTCTTATATTGAGGTAGTTTGTCAGTGAACCCAAAATATATAGATCTAACTAAACTGATATATTTTAGGTGTAACCAGACATACAGACGTATGAGGGAAAAACAAGAAAGTTAATGCGCAATCCATATACGAATTTTAGATAAAAAAAATAACATCCATAATATGGAGAAGAAATCCATCAATTTGATCATTATTATAAACAATAAACAAGTTTTTTTTAACGGTTGCTGATAATATCAATATTGTATATTGCTCTTGATACTCGTATAGGTGTAATATTTGGTTAGCTAATAAGTAATGAGCAGTCATTGATGTTATAATTTTTTTTAAATTTTCGATATAAAATTAATTAATCGTGGACATAATAATCACCGTCAATTTGTACTAAATGTCCCCAATTCTCTGGCAAGGAGTTGTTGGTATGTAGTTGTTAGGAGTTAGTAGGAGTTGTTGATCTAAAATTCAGGTGGGCTGGAACGAAAAAAATTGACCTATTAATTGTCGTAGGTGATCTGCATCATCAACTTTTTTTGCGTAATGCGTTGCTCAGTTATCTAAACAAACAATAATCAGTGGGTGCAAGGTCTGGGAATATAGCGGGCGGGGAATCTGTGTCCAAACAAAAGCCAAAACTTTAAGGCGGGTCTGTTTGGTTATATGAAGATTAGGCTGTGGCTACAGCTAGTCCGAGTTAAGTTCTTGTGGTACTCAAGTACCGTATTTTGAGCTTTTTCTCGAGCGGTGTAAATTATTCACTATATCTAATCGCCGCTGCAAAACTACTGGTACCATCATTTTAACGAGTGGCTTTATCAGCAAAGTGATCAGATTAGTACTCGTAAAGTAGACAGTATCTCACATGCTTGTTAATGTCGTCCATGTTTTATGTGTTTACAGTGCAGCGTCTTAGTTACTACTGAATCAGTGAGAGCATGCTGCAGCCTTTACATATCTTTGATTATGGAAGCTTCTGGAATTTTCTGATATTTTCTAAATATTTTTCGAGGAAAGGCTCATTACTTTCTTGCCAACCGAATAAAATTACTCTCATCTCAGTACTTAATATTGTTAAAACCTTAGGTGGTTAGACAGGAACATATTACACTAAAGTTTGTAATTTCGAGAATTTTGCGTTTCCAACTCGTTAAAAAACTAGCTAGAAAATGCTTTATTCTAAAATTTAATCTTCCAAGCAGCCATTATTAAAGATCCTCAAAACATTTATACACATATCCAGTTTTACTTATAACATGCCTGAAGTATAACACATGATTTTCAATGTAAACATAAGTCCTTACATACTTATACCATTAAAATATATGTTTTTATATTTAATTTACTAATAAAGAGATAAAACGATATTCCCTTCTTTTTTTAATTGAGGTACAAAGAAATCAAAATTTTATTTTCACTTATTTTGGGGTTATCACTCAAAGAAAATAAATTATTATATATTAAAGCACATATATAATAAACTAAAATTTTAATAAAAAATTTTAGTATTATTTTGCAAAATATATGCAGCATGCAGTAACATCGATTTAGAAGAAACGACATTTAAGTTATAGAAAGAATATATCAAAGAACATCATATTTGAAGTTCCTGACTAAAATACGAAATGAAAAACAAGGAAATGTTTTTTCACCTGAGGGATTTACAACATTTTCTTCTGAGGATTTAAATCAGAGACAAAATTAAGTCTTTTTGTGAAAGCTGGAAATATTATTAAAATTTAAAAATAAATAAGAAAAATGTTATAGGGATAATATCAAGAATAGAAGGATTATATAATTGTGTCTTCTAGTTCTATACTCAGGTTTTTATAGGAAGTTAAAGATAGAATTAGCATATAATAAGTCCATCTTTTTCCAGCAATTTATAGAATCTCATGAAAATTTTAGGAAGATAACTTAGAATATTTTCCTTTCATTAATTAAATTTAGGGCTAAAACCAAACGAAGCAATATGTAATATATACAAAACGACGATACAGTCGAAGATTGGTTAAAAAAATTCCAAGAAGCAAATATCCAATAATCTTAAATAAGTCGTCGTCGTCACATGTTCTATCACGAGTTGTACGGTTCGATTCCCGGCAGATCATTGAGTGGGACTGACATAAAATTCAAAAGAATTTTGTTACTATGACATCAGATAATATTGACGAACTTGGATGTTGGGTTTATTTGTAACTCTGGGTGGTAATAGTGGAAGGAAAAAAGATTGTACATTCAAAGGAAAATAAAGAACATGGAAATGGAAGAAAAATGTATTGTACATTGTATGCTAGTCAGTAATAGCAAAATATTTTAAGAGAAAGAAAGTCAATTTATTTTTAGTTTGGTATCAGCTAAGCACGTACCGGTATTATTATTATGTCGTGATCCATGGACATTAAAATATTCATGAATAATTTTCACAATAAATTCAACAAAGCCACCAAGAAATAAAGTTAATATTATTTTCATTTATACAGATCTAATCATAGTCCTATGTTAAATTTATGCCTTTTAACTATGCATTAAAATGAGGATAAAATTTATATTTATTTGGCTAAAAATTTAAAATAATTTCGTCAGCAACTCATATTAACTTTTTTTGGATCCAATTTGTATAGCTCTGAATTTTGCTTTGAATAAAATAAAAACTTTATACATTCTCAAAAATTTAAAATTGACAAACTTGTCAATACTGGTAAGCACAATTTTTTATTCTCGTCTAATTTAAAAAAAACTATAAACAAAATATTAATAACTATTATATTTTTTTACATCACATACGCAAAATATTTAATACATTATTTAGGTAGGATAATATCGAATAAAACAATATAAAAATATTGTAAGAACACTACGAGTAAAAGCATTTACATCTATTATTGAATATTGCGAAACCAATAGAAAAGAGTAACATAACAATTTTAAACTTGATGACAAATTTTTTCTTCCGTCTCTGAAAAGGAAAAATCGGACGCTTGTAAGATAACTATTGTGTCAACATTTCCGTTCGACATAAAAATTTTAGTTTGAAAATTTTAAAAAGGACAACTTCAGTATTTGAATTTTTTATTTAATTGGGTGTATAGTGTGGAGTGTCGTTTGAAAGGTCTAGTTTTAGGGATCTCAAAAATATTTCATTTGTTAGGTATCATTGTTTTAGAATATCTCTGTATATATTAAATCTAATTTTCATAATGATAATCGTGATATAATCAGAAATATTCTGAAAAAGATGCAAAAAAATGTGCTGACCAAAAATAAAAATGTTGATTTCTAGAAGCCCACGCAAAAGTTATAAGAAAACCATGATAATGATTCTAGGTGTAAATTTTTTTTTTAAATATGCATGATGTTGTTATGCCTAACAAAGATATAGTAGACAATGTATTTACTTTCATATAATCAACTAAGAGAGGATAAATAAAAGCCTCAATTATTTTATTTCATATTTCATAGGGAGCACCATACGGAGGGACTTGTAATAGGGACTACAAAGATATATTTTTTTCAAAATTAAAACTGCGTATTCAAAAATATATTACAAAAACTATGTCAAAATAGAGCATTCCTCCTCCTTATTTCCAAACCTACTACACCAAAAATTATTAAATATAGGGTTAATAAAATCTGACTAAAATATTGGGGGACAACTGCAGCGATCATCCTATATCCCATAAGTTTTGCAATATGAACCATGTTTTCGTAACTGCACAATAATTTATATTTCTAATTAATTTAAACAAGAATGCGTACGTATACTCACATATAATACAAGTTAATCAAATTTTGTAAATCGTGTGTGCTTTATATATATACACACACACACATATATATATATATATATATATATATATATATATATATATATATATATATATATATATATTTATATATATATTTATATACACACAAATACATATATATATATATATATATATATATATATATATATATATATATATATATATACACCTTCCTTGACTTTAGTCGTAGTTTATTTCCTATATTTTCTTTAAATTTTTCGTCTGTGAAACTTTCGTGGGTAAATTGGTTTTACTTTAGCGATAGAAAACACGACGTTTCGTCAAACTTCTTCATTTTACCTTGTGATACTTTAGATATTTCAATATAAACTTTCCATGTTATAGCTCGCAACGTAAAGTTATAAAAGCTTTCTACTTTATTAGCTCAGAGCTTTTTATCCAAGTCACTCGGGCTATATAGGATTGGGCCAAAACTTTTGAGACATTCATCAATATATCTTCAGGTAAATGTGAAAATTACCATGAAATGAATATGGCGACTTAAAACTTTTTTTATTTTGTGAAGAAAATACTTTATTCCACAAAGATGAAGAAAATTATTCAATAAATTATTATGTTTCGCACACAAGAGTTACAATTAAACACAACTTTAAGTCTAGCCTCTTTGTGTCAGATAAGAAACTAGTCGCTAATTTTGGATAAAAGAAATAGACATATAAAGGTCTCCTTAGTTCGATTTAGATGGAGGGTAATTATTTATTGAAAGCAATGGTCAATTCACTTTTACATAAATTTTATAAACTTTACCCCTAAGCAACACGACTATATTTTTATGTAATCAATGACACAAAATGGAATTAGTTCTTTTTTAAATTACTTTATTCAAAGTGTGAAATGAAATGGGTATTTGAAATGGATTAGTTGAGAGTTAAGGAAATGGCAGAATAATGTAGCCGTACATAAATATACTAATTAATAATAAATAATTTTCTTCCCTGGTATTCATTTTCAATAATATTAAAGAAATCTTACGTATCGAGTTATTTTTAAAACACCTATTGAATTGAAAGTAACTCCGTTATAAATAATATGATTACACCTATGAATCTTAATACCGAAAATCTATTATGTTCAGTATTTTTTAATTAGGAGAAAGATTAAAGGCGTTAGGCTAAATTACCTAGGATATTAATATTTTAAACATATTTGCAATTTTTCTAAACCATTATAAATTTTGCTATAAAATAACGTTTATATGTTTTATACTATTCGGAATGGAATTATTTTATTCCTTTTTCAAATATAATAAAATACACCGGCGTTACATTAAATACAAAAAATTAAAGCGTGCTTCCTTGTTTCATTTAACTTTTTTCAATAAATTCATTGGCTAAAATATTAGATATTATTTTTTGGACAAAATATTCAGTTTATTTAGAAAATTGATATATTTTATTAAAATACATTAGGTAACGTATTTAGTTACCTAATGTAGCAATTCACTCATATTGAGTTAAAATCGATTTAAATAATTATGATATTAGGACACAGTAGATGGTATTTTGTCGATGATATTGCAAATATGGCATTTGCTTATTTTCATAACTTTTAACAGAAGAATGTCTTTCATGATCTCGTCGAATTTCTTCCACTTACGTATTTGTATTTGATTTCGTTTTGATTTTGGTACTGTGCAATTTCACGCATGTTAGATTTATATGTACCGTTTCAAACTCTCATGTTTGAATTATTTTTTAGAAAAAACTACAGGATATTATCCACATTTAATTACATATAGATAAAAATTAATATATTATTACATTTAAAAAGTTACATATTTATTCTGTACATTAAATAATATTTTAATAAATAAGCTGACGAAGAATTATATCAAGATAAGTAAAATCTTTAGGTCGATTCTATAGATATTTACGTCGCTGAGCTGTAGACACAGGTCTGTGATCAGAATGTGCCTAAAGGATCAAATCCAATATGATCAAGTCTAACGGATAACGAAAGAAGTCGATTTAGTACTAAGTATCACCAACCCGAAGTGTGTGACATATCCCACATCAACTGATGACCCAATAAAGTGGACGAGAAGCGGTTGGATGCGGAAGACGTAGCACCATGTGTAATAATGTATGATAATGATGACTGTAAATTAATTACGAAAAGGTATGCAGAAGTGGATGTTGTATTTTTATTTTTTTTTCTCAAGGAGAAAATCTTGGATGAAAATATTTAAAGGAAATAATGCCCACCATTTAGCATTGCCTTGTTAACTTAAGCTTTTTGTTTGGAGTATTTTAAAGGCAAAGTGTTATGCATCAGAGATGATATCTGACATACATATATATCGAATGCTATGTTCCCATGAATATTACGTAAATAAGACTTCTGACTGTATTTAAACAGGTAGAAGTTATTTTATACTTAAATATTATAAAACCTTTACATATCAACACGTTACTACATTTCTGTGTTTAAAAATGTAATAACTATTATCATAACCACATAAAATACCACAGTTATGTGTATTAGTAATGCTTTCCACTTATCTTACTTATAACTTCCAAAATTAAAATATTCAAATTCGATTATTTCCACTATGTTCACCAAAGAAAACATTCCAATAATTTCCCCTGCAGGAAGAAAATATGAAGCTCACATGTTGAAACTCTACATAAATGAAATAAAGCAGAAAGTCTGGATATGGAGAGAATACCATAACGATTTACTTAATGCTCGAAATACAATCTTATGTGCCCAACCAACAAAATAATGTCTTATTGATATCTCCAGTCTTTAGGCGGAAAGATGAACTGGAATGCTACACTACAGAAAAACAATTTTTATTGAATACAGTATCTAAAATATCATTCAATTCACTAGGTAAAAGTCAACTTTGGACCAAATCTAAACATTAATTATTTAATGTTTATGGATGAAAATACGGAATTCAGCATTGATATTTCCCATGTTATTATCTATTTCAAGATTAATTCATAGTATTAAAATAGATAAAATATTTGATGCAATGAAGGAAAAGGAAATACCGGCAGAACTATATACCTCTATTAATAAAAAACATTAAATTTACTATTAAATTCTAAAATTGCCTATGAAGGGATTTTATAAGGATAGAAAGCTGAGAGAGAGTGAGGCACTTACATTCTTGCTATTTACTATTGTCATTGAAAAAATCATAAGCAAAACGGAAATCAAATTCAAGAACACGATTATTCAGAGATCCTTACTGATATTAGGCCACTTCTTGATCTTGTTAGCATGTATGAGCTATATGTTAATTTTTTTTATGGCTCTAAAAGCTACAGCTAGATACATGAGATTAATTATAACTGAAATGGATATCAAATTTATAGAAGTAAAAGGGAAAAGTATTTAAAAGTTTCTTTAAATGCTCACAGAGTGATTACTTTGCCTCTGTTTACATCCTAACACTAATACCCAAAAGGAATGAAATAATCGTTTGTTCGTGAATATTATTTTTATGCTTTATATCATTATTCTTATATTTCCTATTTCAGTTTTATTATGAGCAGTTTATTTTGCTGTTTCGTTGATGTATATTTTTAGTAGGACTTTAAGGGTAGATTATAATAATAAAAGTGATATAAGATGTAGTGTAAATAGAAAAGCTAATACAAGATTTGGAAAAATAGAGGATAGAAGATTAGGAGAAAAAATTATTTACTTCATACCAATGAAATTAAAATCAGTTCTTAATAATAATATTGTTTTTTTGCAAAAATTGATATTTTATTTTTGAATAACCACCGATGTGTACGGTTACAAACTATAAAAATTGAGACTAGTGTTCTGTTCCTCTTTAATTGTTGCATGAATATTTTGTAAAAAATAGCTAGGCAAAATATATGGGTAATAAGATGTATAAACTACAATAAATTTCTAATTTGTGTATTGCATGATTGCTGAGATATATATTATGTCTTTTATAGGCATAAAAGCATGGAGTATATTAAAAAAAAATACGTCTAGATTTATCACTCTAGTTTTACTAAAGCTCTTGCGCGAGCTTCTAAACACACACATTATATTCATATTTGTTTAAAAGTTCCGACATTTAGAGGGATGGGAGGAGATATTTTTTCATATTTTTTAGAATATCAGGTTATATAATACGTAATATAAAAAAATAATTTGAAACCTGTACAATTAATCCTTTCAAAGACACTCCATAATTGGAATTAAAAGAATCGAGTACTTAACTTGTTCCCGTCAAAATTTCCGGAATAATGTATTTCACTTTTAATATTATTGACATATGTACAGGTTAATATTGTATGCTTTATTACTATAAATTTCACGTTTCTGCGTAAAGCGGTTTCGAAGAAAAACTGCTGTAACAAACAAACTGACAAGCGTGTGAAATAAGGGTCCGGTATACATTTTGATACATGGTACCTTAAAATTGCTTAAATTTTAAAGAAAATTTTATATAGGTAAATCACTATTCTGGTAAGTTAATTAGCAAATAAAAAAGAAACTGACTGACACGTGTTTCTATTTTTTGGTGATAAAAATATTGTGTCATTTATAATAAATAACATTATCAAAATGTTTATCAATGGCAATAATGGCTAATGTTTTCCAATATAAATATCGCAATTATAGTTAACAGTGACGACGATATTAAAGTATTATGATATAATAAACCATTGCTTTTATAGATTTTTTATTCGATGAAAATTATCTTATTATGACGTAATCTATACGTCAACTTGATCAGTAGAACATACCTAGCTATGAAAAATTTGACATCATTACCAAAATGACATACGACTTACTCCAAGTTACATGAATTTAGGGACGAGAGACTAATAAGTTGTACTAAAAACGAACGAGATAACGTCCGTAATACATAGTTTTTTTTTTTATATGAAATGGAACATAGTTCATAAAAATAATTTTTACTGTACTACGTTTTGATTTACGTGTAGCGATATTTTTCTTACCGATTTTAATTGATTAACTTTAACCAATTGATAAGCATTAGAGCATATGATTATAACGGTATATTTAGTAAAACATTATGGCATTTCAATGTGTTATAATGCCATAAAATTTTACTCAATATACCGTGATAATCATGTGCTCTAATGCTTATCAATCAGAAATAAACAAAATATGCTATTAGCTATAATACCTAATAATTTTTGTCAGCTCAAAGAAAGTAAAAAAATTCATGATATTTTGTTTTTTTCCCTCAAAGAATGGCCATAGAAATAATCCTTGTGACTAATTCTACATAACAGCTACATATTTGTACATCTTGATTATATTTTACATATAATTCAAACAAGCAGTGATGGTAAAAACCCGTCAGAATTTCCTCGGGAAAATAATTTTATACCCAAATGTACCATGTGAATATTATCATTGCATAATAAAAGTCGTGTACAGTCATTTTTCCATTCAATCGAATTGCTCTGTAAAATAAGTAACCCTAGATTCCAAACGCACTGTTATGAAATTAATTTAAAAGCCTATTCTATAAGTTCTAACAAAAATAAATTTAATCACTTAAAATAATTGTGATGGCAAATTAGTTAAAGTACAAAGAAAATTGGATATTTTCTGTATTAATTTAGTTAAGGTAACTAAAAATGTAATTATGAATTTTCTGATATTTCAACTTACTGTCATTTAACTATATTATTGACCTAAACTTAGATTTATTTTGGCATCAACCAAGTGAATGATAAAAGTCAAGATGTCTCTTTCACTTAAATTCAATTATTCGTTTCATTAATAATTACGGTTTCCTTTTAAATGATTTCAGAACAATAATAAATAAATAATCAAAGAAATAGAAGAAAGCAGAAGTTATATTAGATAAACCATCAATGGAGCAACCTATGCAGTCAACGCCAGATTGTGTAACTATTAAATTGAATTCGAAAAATGTTGTTCCTCTCATTTCGTTTAATTAATAAAATGTTGGCATACTTTAAAACATGTAAGAAACAGTATTTTAAAAATGATAAAAATATTGTCACATAATAAGTTATATTGGAGCTTCTAACAAGCAAAATTAATACAGGAAGTATTATTGCTTTTAAGTAATACAATCAGTAGTGGTAAATATCAAATTCATCTTGATTGTTTTGGTTGTGTAACATTTTGATCGCGAATTTGAATATCTAAAATATTGAAGAACGTAATGTTGCTAAAAATTATGAGTACATTTGATGCTTAGAAATTTGGATGATTATTATTTTTAACACACGCGATATACCAGCATTCAAAAGAGGGGATCGTACTCGATCATTTAGTTTTTGACAAAATTGTTATTCTTTTAATATTAACTCTCGAACAAACTTATCAATAAAATCAACACTTACAAAGTATGTTGCATTATAAAGGTTTTAACAAGCTTCTATTTTAAATGTATTCTTTAGTGAGGAATTTTTTAAAGTGAAGCATATATTGGATCACATATTGTTACTTTGGAAAATATTGATAAGAACACAAATATTTCAGACGAACTAATAAGTATAATATTAATAAAAATAATAATCATATTACGGCTATTTTCTAATTTAAAACGTTACTGAAAATAAAAGCACCGTAAAGAAATAATAACGTTTAACTAAAACGAAAACGATAATAACTATCTCCATAGATATAAGAGAATAAATATTTGTTTAAATTTGGAATTCAAAGATGTATCAATCGTAGAAAAAACTAGCCAATTTTTTATAGATATTTATCTGCTCCTATCTTGATTCTTTTGATACTACATCTACTTTTTGGAATTCACTGCAATAAATTTTAATTACGTCTCGTCACGTATGAAACATCAATCGAAGAAGATATTCTGTTTCTTTTAAAACGTAAGTAACAGCATTTATTTTTCTTGAAGGTAGTGAGTAGTATCCTAAATCGAACACCGAGTTTTCTGTAATCCAATGAATTTAAATGTTTTGTTTTTTATGAAATCTATTTTGCGAAAACTCTGGAAAATATTGATAAGAACACAAATGTGTCAAATGAACTAATAAGTATAATAATAATAATGAGACAAAATTATCGTAATATTTTGCTGATTAAATATATAAAAATATAAAAAGAGGATATAGATAATGTTTCGTGGAAAAAGAATAAGGAAACAATGACAAACTCAATTATATATCTTAAATCGAAATAATGAGAAACGTTATCAATAAAAAGGTGACTAGCTCGGTTTGTGCAGTTATACACATATACAAATGAATACTTTCTAATTGGCGATACAATCGGGATAAACGCCCAAATTATACAATCAGATAAAATTTATGTGTTTTCACTGTTTTGTCGAAATGTCACCAACAATCAAACTTGTATGCAATAAACTCACTCATTGTGAAAAAGCTTATCTAAAGTATATTTGTTACAAGTTTCTGCCTTAAAGAGCGCCCGGCCTAAATCATTTTTATTGCTTGAAACGCGTTTTACAAATTATGCATTTAATAACTTAAAAGAGACTGAAGATTTTTCAGCGGGGCTTAAAAGTTCTGAGAATTGAATTATAAACACACGTATCATCGAGATTATTCAGACAAGAGTAAGCAATGATTTCCGTATTTATTTCATTTTATACAGCACATTTTATGCAAAAAAACGATACTTATCTGAAATTATCGTCATGTTAATGAGTATAAAACTTATATTGACCAAAATTGTTGTAAGGGTAATTTCGTATAAAAAAACTGGAATATTATTTATCTTGTTTCAGCGGGGCTTAAAGAGTTCTGAGAATTGAATTATAAACACACGTATCATCGAGATTATTCAGACAAGAGTAAGCAATGATTTCCGTATTTATTTCATTTTATACATCATATTTTATGCAAAAAAAGATACTTATCTGAAATTATCGTCATGTTAATGAGTATAAAACTTATATTGACCAAAATTGTTGTAAGGGTAACTTCGTATAAAAAAACTGGAATATTATTTATCTTGTATTTTCCACAATAAATCGCATTTTTCATCGAAAATTCTAGTCTCATTGAGCCACAGTAAGTCTATGGCATAACTAAATTATAAAATCCGCATGGTACATTCTGAAATAAAGTCGTCGGAGAGACAAACTCTTACTTTGATACCAGCTTTAGTTTGCGTTTTATTTATTGTTATTCAATCTAAACATCGATAACTACGAATTGTTTAATTAAACCGATAATTATGATGAGAATATATGTGCTTCATTTTATTCCGTCATCGTAAATGGCGATATTACCTTGAATGATCGGATACAACAAATAGCAACTATTTTACTTAAATATATTTTACTTCCATATTGGTCAATATAACGGAAACAATATTAATTGTAACGACCGCTAGCTGATATTCATCCATTAAAATGTATAGTCTTAACTTTAACAATAATATCCGTGCATCTTTTAAGTTTTAATTATAACTAGTTACTTCATCTTTATTATAGATCTCTTGTGTTCGACCTGTTATGACGACTTCAAGATGTAAGATAAAAAAAACTATTTATTCTTAGATATTATTATTTAACGAATTATTACAATTATTATATTTTATAAAATATTTAGTTAGACTTTGATCGCGCTCGTATCTGGATTACGACTGATGCGGACTAAGGACTGGATTGAACTGTGATTATCAGAACCTCGTGAGGCTTCGGTCCATAGTTTATAAAGGATAAGAAATGCTAATGCATCTGGGAGTGGAGTTTGCTGACGGGCCTGGGAACAGAGCTTGTCATGGTAATGCAATAATCTGACAGCCGGATGCTCTTATCATGTTGATACGAGAATCATGAGACAGGTGCTGTGTAAGCATTACTGCTAGCAAGTATAGGATATAACAAAACATTACATTTCATACCATGATATAATAAAATTACAATAAAATAATTTGTTTGCGGTCAGGTAAAGTGAATAGACACTTTGGCGATTGACAAATAAACGCCCTATTTATGAACTCTGAGCGCAGAATAAGGGAGGTTTGCGCTAAAATGTGTGTCCTCATGCGCAATAATAATGAAAACAATGAATAAGTTTGAACATAAAAGGAAACCTGAGTACTTTACATTACCATTAGCCAAATATTTTAGAAATAATAACTTAAATAAAATTTCATAATAATATATACCATGTATAAAAACAAACAGATAAAGAGTATATTTATTAACAATATTTTAAAGCTACCAAAATACGTAATGTCGATTATTGCCAGTGTCCAAAACGGATTACCATTTCAAAAAGTATTAAACTTTGCGATCATCTGGGGAATAAATTTTTGGGAAGTAAATAAATAAATAATAAACATTAATGTTAGCTTTGTTATCTTGCAATTTCTAAAGATATTAAATTTTCAGATCAAAACTCTTAATTACGACGTAAGCTACTTTGGGCGTTTATCTAGCTTATCGTAATCGGTGTGAAATATGAAGAAATTTGTTATCAAAAGCAAACTTTGATTCCGTTTATTTCTAAACATGCAGTGTGTGTTATTGAATTTCATTGCCTGTTACTGAACGGCGGAAGTATTTTATATTATTGACATACATTAGTATCATGGATAAGAAATATAATTAATACAATAGTTTTTTTCTTAAGATTGTTTAAGTTTAATTGAGTTTTTATTTAAAACGACTTCAGGCTCATTAGAAACGACTTACTTTTTTCTATTACCTCTAATCCATAAAATTAATGTTAGAGCTAATATAATGGAGAAAGGTAAAAGTAAGTCGAATTTAGAAGAATGTGGAATTATAGGCCAAATAAATTAAAATTATGTGATTTTAAAAGACAATTCTAATTTCGGTGTAAATACATTTTAAAAAATTATTAAAAAAACGTGACTGAGGAAAACCAAAAGTCTATTCTTCTTATTCATTCTTAATTATTCATTCATTCTTCTTATTCATTCATTCTTATCTATTTCTTCTTATTCATTCTTAACATTACCACGTAATTCAGCTGTTAAAAAGCTAATTGGAATGATACTCTCGTAAAGCTAGAAATGAGGCAAAATAAAAAGGTTTACGAGAAGTACATTAAGAAATTTCTGTAAAGTAAATATAATCTCTGTACACTTTATATATATTTGTATGCACTTTTAGTAAAGTAAAGGAGTTCAACAAAAAATATTGACCGTGATTGAAGCAGCAACATCTACATTTGCCCAAATCGCAAAAATATAAAAAAAATTAATTCGTCAATTAAACTGCGCAATAAAAAATCCAAATGGATCCCAGTTAGTCATAGATAATAAAGGTATTTTGGGGAGCGGATAAATTTTCGGAATGGATATTTTCTCCATATCATGGTTATATATGCGTAGTTGTTAGGAACGTGATATTCATGCTGCTGTTTGAAAATCTTACTCAACTCTCAAGCTATTCTCTTGATCCTTTGAAGCAACAAACCGTCCTTGCCTTTTAATTTGAACTCAACCATATTTTTGTAATATTTGTGACTTTTTCTAAACACTCTCTCGATTTATTCGATCCTCCTTTGTCCATAATACGTGGTGAAATTAAAAACTTAACCAATCTTATGGTTCCTTCAGTACACAAGAAATTGCACACGAAGATCCGTAGCAAGAGGTAGCCGTGAAAATATTTGATATAAAAAAGATAACGGCCGGACTAATTTAGTCTGTGGGATAAATTGCATATATAAGCAGCAGATGAACTATATTCAAACACATCATCTTTATCTAGGTTTGTTATTACAGTTCTGTACAAAGATGATGTGGACCTTCGAAAAATAACAAAAGAGACTAAACTAAAGAGTTTTTGTTCCCTTATTTTCAGTTCTATACCTATGAACATAACAAAAGAGACTGAACTAAAGGGTTTTTGTTTTTGTTCCCTTATTTATAATTCTAAACTCTTTTTGCTTGCAAATTTCTTGTTTTTTTCTAAACAGTCAACGCTTATTGCTCTATCATTGGAATGTATAATACAATTTTTTCGAAATATTCTTGTACATGCTTAATAATCACATCATCATTACTTTCATTAACGTCTCATTAAGTTGCATTTGCTAACAGTTGCAGCTGGTAATATTAATATTCTTTATTTTGGTAGATCAAGTTAGAAAAAGCAAACACAATAACTGTACCAAATATCTGCCATGTAAGATATATTATAATATCGTACTATGCATATTTTCCATTTACGTTATGAATTAGACTAGATAGTGAAAATAAGTTTTTTCTTAGTTATAAAGAAAAAGAAGTATAATTGTTTCTATATTTGAATGCAATTATATATATATATATATATATATATAAGGAATCTAAAAAGAGTTTGTTTTGTAATATAATAAAAATAATTTTGAATCAAAAATTGAAAATAAAACTATGACTTATATTTACTAGGGAAGCACTTGTCCATATTGAACCACCCCCATGTAATACGGGTCATTAGTTTCGATCATATTTTTGTTTAATTCACATGTTTCTTTTTCATACAGATATTGTAAAAAATACTTAAGTTTTTTAAAAATATTCTGGAATTCTTATATTGAATATGTCTACCACAGGTATTCTGGATTAGTTTCTCTCATTAAAATCCATTTTGCATCACTCGACTCGCAATGAAGTGGCTTTAAATTCGTAGTTTACTTAAAGCAGAAAAATAATATCGACATAACTGAATTCGTAATTAATACTTAATATTGCCGTTATTTCTTTTAAAATGTAAGTGCCGGCATAAAATATTCACACGTACTCGGAAGTATTCAACGTTTGTTGCTTTTTTAAATCCCAGGTCGTATATTAGTGAATTGATGATTCAGATGTCGTATATTAGTGAATTGTTAATGTAAAATTGTGTTATGTACGATTATCCATAATCCAATATATACCCATATCTTGTTTTATACACGTTAACAAATATAAAATATTTGTCAAACATTGTTTTTATTTTAACAAGTCTATTCTTCCTTTATTACAAATTTACCGGAAGTGCCATAATGGAAAGAAAGGATCATGTGGCTTTCGGAATCTAGTACAAACATATAATTGTATGCCTTATGATCAACTCAACACCCGTCGTCACCCTGATGTGTTGGGTTGATCACAAGGCACATGTCGTTTCACGGTGCGGTGCACCGTGAACTTACTAGCTTTGCCAGACTTGTACTAAATTTGCATGATTATACGGATATATAATCGCCGAATATTCAGTGCAGAAATTTCACAGAGCCTTAATTGTAGATTCAGATTCCAGTGGATAGCAAAAGAGCATTTGTATGTTTTTACAAATTTTTGTTAACATAATGCTCACTTCTCAAGAGAAGCCGTTATTTTTTAAAATGTTGACAAATTTTTATGGTTGGATCTTAAATGGCATATAAACTTAAAACTAAACTAAAATTTTAAGTAAAATAAATTTATCTTTTATAATTGTAATCGATAAATGAGAAAGATCAATAGAATTACTCTCCTTGCGGAAAGCGTCATCTTATATTCTTATTAGCATAGATGTCAAATCAATGCTACGATAAAAAGAATCTGTGCCAGAAGAAGGAAATGTTTTTGGTTTAATTTTAGAATAAAGAAAAGTTTGTGGAACAAAACTTAACCAATCGATGTTAAATTTATTCGAAACCTGAATATACTTCTATAAATTTCCTTCTTCTATGAAGTTTGCGAAGTTTTCTCATTAATTTATCATCTTTAGTGTTCCGTGTCTCGGGAGAAAAAAAAAACCGACGTAAGACCATTCCATGTCCAAATGTCTATCTATTGGTCACATCATGTTTTTTTTATTATAATCGATACTAAATTTTTCAACATTATTGTGTCTCAATTTAAAGTTTAATTCAAAACTCTTGACAATAAACATTAGTGTTACCGATGATCGCCACATTCAAATGGTCACGCTTCCATCGGTTAGAATATCATTTTGTAGGAATAATAAAATATTAGTTTATGCAAATCTTTGGAATGTTAGCTCTATAGCGATTATATTCTTTCATATTATGATTGACCTCTACAACAAAAAAATAAGGAAAATATAACTTCGGTAACAGGGCAGAAAACAAATATAACGAGATATCATACTCAAAATATATAGATTATATTTTTAATTGAAGATGGGATGAATTTTTTAACTTAGGGGATTTAATAAAATCCGATTCTTAGAGATACAAACATGCTTAATATCATTTAGTCTTTCTTATGATCATTTTCTTCTATGGCGGCTTAAATTTAATTTTGAAAAAGCATATGTTATATTATTGTTTGTTTTATTTATAATATAGGTAATATGATTAATATTTAAGAATATTCTGTTTTAAATTTATTTGAATAGACTCTTATCAACAGTTCTTATTACAGCAAGTTTGCATATTTTCATTAATTTTATGTAATTAAAACTAAAGTAAAGTGAGGCTTCTCTATATAATCTGCACCAAACTCACATAATACGCTGTCGTTATATTCACGTTTATTGTGATCCACGAAAATCGTTCGCGTTCAGTAGTAATATCTTGATTAAGTTATAAAAGGGAGAAACTCTTTTAATAAATTAAAAGGAGAAAATTAATCCATTCTCGGGTTTGAAAATTAAAGATGCCTGGTACGAACTTTTACTTGCTAAAATCAAACTTAAAAAAATTCTCTCACAAACGTGTTTAAATAGGCATATAATAATTAACCATGGCTGCTGTCTCTAAGGAACTATTTCAGATTTCGATAAAAAAACAAAGGGCAAGAAGAAAAAGAATTAGCAAAGATTTTTGCTAATAACCCACCTGAAGATGTTGCGATACAACGAAACCTAGGTCGTAGTAAAGAACTTAAAGAAAGTAGAAATAATACTACATCACATAGTTTCATTTAGTTGTCAATAATGAATTTCTACAAAATTAACGCTAAATTTATTCAATATCTATTGGAATGTTAAATTTTGCAGAGATACGTTTAGAAATTATGGAGTTATAGAGCAACAAACATCTACACCGTACATCCATCCATTTAAAATTTTGCATTTATGAGTTACAATTTAACTTTTTCCATACGTATGGGGATTTTGAATACACTTGCCACACTTTTTATTTCCTTGTACTACATTGTATTTAAGGAGAAAAAATTGTTAATTTCACCGCTAAAATTTCATTTAGCCTTTTGATTTTTTTGAATTCTATACAAAATATTTATTAGTTCTGTATCAAATATATGATAACCAAATGTATGTTAAACATACATTTGGTTATCATTTAAAGTCAAAACGGTTCGGATATTTTTAAAATGATTTAAAAAATTACCTATTTAAACCATTACATATTTAAAATAGCTATGGAACATTATCTAAGAAACAGCAAATTCCTGTGGTCAATTTTTTTTTTATTTTACTCATTTATATTTAATCGTCGACTTTTTTGCCTTTAGGAAGTGGAATGAATACATTGGCGTACGTAGCTAAACTATGATTATAATGATATTTTCTTCATAATAAATTTTTTTTGGGAATTATTATAAATGTAGGCGTTATTGTAAATTTATTGTTTAGGCTCGTCAGATATTAAATTTATAAATAATATACATTTAATGATAATAATGTGATACATGTTATTACAGTGTAAATAAAACTTGAAATGAGATTTTTTGTCTTTCAAACACAGCCAAAATACTGAAGATTCTTTACTAATTCTAACCTTCGCGTTTCAAGTAAAATCATATTTCTAAAATTCACCGTTAATCGATTATTTTGTGAACCTTTTTTCTCATAGAGATCCGAAACAAAATATTCCATAATCTTAGGATATACTGGATCCTTGACATTTTTTTCCTCCTTCAGGATCCTTGATATTCATTTTTCTGGGTGAAAATATTCACCTTGAAATAAATTAGCATTCAAAAATATATTCTGAGCCTTACGAAGGTGAGTTTATTTATCAAGCGCTATATATGACTAATTTGGAAAACGTCATCATTGATTGCGCAGAATTTAATGGTTTATTCTTAAATTAAAAAAGTATTTTAAAATTTCAATAAATTAAATTCATGGAACTGTTAATATTACTATTTTAATTTTCATCATTGGCTTATTATTTTTAAATAAACGGAAATTTATCTAAAAAATTTATGAACAAACTATTATAAATGATACGATACATCCACATATTTACATAATTCAATGGGTAATTTGTTTAAATTACAAATATTATCGAAACTAACCTGCTTTTTTTTGGAAAGTGTAAATTTTTTTCGTTTTTATCCATTTATTTTGGCGACTAATCACAAAAGTTTTTTCATTTTATTTTGTGACGTTGGCGTGCGTGCCGTTGCGATAGTTTTACAACATTTAATTTCATGGAAACAGCACGCGGTTCCATCCACCGAAGTAAAAGTGTAAAGATAAGTTGATTTAATATCGTAATTTTATGTTACAAATAATTATGTCAATTTCATATTATCAATATCAATTTCATATGCGTAAGGTTGCAAACCTCACCCAAAACTATATGAATTACTAAGGTCGGCTGCACACTTTAACATTTAATATGAGCACACTTATGAGCAATAAACGGTCCATTACCTGGTTAGTTTTGCTACAGTTTCCTGATTTTTATATTTTTATTATTTAATTGCTAAGAAGTTACTATCAAAGTTTAATTTAGAAAAGTAAATAATTTCATTTTTATTAAAATATTTATCTTTCACGTTAGTAAAAAGATATCTTATCGAAACACCTAGAACGAACTTAAGACTGTTCGCCGACATCAATAAAGAGATTTTGGCGGACAGTCTAAGTTATAATGTCCGCCTCGAGAGCTCACGAACTACTGGTTAATTTCTTGGTGAACAGGTTTTTAAGATCAAGTGCAGTCACAGCCTTTAAAGTAACAAATTAAATTTTTAAATCTGACTATTTTAGCGAAGAGCGAACACGCAATTTTTAAGCAATTGTTTAGTGAATTTCTAAAAATATTTCCAATAAATATTTTACGTATTTGTGAAACGTGTGATACTCCAATATATTGATAGTTTACGGCCGATTGCTATGTTATATTTATCCAAATTGCTGTGTAGTTTTGTATTTTAATAGTATTGAATTGGACTATAATGTATTGTCTTATTCGTAATTATTTTGTAACCACTTGTCATATGTTCGTCCACATGCTCAGCACTTTGCGTAAATCTGTAAGTTGGGCATGGGGTTGTAAAGAAATAAATAAATATTTCAAACATACTCATTGAAACCTTTAATTACATACTCTATCAAGATATTTTCGAATTCTCGATTCTTATTGGTTTTTGGAAAAAATAGTAGCTCTCAGCCATAATATTGCTTGAATCGTGATATCACCAACCTAAAAATACTAAGAAGATTAAGATCCAAGATTATCTCATTTAGCTAAATCGGAATATCTGTTCCGACTATAGAGTGTAATATCTGGGCACACCCAGGTTCGTACGTACATGCATACGTTTTTAAATATACTTATACCTTTAATAACCTTCTTGCGCAGACATACTTCTTTGACATTTGAGGGCTCATAGCTAACGAATAAGATACTGAAATTAAAAGAAAATGCATGAAATTACTCGTACACCTAAACTTACTCGTACACCTGAACTTACTCGTACACCTAAACTTCCATCTTCACCCCCTCTTTACGTCTGGCCACGCTCAATTTGTATTGTACCAGTGAAAATTTCGTTGCGCGATTTAGAACAGACGTCTATTTGATATAAACATACGATCGTATATTGATTTTCACAAGTACACCATACATCTATGTAATTATTAATTGGTGAGTAGCTAAGTACATGTTTTTGTAGTTGGACTAATTCAATTTAAATTAGTTTTTCAAAAGGTTAAATTTGCATTTCTTCCTATGGAGTGAATCAATTGTGATAAAATAAAAACTCTGAATTACTTCTAGATATTGCACTTTATTCCCCTAAATAAAAGTTTCGTAAATGCCTTTACTAAGAACAGCCTAATTCCACAACGCCCGCCCGCATAGCGTGCGTGTTCGCATTTAAGTGTGTGTGTGCGTGTTTGACCGTGTATGCGGGTCTAATTTAATTTTTGCTTTCTGGAATAAATCCAATTTTCTCTTCATACTGTTTAAAGCCTTAGGATCGTCATAGGGATTGTTGATGATTTATTTAAATCAGTAATTTATTTAAGATGCATCTAAAAGTTGGAATTAGCTTATTTAGATAATTGAGAAATTATGTACCTAATCAACTTCTATTTATCAATTTTTTATATACTTGTCCTTATAGACATTAAAACTAGTTTGAAGTGGTGTCCATTTGGCTCAATACAACATTCAAACTTGCAGTATTTCTAAATTTTTGCAAACTTTCATAACTGTTTGATCACATAAACTTTCATCACTCATAGCGTAATAGCGTATGATATCGTAACATTATTGTGGTCTTACTAGCTATTATCGCAATCGACAACGCATGCAAAACGCAACATAACTAAGTTTCGCGAGTACCGTCTGGCGTGGCGACGCGGCTGGCCCCAGCATATAGCTAACAAAATTACCGACGCACTTGAGAGTCGCTCAGAGCGCAGCTAAGTACGGTGAATGGTACGGGAATCGTATTTAGTTTGCCAAGTCGATAGCATAATAATTTTGGCAAATTACTACTATTTTTATCACTCATTTAGGTTAACAGTTTACAGGTATAAAAAAAGAAAAAATAATTTGCATAAAAGTAAATTTTGTTTCACTTCACGTTCGTGGAAATTTCCCTTAATGAGTTAGTTATTTTAAATAATGAATTAGCTTGACATAATAAAGTCTAAAGAAACACCAAATCAACGTATTTTGTTTAAGAAAATTAGTGCTCGATAATTAATATTTACCTTGGCATTGGCATGTTTCTGAGTACATCCCAATGTTCATTCATCGGTAATACTAACGTAAATGGTAAATACCTACTACTTGCAAGTAATATTTTTATATCGCTAAAATATACATGAGTGAACTAATAATATGTAGTTACATTCTACAATATGAGGCAACATATTTGATGTTTACTTTTAAGTAAAGTGGTAGATAGATGGAAAAATTCTGCATTCCCGTTTATAATAATTAATTTATTCCCAGATTTATATTTTAAATCATTTATTTCACAGAAAAGACGTAAAACAAGTATTGTCGCTGAGTCTCCTCGCGACTGAAACAAATTTAATTTTTTTGAACGAATGTATTTTGCAGGCGCATATTATACACATCTGCACATTGAAATGTGCTACATTGTGTGTATATATATATATACATACACACACATATATATATATATATATATATATATATATATATATATATATATATACATACACACATATATATATATATATATATATAACAAGGAAGTAGAAGGAAAATGTACAGCTGATACTAAACTTATAAAAATTAATTAAAATACAAATATTGACAATAAATTCAAATTTCAAACGAAATGACCAAACTAAGTACTTCATATTGAATACATTAAACATCGAAAAAAATTATGTCCTATAGATTACCAACTACGACGTCTGCTCTTATGCTTCTGCCCGATTCAGATTGTTTATTCAAGCACCTATCCCAGTACGCACCACTTCATACTTCACATATATTGTGCCAATGCATGTAGGATGAAAAATATAATGACGGAATTTAATAATACATATAGCGCCATCAACCGATGCAGATAGATACCTTATATGGTAAATGTATGTACTGCGCGTCGAGTCGAGACATTGCTTTGTTGTTGCACTAATGCAATGTACAATAATTTTTCTAATATTAAATTCGTATACCTTCTGATTGAATGAGTAGACTGATAAAATATAAGCTATTTATCACTTAAAATCAATACTCATTTGCTTCAAAAAACTTAAACTTAAACAAAAACAAACAAACGTACAAACGGAATAAAGATTCAAAAACAATACTTTTGTATTCTGTGCAGACAGGCCAATTCTAGAATGTCATTATATGCACAGATATTAATTTTTTAAAACTCAAATAAACAGGTAAAAATTTAGAACAGGTTTAAAAAAATATAATTCTATGATTATTGCTATAGCTTTTTTAAATAATATAAGTTCACTTTACCAATCCTTACTTGTTTTTTCATTATTTTTGTCTTAATAGTTTACGAAATAAGGGAGGAATGCTCTATTTTTGCGTATCCTGTGAAACATTTTTTAAGCAAGCAATATTAATTGCGAATAAAAAATTATTCAAATTCTCATGAGAAGCCTTTTATTAACGAATATGTCAAGGAGGGGTACATAATAATAATACAGAAATCTGAATATATTTATTTATCTCCTTTCTAATTATCACATAAATATTTTTGAAAAAGTGGATTGGTGTAAAATTAGTGTTTTAATAAAATGTATTACTATGCCAAATTTCCACGTCGCCTGGGTTTTTGAGATAAACGGTCGTGGCGAACCAACAGAAAGGTAAATAAGTGATTTTATAAGGTTTCGGTTTTTTTTTTAAATACCGTACCTTGAAAATTTAATTCCTATCACACATATATATATATATATATATATATATACATATATATATATATATATATATATATACATATATATATATATATATATATATATATATATATATATATATATATATATATAAACAAACACGAAAGAAGCTTTAGGAATTATTGCATCCAATAAACTATCTACACATCTTAAAATTGGAAACAATAATATGGAAAATACTTCAGAAAAAAAAGTTCTTTCTGTAGTCAAAAACATAATTGCCATGCACCATTCGTATTAAAAATAGGTTTTTGACCACAGAAAATAATAATTTTGTTAAAATCGTTATTTTATCTTAATTTAACATAAATTTTTACTTTAAATGTTATTGCTTTCCAAACGATTTTGGTATTAAGCTTATAAAATATATGACCAAAAAGCAGAGTAATATTTATTTGGGTTAATTGAAAAACAGTAAAAAATATGTCCAAGAAAAAATATCAATTTTCTTATAAGTATTCCGTAATATTTCTCAAAAAATTATTGTTATTCATATTGGACATATTTACACGTATTTACGCGTATATGAACATTAAGGGTATATATAGTATTTAAAATACATTCACGTTTAAAAATTTAAGATATTGACTCATTGGTACAGTTTTTCGGTAAATTTTTAGCAATCTTATTATTTACATAATGTTGACTTCACAAATTTCGAAGATGGGAAATGGTTTTGACATATATTTTGGACTTAATATATTTTTAACAATATATCTAGAATTTTCCAATATTGAACCTGAAGCTTACACTGAATATCTAAACCACATATCTTTTGAGAGCATTTAATCTAAAAATACTTATAAAATGTTTATGTAATATTTAAACCAGTCTTGTAACTCCAAGGCTTGTTTAATTATTATAGATAAATGTCATGATTTTATTGTTAATCTCTAATAGTACTATGTTTTGCACAAACAATTATTAACACTTAACTATAGTGGCGAAGAATAATTACGCTTCTATAGTAGTAGGTCTGTATTTTTTCAGGGTATTTCAATAAACATTAAAATTATCGTTCATAAAGTATATATGTTTAGCAGAACCATTAACAAGAAAATGTTCCTATATATCTAAATGGCACTTACAAAATCAGTATACTTTTTTTTAGGTTTAAACATTATAATTTCTTAAAAGACTAAAGTCTGTGTTTTTAGAAAATTAACGAAAAAAAGAGCCATTTCTGGAAAAATTCTGACAGTTGCTCATATAATTGAGCATAAGATTGCACATGTCATGAATATGGGTTACTTGCACTTAATGCATAAGTGGACAGTCTTTGATCCTTTATTTGGCAAACAAAATGAGAATCGCTTCCTTGTCTTTCTATCTAATTTAGGGTCTCGCCAGAATTCCTTCATTTTCCAATGAAAGTTTGAAAGCTGCTGCAATGTTCATATGAAGATGTGTGGGCAGTCTTTGATTATAGCAAATCAGTCTCGTATATGGTTCACATAAAGACTTAGCGAGACCTTTCAAAAATAGCATACGAGTCATTTTCGTGGCTTTCTCATGACTCTGTTAGATGATAAAAGCATTCAGTGCACTCATGTCCAATAGTCGGTAAAAAATAGGCATAGGCCGACGTCGTGTTCTCCGACTACTTGATTATACTGAGCACATACGGTACTAACTGACTTCAGGCTTGTTAGTGGACTAGTCGATGGTATTATCGTGATTCATCCTTCCTACCTACAGCAAGATCTATCTATTGCGTCCTTCCTACAGCAAGATCTCCCGCGTACTAACGGAATGTATCGAGAGCGGGGAGGAGTTATGTTGCCCTCCGCAGCGTATACCAGACTGAAAATTCGACTTGGGTCCATTGGACCCCCGACTATAGTAAAGGGTTAAACGGTTGTATATCTATTCCTAAGTTCAGTGTCATATAACAGACTACCAGCACGTATGTCACTTAAAAATGTTTATACCGCACGACTTTAATTATTTTTAAAACTTTAATTAATAATTTATAAGATTTTAGAGGAAATTTTGCTGGAAATGGGTCAATTAGAACTGAACTTGGGAATAGGCATGATGATATATACGGCTGTAGGTGCATTCATGGAAAGAACAGTTTAAATTTTTTTTGTACTTGTACATTTGTAGTACCGTTATGGCTTGATAATGCAATCGTCAGATTTATGTAATTTATTTAAGTCGGCCTTTGAAAATTTACCACAGGGGTAAATTTTTGTAATGTCAAGTTAAATTTTTCAATAAAAAGTGAGTCGTGTAGTTATTAGGGCATTTTTCAGGCGTTAAGTAAATATAAAGAAATAATTCACATCGCACTGTGTAAAAAGATTTAAATAAAATTCTTATTGGTAATCCGTCAGCTGGTCCTGAATCTAGAAATAGATACAGTGATGTGAGATACTTATTTATGTATTCACAAATAACATTGTTTTTAGTAGTTTGTATTTGTACCAATGTTTTACTATTATTTATTGGTAACATAATCAATAGATTTATAAATATTAGTTAAATCGGCATTTGGAAATTTACCTAAAAGATAAATTACTAGGGGCATTTTCGAACTGAATTTTCTCAATAAAAAGTGAGTGAGGTGGTTTAAAGGTGTGTTTTAGATATCAATATTTAAAATATATTTCAAGTATTAAGTAAAATTTAAAAAATAATTTAAGTCATGATATATAATAAATTTCAGTGAAAAGACGACAAAGTAGAAATGGGGATAGGACTTTATTTTTTTGATAGCTATACGTTAAACTTGCCAATTTGTTTATTTCATTTTGGCTCAGACTACTACCCTCTCTAATTAGAGCTATTACTAAATAATATATCTGGTTATAGTTTTATTAATCTGGAAGATTACCAGCTATTAATTTCTATAAACATGCTGCGAATCGCCATGATAATGATACCATATATATAGCGTTTAGGATATATATTTAGACATTCGATATACGTTACAATATTTCAACATTAAGGAAAAAAAAGCTAAATTCTAAGAAAAATCGCGAAAGTGGTAAATTTTAATGAAATTATGCTTTTAAATAAAATGACCAGACTTTGTTCACTTAGAAGTGAAATCAACTTTCATAAAGAGATGAATCAGGCTAATTATTGTACATTGTAAAATGGTGAAACAATTGTAGTTTAATAAAAATATTAACTTTTGCTCACGGCTTTGCTCGCGGGAAAAAGAAATTATTGTGTAATTTTTTAAAAATGTTCTGAAAACTTATTTGAAAAATTAAGGCGATATTATGTGAATTAATGACGCGCTCGGATGGCTATTAGTCATTGCAATAGAAATTGCCTACATATTTACACTTTACAGAATCACGTGTGATAGAAGGTATACTCTTGTAATTTTCAATGCATATTTTTTATTTTTATTTGCACTAGTTGCTCTTAAGGGATTGGGTACAATTTGATCATCTGACATCTGAACTGTACTACCACCAGCTGAAATTTGACCATAGAGATTATATAAGAATAGGTTGTGGTAAACCAATAGATTGACCCAATGTTATAATGTTCGCCGTCCACAGTTTGAATATATTGGCGTCCTGTTTGAATATATTGGTGTCGAGGTTGCCCAATGCAAACAATACCGAGCACATTTTTCTTGGCTGATATTTTCAATTCATTCAGCTTTTGAATTTTTTGCTTCATTGTAAGCAATCACTGCACGTAATAAATATTGTAAATAAAACTGTGATTATTACGGATAATATATTACAAGTATTAATTTGTGTTTTTCTTGCGACCATTAATTTGCACGAAACAAATTTGTCTTTATTATATATTTGTTATTACTTGGCCATGCTGCAATCTTATGTATTATAAAAATAATATTGCAAATCTTTATATCCATACAAAATTAACAATTTCCTTGGTGAACCTAGATGAAACTATCTGTATAAAATATTGCTTAGATTATTTTGTCAAAATATGTAGGCGGTTTTATCACGAGATTACTTGTAGTAGTTCACTAAATATAGTCAATTATATTCCTAAAATACAATAATTTAATAAGCAATACTTTTGAATGATCTATGGATTTGTAAATTTTTGACGAAGTATTTGAATAATATTCTATTTTCTCCTTCCAAGGTTTTGTATGGGTTGTCGCAAGTTGGCAGTAAATATCTACCCATCGTATCTTTAGGCACAAACACTTATTTACATTTATATAAATCTGGATGAATAAATGATGTACGAGGAGAACGGCATACTACAAATTTACGTCCTAGCTCGTCGATATCAAGCCTAATTTTTCTACGAATTCATACTAGTCGTGTGCTAGATTGGTTACTGCATCATAAAAACTACCTTGCAAACTAAATGTTAGCCCATATGACGATTCTGTCCTGCTTACGTCTGTTGTATTTCCACTTACTGGACGTAAATTTAATAAAGATGCTTATAATTCCTCAACTCGACTACAAAAATATAAATGAGTCATTAGTGTGTAAAAGGTTTTATTTATTTTGAGGGAGTAATCTCTTTAAATGAAAGTAATTTTAAAAATTAAGCGTGAAAAAGTAAATTCAAATTAACATCTAAATATGAAGTAAAACAAAAACATAAGGGACAAAAACACCTAGGTATATGGAGGATGTAGGGCACACATAAACAGGGAATATGTTTATGTTAATAATGTGCCACCAAAATTGATTTAAACCAGTAGTCAAGTTCCAAAAAACATTCGTATTTTCGCATATAAATGCATTCAAATGGAAAGGATGCCACTTTCTTATGTTAATTTACAACAGAGTTCTATGGCATATTTTAATTTTTAATTCTTAGCCAGTATTTTTTAAACGGTTGTGTACATATCACACATAATACCTTTTAGTTATTGAATTTATTTGGCGTTAATTTTGTAGAAATTCATTATTCACAATTAAATGAAAATACGTGATGAAGTATTATTTCTATTTTCTTTAATTTCTTTACCACGACCTAGGTTTTGTTGTATTACAACAGCTTCAGGTGGGTGATCTTTGTTAATATCCCACCTGAAGATGTTGTAATACAACCAAATTTTAGTTAACAAGTAACATTTATTAACCAATATGAAATTTAACTTCTTTAGTTTTCACTCATGTTAATGTGTTTAAGTCCTAAAGAATAATGATACGTTATTACAAATAACATTATTCAGTTTCTGTTTTGTTGCATTTTCTTATTTAATTGTCAATATCACTGATAAGTGAGAACTTTGAAACAAGTGTATGCCGCTTTGTGAATGATGTTAGTTTATTTTATTAGTAATATCATTATTAAATATATGGTTGACCAATTATTTCATAACGTTAATGTGTTTATGGCCACACCAAGCCAAAGGGTTGTTTTGTAAAAAAACCATTTAATATTTATTAAATTAAGAAAAACAAAATCTAGAATGGTGCTTAAATAATTTTTGCTTAAATATTTTTGATAAATAAAGAAATATACGACTTTATCAAATTCCTAATCACGGAGAAAGCACTTAGACCGTTCATCTAAAGAAATAAACATGTGAAAGTTAATCGAAAATATTTCGTTACTTGCTCGACGTACTAGTATCGTTATGGTTGAGTACATCATCAGTATTCCCTCACACAAATATGTACGATGTCACATGCACTACTTAATATTCCACGTTACTAACTTAGGTTAATACTAACTAGAGGTTAACCTAATTATCATAATTTACATAATCTGACTAAACATTTTGTCACCACTAAATGCTAAGATATGATTATTAATTGAAGCTTTTCAAATATTTGCTTCACAAATTGAAGTGAGCGTAAACTGTAGAAGATTTTGAATAAACAGTGTTTAATATGTAAACAATATTCTAGTAAGTCATAAGAATAAATATAAAACAGTTATAGACTCGAAACGTTTCAAAGTTAGGTATATTTAATAACTCTTAATGTGCTAAACCCACGTCAATAAAATTTAAACACGGCTTAAATATTAATTTATTTATCTACTTTAACGTATCTAATTGATATACACATACATTAGTGTAGAATCCTTAGTAAGTTCAAATATAATACAGAAGGTAAATTTTTAATAGTTTATATTTTTATTGTTATAGATTCGTTAATATAACCAAAGAAAAACTATTTTCCACTGAAGTATTATTGAGTACATTATTGATTTTTTTATGTTTGAAATATGCGGTAGACTTTCGAAATCCAGGCGACAGATTTCGGAGAAAAGTATCAACCAAACAATGTGCAGTTAAGAATACCACACATTTTTAATTACATCAAAAAAATCTCTTTACGGACACACCTCTTAAGCTTAAAAGAAATGTGAAGGAACGGAAAAAAGAAATTTAAAAAATGTTATTTTAAATTTCTATATATGAGATAAAGAAGGTGGAAAAAGGGAAAGAACGGAATCAGAGAAGGAACATCAAAAAAATTAATTTCAACTTTCTACGTATAAGGAGGTTGGGTTACCTCAATAATTATATTTCAATTTCGTTTCACATTTGCTTTTGGATTGACTAAAAAAGTAAAATAAGAAAATTGTGTTACAACAGATTGAACAATAACATGATTACAGTCTTGTATCATACAGGAAACAGTCGGGAGAAATTATAAGGATTCTTAGTTTGCAACGGAATTTTAAAAATTTCTAAATTTTAATTTGCGTAACATATGATTTTATCGACAATACCCCGATTAATTTGGTACTAAGAATTATTGATAAGAAATAAAGATCATCACTAGACATGAAATGAAAATCGTTACACAAAATTCAATAATTGCCCGCTATATTATTTGAAAGAAAACGCCATAATTTCAATTGAAACCTATAATTAATAAATACCTAATATCCCATCCAATAGCATTGAGATAATTCTGTGCGAATGATGCACCTAGGTACACCTAGTCACCAATGAATATAATTGCATAAGTGGAAACATGAAAATATTTGGGCTATATCCTTATAATAACATGGGCGAATTGTTACCGTAGTAGCGATTTTCATCAAAACGTCTCGCATGTAATTTGAGAAATTTTCGTCGCTGAGTGCGTAATTTAGAATGATATAATTAGTTTTAATTAACAAAAATATTAATTTTATTATTATATTGGTAAATTCTTTATGATCTCCAATTTGTGGTCATTACACATGAGTATATAAATGATACGAAGTACCACAAATTTATTGTATGGATCCAAAATACAACTGAAATTCAATGAATGTTTATTGAATATACATAAAATTAATTGCGGTCAAGTAAGTAAAATATACAACTCACTTTGCATAAAATATTTATTGCCAAAAAAATAAAAACTTAATAAAATACCATGAAACAAATGTAAATTTGTAATAAGTGACTACGCTGGAGATTATGTAAACTTGACGATAAATATATATTTTTCATGAATCTTATCAAAAGATGAAAATTTATTTCAATATCCCTTCCGATTATATCGAGTTAATTGAATCTGATAGGTCAAAATCTTAAAACATAATCTTCGAAAGCAATGTTTATTGACCGTGGAAAATTTCCCTCAAAAAGTTTGTCTTTTTTTAATTAACAAACTTAGCAAACTTTTTTACGGAAGATACGTTAAAAAGTATGCTTACTAGATATTATAATTAAATATGTATTTAACACTATCTATTTTTGTGCCCTACCACTCAAAAGTGCTGAATTTTAAGTATTTTGGAACTGTAATGCTTATTAATGTGTTTGTCAAACTGAGAAAAAAAATGAAAATATTGATCAATGGAATAAATTGGATTCTAAAAATAAAAAGAAAAATCATAAAGATATTAAAAAAATTTGCAAAGAAGTGGAGGGGCATCAAGGCACTTAGGCTCAAAAATACCTCATTTATCTTCAAGTATAACTATCAAATCTTATTACGTCAACATTTGCTGAAAGTTTTTATCGAATCGAATGCGCTTTAAAAATAGGAAAGTTTATTAAAATAGAACGACAATGTTTTGGTTTTTATCATATATTTTCCTATTTTTAATACATATTAAAAATAGGAAAATATATGATAAAAACCAAAACATTGTATATATATATATACATATATATATATTATATATATATATATATATATATATATATATATATATGTTTATATATATATGTATTTGTTTATCTTTTATTTTTATGTATATCTTGAGAACTGCTTTCCTCAGTATATCAATTGAATTGAATATTTTCATGCGGCACGATGAGATTAAATCTTAAGTCAATTAAACAACTGAATATAATTAAATTTATGAAAAAAGAGACGAATTAAAAAATTAATACATAAAATGCATTGATATTTTAATAAATACTACAAGTGTGGCAAACTTCTAATTTGTGCTTTCTACACAAAGATTTATGGCATCGATTAAGCAACTTTTTGTCATCCAACGCTTTTCGGAGGGGCAAAAGGCAAATATTTTAGTGGATACGACGGAAGTTCGTATACTAGGTTTAAATACTGTGGAGCTCGTACGCGTCGTCTAGATTTTCCACATGAATATTAATCGGGTGTACGTCCTGCAAACAGTTTTGATGTAGAAGGGATTCATAGAAAAGTGGCGCTAAGTATTCCACTGAATATTTACACTGTTCATAAATGACAGACTTCATTTTCGGTATAGTTTATAAAGCTCTGTACCTCAAATAGAAAAAAGGACCCTTTATGGGATTACTTCTTTGTCCATCTATTAATATTCTTTTCCTTAGGGACTCGGGGAGGTAATCAAGAGTCCAAGTCTACGCAGTTAAAAAAAATAACAAAAAATACTACCATTTATGCTGTATATGTTGACACTCGTAAATAAACCACGACCTACCACGACACGAGAATGTATCTCGTTCTATTGATCTCAAATAATAAATCAAACAATAACTGCACAAGTAAAGGAAAAAAATTGGAAAATCATTAATTTGTAGTTACATCACATAACAGAAATATTTTGTTCTATATGCGCCTGTAAAATATCTTCACACTAAGAAATTGAATTATTAATTTCCTGAGGAACGCATGGAGGTATCCACGTATAGTTGAAATTAATATCAAATACTTTTCCGTATACTAAATAGGTATACGATCTCTTTCAGTTGTAATAATTCAAGTTACTGAGTTAACGCAATCAAAAAACTCTAAAATTACAAAAGTTTAAAAATTAATTCGCGAGTAAATACAACTCTATAAAGTACTTTCCGTTGATTTAAAATAATGAAAATCGGTAAGAAGCAAAGTTTCATAGCATTAGTAGAGGAAAAAGTCCGAAAATTGTTAATTTTTAGTTATATCATTTAAAGAATAATTGTTGACTATGCGCCTGTGCATGATTTAGTAAACTTAATTTCGTTCAAAAAGCTAATTATTTTAAATAGATGAATAGAAATAAGTACCATTAAATGTTTATAGATCGATGCCTACACGTGTACGAAAGCCCTGTAGTGCAAGTTTTACTCGTGCTTGACTATTTTTCAATTGTTTTGGTATAAAATAATCTGTCATCTAAAAATAATCAACAGAAATTATATCTAATGTTTAAAATATAACAATATAATAAGCTTGTCAAATAAAGGCGTGTAAATATAATAAATACATTTTTTGTTTCCGGCAGATGATCTATTCGAAGGTTAAACCTGATGAATAAAATAAATATGAATTAAAAAAACTGTTACTTAAATTGTATTATCACTTTTTGCTCTTTTTTGTGGCTTTTCACGATTTATTTTATTTCTAGGGTTCTGTATTTCAAAAGGAAAAAATGGAACTCTTATAAAATCACCCGTTTATCTTGTCAATCTAGCTGTCACAGACGTTTTTCTTAGAAATACATAGATCACGTGTATCGTTAACATTCAAAATAATTTATATGAAAATTTTATCGGCCGAAGTCAAATTAAGTTCTTGATTTTTTTTTTAAATTCGATATGTAATGTGGAGTATTACTTATTTGCGAGATAATGACTCCATTTAGGTTCCGGAAATAGGGGGATGGGGAGTTCGTACTTTCCACAAGCACGAGTAAAATACACATTACGAGGATTTAATCCATATTTAGGTGTAGATAATTGTTTGAATGTAAATTGTATTTACCAGATATTAACCAGACGTCATTGAGCCTGTGTTAAATATATAGGGCACGTTCTAATTTAATTTATTTTTTATTCATATTCATAAAATATCGCTTTCGTACTCAATTGTTGAATTTTAGCCTCTGTTATCCCATTCTACACGTTTCATGCAAATTTGAAATTTACTTGAAAAGAAAAACGATAATTTTATGTCCTGTTCGTGTATATAAACATGACGAGTTTGGTTATCTATGGCACGAGATGTTTTTTGGTATGAGATGTATGATTATCGATGGCATGGGATGAATTTTATTTTTTGTTTATAAAAATCACTAAATATATTAGTCTCGTTAAAAAAAATGTTTTTCATATTATGCAAAATATTTGAAAATCATGTTAATTTTTTTCAAATTTTTAGTGTAGTAATATTTTTTTTACATCTTTGATGTTAAAAATGTATTTCCTAAGTTTTACATTATTTAATTTCTGGAAAAAATATGTCCAAATATTTATTACTGAATGTACAACAGGTTGCTTAAAAAATATTCGATAAATTAAAAAAATATTGAATATTTTTAGCTCAATATCTCTGTGTTAAATAATTTTAAAAATATAAATTATTATTGTTTTTCACGCCATACAATATATCACAGAATAATGCTAATTGGTATTATCCACAGTATCCACACATATCCAATATGAAATTTATAATATACCTTAAAATTTTCCGTTCAACGTTTAAAAAATTCCTAGTCCGCATGACTATTTTTTTCATAACTTTCGTTTAGCAACTTCGAAGTTAGAAGAAATGAATATAATATATGAAATGGAAGAAAAAACAATTATTGATTGCATTATTTACATTTTAATCGTATCAATATTTTTAAGTGTGAAGTGTTAAGATATCGATCATAGGAATGACTCATTGCTAGATTAAATAATCATGTAAATAACTGATAATCGTCCACTCCTACGATAAAGTAAACCGGGATTTCATCAAAGTAACCTGTAACAAATAGATAATGCTTCTAATATTAATCTGATTAACTCCTTATTTTCACTTTAACAAATATCATAATGACCTATGGTTATAATTGTTAATCAATGGAATTGCTTTGAAAGGAAAGAAATTCGTTTTGTCGTATATAAATGTGAATCGATGTTACTACAAGTACTAATAAACTAAACTACAATGTCAAAACATCAATAAGTACTTAGAGTTTTATTTAAGAATAAATTTGATTGACGTTACGGAAGAAATTGTTAAAACGTATTTAGTTCACAGTCTTATTATCAAAACCTTTGTTTACATAATTATCAAAGTAACATTGTCGTTGAGAATTTTAATTTAAATATGTTGCTTAATCATTTGTGAACGTATGAGTAACCTTTTTCAGTGCCTATTTCTCAACCATTACTCTGATATTGCGCAGATAATATGGATGAGCGTGTGCTGTGAGATAAAATTAATGTGAAGCTCATGAAATTTGAACGTCCCTTGCAAGGGATACCAAATCCCGTGACAAATTAAGATTCTGAAGCGAAAAGAGAATAAAAGCTCCTGTCACTGATATAGGGGGTCGGATTGTGCCTGACAAGATAAATAATTGCCGTTATGTGGCGGAAGAAAACCCGTTTCATTAACTAGCATCATGAAACGAAGACAAGACTGCAGTGAACACATCTCATGATTAGGAATATAATTTCAAGTTCTTCAGCTGTCTGTATTATTCTGTGAATTAAATATAAATATAACACTTTTACTTGTCACTTAATTTTGAAGAGACGTTCTTATGGAAAAATTGTTGTAAGCAAAAACATACCTGAAATACAATTTACTTATTTTGGTCACAAATAATTTTACTTCTATATCCAACAAATAACAACATGGACAGTAGTGTGTTTCCAAGTGCATAATCAAGTAATGACATAATTAAATGAAACTACGTGATGTAGTATTACTTCTACTATCTATAATTTCTTTACTACGACCTAGGTTTCGTTAATAATACTACATCACGTAGTTTCATTTAATTGTGAATAATGAATTTTTACAAAATTAACGCCAAATATATTCAATAAGTAATGACATGTATTTCAATTACCCAATTACACTTGTTGTATGTTGTAATGTATTTGTAATATTCACCTCAATACTTACCCACAAATTATTATAAAACTTACGATTGCGACTCGACTTTATATTGTGAAAGCGATTCTTGTACGGTTTATTTTACTAGAGAGAAATAATAATTTGGCATAATATACACGATTATATATTTGATTAAATTTAATTTTTTTTAAATTTCATGAATCTAATGACCACTTGATGGATAAGAAATTCACAAAATGATTACTTTAGGGTAGCACAAAAAATTAATGGCAAATCTAATGAATTTTGTACAAGCATTTGGATGTTTATAGTCTACTTTTTACTAAACCGGTTTTCTATTTTTTTTCAGACATGTCAATAAAATTTGTTACAGTATGATTTGTATTATATAAATTAGAATTAAAAAATATAATTGAATTAAGAATCTGATGAGACGATTATAAAAGAAAAATATATTAACATATGTTATTTATCCTTGAAGACAGTAAATAATTTACTTGATCAAATAATTAAATAAATAATTTTTTTGTTACCTTTAAATTAAAGAAACACGTTTAAGTTTCATTTATTCGCATATTTGCGACTTTGTATCTTTTGAATACATTCATCCGATATAATGAAATTTACCCTTTATTTTAAATAAATCTCAATAGTCTCAATATTCATACGCCCCCCATATGATCTTATAATTTACAAGAAAATATTTGACGCTACTGCTTCCAAAGTAGGGACTTTAACGGTCAATTGATCGCATCACAAATCACGAGGTCTTGGTGATCAACCTAGGCTGGTGTCTCACATGCGGTTTCATAAGCGTGGACAACTTGAATGCGTTTATCGCGTTTAGTATTATTTATTCGTGTTTGTATTCTGAGTCGACATGTCTCTTGGTAGCAGCACTCAGGAATTCACCTGGTAATCTTAGGTTATAGCACTAAGTTAGTTCGGCGGAGCTCACTCCGTTGTCCGTTTGAAAGATTGCTTGTAAATGAAAGAATACGGCAGGTAATTCGTGTGTTCATGACGTTTGGCTGATGAAGCGAGACATTAGCGCGATTGTGAATCAATGCTCAATAATACTGTTGCATTGCTTGTGATACGGTTACACTGCAGGTGATGTATCGTTCGCGTTTTTTCTATATCCAAACTATTAACGTGGCCATGAAAAGTTGGCAATTGACTGACATCCTTGGTGGTTGGTCATAGTTGTAGAGAATTCGAATCTTGCTATGGGTTGTACGGAACCCTCAATACCGCCTTAACTACAATATTATCCATAGATACAGTCCCTGTTCATTTATTAGTTCAATCGATAATCGTGATAAAAAATTAATCGTTGCTTGGTGTGTTGGGTATTACAACATATTCATATCTGACAATATCTATATGGATTTATTGGGATCGGTCGGGAAAATGCTGTGTTTGGTGTGGCTATGTTTTTTGCTTGTTTTGTAGGGTATATTTACCTCAGTCAAATTTGTAACACCTGTGTCCATAGATGGAACTAAAAGAATACCTAAGCTGCCATCTTGCAGGTTTTTTGGATGCCGGGGTTGTTTACACCGCGGTATGTGCGGGTAAAGGTCCAGTACATTGACGTTTTGCAATATGACTATCACAAATTGTCGGACAGTAAAACTTGTTGGAGCCATAAGTTGCTTTGTCAGGTTAATAACCGTATCGATTGGTCGTATACCTTGACTGGAAGACGAATCGGAGACTACGTCCCGGGAACGTGCGACCGACGTTATTGAGATCTGGACGTAGTCTTGGGGATTTGGAGAGGCCAAGCGGCTTGATGATCGCAGTCTTCAAAATGTCGTCTTTCGAAACTGCGATCTACTGTTATGCTCAATATAGAGGGCTTATGTTGAACACAGTTTTATTGGTCAGTTGACAGGTTAGTTCTTGATTCAAGGTATAGGGTAACAATTGGATTTGGTAACGGCTTTGAGTCTTCAATAGTCACCGTAGGTTTATCATTCATGTTAAGTACGACCTAGAGTGGGGATTATCCAAAGTTATTGCTTAGATTACATAGGCTTTACTGGATAATGTCGTCGAACTCCTTCTTTAACAACATGATCCATCAAGCTCATTCGAATATGGCGGTATTAATTTTGCTAAGACGAGCGGTGTCGAGTTATTTCTTCAGTACATACTATGCCTATTGCACGTCGATGCTTCAAATTCTTAGCATGTTGGTTGGAGACTCATACAACTATGAATCAGGTGTCGTTTGTTCAGATCTGCGACATGCTGGTGATGGTTATTAAGATGGGTTTGCTGAGAGCGCCGACTATGAACAGCCATTTGTATGGTTGATGCAGACTTAAATCAAGCACCAGTGTTATTTCTCAATAGGCAGGGATTGTGGTTTTGTTGATGATATAGAACTCGAATGGTAGTAGTTGCATTGAAATTCGTCTTCTACGTGGTAGAACGGACATGTTGGCGCCCGTTTCTATAAGGAAAGTCAGTTTGCATTTCGTGTACAAAACGAAGAGCTTGTGGGCATCCCAAAGTATAATTTTTGGGACATCTAAAATGAGTATAGAAAAAAAAAGATATATATATATATATATATACACATATATATATATATATATATACACACATATATATATATATATATATATATACATATATATATATATATATATATATATATATATATATGTATATATATATATATGTATATATATATAAATATTTGATGATAATAGCAGTGTAATTGATTTGGTGGAGTTTATAATTATGACTGAGAACGGCAGCGTTTGCTGGACTTTAGGGCTAGGCAACAGGTGTAGCAGCCATTGGCTGCAACGGGCAATGCGTGGGTGACGTTCATTTTATAGTTTTATTTATAAATAAAATTGATAGCATGAACCACTATCGATATCTTAGAAAATCATTTCAAATATTTCTGTACTATTAGATATAATTTAGTCTGTGAGTAGCATCATATTTTCTCTTTGTAATTTTTGACTTAGTTAATAAGTTGACGTAGTTAGTAGGTTTATAGTAATTTTTGACTTAGTTAATAAGTTGACTTAGTAAGTTTATAGGCGTTGTTTAATTTTTTTGTTTTCTTTTTTAATGTCAATTTGAGGACTAGCCCACGATTTTAATTTTTTATTTTGCCTTTCACTTTCTGTTGACCTTTTTGAAGGTTACAGCGCGTGACCCGTTGATTGCGCTAGTTAAATTAGTAAATATCGTAAAAATATGAATTAGACTGACTCACCTAAAATAATGGGTGGGGGTAGAAACGGAGAGCTTTATGGTCCCCCGTAAAGTTTTTATCAATAGAAATACTCTAAATAAAGTGGTTTGGGGCGTTTTCAGTACTACTGTATATTAGTGTAGAGGCTTGCTAATATTAGCGTTCAAGACATTCTGGAGGAAGAAAAATGTCTTAACGTAGTATACTTCTCATTCTCCTCCTCTATGGGCCCTAAGGTTAACAGCACTGTTCCTATTGAAGCAAAGAAAATTTTGTTATGCGTTATGCTGAGCGCTTTTACTAGAATCTCGGTTCCACCTAAGGAAGTTCCTAAAATCATACACTGAGATTGTGACTCCAGTAACCTTTTGGGTGAGAGACTAAAGTTCAACAATGAAGGGCTCAACTCAATACCTGCAGAAAGAGATTTAGCTGGAAACGGAAAAAATATGTTTTGATTGAAGGAATTTGGTGCCCATGTTCTACAGTCCTCCATTATTGATGGGCTTTACCCCGCATATTAAGGGCTCCATCCCAGAAGTATGCAAGTATACATAGCCTAAATCAAAACAGGTATTCTTCTTTGAATAGGATAAGGAGAAACCCAGACCTAGCGAACAGATTCTGTACCTTGCAGAAGGAGATAAAACTACGAAATCTGGGTATTCAAATTGTAAGAACATTCACCATTAATAAGAGTAGTGTCATGATTGTTCCACGATGCGAATATTATTTATAAGTTGTAGGAGGCGGTCTCTTCTATTAAATTTGCTTCGAAGTCGAAAAAAATAAGAAAAACTGCCCACTGTAATTAAAAGCTAATTTCCGGAAGAGTCCATTTTTGAATAATTTCTGGCCTTGCTAAAAGAAAAGAGTCAACATTATTAGGGTGAAGCTACTCCAGTGGGAAGTTGCTCGAGTGGGCGTTCTCAAGAGTGCAGTTTTCTTACTTCCCGAGGTCTTGAAATCAATTATCCCCTGTCAATTGCTTACCTGACACATTAGGGTATAAGTAGTAGTAGGGTATACCTCTACGATTAAATGGGATTGGATGGAACTTGTCTCAGTAAGAATCAAATAACACTTAGGCTTGTTTTTGACGTTATGCAAATAATGTTAGAAATTAGAATTTTAAAAAAAATCAATAAAAATTTGTCTTGGGTGATAGTGGATATTTTTTCGTTAGTATTCTTGGTATATTTACAAGAATATAGATTCGCTGCTACATTTGACCAAATACAACTTTTTTGCTAATACCTTGTTTTTTGTAACTCTTATAAAAGGCCCAAGAATTTATCATAAACAGGTCTGAAGGTAAAAAAAAAGGTAAATAAATGTTATGTATAATTTATTGCTTTTAATTCATACACGGTACCTGTCCAAGTAACTATACATTACGTCTATTACACCCACATGGGCATTCCATTCATCGATAATTTTAAGACAGTTTATCCATATCTTACTCTTTTAATTTTTATCCTATCTTTCTAAGATATTTGCTTGCAACTCGATATAGGTCGATGCAAGAATCATTTGTTTTGTCTTTCTATATATCCACATCTTCAAACTTTTTCATGATTCATTCATAAATTTCTCTTGGACATATTATTTCATATCGTAGTTTTTAAAAAATTTAAATTTCTTCAGTTTATTTTATTGCCAACGAACTTAATATTAAATATTTACAAGTTTTTTATTGACTTTTGCGTCAATTTTAATTATATTATTTATGTAATAATTCCTCCTAGAAAAAAGGTTTTTACAAAGTATACGTAAATAATATTAGGTTAGCAACTAATAAATTCTCCAACTCAGTTATTCAGTGTAGGCTCATTTGTTAGCCAAGAAGAGGAAATATTAACTTCTTTCCTAAAACATGAAACTCTTTTTCTACTCTAGGTTCAAAATATGAAAGTAATTCTGTCAGATAAGCAAATTTAATCTAGAATCTATCTCAATAAGACTTCTATGAATTTATTGCAGGAGAATTATTCGGTGAAATCAAAATTTCTTTCCATACATTTTTAACCAAAACTTGACCATATTGAAAAAAGTACTGTGCAGTTAAAGTGATGTACCTTTACAAATCATTGTGCATATATTGTGCGAAGCAAGTGAACTTGCTTCTCACAAAAAAAAAATGCTAATATATAATATATTACATGCTGTAACTACTGAAGCCGTCTGAAACAGAATTAATTGGTCAAGAGCTCTCTACATCCTTCCGATTAAATCTCCATATTTTTTTTTACTCGTCGAAACTTAATTGCTGACAAACCGAAATATCGAGCACTGCACTCTGCGTACTCTACCAGTAATGACCGAGAAATCTTCATAACTATAAGCAAATTTAAAAAAAAAGGCGATTAATTAGATGCACTTCATTCGCTACGGAGGAGGCTGTAGAAGGTTGAAACAAATCGTTTTTCACAATTTTGTCAGATGTGTATCATTAGAATGTATGGACTGTAAGAAAAGTTCTAGTGCAGCTTATTCGAATATTTTAAATTTTAACTTAAAAAATGAATTTTTCTTTACATCTCAACTTCTCAACAACGAATGTGCACTTACATATCAACAGAACACCTATGTGCCCTGTTTAAATATATAACTTGTGCATATACTGCTAGTTGTTTGAACATTTCATTTTGAATAAGAAAACACGGGACTATAAATATGCCTTCATTTATAGTACAAGTTAATAATATAAAATATTAAGTTTTTATAAATAGAAGGTCTATAGGAGCTGTGACAATTATCAATAAATTATTTTTGTGGAGCCAGAAAATTTTACTAATTCATTTTATAACTTACTGGATTATTTCATAAATACTAATTTTTTCCTTATTTATTTAAATTAAATATTCAAATAAATCTTATTGAAGATAAAGCTTTGAAGAATAAGTAAATTATTATTTATTTGATTTGTTTCTTTCTCTAAAATTTTGAATCGTTTTTCTGAAAACTTTTTTAATTAAAAATACGTTAAATTTTGATCTTTTAAAAAATATACTTTAATAACATTCAAATCTTTTCAGAAATTATTTTCAGATTAAAAAAATAAATTCAAATTGTTTTAGCAAACAAATCACATACTGATACATTTTTGTGCTCTTATTTAAAAATATCTTCCAGTAGGACGCTTCTAATAAATTCGAAATTAATTAACCTATAGGCATGAGAAAAATAATTAGAACCGTATTTAAAATTATTTTCTTTAAAATTGTTCAACGAATTACCACAAGTAGATATTGTTTTCAAATATATACTATTATTAATTATTTTATAAATCATAATAAAAAATAACGCAATAAATAACGTTAGAATATTTCATTAGTAATTTACAACGGAATACGGATAACGGATATTTGCTATACCAGGGGTTGTTTGACTAATGATCTCGAGTGAAAATTTTGTTAAATGATTTTTGATTAGTTTCAGACTTTTCAGATTACATATTATCTCAATGAATGAAAATTACTATAACTTTTAGCCATCATAACTTTTAGCATACTTTTAGCCATCATCCTGCCCACATTAGTTCTAAATAACTTCTTGAATGAAAGCTAATTCCAGAACTTTGAGATCCATTTTATATGGACACTTTTTGTAGCGACTGAATTTAGTTGTTTCATAATATATTTATTGGAACAAAATGTCGCTAGCTTTAAACTTGTTAGGTGTAATTCATTGAAATAACCGTAATAAAATGAAATAAGCACGTTAATATCTATAAATATATCAATGTGTATATAAAATATCATGGTCCAATTTGAAATATTATCTCGCATTGAAATCGTTTTAGAACAAATTCAAGATGCGTTATGAATTATGCGTGATTTTTCGCTAGTTCGTACTTCCATGTAAATAATAATGCCATTACTTTATTGATTTGAGCCACGCAAAATTTTTAAATATTAAAATATCATGGGGATTTTTGCGTTTTAATGATAATAATTAATTATATCTAAGTACTCGAGGTACAGCACGGTTTTTTTTTAATACAAGCGAAGAAAAAAAGTGGTGTGAGGATCATTTAGTATTTGTTACTTAAGAATAAATGTAAGAAATTTAAGTGAAATTTAATATTTAATATTAAAATTACAGCATTTTCCCTTTGCTTCAAAATGTATTCCGAAAACTTTAAATATTGAAGTCAAGTGAAGAGGAAGATAATATCAGACGGCCGGATAAATTTTCCAAAATTTCTTTTGGTCTAGTTTTTACATTTTTTTACAGTATATATATACATATATATATATATATATATGATTATGTGCAAGCTTTTTTATACCTGAAGACGTGATACTATTTTTGATATAATTTACAATTTCTTGACACTTATTTTATAGCATTTACACAACACAAAATCGTGATGTAGGTACTGATAATGTTTAATGCGCACGTAAATTGTTTTTATCAGAATATCACAGAACTGAACGACATAACCCTATAATTTTGAAAGTAACGAAGAGTGCAATGGAGCATAATATATAAACTCATAATGTGTATACAGATAAATTTATGCATCTAGGTTATAAGGGTGGAAAACAAATTTATTTTTAAAAGCCAACAAAAGTAACTTATACAAGAAAATAGGATTTTGAATGTATCTCAAGAAGGATCCATTATTTATGACCTCTACCTTTCCTTAATAACAATAAAGTACCTTATTTGAGAAATATGGCGATAACCTTAGAAAACAGATCACCCTTCACAAGAAAAATTAAGGTAATTCTGTCTAATTACGTACTATTTTTATTATATTTTTCTGGTCAATTACTTTGTATTGAGTGAAACACTAACTTTCCAAATACTAGCCATTATGCATGATTATACTCGCGTATATATTGCGTTCACTACTAAGGATGTTAATACATTAGGTTACATTATTGGGTTTTATATACATTTATTATTTGTCTTTATAATTTATATGCGTAAAACTGTAATCGTTTGGCAATTTATATGTTATAATATTGAAAATAATCTTTCTGAGATAAAGTTGTCACAAATCGCTTTTTAACAGTGAATTAAATAACATTCATAAATATTTACAAATATAATTTAATTCACAAGAGAAGACACATGGAAAACTGTAATACCAAGCATTTAAAATATATTAGTTACTCAGTAAGGATCGTTTACTATTATGCTAATAGATATGAAATTAAAAAACTAAATTTTTTCCTTCAAAAAAATTTAAAATTTTCGCTTTGAATAAAACGAAATTTACGAAAAACGAATATATACCAAACACGACTTTATCGAATTATTTAATCTCTTTGGTGAGAAATTATGGACTTTCGTAATTTATGTTTCCTATTTATTCATGTTATTCTTTATATACGTCTATACAATGAAAAAAACGACCTACAAAATTATACCTCCGTTTTGCAGACCACTTTGCAGCAATATAACTGGAATTGAGCTGTTAAATTAATGGCTAATAAATTTGACCCTTTAATAAAAATATATTCCATTTCAAGAGCGTTTTAATCCTGCGTATAAATATTTCACATTAATTTTCATATATCTTACTTTTGATGTGTATGAACAAAATTATTACGTATTTTTTAGATGACAAAATTATTAAATCTTCGTTTCTAAAATTGAAGTTGTCATCACGGAAATGGATAAAAATTAATGTCTTTCTTGGCAACTGAAATATTGATTACTGATACCCATACCTGTATCATCTTCTGAAACTTGTATATGTCTCTTTGTATAGCAAGGATAATAGTAAAGGTGAGTGGGAAATGACGCAGTTAGGAATTAATAAATTCTGAGATATTTGATGCAATAAATGCGCTTCTAAAATAAAGTTTTTCTAGAATTATTCTGCATATTTTACACAGATAATAATATTGCAGTTCACAGAATGAATTCTATTCAAGATCCTTTTGAATATTTCCTATTAAATTTTATTATGATCCTATTAAATTTTATTAAATTTGAAGAAATGAATGGTTTAGGCTAATGATATTTTTATGTCATTTCATTGAGGTAAATTTTAAATGAATTCAGGTTAATATGTACTTATCAGAAGTATTTTGTGCATATTTAAATTAATCTTTACGGTTGGAATTAATACTGTATAGTAACTTGGATTTTTTATGATTATCTTGTAGAAATGCTGACATTATGTTTATAATGTATAGAGCCATTCTCGTATGATATTTATTTTCTTTAACAGGGGATAGGTAATCCATGACACATATATTTCCGTTCGATGTTTATTTACCTGAGATCTTAATAATTAAATAAATCAAAAATTATCTGCGTATTTTCCATGTTTTTTTAAATATTTAAATAGGCTATGTGCTCAGCTACTTACTCCATATATTACACATATAGTGTGCAAATAGAACAATGTCATAAAGTTAATCTGCAACAAACTATCGACACTTTATGAGGAATAAGAAGCTTTGAAAGTGACTAAATAATCAACCGGTCACAGAAACTATTCTTAGTGGAAATTTGTAGTTAAAAGTTACTTTGAACACAAAAAAACTGTAAGAGACACTTCAAATATTGATACTGTAGATAGAAATCATTTAAAAGTTAATTCGAAAGTAATATTGTTAATATACTCGACAAATTATATTCACAGAAAAGGCTTAATCCTCTAAAGAAGTGTAGGATAGTATAGCACGTGCCTACGAAGATTCAGTGATAACAGGCTGCTTTGCTTCCTGCTCTATTTACGAATATTCTTGCCTGATATTAAAACGTAAAAGAATAACTCAGCAAAATAATGGGTACATTTCAGATTCTACAAAAGAACGTAGACGTATAAAGTAGATAATCTTTGGCCCGGAACTTTGCTTCTCTTCGATTTACTTAAAAATAAGCGCTAACTTAACGAAAATAAACATTTTAGAGGTTAACATTTTAAAGATTATAAATTTTAAAAGTTAATAAGCAAAATGGACAACATTTATTTTTGTGACAAATTAACCTTTTGGAAGAAAAGGACATAAAAATATTTTCAAAAGGGACCTTTTTGCCACAGTTGAAATAGATATGGTAATATAAGATCAGATTACAATACATAATCAAAGCACAAGAACGATTTAATAAATCAAGGAAACCCATGATTTACTACCGCACTTGCCACCTTGATGAATGAGTACTATATGGTACCTGGGCTTCAAAGTTTTCATGCACATAACCAAATGCAAACATCTACTAAGAAAGGAAAGGATATACTGAATGTTATATATGGTGTAAGATCTTTTCAGCCAGACTATTCGCCTCCCGCAAAAAAGGAAAACCTCAATTTAGGTGAGTCGACTGCCTGGAAGAAGGCTTTATAATCCTAAGTGTAACAAACTGGGTGTCTCTGGAAGAGGAGAGCTTGGGTGTTGATTCTGCGGAAAGCAGGGGCCTATACTGGGCTGTCAAGCTATTAAAAAAGAAGAAGATTGTCCAAAATTCTGAATAGTTGCTGTTCTGAAACTTCGATGATGAAATTAGGGCCCAAGTTTGGCTAAGAGTATTCAGTCTAAACTTTTACAGAAGAAGCATTTAGCAAATAAAACTTTGACATGTAACTGCAGTTTATATACATGATAAGTTTTCCAAGAATCAATTTTTTACCTGTAAATTTGTATATTTATTTTTACTTGGATCTGGGCTTCAGTATAAACAAATTTAACAAGTCAGTCGAAACTTGATATAGTTTCATTGGGGCATTTATCCTTAATTCACTTTTCCGATGAGAAAACATTTATTACTAAATTTTTTTTAACCCAGTTGCTAGACGCAATATTTTTAATACGTTCACATGTTTCGTTTTCATCCAGCTTTCACAATGATTCCAAACATAGTTCTCTTTTTTAGTAACATGACTTTTTCGTATTAAAATAAAATTAACCCATAGGAATTCCAGATTAATTTCAATTGAAAAAAACTTTTTTGTGTGATTAGATTTAAAATTCCCACTATGCCTAAGCCAGTAAAATATTATTTACATAATCAAATTTCTAACTATAAATCATACTATTAAAATTTATATGTTGTACCCAGCAATAAAATGATCGTTTTAAAAAAAAAGTACCTTGCAGCCAAACTAAGGTTGCTTTTCTAATATTTGTTCCTATGCCTCCAGTCATTTTGATCGTCATTATTTAAGACTTAGAAAATTTATGCTTGTATCTTGTACTGGTATAACTAAATTGCAACAAATCTTATAGGATGTTGGGTACCTCAAAAAAAGAAACACCATTATTTCTCTTTTACAACGGTTACACACGAAATACACAATTTAAATGACACACTTGTTTCACCGTTAGTTGAATATAAGACGGTTTTGCAATGTCTTGAATCACATTGATTCTGGGGAAGGCAGGGCCTATACTATGTGATATGTGATTTTTTTCATATTTATTCAACACTCATTAGTATACCTAGATTCTGTTAGATGTTAATAAATAATCATAAAATCAATGCTATAAATCAATGTCTTGTATAAAAGGATTAAATGATAAAAATATAGATGCTAAAGATTAAGGAAATATAAGAATAACAACAAACTAGATTAACAAGTAAGTTGGTAGAATAAATTGAAGACACGAAGATAATAAGGTAACATAAAAAATTTTGTTTGGTAAATCGACAGCATGGTTTGACTACATAGTAAGTGTAGGTAGGTAATATGGAAATGAGTTGCACTTAAGATATTACATGTAACTGAAGTTGATATTACATGTAACTGATAGTCATATGACTATTAGGGAATATTTATTGAAATATTTTAAAAATACAATTAAAAAGGCACACATTTATTGAGACTATATTAATTGATATGTTAAGATAAAGGAAAGAATCATACCATTATTAAATTTTTTTGAACGTAATAACACATTTATATATAAAAAAGGTATGTAAAAATAAAGCCAGAAAAGCTAAAATATATACGGTAAAATGGTGTCAAAGATACGTTTAAATAAGTAAAACATTCGTAAAAAAAGAAAATTGTAGATAATTTACAAGATTGAACTAAAAAAGTAAGTCAGGTATGAGATACTATGATAATATATATAAAAAGACAAAGCAATTATTATTTTTTCAGGTTTTAATACTATGACTGTACCCAAATAAAGTTTGAACAGTTGCTGACATGATGATGGCCAGTTGTTGATATGAATACATTGTTTAAAAGATAAATTTATTGTTCATGGATAAAGTTATATTGTCAATATTGTATGCTTAAAAATATATCTATAAAGGTTATATCGCTCCAAGTTTGATAAAGAATAAATAGTAGTTTGTTTTCAAATAGAACTCGAAATTAATATATAACTCTTTTAGGGACCATTATTAGGTTAAAATAAAACGGAAAAATAATACTTCAATGCAATATCTTGTTTCTCATAAATTATGTGACATGAATATATGTACCCAATGTTATTTCATCTCAAGAGAAATAACATCTTACAAAAGCGAAACCTTATCAAAATGCCGAATAAATTAAATTTGTTACGCAATATTCCCAGATTTTCCGCGCATAGTATATTTTTGGTTGCTAGCCTTTGAATAAGTATTTATACGGAGTCAACATACATAGATAAAATTCAATGGGAATTAACTCTGAGTAGATACATAGCGCATCTTGATTTTATTTAATCAAACAGGCCACAAATATATTGGACATCCTTTGTAGTTAAGTCAATTGTAGAAAAAAATATACCTATGTTACACTATTATAGAACTATATATGAAAAGTATTGAAAACAAAAAGTCGTCTCACTTAAAACTTTTAATGAAAAATCAATACAAGCCAAATCGATTTATTGTAAAGAAAAAGGTCAAATGAAATAAAGTATTTCCTTAACAATAAACATATTATATGTTTAACCATACTAATTATACCAACGTACAATATATTGCTCTCTCACTAGCTCATTCAATGTCATTTATCACGTTTTATGCTCGCTGTACTCTCTCGCCGAGACACACCGAGACAAGCCGAGAGCGAGTGTGTACATGATGCCTCTTGTCTCGTCTCGCGCTCATACTCTATATATACGCTCGTCGAGAGCTTCTCGCCGAGACTCTCGCCGAGAGGCTCTCAGCGAGTGTGCTCAGCCGGCATTACAATCGCCAGTTTTTCGAAGTCTTACTTTTATCGTCCATTAATTATATTCATGTTAAAAATCAAATAATGGTTTTTCAATATTACCAATATAACATTAATATATTTTTTATTAATTTTTAATTTATTTGTTTAAATTAAACAGATTTTTAATTAAAACTTAAAATTAATATAAACACAGCATTTCCAAAAATAATAAATATTTAAAATTCATGAAGTTGGCTAAAATGATTTGACTTCTTTTGAATGAAATTACATTAAAGACAGTGAATTTTGATAATCTATTGCAATTTTTCAAAATTAATACCACTAAAATTAAACGATAGAGAAACCCGCTATAATATTTTGTATAAAGTTCAAATGGTCCGTGTCGGCAAGAACGACAAAGGAAGAAGACAAGAGTAAATTTTTTAACCAACATCTTAGAGCACAAAAAAAACAACTCCCGTCAAAGGGCTTCAAAATTTTCTTCCATTTCAAACCGAAGTGGTTATTTACCAAACAATGGATCTATCTATTCATGTTTATGGAAAAGTTTACTATTCTAATCTAAATGAAAATTGTCTCAATAAATTAGAGCGACTTCTATATATTATGTGACATAGATATATTATGTAAAGTAGATAGATTTTCAGTATTAAAAAAGTTAACCATATATCTGGGCATCGGTCCCAATTTATATCGTTAAATTAACGTAACCGGTACAACCTCCATATTCAATGTTTTATATACAATATCCTCAATACTTCCAATAAACCTTCACCATTAGATCTAGCGAGCTGTCATGAGACCATCTTGAATTTCTTTCTATAAACAAGTATTTCTTTTGATTCTCCTTAGAATGTTTCACGTGATGTACTAGTAGATCATGGAATGAACCGCCAATATATAAATTGTGCCCTTGGTGTCTGCATTTGACGTCGTCTAAAATTACATAATATACCCTAATCGGTAGATCAAAATCCTTTCTATTACCCATCCTTATCCCGCCCCTGGACCTAAAATGTCATTTTGGTTTGTTTTTACTTAATCTCATATTAATTGTCTACTTTTGCTTTTGTTTCAGTTAGTCTTATATTTTTATTCTATAAATTTATGTTCATTTAATTTATATTTTAATTTTTTAATAATTAATTCACGTTCAAAATTAACTTATAATCTACCACGGCATTCACTTTACTTATTTAGTTCTACATTGTTGACCGTGAAAGATGCTCTTTTAACAATACGCCCACCACTTGTAGCAATAAGTCCGAAAGCATGAATCATCATTTTTGGCGTAAATATCTCATGTCTCTAGTATTTATCAATTTATTTTTATGATTTTTTTACTATTTGAAAGGCTATACTTTTATGGTAATACCATAAATATTTGGTTTGAATTCAACCATGAAAACTAAAGATACCCCACAAGATGTCTCAACAATAAATAGCGCAGGTACCGTGATCGAGTTTGGATGACATAGGTTAAATAATATAATAATAAAGTTTCTTAAGTTTTGAAACGATTTAGAGGACATAAATCTGTCCTTTAGTAAAATCAGGGTAAAATAATAGAACTGGAAGGTGGTGACAGGAAATCTTTAGTGATGAGGAATAAACCCATTGATTTTGAAGTCGGTTGTTTTGACTTGATATAAGCAAGAAAATAACAAATATTTGGGTTGGTAAATATGTAATTAAACAAGCGTTTTTAAATATTCTCTGAAAAATATTTAATATATATATATGTAATATGTTTAAACATATTTAAATTATAATTTAATAATTAGGATTCTAATAATTATTCTTATCAATTTGTAATATGTATTTATTTTAAAAGCATCTTGCTTACAAAAAAAGAGTTTCATATGTTAACTTATGCATATAAATGCCATATTGAGCGAAATTTTTCTGTGTTAAAAGATTTTTTAAGGAAAGACGAAACAGTCAAGTAATAAATTTTTTCCTTTTTTCTCTTTACATATCCTTTGCATGTATGCGAAAAAAAATATTCTTGTGAATTGCTTTTTATTAATTTATTTTTCCAGTATTTAATTTATTCAGGTTTTTGTACTCATACTCTATAAACATTAAGTAAAATGAGGAATTTATAAGTACCGTCATATTTTTTTTCTATTTATGAAAATTAGGCTGAATGAAAATTAACGCCAAAATAAGGTAACTTCAAAAATTGTATACTCCCAAACAAGCTAATTATTAGTTATTTTTATAAAGTTGATCGATGTACTTTATGTAAAGTATTTCATATATCAAAATGTATTTCAAATATCTTAACATTTATCACTTATGCGTTTTTTTGTTAGAATCAGTTTCGACATATTCACAGAACTCTTGTAATTAATTATAACTCTTTATAGAAGCGTAATAAACTAGTCGCCCAAAACGTGTTATTTGTGTACAGACACTTACTGAAATGCAAGCTTTAGTGGTGTATTGCTATTACTGATAAGAGGGTAGATAAAATTTATATACGTTTATAGTCTCTGTACGTGTATACTGCGGTGAAATAAGATGCTGTCGGTTTCATGTCGAATGAAATGAAAATTGTTGAGAAAGAAGTAATTTTTGTATACAAAATTCGCCTAAAATATATCTAGTATGCGAAAATACATTTGAGGGTGCTGAAAGTCTCAGTATTGCGATAAATTGCAAGGACTGTCATTTTTGGAAAATTGTCAAACATTTCAATAACCCTCCCTTTGTGACAAATTTCCATGGATAAATAATACTTGCATTAACTAATAACGATTCTGTCTCTCTATAAATATTAAGGTTATGAAGAAAAAAATGCAGGGTTGTAAGACTCAGTATTATATACCCAATAAAAATTAATAGCATATAAATATTAAAATTATGAAAACATTAAAAAAAATGCAAGGTAATAAAATTCAACCTTACATACCCCATAAAAATAATAAAATACATATAAAAGGTAAATTGTATATGTTTTGAGAATAGTATAGGGAGGCATAAATATGAATACTTGTTACTCTTTACGGTACTAAATCACTTCTGACATTCATGTTATTTTAATAAAATAAAAGGAATGGAACATAGGAAACAAATGAATGTTTCGTAAAAATACCCTAAAAGATATTACTCCGCCTATGGTGCAGCAAACATTACCTAGTAAGAAATAAAGTTATCTAAGGTAGAATAATATTGTGATAAATACACAAGAAATAGTAGAATAAAATTAGAATTGGATTATATAAACCCAAAAAAATAGCAGGGCTCTTTACATTCAGAAAATTGTTTTGGTGGTGAAAACTTGTTTTAAAGGAAAAGAAGTTACTGGTATTTTGAGATATTTTTCCTTAACCATTATTTTAATTATAATAAAGTTTTAAAATATTAAATTTCATGGCGTGCCAGACTACGGGGATTTGTGGGTCCCATTTATACTGGATGGTCTTGTGACACTTTAGTTTACAATATATAATAAATTACAATACTAGAAATGCGATATTTTATATGCTTGCAGTCTTTTTAGGAAGAAAACAAAATATTATTAGATTTCTGTCTAAATATCAGCTAATTTTAAAACCAAAAGAAAAGATGACTACTTAGGAATCAGATAATTTATTAATTTTTTTTATAAAAGGTTAATAAATATTATGTGTAGGTTTTTAAAACATGGCTTCACTTCTTGAATAAACCATATTCCTTTAAATCCTGAATTAAAATTTTAAGAAATATAATATTATAATTAATTTTTACTATTTTTCCACAATTTACCAATACAAACCGTATTTTATCTTATAATTGTATTTAACTCATAATAGTAAATTAAACTATATTCAATCGAGTCTCTTAAAGTAATTAAATTGTACTCTGAATATTTGCCTATACCATTTGTGGTTATATTCCATTATCCACATTCTCAACGAAATATATTGTAATTCGTATTTAGTTTAAATGGTTTCAAGGATAATACATCTTGTAATAATAAAATGATAATGATAAAACGGAGGTAAAGTTTTCATTAAAATATTTCGCAAACCAATATAAATGAAAAATAATATTCGTAACTACGCTCTCGGCGTCGGAGGCGACAAACAATTCAATGTGCTCCATCCGAAATGTTTCATTCAAGACCGCAGCCGACGTCACGAAAATTTCTAATATTGCTATGGGAATAATGCGCAAAATCTCTCGCTGTTTCAATTATTATTACGACAATTATTTATACGATACTGTTCGAACCTTTTTTGACTGTCACCACTTACATGGGTAATAATGGCGTCTCTTTATAATTTACGTTTGCATCACTTAATTTGGGAGTGAGTTTAAATGCTCGAAATATGTAAAGAGCATTTATGTTTTCAAGTAAGAATAAATGCAGGCCATTTCACTCTATATAAATTAAATGAATGAATTGTAATTATTTTTGGAATAACTAGTGAGAAACGAATATTTCTTCTAAACATTTGCAGCATTTCTTATAAATATTTTGTACAAACAAAAATGCTAATGAAAAGGAGAATACACTTAATCGTAATCTGAAAGTGACATTATTGCTTCTTATGTCGCAAAGTGGAATCACTTGTGTTCCTATTAGTATTTGTGTCGGCATAATTCGCTATAAAATAGCACTTTAAAGGATTCTTGTAAGCTCGTTTAAATAATAATAATTTATCAAGTTTTTCCTTAATAGACAAAGAAATATTTTTGAATATTGTCTTTCTTAAGCAAATTCACTAAGGATCTACAGGATCCTAAAAAAAATATAATAGAATATTTTATCTCAAAAAATATTATTTTGAGAAATATTCTTACTTAGTCCCATAAATATATCGCATCCTCATTGCATTTGTAGAGTTGTGATTTCACTTTGAAAGGCAAAACCCTAATAGTTTTATTTTGAAAATCTAAGACGAAAATTAAGAATATGTAATAATTAAAATTATAAATCTAGATGAATTCGTAAACAAGTTCACATAGTATAACTTCCGGTTTGCTAAGTTTCAATTATTATAAAAAAGTAATAAGTTATCATTTTCAGATCTCAGTTGATATATATTAACTTAATAGCTCATGATAAGATAATGCGGCTCATATGAAGAGAGTCATAATAAATAGGGTATTTCATATTATAAGTATGGGAGTGAAAGTGTTCTTAAAATATTTGTTTCCGAAAATCGTAAATAGTTCATGATTAGAGCGTACATTTCTGAAAAAAAGCATTTGTTTCTTATCTGAGTAGGCATAATGATACTGCTTTAACATAACTATTGTCATTAAATGAAATATATCAGAAATAATTTAGCAGTTAGACAACCCAGAAAATTAAAAGAAATAAAATTTTTCTTTCTTTATCCCATAATTCAAGTTTCAAAATCCATTTAAGATATCAATTATTCAAATATTCGAGAAATAATATTCAAAATAGAGTCTTTCTTCTTAAGTCTTACCCTTTGTATTTACATATATTTGGACTAAAATGTGTTACAACTTGAAAGTAATTTCAAAGATGGATACTCAAAATGCAATTGCTCAATTTAATTTTTGAACTAAATATACGATGAATCCATTAGCACATGTGTACACACATAAAAAATAACAAAACGAAGACCGTGTTAAACGACGCGAGAAAGCAGAAAATTAAGAAATACACTAACAAAGTGAAAACAACAAAGAGAAAATATCTCGAAAATATAAGAAAATTTTTGAAAAAAAGATTCCACTATTTTAACATAAACATTGTTATATCGATATTCTAAAATATTGTGTAAGGTTTCGTTTATATTTCGCTACATTATACGTTAGATATTAAATCACTTCATAATGATACGATTAACTTTATCATTTCATATAAACTCTGATGACACAAAATATTATTGTATCAAAAGCTCTGGTCATTGAGATTGCTTTGCGCAACAGAACTATCACATTGTACCTGAATAATATAAAATTGTATCTGAATATATTTTAGTATTTGGAAGCTTGAAGTAAAAAATTTAAAAAAGTCTTATTTCGCTCGAAATTTCGTAGCATTTACTATAATACAATACTTTATAATAACAACAATAATTTATTTAAACAATTACTCACAATTAAATGAAACTACATGATGTAGTATCATTTAATCGTGAATAATGAATTTCTACAAAATTTATTTAAATTGGACGAAAGTTTTATAAAATTACTAATAGAAATTGAACAAAATTATGGTACTTAACAATTCCTGAAAATCAACTTAAAGTTGTATTTCGGATTACATAATTTTTTTAAATGCTCTTCCTGCCTAACCTTTATATAAAACAGTTGAAACGAGAAACGTAAAATGAACGAAATTTCATTAAGTTTCGAGAATGATAAATTTCACAATTAGACTTTCGCTTTTTCACAATTAAATAATTTTCCCAGTAACACAACTCCTTTCTTAATTTTATTCCAATGACGGACACTTGACCTTGGACGTAATTAAGTTTTGAAATTATTCCACTAAGGCGTCTTTTATTTTGTTGAACTGAATCTTATTTTATTTTAACATATAACTTACATAGTCTTTTTTCAGATAATTTAATATTTATTAAAATTATATAGATCCCTTAGCTAATATTCGGCAACTTTTCAAAACAGTATTGTTAATTGATGGTTTCAATTTATTAAAAAATGATACGGTATTTATAAATATTAGGAATTCTTAAAAAATATATAGCTTACCTAGCTCTAGTAAATAAATTTTCGGCACGTACTTTCATCAATCGATAAAAGTTAATAGTATTAATTCTGTCAATACTAATAACATTAATATTGACAGAAGTAATCCTATTCACTGAATAGTTATTAAAATTTTGTAAAATTAAAATAGGATTTTTGAGCTTAATATAATTTAAAAATAATGGTTTTATTTGCTTTACCTATACTAGAATTTTCCTTCTTTCTCTCAAAAATATTTATTTACCAAATTTAGAAAGGACCAATAAATAACCGAAAATATTTTTGTGGAAGATTTCCTAAGATATTCTTGAAAAGCTTACAAAAATAAAACAGAAGTTTTAAAAACCAGTGTTATAAAAATTTACCGCAAAGTTATAAGACGGATTATAAATTTCATCCTTTATGGGCAATTTTCACCTCAGAAAATTGTATTAAATCATACATTTACATGGTGGAAAACTATATCAATATACATAATATTTCATGTATATCGCAAGAAAGAATGTTACAAAATGCATAAAGCAGTGAAATAATTTTTCTGATATTTATTGGTTTCTGTGTTTGGGCATAAAAAAATACCAATTCAATTTGCGTGTAGTTTGCAAAAAACATCGAAGGTTTATCTCAAAATAATCTTTAATTTTATTCTAATGCTATCTCTAATTTTCATTTTAAACGCAAAACGGACTCAAATAAAATTCTTACATGTTAAATTATTACAAAAGATTTACGTGAATTACTTTGCAGTTAACCTAATAATATTTTCTAAAATACCACCTGAAAGAAGTCAATAGCACAGCTATCAGTCTGGTACTTTCATAGTGCATACAGGCAAAAAACTGAATTTTTTGCTTGCTAGGTAATCCACGTCAATCTTACATAAGACTAATGTGGATTTTAAATCCATTCCATAAACGATTGCAAAGAAAATAGTTTGCTCAACCTTTTTACCAAAGAGTAATTAAATAAAATTCAGATTTAAAATGTAACTGATGATATTAACCATATATTCGACGACACTGTCTTTCATATTATTAAGACCATAAAAATAACCACCACAAATTGTTTTCAAAAATTTAAATTATTAAAAATTTACAGTAATTTCTTCCGTATATTGTGTTTTGAGGCTCTTCAACGCTTTCAATTCAGTTGTAATTAAAAAATAGAAAGTCGGGTAAAATTTTAACATCCTCTTCCATAAAATATGCCATTTAGTATGAATCGATAAGTATTAAAGTAGATACAACAATTTTATCATTACAACAATTTATAAATATTTACATTTCCTTAAAATATACAAAAAAATTTAAAACTGACTGCACAAATGTGCCAAAAGACTGATGAAGAGGGACAATAAAATTAAATTCCTTATTTTTATTTTATCCTAGACATGATCCTGCCCATATGGTAGGAAGACAATATGTGGCAAATAAGTAAATAGTATAGATTTAGGTTACTCTATTTCTTAAACTCAAATTCTACCTCTGGTTTAATGACACATCAATGAAGAAAGCGCAACACCAAAATATTTAAATGACTTAATTCTCAAGATAAAGCGCTCGTCAAAAGCTCTGACTACTGTCCGAAAGACTTTATGACAAATTCGGCTAATTAAAATTATATTTAACTAAAATTATATTTTTTCTTATTAACAAAATAAGAAAAAAATATAATCAGTTAAAAAAGTCTTGTTGTAACATATCTCTCGTTTGTTAAAAAATATTATGGAAGGATCTGAGCTGTCGTAAGACCCTAGTTTTGAAATTAAATTCTTCTTGTTATTAAAAAAGATGTCAGATTCCTTTTCAAAAAATTTTTGGGATAGAAGTTAAATTTCTATTTGTTTTCATAATTTTCCATGTGAAATATACAACTATGCTGGGGGTAAAAAACTTTAATTGCAAAAACCCTGAAAATTGTAAGTTTATTTAAAAAACTGGCTATTTAATTTTTGTAAATATTTGAAAACGCTCAAATTTTCATATATGAAGGTTATCTGATAAAAAAGTGTTTTATCGTTTTTTCCACGTTTTTGTAAAATTTTAAATGAACCAATGTATATTCTCAAAAGAATATTAATTTTTTTATATAAACAATTTTCTTCTTATGTGTAAATGAAAAGAGAAATATATTCATTTAATTTTTTTTTACAATAACTTCAAATCAGTTTATTTTTTTTATAGATTTCATTGAAATTACCACCATTGAAACACTCTTCTAAAAATTTAATTTAAACCAAATATATTTTTATATTTGCTGTAGCATCGGGCGCATGTTGAATGCACTCAATTTTATTACACGCGGATTATATATGGATTAGGTTTTCCAATATATATAACAGGTGAATTTTTTCTAACTACCAATCTTCATTTGGCTGATTCATGTCATTATTTTGAACGTAAATTATGTTTGGCCAACATGAAAAAGCCGCCAAGAAAATCGAAAATTCAGAATTTTTTACAGTGAAACGATTGTAACACATCTTCGAAAGGAAATCTTACTATTCCAGAAAATTAATCCTTTAAAAACTCTTGTTACTAATAAATCAACTAATGATTGGCAAAATGTTAATATAGTTTTTTCTAATCTGTCACTGTTATCCATGATTCGCCAAATTAATAAAAAGAGGAAAAATGAAATAAAAATAATTTTTTCAATATATATTAAATATTTTTTTTTTCCTTCTATTTATTGTTCAGATAATTACTGGGTAAGTATATATGTACATATATATATATATATATATATATATATATATATATATACCTATGAATATATACATACATATATGCTTATCTCTTGCTAATGCACAAATTTCCTGTTTGAATTGGTTATTATTAAATGACGCCTACAATAAATGAATGAAGATAAATCTTAACAAATGCCTGAAAATGTGGCCGTACAACGAAACTTAAGTCTTGGCAAAGAATTGAGATAAAGTAGAAATAATACTACTTCAGGTAGTTTCATTTAGTTGTGAAAAATTAAAATAGCTACAAATGTTATATACAATCGAAAGTTTGAATAAATCTAATTTTCTATCCATGTACTGAATTGCATTGTACATAATACTCTTCATACCTAAAAGAACCCCGAGGAATGCTCATCCATCAGTGGTACAGCGATTTGTGACAAGTCACGTAGAAAAACATTCCTCAGAGACCTTTAAGGAACGTTCACTGCGCCCATATCAATGTCACGTACAAAATGTTTAAATGTACATATGTGTACAGTGACATAGCTTGTCTTTAGTAAGTAGTTCAATGGTTCTGCATGAAGTATTTAGAAATCCTGAATATAACCCATTTGAAAAACCTAGAAATTTGAATTATAAATGAATCAAGTTTAGTTATAATTGATTTCTGGATTTTTTTTAAATGATCGTTATATTTAAGTCAATAACATTTTTCAAATGGTTGTATGTTGAAAAATATAGGTACGCAATTTTTTAGATTTATTTCCGAGATATTGATGTCTTCCTAGCTACCAGGCTGGCAACATGACAATAAATATAAGCAGAAAAATTTTAGAACGTGATTTCCATATATTTTTAAATAATATCTTTTCGTTATAATTATATATTTATTTCTAAACTATGACATTTTCTTAATTGTCGAAATTACCGTATAATATTTACAATTTGTTTTTCTATCTAACAATCATGTATATGTGTTATAGTGAATGACTGGTAAATTGAAATTTGTATAAGTAAATATCTCCAGAAAATATCTCAGAGTTCCATTTTTTTTCCTTTCCAATAAGGGGACCCTAAAAATTAAAATGAAGAAACTTCTGTTTTGGTAATATACATTTACTAGTTTTTGCCGCGAACAGAGAATCATGAAGTAATTTATCGGAGCAAAAGCCATTTAAAGTTTTACCGTAAGTGGATGAACAACAGATTAATTAAACGAATATTTTCTGAATTAACCGAATGTTAAAACTTTTTGTTACTTCTTCGGTCGTTTCAGCATTAAAGGAGTTTAAAGGCTTTATTATATTCATACTAAATTTAATCAACAGGTCGCGATTGATGTGAAAGTTAATATCTGTTATATACGATGTAAAGTTAATGAATACTTGATAGTATTCGAAGTATTAACTGAAGATTTTATATAAAAATAAATGAAAGAGAATTTTATCGATACAGACTTTTTCTTTGAGTTTTATTCTTAATATTTTTAAAATTAGAGTTTTTGCGGCATATATTTTTATTTAATTTAGCATTTATTTTATAGTTATAAAACATACATTTAATTATTTAGCAGAAAATTTATTCAATCGGCTATAAAATATGAAGTTTTTAAATAAAACTTGTTGAAAATATTCCATTCAAAATCCGAACTCCTTTTTATAATAAAGCTAGTCCACAACTTTAAATATTTCCATTTGCTCTAATATTTCCCTTTTTGTTGAGTAAGTTTATTAAAAACGAGTCAAAATAATTAAAGTAGAACTATCAAGGTTATATGTAGTAATATCAATGGACTGATGGCATTAATCTCTACTTTGTCTACTACGTTAAATTTATATCATTATTCTCCATTCTTTAGGAAATTATTTATTATTCCAAAAATATAGAAAGTAAAATAAAAAATGTAGTTTGTAAGATTATAATGATTTAGTGTATATATAACAAGTAATTAAACAAATCACCTAAGGGTCTATTCTCGATAAATTCCAAATAAAACAATGAGTGAATCATAAAAGATTACTTGTAATTAACATAAGAAGAGAAATGACGAGAAACACTAAAGTTAATTTAATTCAGACTTTATAAAAGTTTGCGGAAATAATAATGATATTATTATTAGAATGACAATGTATAAATAAAGTTAGTATTGTTATTAATAAATAAAGTTTATGGATAAATAGCAGATATACCTAGGTAGTATCAGTAAATACTATAGTATTTGTTTCTGTTTATTTGGTACTAATAAAATTTAAGTAGAATTCTACTATTGAAAGAATCTCAATTTTTATCGAAATAGAAAATGTATGTTCTCATTCACTTTAGAAAATATAATTTTGTGTCATCCTGCAAAAGAAAATATCAGAGAAATTGTTAATCTGGGTATCCGCCATCATAGTAATATTCATGTCCCGTAGAGATTTTGTAATATATTTTGCCTCGTACATTAAAATTACATTAGAAATCGTCGCGTATCCTAGCATTACTGCTTTTATTACATCTCAAAGATAATTTTCTTCGCAAAACTATTTATAAAGTTGAGCATACAGTTAAGAAACCATATGATAGAGAACGTAATATTTTATTACATGACTGAATTTTTTTTATCTTGTATAATTATAAATATTTACTTGAAACTAATATATTAAAAATTGGTCTATTATTGGCAAAAACAGATATTGGTTGTAATAACTTAGAAACTCAAAAATTCGATATCTCAATTCATAATGAAATTTGGTTTTCGTATTTATTTTTAATTAATATTCGATCATATAAGCATCGTGGTTATTTATTATTTGACTCCAGCGTATGTGTAATATACTTTAATTTTAGTTCCTTTCAGGTGTTTTACTAAAAAATTATTGCGTTTAAGGTTAAAATGAACTATATTTAAATTTTTATGAAATATATATTGTTCAGGCTGAATTTTTTGGAGTAACTAATCCTAGGAATATTTTAAAATAAACCTGGAAAAGGCTTTTTTCCCGACATCAACCCATTAAATCCTATAAGTACATGTATGTGTACAACCGACCGAAATGTGCGGAGATAGTCTGTATTCTCTAACTCATTTGAATGATTCGTAAAGATAAGGAAAAGTAAATAAATATAAGTTCTATCTATCTAAGATATTTCTTATTTTCTTTCTTTTTAGTGTCCAGATTAAAGGGCCGAGGAAAGATATATATATATATATATATATATATATATATATATATATATATATATATATATATATATACATATATATATATATATATATATTTATATATACATATATATATATATATATATATATATATATATACATACATATATAATATGTGTATTCACACACACACATACCTAATTTTATTTGTCTGTTTGAACCAGCTATTTTAAAGAATGTACAACTTACGATACGCCAATTGTGTGTACTTCAATGTTTAGAAATAAATAAATGGATAAAAAAAATATTTTTATTAATTTGCTCCTATTCAAAAACAAAAACGTTTTCATAAAAAAGGGACACACGAAACACGAAATCCGGTTAAAATGATCGTGTCCACCGACAACACATTTATCAACCCTCATGCTTTGTACAATTTAATCCTGAATCCATCATTGTTTAGAGATGTCATGTTACAAGTATACGTTACATCGAGATAACATTTGTAACTTGTAAACAGTTTTCGAGAATAATCCATTAAAATTTGACTAATAGCGATTGGCGAAGTCATCAATCTAAAGCGCGTCATACTCAGCGAGGCACACAGCTCGCACGCCATGGTGGTAACGTATTTTTAATTGTATCCATCGCCTTCCGCTAGCGATAAATCCTCAATACTTCAATTTTAATTAGATGTAAAGGCAAGCTTTATAGGTCTTACAGGCCATTTATTAAAACGGCGTTTTGTTAAAGCGCCAGGGGTGGCAGAAACTTATGTTCGACAGGAGTCTAATATTGATCAGGATCTATGTGAAAAGTGTGATGTTGGTTTGAATTCTTTCGGGGGATGGGTGGTTGGGGTTTTTGATGGAAAGGTGCTTTGCGTTATTGAATGGTGCATAAAATATCAGTCTCATATTAGAATTTATTCAAGTGCCTGTCCTGTGTAAGTTTAGAATCAAATACGTAGGGGTTTTCGAAGTAAAACTTCTTTACGCACGCTTGACTTGGAAAGTAAGCTGGTGAATGCGTGACCAGAGCGTTACGAAAAGTGTAATCGGGCGAGGCGAATGGAAGTTGAGAGGGAGATATAAATTAGCGAAGAAAGAGAGAGAGTTACGTTTCGTAAATTACTGTAGGGACAAGAGAGAGAGAGGTGCGAGCACACATTTTCTTTCTCTCTTTCTCTCATAGCCAGTTATGTTTCGTATATTTAAGACACAGTGCAAGCCTATTGTCTGTATCACACTGTAGGAGCAAGAGAGAGCAGTGTACGCGCACGTTTTCTTTCTCTCTTCCTCTCATAGTCAGTGTATGAAATATACATGTACACGAGTACTAGCTTTACGCTAACGGTGATTTTTGATTATTTTGTAATTTCATTTCGTTCTTGAACAATTTTATAAATTATTATTTTGTTTAATACATTAGATATTCTCTGTTTAAAGTGAATAAAATTGTAAATTCATTATAAAGTTCATATTTTGTGAATTTGAAGTTTTACTTCAGTCGTGTGGTAAAGCACAGTTCTTTTTTTATGATTGCGCATATTTTCATAAAAAAATGTATTATTATTTATATTTTAGTGATAGTTTATTTTTAATGATTCATTATGAATTTTTTATGTTTTTTTTAAGAATTTACACTAATTCTATTTTTGAGCGAAGCAAGTTCGCCCGGAAATACAATTAATGATTTAGTAATTATTTCCTGCAATTCTGAACTAAGTCGTCTTTTCTGCCAATATCTATACCAGAATTAGATAGTATCCATCGTGTTTGCCTTGCTCATATGGTGTCTAGAAAGTAAAAATAACACCACCATTTCGACTACGATTCGCCGTTTTCAGGCGCTCATTTTATGGGTTTTCCCCTTCAAGGGCAAAAACTCCTTCAGATTGTGAAAACCCATCCATACGCATTAATCTTGCTATCAGAACCAAGCAATCATCGAGCATTAAATTCAACAAAGTAGTCTAAGATGCTTTCATGTACCGTATGAGCGAGTCTAGATTTCCTTATTAGGTTCTCTTGAGGTCTCGGCTTTATCCATATAAAGTTCGAGACCAGCGATGTACACCAAAGAAAATACGGTTAATACAATACATAAAGCAAAAAAACAGCGCTACTGAATAAAAGAAATTTAAAAAATCACATAGGGAGCTTATAAATCAATGGATTACTCTAATCTGAATACCAGCCAAATATTAATTCACTGAATTTAATGTAGCGCATAAATATTTACGAAAAATTTAAGCATTTTTTTAAATATTGACGAACTGCACTGTGAGGTATATGAAGTAATAAAAGATATACATCGAAACTAATAATATACAGTAGAAATATCTGAGGCATACGTTTAAAATAAAGAGAATATATTTAATATAAAAAGAATAAATTATATATTGAAATAAAAACGAAATTCCGAATAAAAATCCTATTGTGTAGCATTACCAAACATAATTCTGTGTCTTAAATAGATTTATCACTCTTTATGTAATTAATTTTATCCATAACATTATTTTTGTTATAAATTTGTGTTTTATTTATTTGTGCTTCCTATATTTACGTTTCATGACTTTTTTCATAACTGGCTGCAACAATAATTACTGAAAACTGATGTCGAAATATGGTAATATTTTTAGTAACCAAAGTTTCGAACGGATTTGTTTTGGCAACGTCGTGTTTCTGTTTGTCCACGTGGCTTGTAATTTTTAAACGAAATAAGATGTAGACTTCAATAGGCATAAAATATCTAGATTGTCGCCAAAAATTAAAATAGTATGTGATATTTAGTGATTAAAAATTATGGTTAGAATGGTTACAATTATTTTACTTGGACAAATGGGGCATCGTTGAAAATTGATCTTTAAATAGCGCAGAAAACTCTTTCTAATTTTTTTTAATAAAAACAATGATTTTGTGGTCACGATTTGATAAAATTTTTGGACTATTTTTTTTCAGCACACCATTTTTTACACTGAATGACAATATTTCGTAAAATAATCAGATGAGATAATTTCAACTCCAATATCATGGTAAATGCAAACTCGGGTTTGTTCGTTTATACATTTATCTCGTCTTCACACTTGAACTATTCTGATTTTAATGGATCTGCACACATGTAATCTGTATCATGGAAATGACACAGGATTTTTTTTTGTTATTTCAGACGATACGTTTTTGGCCAACTAACAAAATCTTGCTTTAAACATAAGAAAATAAGTAAAGTAAGGCCATGAATAAACACATTTAATAATGATTTGCTGAAGTAAGTCAGCTTACCGCTACTTATTGCTGAATATGTGTGTGTGTGTGTGTGTGTGAGTGTGTGTGCGTGAGTGAGTGAGTGAGTGTGTGTGCGTGTGTGTGTGTGCGCGCGCACGCGGGTGTGTATGTGTGTTTGTGTTTGTGTGTGTATGATTATATTTATACACACATATGACTATTTTAAAAAATTATGGCAAAGAGAATCATCGTTAAAATTTTCCTACAAGCGTTATCTAGATTTCTGCAAATTCCTTGTTTAATAAATTTTGGTTGAGTAGAGTGTAGGGTAAAAAATATTCTATTTCGTATTCTTCAGTATATTTCTAAAAATATAGTACTTTAAATTACGAACTTTAATTTTTGCGACCACTGTAAATAGCCCTATCAAACAATATTAGGAATAAAATATTAGTTTTTTGAATATTTAATTGGTCATTAAAATTTCCAAATTAATCTTTTGGATTTTAGCTATTATGTTATCTGCGGGTTGATATGTTTTGTTACGGTGACAAATTTTAGATCTCTACGTCAAGCGATTTGAGAGAAAAACGACTAAGACGGTCATATGGATAGAAATGTGAGTGATCTTATAAGGATTTCGTTTTTCGTTTTAAGATATGGTACTTTAATTATTAAATTTTCATAGTAGGTGCTTAGCTTTGGAAATTTTAACTTAAATGATTGATATTTTAATTAACAATAACACCTCGTCCTTACGCCTAATATGACGTCAATTTATCAAACAACTCTCTCTTGCTGGCATTATATTTTTCTTTTGTGAATATTTTTACTTACTATGTTGTGAAATTTGGTTTAATGTTTATGTTGCAAAATTTAGTTTAATGTTTCTCTTCGCAACCGAATTCAATTTCCGTTGTACCGTTTCTATTTTTAACATATATTGGCTTAGATTATTTTTAAGCCAGTTCATATTATTAATTTCAATAAATGTGTTAAATTTATTTTCTATTCTTTTATTACCAATTGCATGTTTTCCGTGTTAATTTGGGAGCAGAACAATATTTTGATTAATTTCCAGTACACGTTCAAAAATTTAAAGATTGAGAGACAAAAGTACATTTACTAAATTTGAAATTTATAATGGCAAAAAATACAGGGTCGCATATAAACTTATGTCGATAAATAAAAAATTAAGGTAATTTAAAGAGCCAAGAAGTAAAGCCTCTAAAAATAAAAGTGAAAGTTATAAAGAACTTAAATTTTAAAAAAATATTCTTGCTTTATTTATTCCTACTTATAATTAATTCTAGTGAATTATGATGTAAACTTGTGCCTTCAAACAAAATTTCGTAAAAAATAAGTAGTTTTTATTTTATTTCTGAAAGGCGTTAGTTTAAAAGAAGTTCGGCTTAGAATAAATAAAAGCGCCAATAAATTGAATCCAGGACGTAAACAAAAGAAACATAGCGGTCCATTTACACGGATAATAGCGAAAATATTGTTTTAACCATTTCCAACCGGATTTAGTTTTAAATTGACCAATTTTCACACTTATGATGATTCGTTGATCAGATTTAAAATAAGATATTTGCTAAATTAAGCACTAAATCATGATTTAATTTTTTTTTAAACGAAAGCTATCGAGAATAATCTCGAAAAGATTTATTAAGTATGTGGAGTATGGGATCATTTCCTTACGTTAATCGCGGTACTTTTTACAAATGTCCGTAAGAAGAAAAAATAATATGTACCTAAATGACAAGGCAAACTCGATGGTAAACACTAATAATTAATAGGGAAATAAATTTATAAGGAGGTGCATTTTGACATATGTATGTACACACAAGTCGCGCCGCCTGCCGGTATATATTGGAAAACCGACTTACCTTTTCACTGATAATATTTGCAATGTCTTGGTGTGATACGCATAATTTGCTTTTAAGCCGTACCTTTTACAATTTCTCTAAGATTTTCATAACATGCATGATTTGTTTTATTATATTTAACAACAATAAATAAAAATTAGTCTTTGATGAAAACATGTTCCCAAGACGATTTGGATCCAGAATTGTTGATGTAATACCAAGAAAATATTGTAATGTTTAAAATGACTTATAATAAGCGGGTAAACATACAAACATATATTTATTCATAAGTATAAACACCTGTTAAATTGCGATAGTGCCCTCTTTTTATGAAAGGATTACCACATTTATGAAAGGATTAACACATTTATGAAAAGAAAAAAATAATTAATGACTAATTCGACTTAACAGAAGTTTAAATAATATTAGGAAATAATTGATAATCAATTAGTCTGCATTCATTCATTTCTTGATTTTGAATATATTTAGCGTTAATTTTGTAGAAATTCATTATTGAAAATTAAATGAAACTACGTGATGTAGTATTATTTCTACTTTCTTTAAGTTCTTTACAAGATGTCATCTTTTCTAATAGCTCACTTGAAGATGTAATACAACGAAACCTAGGTCGTGGTAAAGAACTTAAAGAAAGTGGAAATAATACTACATCACGTAGTTTCATTTAATTATCTATATTAATTTCATTTAAATTACAATAAAATTTCCGACTTTAGTTGTTGCACATTTGTTCAATTACACAGATAAATTTGATCTAAGATCAACCATAAATTTTAATACCGATGGCAGTCTAATTTCTTTAAGCAAATAAACAGATATTAAATACGAACAAATGCACCGCTTTCATTCTAAACGTTTATTTTAGAGAACCAAATGAAGAGTTTAATTATTTGAACGATAGGTTCTTGGGACAGGTCTTTAAAAGTGTTTGTCATTATTGAATATGTGCAAACAAATAAGAAATGAAAGTAATTTATGCATAGCCGATATTTCACGTTGTAAGTAATTTCAGTTAGATAGGAACTGGTATTTTTATTCATATTTGAAAGATTTTTTGCGTACCTATACCTAATAGGAATTAAAAATCATATCTAAATTAGTAATGACTATGAAGGCTCAGAAAATATGGCGAACTGAATTAGGAAAATAATTATGATTTTTTAAAATGAGGAACTTTAAACTTAGTTCAGGTATACATTAATTCAGAAGAGGATTAACAAAATTACTAATTAAGTTATTATCAACGTTTTTTATTTTTTGAAAATAAAACAAAGGAAAAAGGGAAATAGAACAGGTAGGAAAATTATTGGGTTAACTTATTCAATTAATGGTCAAACAAGAAAATATGTAAGAATTGTTAAAGTAGAAATTATAACATGTAGATTAGACCATTCGACATTAAATGAAAACCCAGTGATAAATACTTTAAAATAAACAATTACACCAAGAATAAAAAAATTAATTAAATACTTTTTAAAAAAAAACAAAACCTAAACATCATTTACAATGTTTATGTTAGGCAACAAAGGCGACAGCGACGGTGCGCGCTTGTTATTTTTGTCGGCACCGTTAGTAAAGCGGTTTGTTTGAAATTACGTACATCGTGATTGAAATTACAAAGAATTTAAAATTCTTCATATGAATAAAGTACTAAAATATTTTAATTGATTTTTAGTGTACAGTCAAAGAACGACATATGTTACATGAAGATTAATTTCGAACAGTTAAACCTACATTGTATAATATTTTGTTCCGTATAAACACACACGTGCTCTCCAATTTTAAACAATATGAAAGTAAACAACAACAAAATTTAATCACTAGCTTCCAATACGGATTGTTGATGTGGGAGTGCTACACCAAAACCCTCCCCGTAAAAATAACTAAAAACGGAAAAGAAAGTAAATAAAAACCATTCAATCTCTATTTAGCCTCGTGTAGGTCCCTAATAGATAATGCACATTAAATATAATTAGATTATACTCTTAAAAAAATTAAATATAAATTAATTGTTCTATTAGGGCTCAGAAAAGAAGGTATTAAAATACTAAAGTACAAAAATTATATTTTATATGCCATGAATTTAAAAATGATTTTAATGGAGTAAATGTTCATGTTAAAAAACATTTAGCAGATAGTATTACCTATATTTATATGTACTTAGATATTACTACCAAAATATAGAGAAGCAAGACTAAATTTAAATATTGTAGGAAAACCAATTAATATAATTCAAATGTACCCCAACCACAACTGCAAAGCAAGAAGAAAAACAAAAGAAATATGAGATCTTTACAATGGCTTCTAAAGACATAACAAATAATATGTATGTAACGAAAAACTCAATTTTATTATTATTTCACGGAATCACGATAAAGATAAAGTCATGGGATGTTGGGAATAAGGCACGAGACATCATATAGGTGAAATGCTAGTTTACTTCTGTATTGGTAATGAATTTACTGTAGTAAATACATTCCACAGAACAGCAAAAATACGCTAGATATGTTAGTCATCAAACGAACAAACAAGAAATGAAAAAGACTTTGTGTTCTTAAAAACAAAAATCCTTTAACAAAATGGAAACTGTAAAAATAATAAACCAGGTTTTTCCTCAGACCATAGACCGGTTACATAACAAATAAATTTGATCTAACGCGAAAGCGATAAAGAAAAATATACGAAAAAACAATGAAAAACTACTGCTTATAGAAAAAGAGACATTAAAAAGCATATTTAAAAAAGAATATGAAAATGATAAGAATAACTACTGTAATATAGTAAAGTTGATAAAAATACATATATCGTAAATGACCGGCCAAATTTGTGGTTTAAATTGCTTCATTATCGCTGTTGGTGAATAAACAGCCTTTATATTTAAATTTTATTTTGACGACCATTTTTAACAATCTGGCTGACCGATTCTGGTACATGTGGGATATTTTTAAACAAAATATAATTGTACTATTCTCTGTAATTGCAAATACCTAAACTTAATTAACCGAGATATTTTACGAATAACAAGTCGTCAGTTACAAATCTAAATTCCCTAAATTGTCTTTTTGAATTGCAAATTATACCTTTACGAAATTGCATTAAATTTTGCTCCTAACTGTAAATTTTTGATGTTAGGTAACATTAATTTTTTTTAATTAAAAAATTATTTTTTTTAATAAAAAATTACATTTTTATTATATTTAAGCCCCATGACACATAAAGAGTTCGATGAATATAAGTTGCCTCATGCAGTAAATAAAATTATATATTTTAGTAATATGCATAAAACCGCTGGAATATGAATATCAAGTATCACTGTTATTCAAAGAAGCTGTAAATGCATCAGGATACATTGATCTTTCTTGATTTTCTGTTTTGTACTTTTTCTTCCATTTTGACTTTTACTGTTTACTTATAAGACCATCTCATGTTATAACTTTAAAGAAATCCTTTTAGCAATGTATTTTTTTAATTAATTTCTATTTACATTTTTATTTGTTGCAATATATGTAAAGTCATTTCGCATATGTAAAGTCATTTCACATCTTATGAAATGTTAGGATGACCTAACATTTCATAAGATTTCAGTTTAATCTGGGTCGACAACCATTTCCGCACTCAGCTCCTCACGGCAATGATCATTAGTTTATGTGTTTGAGTTAGACTAAAGAAAGTAAACGCTCCTAGTCACTTTCCATGTAGCTTAAGTTATTTATTTTATATTATAGTTCTGCAGATATCATTTTGTTAACGTATTCTTTTACATTTTGATATCGGGTGAGAGTTATTAAATATAAATCAATAAATCATGAAACAAGTCTAGTCGGCATGTTACCTCTGAGTTATTGAAGTAATGGTTATTCTATATGTTTTTGGAGGATTGGATAGATTGATGAGTCCACTAATAATTTCGTTTTTCGTCTAGTGCTGAAATCAGATTTGAGAGTTATGGTATTAAAACTTGCTATGCTATATCATAGTTTTGAAAGATGTAGATTAGTTTTGATTGCAAATCTCCTTGTAAAATAATTTTTATGGCTGTTTAGTCACACAATCAATGCCAAAAGATTGTAATAATTTTAAGTTTGCATTTTCACAAACGTCTACAGTTTGAAGTTGGCGGGTAAGTTATGGCGGTTTTACATTAATGAACTTTTTCACAAAATTATGTATGAATTAGGGTTGCAGGACCCATGAACTGTTAAAGTGTTAAATAAAATATGGAGACACGTGGAAGATTCTATATCTTTTTATGGATTTTCGAACTCATGAATGTGTTCTGCACTTTTAATATCACTGGCAAAAAAGTGAGTGTAATGAACGCGTGACAGGATGTATACGGAGGTTTTTTTATAATCAATCATCTTGTAATAGTTATATTATGTTATAACTATTACAAGCTATAGTTATATTATAGTATATATTAAGTCTAATTGAACAATAATTGGTTGTAAACATTTAGATTAAGTTACATCTTTATTCCGCGCATGTGATTCAAGATTTTGGGAATTTTCGAAAAAACCTTCACATTTTTTACATGTTTTATTACGAATCAACCATACATTACTATAAAATAAACTACTATTATAAAAATAGAAAAAAAATTATTATAATACAAAATTTTGATACAAACAAACATTAGTTATACCATAAAAAAAATATGTTTTGACTACTTCAGTTTTCTGGATGCAAGTTTCTTTTTTATTAAACCTTCTTATATTTAGCACATAATGACATAAATTCTTCTGTCACTATTTTCACAGAACGTTAAATTGCCTGCGTGTCACGTGATGACTTTAGAAAAAGTAAGTTCTCGTCGCCGTGAGACTAAATGATATTGTTTATTTCGTCATCTGTTACATCTCGAAGTATTGACTGATCGTAAAAGTTTTATTGTCAATCGATGAGGACAATATCACTTTTGGCTTCAAAATTAATTTGTAGCACTTCAAACGTGCAGGTTACTTACCTGAATGAGGTGAATTTCGTACTACAAATATTGTTCTGGCAGCGAGTTATCTCAGTAGCCTGTTTTCATCAGACGACATCGACAAAAGCAAATTTCTGGATGAGCAAAATAGGTGTTACGTTGAATCATTGGATTAACTATTAGTTTATGCTCTGTAGGCAGGAATCGAGAATTTTTTATCAATTTCCAAAAGTTTTTAGACCCATCGCTGTAAGTGGGTTTGGATTTCATTTGGAACCATACCGGAACGTGAACTTTGACTCAGTATTCAGCTAACAGTTTTAATTCATTGGGTGGGTTTAATGTCGAAATATAAAGGCGCAATATTCTATTTGCTCTTGTTAACCATCGGGCTTGTGACATCTTTCCTGGGGATCGATTAACCAAATCATTATGGTATTGTCCACTCATAACTGACATTGTCATTTCATATAAATATTTCTGATCTGTACTTAGATTTTCAAATTTAACTTTTCGAAGTTGTATTATTTCATAGTTTACGACTCGCAAAAATTCGCAATTTTCTTTACCAATGGGACCAACCTGTGAGGATGGGTCCGTGGTAACATCGTCTAGTTAGTTAAATAAGTGCCATAATGGCGATTCGTTTATATGGAACATGCAAATGTTCCACTGTAGAGGACGATGAAGCTTTTTTTGTTTTTTGAATTACACCATTGAATTTGCCTGTGTTAGTTATATTACCATTATAAGGCACTGCTCTCAAATAATTTAATTCTCTATGATACGAGAACTAATCTCTATGATAATGTTGTAATATATTTCTCACATTGAAACCAAACTAAAATAAAGCGCTATGTCATACGCTAGCGACGATTAATAATACTCACTTCAAAGTTATAAAAACAAAACTGTTCGTAAACAATGGAAGTTATTGTAATACAACGACACTAATTCTCATTACGGACAAAATAACATGAGTTTTATGCACTAATAATATTATTTTTATTGGTTTAGGGCGTTATGTTTATCGTCACTATATAAAATAATGCGCGGGCTATTGCACTGAAAATAAATGAATAATATTTTACACATTTCTAATTGAACTCATACGACAACATAATTTCACAATTACAAAAAGATTTGGAAAAATGCCACAATAGTTTATGAAGTTACTTTCAAATATTGTATGCAATGAACAATAAAACTAGTTCATTTACTTTCTTATTCTGTTTAAAATATACTGGCTTTTATTTTATATTTTGTAATCGTTTTAGGATAAGAACTGATGTAAATTGTCAAAGTAAGAGTGCCCATGAAAGTCATGGTCTGCTTGTATTGAGCAATAAATATTAATTGAAATTTATAAAAAAAAACGAAAATCTCCAAAGAAATGAAGACCGATTTTAAAAGCGTATAGATATTTTCAGAATAAATCAGTGATAATTTATAAATACACACACACACACACACACACACACACACACACACACATATATATAAATATATATATATAGCTATCAATAAACGGTGATAAATAACTTACAACTAGAGTTGCTACGAATATTAAGATACCCTACGATATTGGGTGAATTGACTAGATCTTTCGTATTCCAATATCTTCAATTCATTGAAAATCGGCATTCTTGATCAAAAATATATTTAACATGGCTGTACATAATTTTTAAGTATATAATTAGTTAATTTTGTATAACTTTTAAAAATATATTTAATATTTATGCAAAGTATGAAAGCGGTAGAACGGAACGCAAATTCTTCAGAATTATTAAAAATACTTTTATTTCTTCAATCCTTATTAGAAGCCAATTTCAGAAAATGGTTTATTGGAATAAACACTGCTTTCAGCTAGAAATAAAATTTTGCTGCTCGTTTTACTAGTTATCGTTAAACTGTACTGCAGTTATTGCTAACAAAGCAAATAGATATTTTTCTCTCCTGTTTGCGTTATTTTTTTAAGTGTAAAGTTCTATTGGAATAGTATTCATGGCACATCCTTGCTTGCGTCATGGATAATATTTACGTACAATTAGAATGATATCAACTAAAATCGTTGCCTTCTCCCTTTTTAAGTGGCTGAATATTTGGTTATATGGCTGGGACCCTTGCTGAATATTTGGTATTCAATTTAAGAAGAAGTATACCATTATTAATTCAAATTTATATTAAAAAAATTAAATACAAAAATGTAGTTGCAGCGATCTACATTTTCCTAATAAACTTTTATCTCACTTATTATTTTTCATACTTAATAAACCACAAATCTCTATCTTCAACTAAAGTGGATGATACCGATACCTATCTAGATTGTGGAGTAAATCCAGTCCCAGTGGAAGAAAGAAATTTTGTGCAATTGGTTTCGTTAAGTGAACTCAAATAAGTTCGAAGCAACAATATTTATTTTGTAACAATTTTCATAATTACGTTATGGGAATATGGAGTTCATACATGTCTAAAAAGCTTTCTGGTTTCCGATAGAGCGGGATAGATTGTGAGAAAAATTGTGTAGGCAGTAAGGCAAGAAACTCTTAACTTTTTGTTTTTTCTTTTTTCCTTTTAGCCCAACATATATTAGATTATATAATATCAGATGAAAAAAAAAGTTTAAAGAATGTTCATGCCGGTTACGGTATTATATTTTGTATACATGCGAGAATACTTTCGCGTTTGATACATTTAAAAGGAATTATGAGTAGTGAAATACAAGAAAGCGATATCTTTATTTTTGTTATTTTGCGTACATTTTTTTAATAAATATATTTTTTTTTCTTGGACACTTGGAGACTAATACACACAATATAAAATATTTCATTACATATTTTATGATAATGTTTCATACCGTTGCCCTCTAATGAACATAAATAATATTTACTAAAATATTATATCGAACAAAATCACGTCGTGTCATCATAACTTACTAACATTTTTTTCTTACGAATTTTATTTATAACTATTTTTTAGTTTCTATTTTTCTACACTCATTCGTCCCTGTGTCAATAACGGCTTTACAGTTTTTAAAGATTTGTGTGCATACAATTTTGCAATTTGAGTACCAGTTCTATTTTCATAATACGCATTGTTCGTCAGGTACGTTTGTTTAGAGATAATTGTATTTTATTTCTCGAGGCTGATTCCATAATGTACCTATGTTGCTAATAATAGTGATTTTATACTTGTAAAATTTCATAACTCCCTGTTGAAAACAGATCGTGATGGAAATTTATGTTAGCGTTATATATTCGAATGCCTATTGGAATTTGTTGTACGAAGGACAAAGCATACTATTATACAATTTTCGTGTACATAAAATATGGCTTTATTAAGTTTCTTTAGGGGTTTTGCATGAAAATATGTAATATATTAAAGAAGATTACCAAATAATTATTAAATTTAAATATTCGAATATAAAACCAGTACCTAGTGTAACGAATGCCTATAATTGGTTAATTTATAAAAGAATAAAAATAAATGAAAGAGTCTTATGAGAAATTTAGGTGGAAGTCTAAATAAGTTATGTAGAATTTAGGAACGAATATTCATAGATATCTATATTGCTTTTATAGAAGATAGTATGTTATTGTAGATATACACATTAGATATTCGATTACTGTTTTTAGTCTGATAAAAATTTATATCTTTTTACCACACTATTAGCTACGATATGAGTCTCTTTACGACCACGAAGTTGATAAGTGCTTATCTGTCACTTAAAATGAACCAGGCTTATAACTTTGCTATCGCATATAAAATGGAAAAGATATGTTTTTGAATTAACAAATTATATTATGGAAGAAAAATAAGCTTTACTTTCCTTCATTTTTGAATAAATAATTATTTAATTCTTCCTATTTTTTACTAATATATAAATATTACTCAGCTTGAAAGTTTGTTGAATCATTTTTAAATTAATAACAGTTATTTAAATGACTTGAATATGACGCACCTATTAGGTAAATAAATGTTATTTTGGCGCATAACATTTTGACATTTAAAACTTTTCATGTCAAAATATGAACAGTTTATATTAAAGTCCACAATTGAAAGTCACATTAATAAGTTGGAATGGTAAGGTTTAATGTTGACATTTTATTTTCACGGTAAACGAAAACTGTTTATATTAATTTAAAAAATATATCAGGAAAGAAATTACTCCAGGAAAATTTTGCAACTTCTATGTTTCCCAAAATATTTAAAATTATACTAATATATTTAAAAATGATAGTATCGTAACATACACATTTTTTTAGGCTTCCATTATTATATACTTATTTCTAAAACATATACTTAAACCTAAAACATTATTTAAAAATAAATGTTAAGGCTACTCTTGTTTAATCCTGAGCTGAAAGCTCAGGATTCTCCACTGTAAAAGCTTTCTTTGGGCTTTATTTCAGACCATCAAAGCATCTGTTACTAGAGCTGGGTAGTTTGACATGGGATGGAAACGCATATCAAATTACAAGTTCTTGGGGCCGCTTCCTAGAAACCCATTAAGATCGTTGTCGTAATTTTATTGGCATTTATGTAACCGCATTCGTAATATCACTACTATTTAAGTTACGTAGAAATTTATTACGAGTTTGCTTAAATAGTATATAAAGTATATATAGTATATAGATATATAAATAGTATATAAAGTACATAGTATATATAAATAGTATATAAAGTATATATAGTATATATAATATATAATAAATAGTATCTTTAAGGTTTCGTAGCTCAAAGATAAAATGTAACCTTTATCATATCATCATGTGTTTGTCCGTACATATGTCATAGTCATTTTTCAAACCGCTTCACATCGAAATTTAAAATTTGACATAGAATTGAAACAAATCAATTCACATATACAACAATAACTAAAATTCAAAAACATTTGTTTGGAAACATTAGGGAGAGCCAATTATGTATTAGGATTTTATTTTAAATTTCGTGTATAGTGCGAGATATCATTTGAGAGCGTTAGTTAAAAGGTTTTAAATTTTTTTTTATAATTTTAAGTATAACGTCTTTAAAAATACACTCAAAATATATAAAAAAGTGTTCTTCTGTTTTGGAATCTATTAAACAAAAAATTAGAAAAAACTATGGGTTTTTAGAATTTCAAACAAAGGCGTAAGAAAAATGTTGCTATTATTCTAAATGTCATAGTTTTTTAAATATTTTCCCTGTTACTACTCATATAAAAGAGATTTTACGCAATAGTTTTATATTTTTCTGTTTTTAAAGATATTTTTCAGAAACTATACTACGTGATTTTCTCTTATTATTCTACATATTATAAACCGCCCACTTTTTAGAAATATTTGTATAACAATTAAAGACGAGGTAAATAGAAAATAATTTTTCTCTTTTTATATACCATGTAGGTTATCATTTGAGAAAGCTTGTTTTGAGAAACAAGATATAATTTTTTTACTCTTTTAAATTGCATATTAAGAAGTAAAATCTGCAAAAGCTGCCTTCCGAAACGTGTCTTATTTCCGAAACGTCTGCGTTAAGAATCATGAAAATACAGTGTTGATAAAATCTGACTAGAAGATTACATGAAAATTGTAACGATAATCTTCGATGTTTTACTTTTTGAAATATGCAATATGTCATGTGCCTGTGTAAGGAACATTATGTAATAAGTTGTAATATATTTTTCGAAAAATTATTTATCAATATTTTAATAGAAAAATTATATTTACTTAAACGTTTACAAGTGCCGAAATGCGTGAATGCGTTTTTTACTGATTTCTTTACATTACCAATTTATCGGTGAACATGGTTTTAGCTAACAATTAGAGAAAAAAGAAATCTTATATCTTATCTTATCTTAGTCTCCAAAAAAACATATATTTTGTTTTCGTAAATCGAAGATCCCATTCGTGAAAGTTAGTAATACCCTTAACATCTAATCTCTTATTTAAAATTAAATTAAACAAATGATTATAGGTAAAAAAAAGTATATATAGATACTTGATTCTTCGTGTGTATTAAATGCCGTATCTTAAGCATAAATTATGATCTGAATTTAATTTATTTCCCCTATTCCCAATCCCTTTTCTGATCCCTTTTATTCTTTATATGGAATAAAAATAAATGAAATTATTTCTTATTTTATAGGAAAATAAATTATTGAAGATCTCTCTCATGATTTCATTATAATGGTAATTTTAATTAAGTCAGTAAATAACTCTAACTGTGTCAATCGTACCATAACTGCATAAATATATTTTCATAAAAGATTACTATAAATAGAAAGATATAAATAAAGGTATTTAATAAATTTATTACACAGATTTCCACCCGTTGTTTGGAATGCTTTTATATCTTTGGATTACTAGTCAATGCATGGTAGTCAAAAAAATTACGAAGCGAATGTTTTGTCGTTACGTCTTTATACTCGTATTTTCCTATGTCACTATAGGTCTTTCTACTCGCATATATCGAAAATTTATTTTTCAAAATACAGTTTAAAACAAAGTAATAATTTATACCTCAGCATTATTTTAAACTGTGTCTTCAATAAATTTACGTATTCGATATATTCCAAATTGTTTGATATTCAGGAACATTAAAATATTTTATAAGTAGAAAATTATGAAATATATAAAGAAAGCTGCTACAAAAGGAGCGAGCTTCCACGCCTGGGGCCGTACTGTCAAATTATGTCGGAAATTTTATTATTTTCCGGTAGCTGCGAAAATGAAAATTCTATCAGTATATGGAAATGTGAAAATCTCCAATCGCGTTTATATAAATGCATAAGATTGATATCGTTAGAAAATTTCATGAACATATTTTATCTTGCAAATAAAATGAGAAGTAATGCATTTTAATTTAGGTTATTTTTAAAATTATTATGATTTCAGTTTTAATTCTCTTACCTTCATCGCATTATTTTAGAGATTACTTGGCTTCACGGTCAAAGTATTTCTTTTTTAGTATTATATATCATAGTGACCAAATTTTAATATGTTAGTTTTAATTAAAAGCTAAAAATGTTTGTTTAACTTTTTGTATAAACTTTCATTCTTTTTATATAACTCTATCAGCCGAGTATACGATATATGACCAGCCGATCTCTCTAATCTTCACGGCTGAAATATCAAATTGTTGTCGTCTAACATCTAATCAATTAATTAGGTAACTTAACTTTTCCATTTCGCTCAAATTCAGCACCTTACAAAATAAGATTAATTTTACACAATTTTTAGTTTATATATTTTCTGTATAAATAATTTTGAATTCTTTTCATCATGAACGCCTTAACGACTTATGCGCTAAACCCAACCATAAACTTTGAATAACCATTAGAATTATAAAAGTCAATCCCGTTAACGATGGTAGTGCGGTGTGTAGAAGTTAAGATTTTATTAGTTATTTTGAGCTAATATAAATGCTTATCTAATGAAATTACTACCAGTGCTAAATATTTTATTATTTGACATTTTTACTGACTTGAGTTTCAAACTTAAAAAATCGTATTAAGCCATTATTTAGCAAACAATCTTCCTACACCACTTCTCGAATTGGCAGAAAGCAATAGATTTTTTAGACATAATAATATTCATAACTCCGTAAAGTAGCACAAAATCTTAACTTATTCACCAAAAAAACTTTTTCAATATTATGAAAAGAATTATATTCTTTTGAAAGTTAACAATGATTAAGAAATCTACTCTATGACCACTTATCGAATTGCTTTTATGTTCATACCAGCACACCTTAAGGGTGCCTCTTTTGGAAACTTAAAAAATTCTTTTTGCATACACATGTGTATTGTTTGTTGGAACATAAGCCAATGAGGGGACGTTTTCCGTCGTTATTTTCCATCTCTCTACTATATTAGGTCGAGTGAGCAATCGATTAAAAGCAATTACACTTTTCATTAGCCGAGTCACGTACCAGTCTTTATACTCACCGGAAAGCTACGTTAAACTTTAAAATGTTCTGCAGAATATTTTTTTAAATACAATGCAGGAAAATACCAGAAAGTAATGGACGATAAAACTGCTTCAGTCAAAAAATTATCTTGTGGCGTTTCTGGTTGCACGATTATGTTATGAATTTATTTTATTTTCAACATAAAACCCACGAAGTCTTCATATGTATTCAGCAATAAAGAAATGTATTTTTGTAATAAAGCTGTCATAGTATTTATCAAAAATTGATCACGAAAACCAAATTACTCGTATATCTTACCTCCGCAATTTATACAGCAACGGCGCGCATGTCGTATTCTATTAAGTACATTGTTTCCACTAACGAAAAGCTCTTCAACTCAACTCTGAGACTGCTGGGAAACTCTAAAAGCTTTGTGTAGAAGGGGTGACACCTCGCCCTAGGCCATATTATGCCCGATTTTGTTGCTTTAGTTTAATCACGAGTTTTCTTCCTGTCTATATAAACGAAAATGCGAGTATACGTGAAAATAGCTATGTTTATTTTATTTGTAAGGAAATATTAGTTTACTGTGTAAACATCATTTTTACCCAATTATAATCTAAAAGTTATTCTTGAACAAAATTATTACTCTGTGTGTATTTGGAATTTATTCTTGAAAAAATTTAGGCCGTGGAATAATTCAATGATATATTAAATAACTTTGCGCTATATTCTTAAAATTTAATGTAAACATAAATCGTATATTTAGCTCTAAGCTATTTTGGTGTAATAAGGTCTAACGGAAGTAACAAAATGAAGTTTTTGTTGAATTTTTTATTCTTAATTTATAAAAAGGTGTTATTTCATACTCGAAAAAATATATTTTAGATTGATATTGATAAGTATACTTAATTTTGCAAATAATTAATTACAATAATATATTCCAATTTTTTTGCTTTGGCTTAAATAAATAGATAAATAATTTAACGAAACAGAAATTATTTAGTTTGTTTGTAGTCACAATTAAATGAAACTACGTGATGTACTATTATTTCTATTTTCTTTAATTTCTTTACCACGACCTAGGTTTCGTTGTAATACAACATCTTCAGGTGGGATATTAGCAAAAATATTTGCTACACAAAGAATTCACAGTAAAGATTTTTGCTAATATCCCACCTGAAGATGTTGTAATACAACGAAACCTAGGTAAAGAAATTAAAGAAAGTAGAAATAATACATCACGTAGTTTCATTTAATTGTAAATAATGAATTTCTACAAAATTAACGCCAAATATATTCAATATTTGTTTGTAGTATTAATAATAAATAAAATAAAGGTTAGTTGTTACATTTATAGAAAAATTTATTCTGTTTTAATTTGCTAAAAAGTAAAAATATTAACTTTTTGGTTTTCTGCAAGAGCTCCTCTACAGGTAAAGGCCTCGTCCAAAGTTAGCTAATCCTCTCTTGATTAGGCTTTTCGAAGCCAGTGAGGACCTAGATTTCCTAACATTTTAATCTAAATATATTTCTCACTCAACTAGTTTATAATTATACCTTTGTCACAATATAGGCTAGTGGTGTAAATTATTATATATTCTCATTGAACTAATTATATTTTAATAATTCGTGAACTGGTATTTTACGAACAGGTCAAAAAATAGTAAGCATAAATAAGGCTAAATATCACAATTTAAACTTGAAAATCATTATCTTTTCTTTAAATATTATTTTCCAAGCACGTTGTACTAGGACGCCCGCTTCGCACGCCTGTCAGATACTTTTATTACACGAGAAAGAGCTCATATTAATATCACAACGATATAAGAGCTCATATTAATATCAATGCAATTCATTGATATTTTCTATTGTCTCACTACGAATTGCTTCCATATCCACCTTAGTCATCTAATCTCATTGCTTTCGTCCTTTACTTACTCCTCAAGTGCAAAACTTTTTTAAGCGGAAAAAAAACTAAAATGCTGATATGTAGAGTAAAAAGATAATTTCGAGTTTTGAAGAAATTCGTAACTAAGATTCGGAAGTCCTAAATATTGCTGAACCAAGCGCATTGATGTCAAAAATGTCTGCAGAAAGGAAAAGGTTGAGTGCGTTATGTTTTGTAGATTTTATTATTGCAATTTAGCCTTAAAAAATTATGCTAAATACAAGATAATACCGCAAATAAAATGGTATTGATAATTTCTAGGTATCATTTCTGATCTTTTCTTTTAATCGAGGATGTAACATAAAACTCGTATCTAAGTGATTTATATAATATCGTAATACTGATATTTTACAAGAAGTAATAATAAAACCTAAGATTTCAACCGAAATCTAAGATTTATTTAGTGAAGATAGTAAAAAATATAAATTATGTAAAATAATTATTTGGTTCAAGCTGTCCCCTACGTTTGCTGGTAAATCTTAGGTTTTACCTCAGAGGTAATGCAAATCTTACACAATCTTCACGTTGATGTTATCGTACATATATCTGTATATACCGACACGTTCAAAATTTTTTTTTACTTTTTCAACCGCATTTTAGTTAAAAATAAGCATGAAAATAGTATTTCATAAAATAATAAGTTTACAGTTTGTTTGAGAGCAAGACGAGCTATAATTTGTATTTTTACGAATAGAAATATGCAAAAACTTTACATGATATAAAAGGTTTCAAAAACATAGAAACTAACGAGCAATTTTTTATATTCGTAAAATGCTTTATGTTATTTTAGAAAAAGACAGGTAAAAAAAATTGAATACACTACCGGAGAACAGACTGAAAAAACACTTAAATAATTTAATTTACAAAAATATTACACGGCTATCGGATAATTTAAAAAAATAAAATGAAAGACTTTGCAGAAGGACGTTGTTGTCAAACTTTACGCTTCATAATGCGTCCCCCCTAAAAGCATATTTAAATATTCCATTATATGCGGACATAGGAATTTATATATTGTGCTTGATGTTCCATTTTTTTCGGAATAGGGGTGTGTTAAGCGATTTATACCGTTTTAGCGATTTATACCTTGAGATTAATTAGCGTTTTATACATTGAGATAGACGTTTATCAGATTTATGTTTGGACTACTTCGAATAACTTTTGTATTTTCTTTCTATCAGTCCATCAGATTACTCTTTTGTTCATTTTTCCGTCTATTTCACATGTTTAAACCTGTGTGTGTATAATGTTAAAGTTAATCTTTTAGATAGCAATTTAAATCTTAAATGATTTGAAAAAATACGATAAAAAGAAACTGCAACATACCTCCCCATACATGAATATTGATGCAAATTTTTTTTCACGCTACACATTGAGTTATTTCTTAATATTTTTTGAAATGATGTTTCGCAAGATCAACTTTACTATTCATTTTAAAACTTTGTTTAGAAAATATTTAAGTTTAAATTGATAAACATCATATTCATCTTATAATTTTTTATACGCCTATTTAAGGTGAATTGTTTCTTGTTTCGAAAAAACATATAGGTAAAAAAATATATTGCCAATGCAATGTAGTTCCGTGTCCATACAAAAGCGGTTGAAATTATATCTATGATGGGTTATGAGCGTTAAATGGTGTATTTGCCTTCAATATAATATAATCAAAATAAATAATTATGAATTACTAAAGAAATTTTAATTTTTGATCGAGTTTAACACAAAAGATTGAAACGAATAGATTTAACTCTCTAATAAATTAAGAACGGCTTGTGATAAAACCGATTTTTTACGCGGTAAGTTTCTGAGAACAAAAGAATTGTAACAAATAAATCCGAATTCAGTAATAACTTATTCATCAAATCTGTGTTTGTTAATAGACGTGACATTTTTTTTGACATTATTTAACCCAATTAACTTAATATTCTTATTATTGGACTTGGCAGCATCTTCCGAAAGTTCTTCACTCGTCAACATCATGCGATCAATAACTTTAGACCATGTATCAGTACTTTATGCAATGAAACAGGGAGAATGTACCATGGGTATTCTTGAATAAGCTGTCGAGCCATTTCGAAGGCATATTTATTAAATTTAGATACATTAATTTTATATCCAGATGGTAAATTTTGTAATACATTACAACGTCTATTAAAAAGTTCTATATTTAATTCTGAAAATTCGGCAGATATTTCTGAATTTTCAAAAAATTTTTGAGCCGTATTACTGTCGTTTGACGTGCGACTTCTCCCATTACGAGGCCTGTCTACTATCAATCCTAGCTTCTGTCTAAATTGATCTTGTATTAACTTTTTTCTCCTTTACAATAAGTCTTTTTTCAATTGATCTTACCTACTATTTTTTTATGTCAAGCCTGGAAGGTACATGGATATAATATACGAAAAACCGAATCCATGTGTGTAGTGGCGGTAAACGGAATTCATGTTTGGTACTTTCAATCTATCAATTGAGTTCATATCTTTCGATGTCGCTCCATATAAATAACATCAAGAGATGTGTCACTCAGGCACTGCAAATTTTTCCATCTATTATGGATATCTGCAAATAATGATTTACTTGAAATTCTCCACCATGCAGTTTATAAATTGTTGGTCGCATGTTTTTATTTTTTTCTTCATAGTATCATTCGTCTTCAAAAGATAAATTTTTAGTTTCTTTTCTGAATTGAAACCTAACTAATTAATAGTATCTTGCAGACGACGGTCGAGATTATTCTCATAAGTCTCTGAAGTGGGAAACACAGAAATAAGGGGCGAATGCACGTATGGTATTATAAACAGGCTTCCGTCTTCCATTTTTGGATTATAAGTGAATGATTGCTTATATTCCCTATGCCGTGTGCTACCATCAAAGTCCCATTTGCAGACTAAAAATTCATCACCAAAACCCTCATAGGGTATACTTAATAAAACTTTCCTTTGTGAGTTCATTATTCTCGTTGCTGTGTGGTCTGGTAAATTCTGTAATTCCACTTCAGCTAAAGGTTCCATTGTTCTTTGTTCTGTCGTTTTGTTATGTCGGTTTTTTAGCTTTTAAAACTTTTTTGCGTGAAGGTAAAACAGGACAATTTTTAGAATTTATGAACTCCTTAATTAATAAATATAGAGGTTTTGTAAATTTGGCCACACCAATCAATGCAATGATAGAGCTTCATCCGAATTTATTACATTTTCACTAGTGTTAAGCTTATTTGCACTGGAGGTATTCCTCAAAAAGTTAACAGTAGACTGAACTATTTTTGATACGTTTTCTTGTCTTCGCCGCTGCATACATTTACTGGATTCAGTAAGTAGTTTATTTCTGTAGCATGCTCTTTAAGAAATCGCTTTATAATCGAGCGTTTCAGTTACTGTTGGTGTAAAAGAACACGAAGTAGTAAACAATTTTTCCAATTCAACACTTTCCACGGTGTTCAACCATTATAATGCCTTGTAATGAGAGATTGTTCTTTTCTATTTGCTTCCTTCCAATACTCAACCAGTTTTTTGATACAAATATTGAACACAGTGTCAACAATTTTTGAATTATTGATTTGCATGGCACCCGATATAGGCCCTTGAAGAATTTTTCTAATTTATCTAGCTCTTTCAGAAGCAGAATGACTCAAAAATTAAGAATAACCATGCTTCTAAATGTGCATTTGTAATATGTACCTAAAACGAAAAGAAAAACAAATTGTCAGATGCTTTAGGCTACGTAACCAAAAGCTACGAAGGTCCACGATGACGTTAGAGATCTAGTACAGTTAAGCCAGTTAAACCTGAGCGTCCAAATATAATATGACTTGAAAAATATTAATTTAAGTTTATTTAAAAAAAATCAAGTGGGGGTAGGCGAGGTTGCATAGTTATAACTCTACAAAAATCAAATTTTAAAATAATTTAAAAATTATTCATACTAATATGCCGTCCCATATTTTCTTGTTTTTAGACAATAACTTTCAAATCTACAATAAAAAACATAATACATACTTTGGTGTTGAATGTCCATTTCAAAATAATAAGCATAATGAACACTTTTGGAGATATAGTCAATAAAAATTTCTCTTTCGACGATGTTTTATAACTCTAATTATGAAAAGTTCAATGTTACGACTTTCGATGACGAAATGGTAATAATATCAAATATATTTATACTTTTAAGAGTTTGAGCAGATAGTAAATGATATTTGACGTTAAACCGTCAATCTACCCGCTTCACTATTTTTTAATTTGACTTAGTAGGGTCGTGCTTCATAGCGCCATGCTTGAATGTAATTCAAATAGAACTATTTCACTTACCCGGCATCTATAACCGCAACTGGTACAGAGAACTATGAAAATCTATTTTATGTGTATTACGACACACTCATTGCCGGTTTTTTTTCTCAATATTTTTTTGATTATACTTTTAAATTAAATAAATTCAACTAAACTTAATTATATTTCCGGCATGTGTTATCTATCTGTAGCGATTCCAACATCAAATGATGATTATTACTCTCGATGCTGATTCCTGCATGAACCTCAATATTAGTTTAAAACAACGTACTTGGCTTAAGCATACCCTAGGAAATAGAAATTTTCTGACCGCACCCAGCATTTTTATTATGCTAAATTTTGACTTTTCTTGTTTTCATTGATAGGGAGGAACAGGCGTACAAATTAATAATGGTAAAGTGAATTATATAACGTAAGTCAGACTTCAATTTATTTTTACCTACGGGAACCGTGTTAATTGCTGATCACATGTACGCAGAATGGTCTTAGAAATAATTCCTGATTTTCCATCTCCAGCACCGGTACTTCATCGTATTCAATCTCTATATCAGCATGTAGTAACGTTAGTAATTCTGTTTTGGAAAGTAACATACGAACACGAAAATGTCTTAGAGATCTATCCAAAGGGAAAAAGAAAATTGCTAAATTTTTAAGAAATTCTGGAAACCTTGCATTTCTTACATAAGTACAAAATGAGTCTCTGCTCGTTGCATAAAGACATATGTCCTAAAAATATAGATGAAACCTACAGATATCAAATGTTTGAATAGTACACAGAAATTTACATACAATGAGAATATAGCTCTTTAGGTGATATTGATCTTCAAATATATTTTATAACATTTTTTATGCTGGAGATTAAATCCCGGTATATATATATATATATATATATATATATATATATATATATATATATATATAAATGCAGGTAAACCTACACTACCGAAGAGTGCATTCTATTTTACAGTAAATAAAAATAAAATTTGTACTTAAAATACCTCCTTTATTAACATTTTTGGAATATGTGGCCGTTAGATTACATATGTGAAATAGAAAACTGACACTCAAGCTTTTCTCTTTAAAGATAATGCAGACAATACAACTTAAGAACGCTTGTAGGGAAAAATCACATTTAGGAAAACCTATATGTGATTTTTCGTTGTACCATGGTATTTAAATTTAAGTGTTTAAAATCAGCTTCTTCAAACTAAAAAATATAGGTCCGACTTATGCTTGGATGATGAGCTCGCAAAGCAAATTATAAAATAGGATTGAAAGGAACGTATAATGATCACTTAAAAGACAAAGATCAGTATCGAAATGAAAAACATATAGATCGTCAAGATCGTCAAGATCGATAACATACACATTTAGGTGGTCAACATCTTGCAGATTGTTTTGCAGAGTCCTTCTAGAGAAATTTCTTCTTGTTTTATTAATTTATATTGTCATAATTTTACTACTGTAGAATTATCAAAGAAAAATAAATAATAACTGTAGGAATAATGAGGAAAAAAAAGATAATGGTGAAATAGGTAAAGTAGTAAAGTAGTAAGTTAGTAATGTGTATATTTTTTTCTGCAACGAAATCTGTATGAATGTGGAGCTAACGAGATTGGCACAAGTATACTCGATTTTAAATAAGCAGAGCCAAAAAAGAACTTTTTTTACTCTGATAATTATCGTGAACAAAATAAGAAGAAGTACATTACTTTATTATATTCCATGCTGTAGCTCGTTTCGAAATTATGCATATAATTGCTCGTAAGTCATACAGAAAAAAAATATATGCACCCTGTCCATATTTTATCTAATTAAAAATTCACGAAAGTACGGAAAACATTTTACGTTTAAGTTCGTTTGCGTGACAGAGAACGAAAAAGCCTTATTACTACTATTCGCAAATAAATAAAAAATACTATTATCACTGTTAACACTACTTTTTTAAACAATTTGGAAACTAAATTAAGTACAATAAAATTTAAAATAATTTGATTTTTCTAGAAATACAATCCAATATTACTGAAAAATTATACACTCGGACCTTTATTCACGTTTCCCAAAAAGCTAATTGTTTAGGTTGATCAGGGTAATTCTGATTATAATGGATTCAAACTTTAAGTATATATTGAAAATGTTTATTTCTCCTTTTTTCAATTATTACTTTTAAAGTAATTGTTAATATCGTATATAATTATGTAACATATGTGTTTTATAATTATTTTATTCACTGTACTTTTGTACTATTTCAAATATATGCATTATCATACTAGATCAATACAGATCATATATAAATAATAAAAGCAGGAAAACACTGCACTGCTTTTTCCTATTCCTATAACAATAAAATTAACAAAAATTGGAGACGCCTTAAATCTTTAAACATCGTTTCAAAAAGTTCAGTTAAAGAAATAACAGATCTATTAAATTTGAAAATTTTAATTAATAATGGGTAGGTAAAATACCTCATTGACAATACGATAATTACTTATTAGTGACCAAAATTCATTGTACAAAATTCTTAATACTAATTTTCTTTTGGATAATTTTATTAATAACATTTTTATAAACTCGTAGTTACATTTTCCTAATATTTTTAGGCTAGTTTGACTCTCATTTTGTTTTCAGCCAGTCTTTTTTACACTTTACTTATATTCTTAGGTAAATGTCCAAACTTTCGTTGTAAGCACATTGTCATTTTGAAGATATTTATGATAACGACTTAAATCACCTCGTTCCATAATAAATTTCAAGTTACTTTTTTATTTCTTTAAATCAACTTTTGCATCTATCGATACTATTGGGAATATCGGTGTAATAGCACACAATAATTTAATGATATTAACTTATTTTATTAACTATCGCCCATCGATTCACCATTAAAATTATTTACGCCGAAAATTGTTTCAGCTATAATTGTTTAATTTTTAAAGAATATATTTTATAATAATACGGAAAAATAATTAATTGTGTAAACCACCATCTCATATCAGATGACATACTGAAAAACGATTAAAATGAAATAAATAAACTAAGATAAAATTAGGTAACTCATAATGGTTTCGTTATTAAGTAATACCTACATTTCAAACAGCTCTCATTTAATAATAAAATATTAATATAAAGTTAAGACACGAAGAAAACAAATTATAAATCGACGGCCGCATGCAACAATAAAAATCGTGCAACTATTGATCGTGTGGACCGGGTGGAATTTAGGTCCATATTCGAGTCACTGTGAAATCAATTTATAGAATATAGACGTAAATGAATGGCTAATGCAAAAACATATTCATGAAAAAAACCCTTTTAAAGCTTACAAAATTTCAGTTTTTAAATTAGGAAGTATTCAGAATAAAGGGTTTGATTTCAAAAAAAGAATTCAACAAGCACATACCTTTAGTAACAAAATAATAAACTTTTTTACTGACCTTTTGCAAAGTCCTAAAAATATAATGTTAAAAATATTAAACTAATGGAATGATGAGTTTTGTTAGCTCCACTCACTGGAGGTTAAACTAAACAATAATTAATTTAATTGTCAGTTCAAATTGCTAAGAATATATAACAGAAATTATTTTAAACTTATAAAAATATTCATTATTGTGTTTTGTTTACTAATTTTGTTAATTTGAACACAGTATCAATGTACTCGTTACATTAAACGAGTTCGTATATAAGGATCTCATGCGTCTGCAGAAAAGTTTCGTCAGATGATTCGTGTTTGAAAAATAATACTTTTATAAAATATTTTCATTTGGTATTTTCAATGATTAATGAATTTTAGAGAGCTTTTATAAACTGACAAAAATACAAAAGGTGAGCCAAAAATTATTGTATGTTACGTCAGTATTTAAAAAGTGAAATTTTGATGCTTTTAGATTTCCGTATCTCAAATAGAAAAACCAAACCTTCGTAAAATCACTCGATATTCTCACAAACGGTTTGAAGTAAAAACTTGAAATCTCACATAGTAATAAGACATATTAATCCGTGTGTACCTCAAAAGCTAAAACCCAAAAATATGTATTTGAAGCTGTTGGGAACGGTGGAAGGAAAATTAAGTACTCGGGTTTTTTTAAATTCTATGTAAAAAACCTTTAGAAAAATCTGTTATAATGGTCACAAACAATCTTTGCGTTGGTTTGAGATGTCATAATTATTAAATATGCACCATTAGAATAATTTTTGAATATGCAAGGTTAACTTTCTAAGAAACCATGCAACGAAGAAACTTAAAATTTGGCACATCTTATTAACTTATATATTTGCAATAGTCAACTTTTTACGGCATTCATACATTACGTTAAATAAAAGGCTTTATTTTTTTATAATTTAAGTTCATTTGAGTACAATTTTAAAGAGCTTGTTAAGAAGAATACAAATATATTTCAACCATATTTTAAAATTTTTCTTTAAAAATATGATTTTTGGAGTGTTCATCCCGTTTTAGGTCTGCAAAAATATATAACAGGCTTATTTACGTTGTTATGTTTAATATTTTAGAGCAGTGCAACAAAAACACTACGTAATCTTAAAACTTAATAAGTGAATCCGTATACCTTATGTGGAACCTTCGAAGTGCGAGTTCTTGGGAAATTCATTCAATGATCGTTCAATTTAACACAAAAAAATTGACAGAACAAACATTGTAACTAACCAAGTATATAGATTAAAAATTTAGAAATAAGCATAAATTTATTCCAGACTGATGTACAAAAATGTTACTTGTAGTATGAAAGGTTAAATAAGTAAAGAATATTCATTATATATAGATCTATTTCCGTATGATCAATGAAGTTCTCACGCATTTAAGAACAAGATAATATGTTCTTTATATTTTTCATGCTCGCGACGTGATTCGTAAACATATAACTGAAAATTTTATTTTTATTTTAATTGAATGAAAACTCCTAAAACAGTATAGAAATGACTAAGAAATTAATGAACATAAAAAAATAGTTTATAGCATTTTTGCATATAGAGAAAATCTCTGTCCAGTGAATATTGTTATATTTCTAAATTTCTGTTCTTCAGTATTTAATTATAGTGAAATTTTCTATAACATATAGCATAAATTGCGTAATGTTGATGGAAAAGAATTTATTGCAATTAGACATGTTAACTGCAGATAAATGTAAATAAAAATTTATTAATGTCAATTTGCATTACGAATTTTAACCAATTTTGTTTAGGCATAATTCGAATAACACGCAAACTTGGGACTCGTGAAACTCATGAAGCTCATTTAAGAAACCTCAGCAAGTGAGTTCCTTAGCTTTAAAGTGGTAAAATTTAGTTAATATTCCAATAACGCGCACAATGTAAGGTGATGTAATTTCCCTAATCCGAAATGCCATCGAAATAGCCTAATCCTATTAAAGCTTTCAGAATGAGGCACGGGAGGAAAGTTTACTATCTTCAGTGCGTGTTGAATTCAAACAAGAGTTAATATAAATTCAAATCCTAAACTAGTCCTAAACTAAATCCAAAATTTAAGATATAATAAACAAAAGTTATAACAAAGAGCAAGTGAATAAATTACTTTTGTGTAAGTTAACATACTTTGTACATTGCCAATTATGTAACCGAATAATTCTTCAGTTATCAACGTAAATTATTTTCAAATGATTGAGTGATGATGTTGGGTAGTCACTGGATTGTAATCGTCTAATATCAGTATTTCCTGTCTATCAAAATAAAATATAGCCGTCATTTTATTGAGTACAATATGCAATAAAAATTTCAGCCAAAACTACCCTTATTTTCTATAATCTTCAGAGATAATAAACCATAAGTTTTCGCGATTTCATTTCATTAAATATATATCTCTTGGAAATTGTTTCCAGTGATCATAACCCCAATTTGAAATGCTTGAGAACAATTTCTTTTTAAATTCAGCAGAAAATTTTCGTGTAGGTTCAGATTTTTAGTATTCATTCATTATTTAGTAGTTATTGAATATTGGTAGTATTTACTTAAACTTACTTTAAATGTAATTGTAATTGTATTTTATATATAGTAGATATATTTAGAAGATATTTTGTTGCCTTTCGATGATGTCTTGGGATTCCTCGCTAAAATAATGAAATTTACTTTAATGTTTCACTTAAGTACAGATAACTTACAAACTCATTTTTATCTTGTCTGTACTCACCCTTTTTAGTGTTCCGTGGGAAAATGATAAGATCTGTCACTGGCGATTTTCTTTGATTCGACGTAAAATTTATCATAGCGGTAGAGTATTGTGTCCCAGTTACAAAAGGGTAGTGTTACGAGTTTAATTCTTATTCTAAACGTTAAATTTATGAGATAAATTAGGAAATAAAAAATATTTCAAGGGTATTATTAAGATATCAAATGAAAACTTATTGAAGAAACGGTTAAACAACACGTATCATGATTTTTTTTACTGGACATTTTTTGAGGGAAACGTACAAAAATTGCTATCTCCTACTTTTATTACCTAAGGGATCGCTCAGAAAATTGTAAAAAAATCATGAATTTGGGGGATTATATATGGAGCGAACGAGAGTAATTACTTAGAAAAAAATCTAACGAGGTAAAGAACAACTTTTGTCCTTATACGTTCTTTAAAATATTTCATTTTGCTCAATCGAAATGCTTTCCGCTCAGCTCCAAGCACACGGGATATCATACACAGCATTAGTGCCGTAAGCGGCGGGCAGCGGGACATTGCTTTAATAGGGACTGCCTTTAGGTTTGATTACGTTTCTATCAATAATTTGAGTCGGGGCCTGATGACATAGCATGGAATACAAAATTTACAATATAGCTTACACTTTTGATCGAGTAATTTTAACATTATTCAAAGTTAAAATTCATCCATGATTTTTGACAAGAATATGCTATTTATATGTATTTATTTTTAGGGTAGATATCCTAAATAGACATGTGCTAGTCTTTTTTATTATAAGCTTTTAAAAATACAAATTCATCTATTTACTTTTGGCTACTTTTATTTCAGCTTCTCCGTTCACTGTTGGACATAGGAACGCCTCTGTAATGGAGTAAAAACCCATCATCAAAACGATGGGCAGGTGGGTTGAGGATCGCAGTATATAGCTTCTCGCTTCAGTTACACTGCTGGTCGTCACTGGTATGCGGCATTTTAGCTACGCGATGATACACATCACTCCAGCCCGGCTTGATGAGCGGCCAGCAATGAAACTCGAGACCACGCGATGCGCCAAACCTTTAAAGCATTTAATAAACAATGCTACTCGCCGCGGTGTCGTTGCCACATATTATGTGTAAACAATATTACGTATATATATATATATATATAAATATATATATGCATGTGTTGATTTTAAGATATTTATACTCAATTATATACGCCAACTATCATTATCGGTGAAAAAAATTGTCATTACCACTGTGTAACTTACTTTTAGTGCAAGACTTTTCTGTAATGTATGAAGATATTAACGGAAATTTTGATTTATTCCACGACATGGTGACATTATAAATACTAATATTAATACACGCAGGTCTGTTTAACTATTATTTCTTGTTAATAATATCCGGAATGTTCTTTTGGATGGGTTTCGTTAATTAAAATCACAGTGCTATCCTCCCTATACGCTTTGTTCTAGATGGAAAATTAGTTCATTAATTTCACATAAAATCTCTCTAAAATAAGTCAAATTAAATTTATAATTCTTTTCTGTTTGACTAACTTTGATATAATTTCCCTCTGTAATGTAAGTACACGTGTTTTTCAAATGTAATGTAAAAACACGTGTAATTTATATAAAGTATATAATAATTACAAATGAGATTTTTACAGAAAATTTTCAGTTTCCAAAATCGAATTAAGTTCATTATTGAACATTTCCATATAACGACCTTCATTGATATGATTCGTTGATTGCGGGCACATAATACGTGAGGTATGAATGAAATGATTCTATTTACACGACTGCGAATAAGGAAGTCTTATGCGTTTACGATTTATGAGTTTAGCTATATCAGTCTCTATTATCTCGTAGCGACGAAATATCTTAACTGATGGAATACGTGAGGTACTGTTAAAATCAGTGTGTTACCGGTGTCTAATGCTTAAATAAATGTTATAAAACTGAATTATTTTTTATTATTAAAAATAAATAACAATGTAGGTATTTCTTCAAATTGCCCAGCTGAAGATGTTACCATACAACGAAACCTAGTTCTAAGAATTAGATAAACTAGATATAACACTACATCACGTAGTTTTATTTAGCTGTGAATAAAAAATCAAGTTATAATGTAGGTACTTATTTTAGGGTAGAAATAAAAAAAAATTATAAATAATGGATAAATGAAAAATAATCTGTTGAGATTCTTCGCGTGGGTATATATGTTTACGGGCAATAAATAAGGCCTTTAAATTAATAACACTATCCCACAACCCGTACAGTTTGATGGTAGACTTTAAGAAAAAATTATGACACCCCTATATTTGAAATATAACACAATAATTTAAAGTCATATCTAGATTTGTTATCTATCATTGTTTTTGTATTTAAACATTTTAATAAAGTATAAAAAAATTCGAAACGACAATGTGTAATACTAGCATATGGTTACTAGCGCCATCTATTCGCACATTAAGGAATCAATAGAGCATGCATGCAGATGTGTCATATTTATAAAATGTTTTATAACAAAATCGAAACGTGATTATTTTAACAATTATATATTTGTTATTGTCATAGCGAAATACCACGAAGACTTACTTTAACTGGTCGTAAAGAACGCCACAATAATCGTTCTTTGATGTCTGATGCAAGAGGACGTCAGAAAAGAACTCAAGATGCTGAATTGTATCCTTATCGATAAAATGTAAATTTTTTAATATACCGCTAATTTTGAAGCGGCCCAGGAAAAAATGGACTTGACACATTGAATTTTATGTCATAGTCGTTGATTTGATTTACATACTGAACAAAATGGACTTTGTACTCTTTGTAATATATTTCAAGTAAAATGTGAAATCAATAAATTTTCCACAGACTATAATATGGATCCCGGACTACAACTTAATGTTTTAAAAAAAATAACATTTCTTGAAGAACGGACTCACCCCTCGCATGACATATGTTATTTGTGGCAGTCGTCTGCATCGTAACCCAGACGAAATTCGTAAAGTAATAGAATCCGCATTTGATATCGATTTTAATCCATTTTCTTTTATGTAATTCACTTAAAGCTTCAACGCCGAGAGTTGTCAACTGACTACACTTTCCTCTATTTATACCCTACAGTAAAATCTTCCAGGAGTTTCGAGAACCTTTCTTTAAAAGTCCCGAAGTTGTGGCTAAAAACTTACTTGCCAATCTAATATTTGAAAATATGATATTGAAAAATGTGACCTTTGATATACATGAATTTATAAAATTTCTAATATTGAGTATTCTAAAGTTCTCAAGCCAAATCAGCAAGTGCAGACGAATTAGGTAGACTTGAACCATTTACAGTTTTATAGCTTTGATCTAAAGTTGTGTTACCTTATAACTTATATGTCGAAAAAGAATTAATTAATGGATCTTAAGGTTATATTAAAGATATAGTTTATGAAGAAAATTATAGTTCCGCTGATTAAAGGCCACGAGTGATAATGGTTCGATTTCAAAATTATTCTCATTCAATCTATGAGAATAGTGATTGTGTTCCAATACTGCCCATAACTAAATTTTGGAAAAGTGAAAATACTAATTGTTTCAGGAAACAGTTTCCATTACAATTAGCTTTCGAAATTACAATTCGTAAGCCGCAAGGTTTAACATTAGGTAAAGCGGTTGTAGATATTAAAAAAAAAGAAACTTCTGTTGGTTTAACGTATGTCGCGTTTTCAGACTAAAAACGTTAAAAAGATTAGCATTAATTAATAGATTTTTCGGTGATAGATTAAGTAATATTAAAGACTTATATAAATTAAAATGTAGGAGGCGAGACGATATGCATAAAAGGAATTCAAGGTTTTAATGAAATAAAAGTTTTTAAAGTAAAGAGTAATTTTGTTAATTTAACAGTAACTATTGTATTATAATTTTGCGTAACAGTATTTTTAAAAGTTATATTTAAACTTTTCCAAAATTTTAATTTTGTTCTTTTCTAATTGTTAAATGACAAGTTATCCGAATTTCAATATTCAAATTTAGTATATAATAATATAATGATTTCTAAATTTGTATCTACCTACTTATAATTTTTATTAAATAATTAAAGAAAATCTTTATTTCATACAAAGTCCATACTGTAATTAGTCCTGCTGAAAATTATTTCTTAAAAATTACTAAATAAGTATAACAAATTTATTTAATATCTATGTAATACATTTATATATATATATATATATATATATATATATAAATATATATATCAACCAGTGATCATGTTTTGGATGGTGTTGTGTAGTAGAAGAGTCGTCCACATGAGCGTCTGTCATGTTCGAAGCAATACTGAAGCGCAATAGATTCAACTGCATCCTGAAAGCATTACTATAATGGACGCGCATAATTCGTCGACAGGCACAAGAAAATGGGGCTGCATCGTGCAGCGAACGCGGGAAGATGGGACGGCACGTCAGCGTGTGAGTAACTCAAGCGAGCACATGCGTCTTTTGAACTCTATCAAGTCTTTCAACTCAGAATTGTTGATGGAATATATATTTTGTGATTTTGAATATTTGGTTATCATAAATTATTATTTGTTCACCCCTATGATTCATATATAGTTTTGATTTTATATTAACAAAATTCTCATTTTGCTTTGCCCACGGTAAAAGATAACAATCTTCTGTCAAAGAAATTTAAACATAAGCCGTGCGATAAAAAAACACTCGAAAACACACCCCCACGAATGTTATGAAAATCTAATAAAATATTACCTGTGGATGAGTGCTTAAACGCTTTAAAAGAAGGCCAACTCTAGTTTCAAGCCTTTATAATTTTAAGAACCGTACAGTGTTCGTGGTCAAAATTGTACTCTTTTCTCCATTCTATATTTCCGAGAAGTTGCAATCAAGTATTAATGGATAGTAGGAAGTAAAAAGAATTATCGTAAATGTCTCAAAAATGTTTAATTTACACTTTTAAATTTAGGTTCTCGGTAAATTCTAGGTAACTTTTTGGTAATGCCATTTTTTTATAATTCAGATTTTAACAGTTTTGGCTATAGAAAAGGATGACTCTTAAAAAAACTTTTCACTATATTATTGCGTTCCTTCAAATTTCCATGAATACCTTCGAATGTTCCATTATTTTGACTTATGTGGGTCAATATGCTTTAGTTAAAAAAATTACAACTTCCTAAATCGATCAGTTTGTTAGAAATTTTTTCAACACGTTTTCGATTTTATCTCTAGGGTTATATTGCATGAAATTCTTAAATATACAGTTTTAACATCATAACGAATTGCTTTTTCAAATTTTTTAGTAAAATCTATTCAGGTATAAAAAGAGCGAAAACTCATAGTTGCGATTGATGAAATTAAAAAAAGTTAATTTCTAAATTAATTTATATTTTTTGAATATTATGGATATTATATTTCTTAATTTATAACATAAATTGACATAACTTGCGGAATGATTACATTCAATGTTTCAATTTTTTTAAGTTTGGTTAATTTCAATGTAATTAAATTTTCCTTCGGCTTTCGTTATTTATAAAATAAAACTCAACATTTTGTTTAAAAACTAATGTTTCAAATCTAAAAATGTGGAAACTTTTATATAATATATATATTTTAATGAAAACTTGTTGTGTTTACTACTTAGCTACAATGAAGATCATGAAAAATGAAACTATTGTCCATTCATTTTTTAATCCGTATCCGTTAAATTTACACTATTATACTATTTTCGGCAAAAATTATTTTTTTTACTAAAGTTAAAGCCATAAATTGGCTTAACTTTAGAGCGATAAGGTAACCGTTATATACTAATTTCTGTTCAGCATAATTTTTAATAATTGTATTGTTATCTATGAGATTAGCTCATGAAATTTAGATAAATGATAATTAAATTATGGCAGAGAATTTTCAAGTATAAAAATTAAAGCATAAAAATATACTCATTGAGATTACGAAAACTATTTCTAAGATTAACCTAGTATGCTAAAATATAAAGTAAAATTGACATACACATATGTATCTGAATGTAAAGTAGTGCAAACTAATAGATCTACCACTATGTCAAAGTAAATATTGAACTGAAAACTTAAGGTCACAAAACGGTAGTTGACTCATTCTAAATTTTTATATTTTTAGTACAATATTGTGAAATATAAGTTAATTAAAAACCAATTTTGAAAAAAATTAAAAAATTTATTGAAAAATAAGCCGGTTATAGGCTTCTAAATTTGAAGATACGGATATGGTTGGGTATATCCCTGTCTCTTTTCCACCTGTAGAATATAATGTGCAATATTAAAAATGACCTCACAACACGGTATTCTCGTCCTTGTCTAAAGATTAAATTTAAACTTTTATAACTCAGTCAATTTTTAAGATTATTAAAAAAACTTTTTCACTCTTCATCAGCTTGTACCTTAAAATTATGATTATTGAAATTAAAGTCAAATAAATTTCAAAGTCAAAAAAATTTAATCAAATACCCAATTAAACCATGAGAATATCATTAATGGAAAATTGTCATTAACAGCTTCGAAAAATCGAAGCGTAAAATTTTGTTAAGTAGTCGAAAACTATTAAAAAGTCCTGCTGCTCTATTACTAGTATATACAGAACTGAAGTATATATTAATTTATTTTCTAAATTTCATTCTATTTTATTTAAGAGTACATATAAAAATCGATATACTACCGTTGAAGGAATCATATATCGTAAAAAACAGAAAATTGAATTTTTTTTTAGGAATTTACTGGCAAAAGGACAAAAAAGGAAACCAAACATTGGACGATATATGTACTACATACAAATTCAAATGCAAATAATAATAAAAAACTACGTCACTTGCTATGCATGTTTAACTCACGATTAATATTTCATATCACGTATTCCGTTTTATTTAACTTATATTAAAAGTGCGAAGTATTAAAAGAAATAATCCGTTTGCGCGATTGTCTTTATAAGTTTTCATCATAGTTCACTATATATAAATAAATATAAGATACCATATTTTTACAAAAATTGTATTTTTTCAATAAGTGCTCCGACTTTATGTATAACTCATTGCAAATCTTAAACATTCCATTCCAACAAATTTATAAAATTTGCGAAGTGGAAATATTTCCATTTTCACCGTTATTAAAAGGGATGTCATTAACGCAGATTCACCGTTATACCATCACCAACCATATATCCAGCCTTAGGTGTCGCGCGCACCTTACAAAATTGGCATGTTGCTGAAAATGGCGTAAACGTCTTCAAAAATACGATTTATTTTCACGTCACCGCTGACAACGCGTCAATAGAGGTTTATGAGATTAATGCGAATATCCTGTTTGAAGCGCCTCAGCGTTACGAACTGTGCAACTTGCTCTACTGTGACACGCAGTGCTTCATGGGACATATTGTGGGTAGAGGTTTTATGCCTATGCGTAATATATTTCACAAAAGTTTAAATCTTACTTGACGAAGTTTACGTTGGAAAGTTTTAAATGCTGCGTTTTTGAAAACACGTAATGAAATATAAAGTTTGTTATTTTTCTCATTAATATCTAGACTTTGATTGTAATTTAGATTGATTTTTGTGGAAAAGTTTAGATTCCTCTGTTTCCATTATTTATGATTGAAATATCAAGATTTTTTTTTTAAATTGCAATGTTTTCTTAATATATTTATTTTCTTGAAGTGTTGTTACTAATTTATTTATTTTGTTTTTTTATTTAAAATTAAGTGTTAAAAATTAAAAGGAATATGCTTTAAATGACCTCAATGAGAAAGTTAATAGACGAAACTTACATACTTTATATTAAGAGTTAAGTATGATTAATTTTCAGTATCATCCCGGTTTATGAGTTGGAATTCTAAAAATATTATTAAGGAAACAAAATATTATCGAGTCCTTAAATGAACACTTCATTGAAATCCCAGACTCCGTTCAAATAATGCCAGTTTGTTGAATATTTTTAAAAGCTAACATTGACTAAAATTATAACTAATGAGTTGGCAAAGGAAGATGACACGCGGTATCGAGAATAGTACATTATTACCTGAATTAAATCGCAATATTTCAACTTAGAATGTAAATCCAACGAGTGCCATTACTGTATGTGAAAATATACGGGAAGTGGTATTAAATAAAAATAAAAATAATGTTATAATTTTCATGTAAATCAAAAATTAAATTATGGTAAAACTATTTAGAATATTTTATTTTAAAATTCAGAAATTTTTTTTATATTTCTTATCCTTACAATTCGCCTCTTTAGTTGATACCTGCACGACTAAAAGCAAAGAATATGATTTTTATACCCATTGGAATGTTTATTACAATCTTGCCCCTTCAAAATTACTGAATGAATATTTCCAAATTTATCTAAAATACGCGGATTTTACAAAATGTGAGTATCAATTCTGTATAAAAATTGAATTTCTTATGTCAAATCGTTTTTCATAAAAACAACTCTGACAGGCAGATGGATGAAGGTTTTCCGTTATTTCCTTTTGCATTACAGATCCTAAAGAGGAAAATTTTAATTAATAAGACGTTAGATAAAAGTTGTAACATGATGTTTTAGAGTCAATACTTACAACTTTGTTTTGGTGTTTGAATATACTTTAATAAATAATTAAATAAATATTTTATTTTGCTGGAAGACATGTGGTTTTTCATTTAAAATTCACACTTAAAGCAACATTATTTAATGTCGTTATATATGAATTATTCTTCTGTACTACAGCCCTGTAAGATTTATTTCGGTGAGATACCTTAGGCAAATTTTACTTCGATCTATTTTGCCAGCACACTGGCCACAAGATTGCCTCGGCAACCAATTTAGACAAAGGCCGAAGATTATTTCTCGATTTGCATAATTATTAATTTATGCTGTTGGTGATAGCTATGACTTTCGATCGGCATTGGTCATGATACTTCATCGGAAATAATTTCCGTAGAGGATAATCCGGTTGTATTAGTTGCCGATTTATGGCTTCGACATTAACTATATCAAGAATTTAATTTAAATTGAATTGAAATATTTGAAAATTCTTATGCAATTTTTAGCTCAATTGCACCCTATGGGTTTCGATTTATTTGCGAGTGTCAAAATAAGCGACATAAACTGCCGCACTTTTAGGTTGCGTTGACCCAGAAGCTTCATTTTATTACAGCTCCAAGGGATTCATACACCTAAGTATTCGATATTAATTTTAAATAGATTCCTCTGCTCATTTCTATGAAAAACGAATTTGACATACGGGCAGACAGACAGACAACGAAGGATCCTAAAAGGGTTCTTTTTCAATTTGAGGTACAGAACTATAAAAATAAATGAACGATGTTCAAAAAGCTTGTTTCGGTTATGTCTTTTTTTATATATTTGTGACTTGCAAAAAATGTTCCAAATGCTGGCTATATATTTTGTGCGCAATGGCGATTAAAGATAAACTTAAGCTAAGTTTGAGGCAATTTCATAAGATTCACATTCCATGGGTTTGAAAAGAAGACTATAATTTATTATAAGTAAATATAAACACGCTAAAATCTAATTTCATTCAATCTATTTGTAATCAGTCATTGTCTTTATAAAAATCAATCTTAAGTCGGAAAACCAGTTCAAGAAAATACGGTTGGCGATACAAAAATGAAGTTGATTTGAAATTCAGTAACGAATCACAGATTTCCTTGTTTGACCACAAAACTATTTTTAATTCATCTAACTTGCGATTATTTAAAAGCACTTTGCCGCGAAACCTGCATAAATATTATGCTTATATATATTCCTTTTAGAAATAATTTGATAAGTGTTTCCATTTCTATTGTTAATTAAATTAATAATTTGTACCTTGTGTACGGAATGTTGGACTTTTAATAATATGGGGAAAATTTTAATATCTTTAGATTTTTATATCCATATCTTTCCGCCATTTCGTAATTTGACATAATATCCATATTGTGATGACATTGGGTTCATTGAGAATTGAGGATGATAAGTTTTTATCCATAACCACTGATGTATGTAACTTATTGAATTGTCTTCACATAAATGGATAGTAAAAATAACGAAAAGTGTGCATTGAAAATCCTTATAATTCGCCCCTTTAGTTGATACAAAAGCAAAGAAAATGATTTTTATATCTATTGGGATGTTTATAACAATCTTGCCCCTACAAAATTACTAAATAAATATTATCAAGTGTATCTAAAATATACTATTTAGATTAAATCACTAACTACTTAATTAAATCAAAATAATATACTTTTTTCAAAAGTTGCCAATGTTGGACAATATAAGTCAGATACCTATCATCAATTTGAATGTCTTCAAAATTTACTGCAATATTTATTCTTAGTTGTACTCCTGGCTTTCACTGATAAGAAGTAAAGAAAGAAAGTGATAAGAAGTTATATAAACTATTACCATATCTAATTTCATCAAAACGCGTCTAGTAGATTTCGCGTGATTGACGAACAAATTAATATACAGATAGACAGAAAAATTCTAAAAATTCTTTCTCTGGCTTCTGTCATTATTCTTTACTCTAAATAAATCGTTCTTTTCAAAATATTTTCCATATGCAGAATGTTATGATGATGCAATTTTAATATATATATATATATATATATTTATTATAATTATAATTGGTTTTGTCCTTAAAACTTTTCGTAAGTACGGCACTATGTAAGAATTTTTAATATTTATCTTAATTTTTTATCCTTCTTTCGTTTGTCCATTTAGTCTGTATTCGACTATACCTCTCATAATTCACCATCTACTGACATTATGTGTGATCAGAAAGTAACTGAAGATACGAATCGTCTTTGAAAGGGTATATTATTCTTTTCGTAAAAAAGACTAGGTTTTTCTTTTTTTTTTAAAGTAAATAATAAAAGATATTTAGTTTCAATATCTCATAATTTTTTTACGTATGCGTATGACAATTACAAATATTTTTTTTAATTACAGAAAGATATACAGATTATATTATAATAATTTTCATCGTTTTTGTTTATCATATTAATCCAATATATTCAATGTTGAAAAATATACTTACATAGCTTATTATATATGCCCATATCTATTTAATCATGGGAAATAATCGAATTTAGATTTTCTTCACTACAATTTAAACTTGATTTAAGCTATGAAGGAAAATAGTAATTACTAAGAAACAAAATTAATGTGTGTATGTAGTTGTAATAAATTAGTACTTGCAGTTGGCGTTAACTTACAACTTCAACAATTTATGTGGTACATGATTTTAAATTTAATTCAGAAATTGTTTTTTTACGAAACTTACAACTAATACTGTTATTATATTATTTATGCCGTGATTTAGGCCAATATCCAATGCAGTTAACAGTCACATAAAACAAGACTGACTGTATTCGGTAATAAATTTACATTTATTAATTAATAAGGCTAATTTAATATGGGAAAAATAATGAAAATAAACTGGACGTAACAAAAAATATACTGTAACAAATTATGTTTTTGTTCCGTCAGATAACGTTTGAAGGATAAAATAAAAGCAGATAACGTGCAAGCGATAATAAAAATTAGGCGAATTTTTTTCTATTTGTAGAACTTGTTTTGAACTCATGAGTTCCATTTTACTTATTTGACTCATGAATATGAGTATCGATGCAAAGACCAGGCAATTCGCCTCATGAATATTTACAACTTCAAAACGATATTTCATAGAAAGTTAGAATCTTAAATTTATACCCTATTGCAAAAAGTTCACGAAGAAAAGTTTTCTACGACACGAAGAAATGTTTATTTATCAAATAGTGGAATTTTTATACAACATATTTCGTATCGATATAGTGGCTCACAATTTGATACAGTACAAAATATGATTTTTAGCGTTCAGTCTTATTTTGAATCTTCATATTTTTCTCAATCATCTAAAATGTCACTTCGCTATGAAATAATTAATTTTGTAACCTAAATAATTCTATTATTATCATAAGAAAGTTGGTATCTAGAACCTGCCAATAGAAAGTCACGATATTTTTACACAGGCTATACCAATATTTGAGTCGTTCATATGATAATGTTTACTGTAAGTTTTATCAATATCCTCTCAATCGTGGTACCGTGTGAAGTTTTTAGGCATAATCCATAATATCTTAATTTTCTGGAAAATAAAAAGTATGTACATAAAATAAATCAGGTTAGTGGTTTGTACTTTAAAAAATATATACCCAGAGTATTTCAATATTAATATTTAATATGACGATTATTTCAACAAACGGCTTGCAATTGATACTTTAATTTCTCATTTATTATGACACTAGGACGCTATTTATTTAAAAGTGAAATTTAATATGGTATTTTTTGTATTATTTTATTTAAATGATTAATTTTTGTACCATAATACCATCTAAGACCCTAAAAAAATGATAAAATAAATTATAACCAATAAGAGAGAACAAAATGGTATTTTTTATTAATCCTTCCATTTAAAACAAAAAGTATGCACGCGTAAATTTTATATGCTCATAAATGTGGCCTTGTATACGCTTCATTAATCTTGGGTGAATACATGAATTAGCATTTTGTGTAATATATATATGTATATATATATATATATATATATATATATATATATATATATATATACATACACATATATATATATATATATATATATATATATATATATATATATATATATATATATATATATATATATATGATGTACACTAATATATGAAAAATATTAATCGGATGACGGTTATTAAATATGAACGTTATCTGTTTGTATCTTCTATACCTATTTATAGATGTAAAACTAGAATTGTCGTGTCGGTATTAATGGCAATTTGATTTGTATTAAGCTTAGAGTAAATTCACACAAAGTTATGAATTACTGTATCTACACACACGACAGAACTTTTCAACACTTCGTATGCTTAAATAACAACAAATTGTAGTTCAAACTATCTTTTATTTTGCTGTTATCGCTCAATACTTTCTTGCTTTTTTTATTTGGGTTTTATAATTTATATAATATAATAATAATATTGCCTTCCTTAATTTTTATTATTACATCAGAGATTCTTAGCTTTGTTAAAATAATACTATTATTACGGAAAATTTACGTGAAGAGAAAATTAAATGCTAACTTTTCATATATTCATATAAGGAAAGTTCCCAACTAGTATGGCGTATGCCAAATTGCATTATATTTTAAATTAAGAAGTATATAAAGGTTTATTTCCAAATAACATTATGGAAGAATCAAAGACTTAAGATGTATAATTTTATTCTAGCTTTACATTTTCGCACTAATGAGATCTTTCGCACTCTTCGCACTAAATTTTCTTAAATAATGTCTAGATACATGTAGAACATAAAATGAAAATTTTTACGGGAAATTTCTTTAAGAATATGATGTAAGAAATAATGTTGAAATTATTTGGAATGAACCGCAAATAAAATTTATTATGTGTTGAGAATTGAATTGTTTTTAATGGGTATTTTTTTAAATTAATAAGTTGTTATTTATCGTGGCATAGACGCATAAGAGGAATTATTAGCTATAACCTAAAAGGAATTTACCACGGAAAAATGTTTATGCAATGATTTTAATGACATTGCTGCAATGTCAATCAGCGAAAAATTATAACTGATTTTAGGGATGAAGCTATTTAAAACTAATTTGATAATTTCAAGCATGATCAGTTTCCACCTATCGAGTTCTTGACCGAAAATAAAATGAAAGCTTTACGAGCTGTTTAAAAAAATTACAATAAATTAATAGTAGGGATGCATTAATAGAGTACTAAAATGATGAGTACGAGTACTAAAATAAAAAGGAACGTGTGAATTTTGGGAATTTGTATAAAATTCATATTTTTTAATTTAAACGGAATTTAAACCATTGTCGTGTTGCTGATAAAAAAAATTGAGCTACAATGGTTCATGGGAATAATATGATATTTAGTCTTATATTCAGTAATGGAAGATGAAAGTCGTGTTATCAATTTTGAATAAAATTTACTCTTCAAAATCGGTAGTCTCATCCAAACAGATGCCAACTAGAGAAAGGATGAAAAAGATGGCGGTGTATTTACTTCCTCCAGAAGATCGGGTTAAAATATCACGATTTTCCTAGAATGTAATACAAGAGTTACACAAAAAAATCCGCAGCAGCACATTTACATCTTTCACATTTTGTTAAAAATAAACCAAATTGGCAATTTATGTTATTAAGTTCTTCATATTCAATTTTGCCTTCGTCTTCACTAACTTCCTCTTGATCTGTAATAAGTTCAGTGCCCAAATTCACTTTATATTCTCTCATTTGAACAATGTTTTTCTTTGTAGTACCCTTCTTAGTTTCCACAACCCTGTATTGAAGCCAAGCTTTTACTATACATAAGTCAAAAAGATAAGATATCACGCGAATCGTTCATTTCTTTGTTCGGTTACGTGATGGGTGCACTGAAAGCATGCGATCAGCAAGATCGACGCCACACATGTTTTCATTGTACTACTTAATTACTACTGGACTCCTCACTCTTTCATATCCTTTATCTTTCTTCGACCATCGCTCACATTCATCATGGTTCTCATCGCAGTAACAAGTAGACATCATCAAAACTGGCTTATTATCTAGCCAGCTTGTTACAGCAAGTTTACTGTCTTCTCTAACTTTCACTTCACTGGTGCCTCTTGCCTTTTTCTTGAACGTTTTTTCTTATGTCAACACACAGTTTTTTGAGACTCTGTTTTTGATGATGATGCCTGTGCCATAAAATGTTTTATTAACTCTTCACAAACTTTAACGGTAGTAAAGAAACGATCAAAATGCAATAGATGACCAGGGATTAGAGTTCTTGTCAAAAGAATTACAGAGCTTTCTCCCAAACCAAATCTTTGACTAGTCAAGTGGGAGAATGTAGTGTCTCCTTCATAAACCACCATATCACAAACCACACCTTGCCGTGAAGCTAAAACAAAGACTTTCAGGTCGACAGCATTGGGTTTGTTTGGATAATATTGACACACGGGACATCTCCGTTTAAAAGGGATAATCATTTCATCAATGCTCAATTCTGGATGATTTTGTTCGTGACATCCACTTAAAATACGATCAAATAAAGCTTGATTTTCCATATTTTCCGCAATTTTTGTTTGGGATCAGGATCATTTACACATTTCAGTCTTAGTCTAATGAAAAAGAATCTATTGCGGGTCAACAATATTGCTACTATTGGTACTTTCCATTTTTCAGACTAGTATGCACATATTTTTGGGTACTGTAATGCATCCAAAATCATAGTAATACCAATATACACTTTGAGCTCTTTCAAAGTAAGTCCTATAGATTTCCGGTCTCCAAAATATGTGTTCTATTGGTACAATTAACTATACGGTTCAGAATATCATCAACCATGTATTGGTCGTAAAATTGGTACCACTCCAATTTTACTGTATTTTTGTAAGAGTAAGCTGGTTGCATCAAGTTATTTATTTCTGATTCCAGTATATCATGTATCCAAGTACCTTGAATGTCATCATTATTTTGATTTCTTATTGCTATTTGTCGAGTGGATAGCGTAGCTCTTCCACCTCGACTACGGCCTCGACAATGTTCGTACGTACGTATTTGTTAACTCATGCATCAGTTGGCTTGGTTTCTCTGTTAAATCTTAATATTTGATGTGGTATTTAATACTAGCTTATGAAGAACTTCATAGCAGATATTGATTTGGCGGTCGACAATTACGGAATAATTCGAGAAAAATGAAAAAAAATTGGTTCATGTGTGGAACTTTAATGACTTTCTCTTTTTGGTATAATATGATGTACTTTGTTTTGTTTTAATTCGTTGTTTCTGGCCGAGGAACATATGTCATTTTAGCTGGTGTCTAGTAAAATTAGTGATAAATGTGAGGATGAATATAATGAAAATGTAAAAAAGAATTTTTATATCTCCAACACCTTTCGTATTCCCGGCAAATATGAATTATTCCAACAGCAGGTATTTTAATGTTATTAAATCCGGGAAATTCCTTACATTTTTATTAAAGATGGCGCTTAAAAAAGTGCACCTTTGACACCGCCTAGACCTTATTGGTCAAAAATTAAGTTTAGATATAGACTCATTTTTATTATAACTGCCTTCAGTTGATCACAGATGAACATCTTTCTTAACTGATTTAACAATGGGAAACAGAACCTGGGTGCGCATGGGATATTCCGCGACAAATAATGCAATAACATTCAGATTATCAGATTATTTTATCATAACAGTACTTGCGACAATATTTATAATCTGAAATACGAATATAGCTAGCGATACTGCCAGCACTGGTATGTTGATATAATTTTTGTCCAATGTATTTTGCATAATTAATTCCGAAACTAATAATATCCGCACATGTTCAATAAAAATATTTCAAATTAAAGTATAAATTTGGTTTCTCAATAATAATAAAAAAGTAAATGAAACTATTATTAAATTATATATATAATTGACGAATTGCGTAAACACAATCGGAAGTAGTATTATGCAAATTTTGAATGACTGCTATTGAATTCAATTTTAAAAAAGTATTATTTTCAATTAATTACAAGAAACAGAATTAAATTTAGTAGGTATCCGAAAGGAAAATTAATTAAATGTTAAACATCATTATATTTGCCAATAACAATTAAAACGACATAAAACGACAACAGGAAGCGAAGAGGTCACAAGACGCAATTCTAACCGGGAAACTCTACGTGAATTTACCGGTTAGAGAACATTTTTTACAAGCAAGAGTTAATGTCACACAGTGACAATAGATATTTTGTCAGAATATTAATATTTTGCAGCAAATAAATTGCTCAGACATTAAGTGCTAGGCTATATTTACTGTGGCAACTTGTATGGGTAAAAAACACGAAATATTTACTATATGGTTAAAGCAATAATATAAATTATTGTAAATATTTTAATAGTATGTTAAAATTAAAGATATATTAGGATCTGCCATAGCTTACGAGTTAATAAGAGAAATTCTTATACTATAATATTTGGAAAACAGTTTTAATTTTGCTCTCATTTATATGTACATAAATATTCATTTTAACCCCGTACATACGAGTGAGCCCAAATAAAAAAGTTTAAATGACTTAATTTCATTTCAAAGCCAAGAAGGCTGTCACAAAAATCAGTAAAAGACTAATAATATACAAATGGAATACACCGTGTATGAGTTGCTAAATGTATATTTTATGTCAAAATTTCGATCAAATGTATTAAATAAAAAATGTTTATCATATAAGCAACCCAACCCAACCCAACCCAATCCAACCCAACCCAACCCAAACCAATCCAACCCAACCCAACCCAACCCAACCCAACCCAACCCAACCCAAACCAACCCAACCCAACCCAACCCAACCCAATCCAACCCAACCCAACCCAACCCAACCAAACCCAACCCAACCCAAAAACCCAACCCAACCTAACCTAACCTAACCTAACCTAACCTAACCTAAACCTAAACCTAACTTAACCTAACCTAACCTAACCAAACCTAACCCAAACCTAACCTAACCTAACTTAACCTAACCTAACCCAAACCTAACCTAACCCAAACCTAACCTAACCTAACCTAACCCAAACCTAACCTAACCTAACCTAATACAAATGTAACCTAACCTAACCTAACCTAACCTAACCTAAAATAACCTAACCCAACCCAAACCTAACCTAACCTAACCTAACCTAACCTAACCCAAACCTAACCTAACCTAACCTAACCTAACCCAAACCTAACCTAACCTAACCTAACCTAACCCAAACCTAACCTAACCTAACCTAACCTAACCTAACCTAACCCAAACCTAACCTAACCTAACCTAACCAAACCTAACCTAACCTAACCTAACCTAACCTAACCTAACCTAACCTGATATAACCTAACCTAACCTAACCTAACCTAACCTAACCAAACCTAACCTAACCTAACCTAACCTAACCTAACCTAACCTAACCTAACCTAACCTAACCTAACCTAACCTAACCTAACCTAACCTAGCCTAACCTAACCTAACCTAACCTAACCTAACCTAACCTAACCTAACCTAATCTAACCTAACCTAACTTAACCTAACCTAACCTAACCTAACCTAACCTAACCTAACCTAACCTAAACCTAACCTAACCTAACCTAACCTAAACCTAACCTAACCTAACCTAACCCAACCCAAATCTAACCTAACCTAACCTAACCTAATCTATCCTAACCTAACCCAAACCTAACCTAACCTAACCTAACCTAACCCAAACCTAACCTAACCTAACCTAACCTAACCCAAACCTAACCTAACCTAACATTACCTAACCTAACCCAAACCTAACCTAACCTAACCTAACCTAACCTAATCCAACCCTAACCTAACCTAACCTAACCTAACCTAACCTAACCTAACCTAACCTAAACTAACCTAACCTAACCTAACCTAACCTAACCTAACCTAACCTAACCTAACCTAACCTCACCTAACCAAACCTAATCTAACCTAACCTAACCTAACCTAACCAAACCAAACCTAACCTAACCTAACCTAACCTAACCTAACCTAACCAAACCAAACCTAACCTAACCTAACCTAACCTAACCTAACCTAACCAAACGAAACCTAACCAAACCTAACCAAACCTAACCTAACCTAACCTAACCTAACCTAACCTAACCTAACCTAACCTAACCTAACCTAACCTAACCTAACCTAACCTAACCTAACCTAACCTAACCTAACCTAACCTAACCTAACCTAACCTAACCTAACCTAACCTAACCTAACCTAACCTAACCTAACCTAACCTAACCTAACCTAACCTAACCTAACCTAACCTAACCTAACCTAACCTAACCTAACCTAACCTAACCTAACCTAACCTAACCTAACCTAACCTAACCTAACCTAACCTAACCTAACCTAACCTAACCTAACCTAACCTAACCTAACCTAACCTAACCTAACCTAACCTAACCTAACCTAAGCTAACCTAACCTAACCTAACCTATACTAACCTAACCTAACCTAACCTAACCTAACCTATAAACTAGAGAAAAGTATAAATGTTTACATAAATTGGGAAGCGCGAGATATAAAGACGGAAAGGGATTTTAGACTAAGTAAAATTTCTCATTCATAAGTTTTGACAAACAGGAAGTTCGAATTGAATTCTTTCAGATTCTAAATTATTGATTGAATTTGTTAAAAAAATTCCTGTTTCTTGAATTTTTTTCATTCGCTATTAACATGCAAACAATTAATGGTAAGCAAGCAGATATTAAAACAAATTCTTTTATTTACATTAAAAACTGTGGAACTCTATTTGTCTCCTTCAATGTTAGGACAGCAGGATAAATTAGCATTCTTCAAACATATTTCAAAATGAAAATCAAGTATATTGCTAAGGGATTTTTTTTCTGATCAAAATCCATATGGCATCTCTACTATTTATAAATTCAATGGTCACTATAATTTTATATAAATAATAAACTATAATTTTCAAAATTTCTTAGCTATTTTCATAAATGTTAAACAATTATAGAATTTCATAAATGAAATTTTTAAAAATATTATTCGTAATGGATATCTTTGGGCGATGCAAATATATCCGTGTAGCTTTTTATTAACTTTACACTTTTAGTTTCGTATCACTTAAGAGCATACGATTTCTACTAGTTTCGTTTTGTTATAGGCAGTATCTGAGGCACTTGTGCGCATTGATAATTTTGTTAGTCAGATATACGTCAACATGTTAATAAAATCGAAACTCTTGAATAATAGAAAGTTACTCATAGAAGTTTATTATGTAAAATTACAGACGGTGATTGTGAAATATTGAAGAACAAAATAAATCATTTTATGCATAAATAAAATACGGGCATCACAATGCAAGTCATTTTACAGAAACTTTATAAATATTACTTATGTCAGGTATCACCTTTTCACTAAAAAACTTGCTTTTAGATCAATGTAAATTTTTAGGAAATTATGATAAGTAATAATTATTTCATAATATTAAAATAATGAATATCCTTTATCTACCAAAGTTTACAGTCAATTGTGGGAATTTTGTTTAAATATGTTCTTTTGATGGTGAAAACCACAAACAATTCCATACGCGTATTGATTTCACCGAAAATAAAATGACTTTAACAATTTCAAAACAAAATTTACTATCACTTTTTAGGTCAAGAGACCAATTCACCTACGAATATTATAGCCATGGTAATATTTGTATTATAAGTTATTTGCTTTTCCAATCGTCAAAACATATATATTAACATTTTTTTAAGTTCAAAATAAACAACAGCAATAAAACAATTTATGAAGGTAATCAACTAAACTAGTTACGTACCAGAAGAGCCAACATGCTAAGATCTGACATGCTTAATGTATATAAGTTTTACAATTTAGGAAATTATTTGTTTAGAAATGGATAATAATATAATGTAATTTTTATGATTCATGACAGTTCATTAAACGCTGGAATATGGAAAAGAAAAATTTTAAATTTTTGTAGAGCAAAATAACGCAATAACAATTGCTTCATTAATATGGTAATTAATTTATAAGAAGTTATGTAGTGTATTGTCTGTTTATTAATATCAACCAAAAAACCGTCACATGGAGAATCTCATAACCAAATATGATAAAGGAAAAATTAATATTGTTATGATATGGACATAGGTCATGTTTTACATAATTGGCTCAAGATCGTTGCATATAATATATGAGGAGATTTATCAAAAATGAAATAGCTATGTAAGTGCCTTTTTTTTAATTTCAATAACTTTTATTTTATTAGTGATAGAGTGCATAAAAAATAAGCTTACTAAATTAGATAATGAAACAGCATGCCATTGACACACATTTTTTTACTAATTTTGAGAACAAAACTTTGCATAACATAATGAATGTGGGTAGTACGTAAACCTATTTAACCTCGAAATAAAGTAAAGATAGCTCTATCCAAATTTCCACTCGATATTTCATATATTACACTAAATTTCTAAAAAAAGATAAATAGCAACAACATAGAAAAAAATATGACTCTATCTGACTATTCAACTTTTAGTTGAAAGTAAAGTGTGAGTGGGTTTTCTATACATAATGAATTTTATAACATTTACCTGAAAATTTAAAATTGTGAATTGTGTGTGTTTTAAAATGATTCCACAAATTATGCCTTAAAACAGTTGGGCAAACTACATATAGTTATCCCATGGTTGGATGTTTAAATTATCCGTACTACGCAAAATTCAGTTTAGGCGTATTTTGCGCGTAAATCATCCAATGCATTTAAAGCAAAATTATGATAAATTTCTGTGAATAATTTTCAAATTTTTCACTTATTTGCTTAACACAATTAGAATTATTAACAAAATTAAAATATAGTACTCTATTTTTTATTAAAAAAAATTGTATGTTATTTCTTATTATCATTCTTAGAATACTAATTGTACTATATATATATATATATATATATATATATATATATATATATATATATATATATATATATTTAACTAAAGTTCCAGTACATTTAACATTATAAATTTATTTACTTTGTTCTTTATTATTCTTTCTACAAGTATATAAAGGTGATACAACTTACAAACTTATATTGTTGATAGTTCCTGGCAGAGACTTAAACGCCAATAAAGAACAGACTTAAAGGCCGAACTGACGTAGAATTTAAACAAATAAAACCTGATATCTTTTATAGAAAAAGAGAAATCCTTAGAGGTTACATAGATGATTATGCTTCAGTAAAAAATGGTTGTCTTGCGAGTACAAAGTAGTAACTTTAGGGGATTAACGGCGTAACCAAGTAAAAATATGTCGTTATGTTAATGTCGAACTGGAAAAATTATGATAACTATGTAAAGATTACACAAAAGCAAATAGCGAATATCGGGGTATCTTAAATGATGTTAGACATCAAAATACGATGATTGGTATTGAGCCAGTTTAGAAGAAGGTCTTTTACGACTAAACTTACATGAATTTATAATACGTAAGTAGATCTATGGTACCTGAGTAAGAGAGGGTGAGAACTAATGATGAAGTCCACAGAGAACAGACAACAACTTGTGATTGACAGTCTGCAGAGTAGCAAAATACTGGTCAATGGTGAAGTTTTATGGAAACAATAATAATAAATATAGTATATCTTTTAAATGTATAATAACAATATTTTCTCAGAACCTTTCACTGTATTATTGACTTTCCTATAGCGCTGAGAAAGTGTATACAGACTTGTTTACAAAGGTATCTGTTATAGAAGCAAAGATGGGTCCGAAAGCAAACACCTATCATCGAGGCTAAGTACACATACTAACACTATGCTTGTTTGCTCTGTGTAAACAGAGTTCGATTTAGGAACTGTCACGCAAAACACTTTTTTGTTCATAAATTATTGTTTATTATTTTTCTTCTACCACATTTTCAGTTTCCAAAAAAGTGTGGTAGAAACAACTTAAATACTATAAAGTACCAATCGAGATATGTTTTACCTGTTTATTTTGTTTAAAGTTTATTTTCCCTCAAATTCATGAATGTGAATTCGTCACATTGAATTTGTTTTAAGACATTTTAAGATATTATTTTAATTTAGAAGCAAGGCAGTGTGTTAGCCAAGTTAGGCTTATATTTTAGAAAATGTTCATGAATAAATCGTATCCAGTTCGTACAAAAACGACTGCACTTTTTAATGATTGTTTAAAAAGATTTAATTGAATAAAATTGAAACAGAAATGTAAATTAACAAAATAATTACGTATGAGACATCTTGTCCTGCGTTACTTATTTACCGCGCAACTTTATTTATCAATTTGGCAAAATTTTTTGTGCGTTGTTTAATGGGTCCATTAAATTTTATCTATGTAATGTAGTGTAAATATAGTAAATAAAATGATTGTTTTCCATATTTATTAGGAGATCTAAGCTTTAAATAATCGAGCGTAATTTAGAAGACAAGTAACTTTAAGGTTCATTGACACATATGTCATAAAATTTTCGAAAGAGAAAATTTTGCAACATACTTTGTAATAATATTAATATTCTGTTGTAATATAAATAATTTGTGGTAAGCCAAGAAAAATATTTCCTTGACAATAATTTAATGAAAGCACAATATAAAAAAACGATACGCTTTGTCATGGAACTAGATTAGAAGGAATATATTTATGAAGAAATAATAAAAAGACGGGGAATTGTGTGTCGAGAGTAATTGAAAACGAAATCAAAATTATTGGGGCAGTTACTTTCATACATAAAAATAAACGTGTAAGTAAAGTTTCCTTGTTATCATATAAAGAAAATTTAAACCCGTTAAAATAGGTAGTTTCATTCCTGTCGTGGTCAAAAGAAACTTTACAAAAATATCGATATCCAGTCAAAAAAAATATGAATCTAAGAAAAGGCTTCAAAGAAAAAATAAGTCTGAAGGTTTGGCGGAAAAATAAATGCATTGGAAGATGGGTGCCACGTTCCATTAAATTACCTTCAAAGAAACCTACATAAAAATATAATATTTTCTTGAATTGTTTAAAAGAAAATCTGTAGTGAAACCAAAAGTGTACGTACCGAATTTCTTTTACTAATATTGTTTTAATGTTGGATATTTTTCTAATACTTATATAACAAAGTCATGCAATAAAATTTGCATTCATCATTTATAATTAACAATAAAGCAAAGAGCAATGAATAACGTAGACATCAAAGCAGAGAGAAGGAGTAAGAAGATCCGCATGAAACAGAGACCGAAGACAGTCACGAAAAAGGCGGTTTTATAAGGATTGAGTTCTAAGTGTGTACTGACCCAGAAGTCAATTTATTTTTTGGCGATACCGACAAACCTACATTTTCGTTACCTTGCTTGGTATCTTTTCACATTATTCTTTTTAAGGGATAAATATAAGCCATCCCCTAAATTATTTATTTAATTAATCTTGGTCAAAACGTAACAGATATTTTCAGTCACTTGACATATAGAATGCAAGTTATTTAGAAAAACTTGTCAAGCGCGAGTGGATTCGCACTACGAGGGTCCTGTACACATTCAGACATTTGTTAGCATTTAATGGTACATTATATTTCTTTAAAATTATTACCAAGATTTTAATTTTTTTAAATTAAAATATATTACCTATTATATCTTTCAAAAGCGCGTGTTTATAATTTTTTTTTTTGTGATGTACTACAAATTCACGATTTTTGGATTTCTTTCTTTATTTCTGCTATGAGACCGTGATTGTTGCAAATTTCATATGCAAAGTTGCAAATTTCATATTTTTATTCTGCCTTTTTGCGGGTGTAAATATATGCGGTATAAATGGCTGGAACGAAAATACATTACCTACTATATTTTTCACAGATACATGCTTAAAAAATATTGTTCATGGGTTAAACTATAAAGTAACGATTTGCATTTTTTTATATTTGTACTGAGACTGCTTTTTTCATGATTCTAGGTCAACTATGAATTTGATGTATTTGCGAGTATCAAAGAATGCGACAAAAATGGGTGTATTTTTAAGGTTTTCTTTTATTGCGTTGGTTTGTTTTGATTTTACAGCCCAAATGGACCGTGGCCCTAAGTATTGGTTATTTATTTCAGCTTGATATCTCCGTGCGTTCCAGAGGAAAAGGGTCTTGACAGGCAAATAAATGGTCAGCAAAGTGACCACATGAGTTTCCTTTTTTCTTTTTGAGGCACGGAAATTTAAAAATTAATAATAGGCAAAATGGTTTGGTATTCTAATAGACTAATTAAAACAAATTGTTGTAAGTCCACACAATTTCTTTCATATAGGGTAAAAAGTTAAAGTTTAAAGAGAAAGCATTATTTGTAGATACATGTCGGCATTTGGAGACACATGTCGTCCAAACGAAATGTTATATAATAAAAGTATACGACAATTTTTATTTGTTTTTGAAAAATAATTTCTTTGATTTTTCCTACATGATGCACTGCCAGTTTCTCCATATCTCCGCAGAAGTGGTACAAGAAGTCACGGGAAATATGACATTCTCTGTCATTCTTATCACTAACGGTCTCTGAACCTTAGTATCTTTGGTCTTTCATCTAGCCAGTTCACAAACATCTTCATGTTTAAAACACCTTAATTTAGTCTAACGAAACTTGGTTTCTTTGTAGTACTGTAGTTTGGGAATTTCAGATATTGCAATTACTGTATCGTTTGAGATTCAAACGATACAGTAATTTGAATATTGGATCGCGTTTTTATTTCTTTCCATTTCATCCCTTGCCCTGCAGTAAGAATCTTTCTCAACGACTCAATGTAATTCCACCCGATAACTGAAAACTAAACTGGTCATGCCATATTTTCAACACTGAAACTAGTAAAAAATCCGTTTGTGGTTGCAATTATTTTAACATAAAGTTTCACCTATGGGTTGTGTTGCTCTAATTTTTACACATGCTCAGACTAAAAAGACACAAAATTCTGTAACATGTACCTTGCTTATATCATAAGCTTTTTGACAAAAAGTAAAAAAGAAAGTAGAAAATATTAGCGGTACAAAAGAAAGTTCTATCTTGACCCACTATCAGCCTGAAAAAAAAATTTGCAACTTTTCATTATAATTACGAAGTTTCAAAATGTTAAGTTTTGTTAATGAATTATAAAATTATACTACCTATTAGGTTTTACGGAAAAAGAATAAATATTTTTTTTATTTTAATATTAATTCTATTTTAAGTTTTTATTTAATTTGGTTACACTAATATAACATATTGCTAATTAGTTGGAATAACTCATCATCGAATTAAGAAGAAATATTATAAAATTTATTTAATATGAGTTCCCACTCGTGCGATGAACATCCCCGCCCACCACATTTCACACACACATTAAACGTAACATATTCGTTGGCGTTTATATAAAAGCAGCGTACGTATAACTCTTTCGCTTAATATTATATTAATTACACAGAGCAAGGATCAAGGCTCTAGAGCCTAGAAAGTATTGCCGATACCTTATTATCTATAATTCGGAACACATTTACTTTTAAGTTTAAGATTTTTCTGTTTACCAAAATTGGACGTCCTAGAGTGTTCAATAAACGCGATAGGTATACATAGTAAGAATAAACTTTATATAATCGAAAATTTCGAATTAAATATTTTAAAGTTACAAGCAACAATTAATGAGAGATTTTGAGTTTGGTTTGTAAGCTGATTAATATAATAACTATTTATACATATATATTTATCAAATAAGCCATAAAGTTTTAGTTACAAAATTGTATTTGGGAAAATGCAGTTTTACTTATTTCTTTTCTTATAATCACTACTTTGTTTAAATTTCATTCACGGTAGATATTTTTAACACGGTAGATATTTTATTTTTTTAACCTTGTTATTCAAGGTATATAAATACTGAAAGAGGATGTAATTGACTGAAAAAAAATTAATATGTGGCAAGAAAATCAGAATTAAAATATTTGTCAATCATTTTTTTATTTCAAAACTTTGAATTAAACAGTGTTAAAATGTACTTATTTAGTTAATCAAAAAGAAAAAGTACATAGTTTAAAAACGTAAGTATTAAACTTCTTGTATTTTTTCATGTGGTTTACAAAAAATTAAAGTTTAATACAGGAAGCCTTGGTATTACGAGTTTAAATAGAAGGCTATCGATGAAATAAATCACTAAAAATATGGCATTAAATTCTATAAGAAATGCACCAGCACTATGAATGAAACAACGTCTAGTGTGTGATACAGATTATAAAATATAATTTTAAAAAACTTTCACTACAAACAAATATCACGACATTTCGTTTTGTTAAAGTATTCGATTATATTACTACAAACAAAAAAAGATATCTTAATCTTATAGTATCTTTATGAAAAAAAAAATTTAGTGAACGTACAAAAACCACATCATTATCAGTTTATATTTAATGAGTCGATTAAAAATTATCGTTTTAGTGTTGGGTTGTATACTTAACATCGCGGATACATATGTTAGGATTTTTGAGAAAATATAATTGCATTTTATTTTCAAATCATTTCTTCATTATTTAAGGTTAATTTAACGATACAAATTCTGGAAGAATTTAATTTTTTTATTTCACGTTAATTTTCGACATCTCTTTCTGTTTCTAAATGATACATCCGTTTAATCTGGAGGCTGGCCTATTATTGTAACTATGTGATAGATAGATGTGTTTTAGGAGCTGTTAAATTACATAACACTCTATTCGAAAGTAAATCGTAATGTAAATTTTCATTAGCGTTAAGTAGTTAATATTTATTGGGATTTTTAGTATAAAGGGATATAGAAGCGATTTAAAAAAACAAGTACACTTAAGAAGATTTTAAAAACCTGTACACTTAAGTAAGTTCTAAGATATTATCTTTTTCTTAAGAATTTATGATATCACTCTAAGTTATTGCTTAGATTTACTATTACCTACTTTTTTTATAAATAGAGTAAGGCATTTACAATTTTTCTTACTTTTCATTTCAATATTTATTTTCCCAAGTAATATCTACAGATACTGGTTCATTCTAAGCATACTCTTAGTTGAGGCTCTAATTTCATTTCTTTAATATTTTTACACTATATTATATTAAAATTGGTTAATTTATGCAGGAATATATATATCTTTAAGAAAATTGTATTAAATTACGAGGTCATCTAAATAAATTTCATCAAATTCTGGAATAAGGATGCAAAGTGTAGAAAATAAAAGAACGTTCGTAGGTACCTCGAGTCTAGTAGATCTTACATCTACTAGATGTTGTCTTTACTGGAATTAAAACGATATAAATATAGAAGACAAATATTCGACAAATTTACTACTTTTTTGTCTGATATAAAGTCGATATGTGTATATCGTTAGAACGTCATCAAATTTGAAAAACGCTTACCTATCAATTAGAATGAAACGACGATATAAATGTACCATCGCAAATGAAATTTTAAGAAAATATTTACTCTGATTTTACAAATTAAATTATGAGCGCATGTCGGGGAAAACATATGTCATTTTCCTTGATTTCCTGAGTAAATTATTATTTAATTCCCATTGTCTTTCAAAGATGTACGTCTTTTTTCCATATATTTTATTACTTTACTCCTTCTCATATAACATACTTATAAGCCTTCGCATAACACTCTTCTATTCATTTATTATCACTTGTGAGATATTTCTCAATTTTGTCATCAATTTGTTTTCTAGTCTTGCGTACTACTTTTTCATATTTACTTCTACCACATATCTCTTTTTTTAGTATTTCCCTGTCGAATCATTCAAAAAGTCAAAACATGGTAATATGGTAACGAGTACACTTTCTTCAACATCATATACTCATCGAATATGTGCATATTCAAGTTCCATTGTCACGTTACGTAATAGTCTCATTTCGGTAGTTACTGAGCTATTTTATTCCTTTTTCATATTACTGAAGTTAAAACCTCGTGTACAATTGTAAAAAACGCTAGATAATTCCAAATGTTTGGACAAAATAAAAATATACCTTTATTTAGTACCAATGTGCAAAAAAAGAGTTTGTCAAGTAATTGGAAAAACTTTTAGTAAGACGATAATTCAGAGAGGTAAGTAAAAAACCTTTAGAACTAATTAAGTATTACAAATTTCAAAAGGGAGTGCAGCAGAGTAATAGTCAAATAATAAAAGCTTTGGCCTACAATGAAAGTGCAACTAAGTCGGAAAACGGAAATAAAAATATAATGATATCGAAGAAAATATTTATGAGATATTTGAATTGAAATTAAAGGGAATATAAAAAATGTATAAAAGTAAAAAAATATGGATATCGATGGATTTTCAATGGATACGATGTTCCGTGATGTTCATTAAACCTTCCTGTGAAACGATGGGACGGCACAGACAGATAAGAATAGGTTTAACATTACTCGTGACATGCTCTTCCATATCTCCAACACAATATTAGCATTAGCACGGGTTGGCTTAGAGAAAGAAGGAAGTTACTCGCGGCATTTCCATTTTTTTCGCGTGACTTACACCATTCAAGTGAAATGTTGTCTGAAGTAATAATTTGAAAATATTGTTTGACGTAAGTGTCAATAAACTAATGGACGTGATGTATTTTAAATATTCCATTCAAAATATTTTATGGTTGAATTATTCATAAACAATAAACCTTAATTGGCTCTCGCAAAAGTAAAAAAAGACATTAAAAGTAAAACCTGACTTAAAGATTTTAAACAATATTGTGTTTACGTAAATCTACTTTATTTGGAAGCATTAATATAAGCTAAATATAGGAAGACAATATTTAAGAAAAATGTAAATAAATAAAAAAAAATCTGCCTCTGAAATGTCAACGTGATTAAAATAGAATAAAGAAAATATCTATGCGACACAATACTCTCAAAACAACATATGTATTTAGGAAGGCAAGTACAATTGGTCTCCTGGCCATTATGGCTTTATCGGTGAGTACTGTTTAATGCCATATTGATAAGTATTGTTTGAATGCGCGGGAGATCAAAGTGATATCGGTTAAACTTGTTACACCGGGTGTAACAATAAACAGCTTGCAGATCGAAAACTCGAAGCCAATGCGTATAACTAAATCTGTCAAACCATTATAAGGGATAAATTATAAGATTCGCAAACGACCATTCCAATAAACTCATCAGGTTAACTTCGGCATGACCTACAAGTTTAATATATTACAATTTTTTTAAGAGTTTTGCTTTCGATGCGTGAAAGTTACCAATAATATTACACATACATAATGTAATATTACACATACACAGGTAAAAACATAATGCAGCCAAAGGATGCTAAAATGTAATAAAAATATAGATAAGTATGTCACCGATACGGTTCACCGACAATATGTCAATAGAAAGACTAGAAATAAACGACGCGGCTGCAACATTTAACTAGTAACAAGAAGGACACTTCATTATTCACAATTAAATGAAACTACGTGATGTAGTATTATTTCTACATTCTTTAGTTTCTTTACCACGACCTAGGTTTCGTTGCATAACAACGTCTTCAGGTGGGATATTAGCAAAGAATAACTCTGAGGAACATCCAACAGCATTTATATATTTCAAATACAATAGCGGAAGCCGGGTCTGTATGGGTTTGCCACTGCTTGTGTTAATGAGTTTATTGTAGGGGAGCGGTGTAGGTTTTGTTATATTTCCGAGAGTTATGCAATATACCAGTATTTTAGTGAGAATAATAAGTTCTTTGTGATTTTATGAAGTTATACAATGCAAATGTTCCGGTGTATGTAATAAAATTAAATGGAATTTATTCTCGGTAATATATTTATACAAAAGCAAGGGTATCTGAAAGTTAGAACAAGGTTATACAACTAATTCTACATATCCCCAGTTTTATATTTTCATATATTTATTTCTTTATATATTTAAATATTTATTTACTTATTTATTTATTTTTTTTTAAATTGTTTAGTAATTATATTTATATGTGTATGTGGGCTGAAACGATTTGAAGAGTACTGTAGTTGTAATTTGAAGAGTTTGTATCAATGTTGTCTAATTGTATTATGTTTAGAAGATATGAAGTATGGGGGATATTATATTTAGTTGTTCATTTAATATATTAACGTTGGTGTCTTTTTTATGTCTGTCTATTTCTAATGTTTCTAGGACATTAAGTTTATTATCTTTTGTATTTATTTGTAATATATAGGGGGCATTATCAGCATGAGGGTGATGGTTATTTTCAATGAGATGTTTAGCAAAGTGAGATGTGTCTGGTTTGTTATTTCGCCAGCTGGCAATGTGTTCTTTATACCTTATGGTCAAATCTCTTCCTGTTTGACCTATGTATACACTATTACAGTCGTTACATTTAAGTTTATAGATACCGCTCTTTTTATGTTTATCTATTTTTTCTTTATTATTAATGAGGGTTTTAATATTTTCTTTATTATTATTAAAGGTAATAAATTTCTAAGGGTCTTAAATTTCTTTTACTAGCTTTGTAGAAGCATGTTTCGTTTCGAGAAATAAAATATCACATTTGTAACTTATCAATACTATCCTGTATATCTCACCTTTTATTTAGAAAGAAATTTGGATATGTAAATATGCACTTAAATTTATTCATTGTTTGTGTTTAAATATAGAGCACTACATACCTTATTTTAATCATAAATTATGTATTTATTTTGTACATATAATTTATTTCAACTACGGTTTTCTGCATATTAAGTAGTACTATCTTTGCATGCAACACAAATAAAGAAATTGGTCACGTATTTAGTAAGAAAATAAATTCTTAACAACATTCCTTAGAATTCCACTACTTTTATAATTCAAATTAAACCAACAAACAACTTTTAAGTCTGTCAACGTTATAATAATTGTTTAAATCATATATATATATATATATATATATATATATATATATATATATATACATATATATATATATATATATTATAGGTGACCAATACGAAATAGAAAAATAGTATTAAATTTTCCATTAATATAATAATATTATAATAATTATTGTAATAATACATACATTAAACTGCTTTTTTACCTAAATGAATTCATACTGTATATTCCAAATTTATTTAAATTCGGAGACATGAAAATATTTTATTAGTACGGATTTACAAAAAACAAGATTCTACTCTTTAGGTCATACTGTCAAATTATGTTGCAAGTTTTACTAATGAAATATTTTGAAATCTTCTCCAATAATTTAATTAATGAAACTTCAAATATAAAGAGGAAGTAGTAACTTACCCAATTATTTATACTGCAGTCGTAAAATATAGTATTTGGGCAAGGAAAGCAGTAGAGAATCTGAAAGACCATCCATAACATCTCTGTAAATAGTCAACAATTTTATATAATCTCTGAGTTATCTCCGAGAACACAGACAAAGTTACAGAATTATTTTGTGTTATTTTAAACCAAAATCATATACTAGATACAAAACGTTTCTTTCTAACCTGGAAAGTTGTAATAGATTATATACCTACCACATTATTTCTACCACAATTTTCCAGGTTAGAAAGAGTTGAATAATTTCCCTACTCGGCATCAAGAGCTTCACTTATATTAGTTTCCACAAGGCGTCAAAAAAATAACCGAAACACAAGATGATAATACAAGAATGTAATATTTCTGACGTCATTTAAAGAAAAGCTCACATCGCAAACTTTCTCAATAATATGAGTAATTAAAAAAAATTTATTAAAACAATTTGAGCCTTATTAAAATATATTCTTAACGCAGTTTAAAACTTTTAAATAAAACATTTAAATTTTCCGTTTACCATTTTCACCACCCATCTGCAAAGCACAACTCACGTGCTTCTTTAGCTTGGAAAGTACTTATATGACTTTCTCTATCATCTCTATTTTCAGATTTGTGTACCTTGAGACTAGAGTTGCTAAAGTGGAGATTGCATTTGTAAAACTGTGATCAAGGATAAAGACATACTTTTCATGAAAATAAAGAAGCAAGTCATTTTGATTTGAAATTAAATTGGGCGTATTTACTCATTGTCTTGTATTGCAACGTAATATTCAAATGCATTTCTGATAAGTCCATCCAAATATTCTACCAAAATAGTTTCGTTAAATTATGAAATTTTTGAAGAATATATTTTTTTTGTGATTATAACTTGTTAGTTTTTTGCATTCATTGGAATTACGATTCTATTGTACAATAGCTCATCCATCAGCAAAAACAAAGTCAGGATTACCAAATAACTGATCTGGTATCAATACAATTCATTCTTATAGTTCTTAGTAAGCTACGTACCTTATACCAAAATGCAGTGGAATAAAATAAGCAGTAACACAGAGATCGAGGAATTTTGAGAAGATTAGATATACTGGTGTCACTCTCCAGTCTTATATTTCATTAGCAGCTTTGCTAATACAGCTTTACTATTTCTATGAATAATAGCTTTTATAGTATATTATTATACAACTCCATAAATTCTTAGACAGTAAGCCCAGTACTATAGTCGCACGAATGGTAAGGTATAGTTTCGCGATTTTTTAAATTATTAATATTACGTTTGTTTTCTTGTCTAAAATACTTTCTACTTTATTAGTTTTGAAGGTATTTGGTAACGTTGTACTTATTTTCCCATTCGATTGAATATACATGTACTTCAAATACTCTAGCATCCGCGGGATATATATATATATATATATATATATACATACATATATATATATATACATATATATATATATATATATATATATATATATATATATACATATAAGATAGGCAAGAGGAAATGTTTTTATGGTAGTAGGTACTAAAAGATCCAATATTACTCTTGACATGTTTTAATACACATGTTCTGGATGTATTAGAATAACGGTTTTAATTCGGTAGCACAATTGTCGAGGCATGAACCTCCAGAAAACTTCTCGAAACAGGTGCATTTGTCTATTTGCATTTCGGCCCTCGTTATTTTATTCGGCAATGTGAAATATGAAATTATCAACTTCAATACTCCTGGCTTTTCTCCTATTATCTCTCATATAGCAAGCATAAAAAGAATTAGGTCTGTCGGATTTAAAATTAATACATTTTACAACGTGAAAATGATTTGGGTATTGAGGAGTTACCAAAATTACTAACATATTTGTATTAATGTTTACACTCATTCCAGAGAATCTAAAGACTCCCTAATAAGAAAAGACATTACCCTGTAAAAATATCTACAATGCATCATTATTATAAAACTGCAAGAAATATGTTTGTTTTGGCGTAAATAAATGTGTATTAAATAGGTTTTTTGACAAATTAAGGTCTAACTTGATAATCAGGAAATGTTTCATTCTGATATATGAACTAGAGCATAGTAAAAGAACAGACAATAGAAGACAAAGTGATGAAGTGGTCGATAAAACCTAGTTTCTAAGATGGCGGTGTACGATATCACTATTTTTTACTAAGTTACACCGTTGTATTGAGTATGAGTTACGAATTACCCCGTTACTACCAGCAATATAAGTCGTCGCCGTGGTGTGTTGGGTTGATCACAAGGCATACGGCCTTTGACGATGCGAAGCATCACGGCGACCCGGGTTCGATTCCCGGCCGTTCGTCGAACGGGGCTGGACTGGTGTGGTTGGCTGTAAGAGATTGCTCTTGTAGCAATAGGTCCACCATAAGTATCAATCAGATACATTAAAGTAGATAAATAAATAAATATAAGTATGTACAAAACGATGCTATGCAACATTTTGAAAAGTTTCCATCATATTTTAAATAAGCTCAAGATTGTCGGTTAATGAAAAAAAATATTTCTTTTAGTAGTTCATTAAAATGGAAGTGTAAATATAACTAAACATTATACTGATGACATATGACACGATTTTATGTTTACGTTTGCCTGATTTTAAACATTTTAAATTGCAATATATACATTAACAGCTACTGCAATACTTAAAAGTTTTATAACTACTTAATCACCACACATATATGTACATACATTTTGGTTTTTCATTTATTTGAATTAATTTATACAAAAAGTTATAAACGTAAAATCTAATGGTTTTTGTACGAATTGGAAAGTGGAACATTGCGACAAAATATGAGCATATTTTTCCTAAATGTTAGTTTTTATATTATACTTTTTATATTAAAGGTTTAGCTGAAATGCAAAAACTTTCTAAATAATGCCTATAATTTATATTCTTATAAAATCTTTTTACGCAAGCCTTTTATAATAAATGAATGACTCTATGGATGGTTTATTACTTGCAATGGAGTTTAGACGGTTTGGTGAGTACCTGGTATGAAGTAAGCACAAAGTATGAATGTATTGTGTACTAATTCGTTCAAAAGAATTACACGTGACAAATATGAACGATTCACGTAAAAATTTTATTTCATTCTTTCCTAAGACGGGATTTATTCTATGAATAGGATGCGTGCGGACATTCATAATCGCTTTGTGCCTTTTAATTTTTTAGTATTTGAGCCATTATGAATACAAAACAAAAAATGCTTGCGTATTTCGTAAACGGTATCTGACGAAGGTTAGACACTAGTATATCCGTTCGACGCAAATATCTCTTAGGTGAATAGATTACAATATATGCACACTATCTCATTCTTATCCTGGTTTATTTTATTCTAAAACCTAGCTTCTTCAATATTTTTCATAATTACATCATATAAACACTAATAATATATTGTTAATATAGTTATTTTCTCACACTTCTGTGTAATGATTATACAATTATGGCAAGAGGACCATTTTCTGATGTTACATGTCTTCTATCAAGTGCGACAGATTTTCCACAACCAAAATAAGTGTTGCTATATCCAAACTTTCTCTGTCTTGCATCGATCGTAATCCACTTTGAAATTACATTATAGCAGGCATGTCATATACAGCGTAGCGCTGATAACTATTGTGATGAAAACAAATATTGAATTAATTATATATGCCTATGATTTTATTATTCACCATATGCATCTAAATTATTGTAAAGCTTTATTAAACAAGTTTCAAATCACGTATATATTTCATCAAAATCTATGTGCAGTTATTCTGACACTGATATATTAGCGGCGTACAACACATTTACAAAGCGCGCCGTCTTGGGGAAGATTCCGCATTGTAGTGAGTCAACCATTTCGTTACCATATTTATTGTTTTGAAATATATATCGTAAATATCACATATGACGAGCGTTAATTCTAAGCATTAAGTTTATTTTCAAACCAAAACGTAAAAGGGATAACACTATTGAAAACTATCATATAAGTAATATGTGTGAAAAACGGTGAGTTGGTGCATATAGCTACTGTCAAAACGAAAATTTGTACTTTTCCATGATTTGAAAATTTTGCTTAATTTTAAATATAAATTGCGCAATATCATTAATTAGACCTAGAAGCAACAGTCTTCATTTTTACTGTTATAAAAACATGGATTTTACGAGTTTTACTCATAAATTTTTTTTTCCATCTTGAAATTTGATTTATTTCTTCAAAGTGGTTCCTCAAAGTTTTCATGATTTTCCATGTATATTACGAACGAAGAGAGTACGATATGAATATTAACAAGGGACATAATACTTGTTGCTTTAATCCAATTGTTTTATTAAAATAATTGCGGTAATGACATAATTTCGCGCAAATATTTTCCGTTTACCTTTTTTACCTACTGTATAAGCGTAGTATTTTTAATCGATTTGTATCTATGGTCTCTAAAAACCAAAAGTTAAGTGAATTACGGAATACTGTTACTTTAAAAATTATACTCAAGGTCACATCAATTCTAACCAACCTTTCCTTTTTGAAGCGTTTTGAATCATTTTACCTTACCCAAACATTATTGAATCCTACTTATAAAACTTGGTGCATTTGTCCTAATGAAAACAACGTGGCAGCGTTTTTAGAACCATGCAGCTAGTATATACAATTCGTCCATATATGTTTGTCAAAATACCATTATATGCAAAATATATCCACATGAATGTCAAAAATTTAACTTTAGGTAATTAAGTAATTATGAATAAATCAAGAACTTACTTCATATGTCCAAAATTTGAATCAAAGGTTAGTCATTTCTAGTGATATAGGTGATATTAAACATCTTCAAATTCCTCTACTCTTGCTTCTCCAATTGACGCAGGGTTGTAGACGGTTGATTTTTCAATTATGATTTTTTACTGTATGGTTCGTAAACAAGTAGACTCACTCAAAAGGGGGTACGACACTTTTCGTTTTGATGAAATAAATGAAGATGCGGAATTTAGTTCTAATTTGGTATTTTTATTAACAATAATTTATAATTATTGTTTTTGACATTGTTACCTTTACGAAGTGGCCCGAAAAATGGACCCGAAGTGCAGTAAGTGAAAATTATCTTTCTGTGGGTCATCCACGGATAAAAATTGAGGAAGAACACAATAAAACCTCTGCTGTATTTATCATAAAATGTAACATCATGCAATAGAAACGAGGTACGGGGGATATTCTGCAAGAATTAGCAAAATAAAAAATTTCTTGTCTACAATAATTGTCTACAATAATTTCGCGCATTATTTGTTATAATAGTTCAACTGATACATAAGGTAATAAGTTTCCAAATAAACTATTGAATTTTTTTATGTACCTATAGCGATTAGTTTTATTACATTAATTGAACATCTTTGTAATCGAAATTTTGAATTGCTCACCGTTTTTGTATTTTTTCTTGAAATAAAATATCGTCCCATTTTTCCCGGAGTAATAAGTTGTCATTGTTTATTTACCAGCACAAAAAAATAAAAGGTAAATACAAGGTAGAAAAGTTAATAGCATTTAAAGAAGGCAGGGACCAGTGAAAAAATTGTCATGGAAATCTGAAAAAAACAGAGGCCGAAAAAAGCGCCGATTACGAAAAACGGAAGCTTATATAGGAAATTGTTTATAGAAATTAAACTATTGAATAAATCGTTGAGAGAATAAAAAAAATTATATTTAAATATTCAACTAATCAAAAGCAAAATATCACTAAAATCTGACAATAGTTGTGATTTGCAGCGTGCGGTTATACGTACGTATGTAAAGACCAATTTTCGGGGACTCGTGCCATGTTTAAAATTTTATAGTTTTGTAGGAGCAGATGTCCTTTTTTCTATAAACTAGAGTAATAGTTAATTACTAGTTAAATTACTCGAGTAATAATTTATCCTTTAGTCAGAACTCGAAATCAATGCGCTAGTCGACAATAAAGCACACACCTCGACATGTGCAATTATTTCTTTTTCCAATTAAATATTTTTTTGGGAAATGCTATACTAAAATAATTTATGTAAATTAAAACTGAATACACTAATTTATATCAAGTTCTATTCACATTAACTCTTTTTTCTTACCATTGCACCCTATTTCACTAATATTTTCATTATTTACATTTATATACATTTAAATATATTTGACCATGTCAAGTAATAAATAGCACCGGAAAAATATTTTAATAGTTTTGAACTATTCATTAACAACTCTTAATTAAAAGATGGCTGCTTAATAAAAAGATACGCATTTGTCGATGAAACCTAACCTACTTTTGAATAACCACATCAAGAATATCTCTTCAAATTATTCGTGTTCCAGATTTTAAATAATTAATGCGATTTCACTTTATAGGCGACACTCTGCTCGGTGTATTAATGATAGCATACTCCTTAAGGCATACAAATATACTGATAAGTGCCCGCCGATGTAAAACGCACTCGGCAGGCTGTTGTATGAGGATAATATCGCAATTAAGATTTCAGTACTAGATACAGGAAAAGCTTTCCTACGTTACGAATATTTCATAAGGGTGTTGGCACAAAGTTTTGCGTTATAAGATTCGAGTTTGTAGGAGTATGTGAAAGCTTATTTTAGATAAAGATGGTCGGCCGGATTGTTAAATATAATGTACGTTTGGATGAATACTTTCCTACGTTTAATAATTATAGACATATTTTTAGTACAAAGAATTAATTTTAAAATCCCTTTTGATCGAAATCGTCGATGGCCTGCTACATATTTTTTTATAAAGATTTCACATGTAATTAAATTAACTCTGATGTAAATGTTGGTTCGTTTATATATATAATAGACCATGAAACATGAACACTCCATTTCAACTTTGGCTTATGGCAAGTCGAAATTTATTCATGTCATGAGAGTTTATCATTTGTTTGACATTTCTTTTAGTTATTAGGAAATTTGCCTACAATCCATATTGATATAAATTTGCTTATATCTGCAACAAATAAATAAGGTCTTATACATAAAATTAAATTTCTCATCCATCACTTTTTTTATCATTTACCAACTAAGCACTCTAATCTTCACGGCTGAATAACAGCTCGCTGTCGTCTGATATCCAATCAGTTACTTAGGTGACATAAGTTTTCCATTTCTTTCCAGTTTGGCAACTAAAAAAAAAACAAGATGAATTTTACATAAATTTCAAGTCTGTTTAATGGTTCTATATAAACCATTTTCATTTTTCCTCTTAGTGGATACCATAATAACTTATACTATTCGCGCCAAACCTTGCATGATTAGGCTCTGAATAATCATTGGAATTATAATATATCCGTCCTTGATTTGATGTTGGTTTCATTAAAATATTAGTAAGTCGCAAATATTGGCATTTATGTTATTCATCATAAACCTTTAAAATATTTAGAAAGAAATTATTAATATATTAATATTAATTAATATATGTCTCTTCCGTCTACCTATTTTCTAAAACTGTGTTTCAGAAATAAGTTTAAAAATTAAATTACGAACAAGTATATGAAGCTTTGATAGATTTTTTTTACATGCTAATATTTCACTAAAAAATTAAACTTTACATAGTACAAGTTACTCTCTTATTTATGAAATCTTAAATAATTTAGTTTTTATAGATGTCAAAGTTGTAAATATAATGTTGAAAAGTAATGATCCATTTTATGAAACAAAAGGGTATCAAAACAAACAAATATCAATGAATTCAACTAAATATAATGATAAATTTGATAATAGTTTGCTAGCAATGCGAATATTAAGAAATATTAATTTCAAAATTACACAGCGGAGAGGATGTACCTGAAAATCTTTATTTTCTTTATGTGTGTGTTTCTTGAAATTTTACAAATTTATTTATATAAATGTTCTTCTTATATATTTTAGGTAAAGCTCAGATACACAGATATAGACGTAAGATTCTGAACAGAAATACCCATCTCAGTTACATAATATTTGGTCACAAAAGTGTATTGATTTAAATACGCAAACGGTAATTTCCAAAGATACTGGATTCAAGTTCAATGTTTGCTCTGAAACCGAAAACTATTTTTTGATGAATTATAATTATTATTTGGTATGAATATAATCAGATTTATTGAAAAAATACTGATTTCAATTTGTCTTAAAAAGATATAGTGCGGAATTTTATACGGTGTAATAAAATTATAATTAGAAAATCATGAAATAGATCTTTACGAGACATGTGCATACGGACTTGCGTGCGTGCGTGCATTTGCGTTTTATGTGTGTGTATGCATATGCGTGTGCGCGCATGTATCTACATGTGTACATACATGTACGTATATACTTGTATACATGAGTGCCCATAAACACAAGGCGTCACCTAAGGGGAGACTGGACACGTCCTGTAATTGGACACGGCCTGTAATCCTGTATTGTAACATAGGACAATAAAAGATACTGTGTGTCGCTGAAAACTTGAATTTAATTTTAATAGTAGGTTTATATTGATATTGCATCCTATTTAATTATGTGCTAAAATTTGGAAGGCCAATAATATCATCACGTTTTAAAATATCTTATGACAAACTGTGTGAAGATTTTTTTAATGATAATGAAAGATACAGTGAGACACAGTTGCTTCTTAAAAAACAGTGTTATCATTTTACACACAAGAAATATTCATAAAGTAAAAGTTGTTGGCTTATATTTTAATACTTGCGGGTCTGAAAAAAGATTCTTTGTGGATTACGGTAATGACCAAAGTAAAGATTAGATAATTGTGTAGAGGATTTAAACGCGACCCCAAACATGTACATTATAGTGGAGTTGCAGACCCAGTATCAGACCGATAAAATAAAAGTTGAACATTTAAACCAAAAACAGCCAAATGATCGGCTATTGACGATTAGTGTTCTGGTCGATGAATATCCGCATGGTAAAGACACCTTTATCCATCCGATTGTCATATAAAAGCTTGGAAATCATAGATTGTGTGCAAGGTGGGTATCAAAAATGCTCGTCGACCTGACCAAAGAGCAAGGAATATGCAAAGGATGCGCGTTTTGGTACGGATATCGTAATGCAATAAAAATGAATAACGTGCAAAGTTCTTCATTTAGTTTTTAATAACGCTAAGTCTAATATAATATAGTTTGATAGGGTTTAATTTTACAAGAATAAGAGAAAGAAAAAAGTTAACGGACGTCAAGAATCAGAACATGTGGCGTGTTTGTGTATGTATATATGTATGTATATACCTCTGTATGAGAACCCGACGAATGAAAACGTAATATATATTTAATTTGCATTGATTTCTTATATAGCAAGATTTCAACATAACCTGTCAGGTACGAATAGAACTCGCACTACATTAGTTACGTACATATTTAGATATTTATAAATATTGAAGTGTACGTGATATTCCTATCAAACTATTTACCATTATTATTTTTTTCATAACGTTGATATACGACTTATTATGATGCAAACATTTAGGAATGAGAACGTTTATTTTAAGATTCTAGCAACAAAGCAACATAGTTTTTTATAATTTCGTGCAAAGTGCAGTAACGTAAAACTAAAAACATTAAAGTAAAGGAATTATGAGTATGTCTAGGGAGATCCACTCAATGTAAAATTTAAAAAAAAACAACGATTCATTCTTCCTTTCTATATTAATTCACACCAACTTTGTTGTTTATTATTGTTACTTGCTTATTTTCTTATGTGCGTGCGTGCGGGCGTACGTGCGAGTGTTCGTGCATGCTAGCGTGCGTGCCGGTGTGCGTGCGTCGTGCGTGCGTAACATGTACGAGCGTGTGTGCGTGCGTGCGTGCAAACGTGCGTGCGTGCGTATATCATATTTTAATTAAAATATAATTTTATCTTAATTTATCATTGCATATTTGGAAAGATATTCCAAAAAAAATGAGAAAATAAAGCATTCTTCCTTACTTCTGAAACTACCCAGACAAAAGTATAGATTTTGTCTGAAAACTACTGAGACCAAATCTAGCCAGATTTGTCAAATGTGGACTAAGATACATATATAAATACGTTTGGGAAACGTTATTATATGGAAATAGTTTAATGATAAAAGATCTCTTAAAAACCGACTTAAAAAATTAGGTACTAAAAAGGAAAAAATAATTGACTCAAAATAGGTACCTACTAGGTTGCAATAAATAACTGAGTTACTTATTTTTGAAGTTGGTGCCAGTAGTGTCAACCAACTTAATTTATAACGTAAATTTGAAATTTTAACTTTCACTGTACTTACAATACTAAACCAATTCACAAAGGGCGTATTTATAATATTAAATTTACAATTGTTTAAGTTGATCGATGGTACTGGGACCGACTTCAAAAATAAGTAACTTTGTTATTGATTGCAAATACGTAGGTACTCATTTTGAGTTAATTATTTTTTACTTTTTAACATCTATTTTTTGAACTCGGTTTTTTGAAAGATATTTTATTTTAGAATTTTTAGTGATTAATATATCAATATTAACAATCACAATTAGTTTCTTTCTCAGATTATTGTATAATTATTAAAAGTCACGGACAAAAGCTAGTATATAGATAATTTTCATTATTAACAACACATAGAAATGAACCAATAGTATTAGCTGCCAATAGTTACTTCCGTCCAATATAAGATTTTGCAAATTAAAAACTACTACTTCAGGAGTTCCGTTTTCTATATCCGAAATACAATACTAGATTTTGTAAAGTAATAACTAAAGTAACAACTAACCAGTAGAATATATATTGAATCACAACCGATTTACTACCATCCATAAAAAAGTTACAATATTCATCTTAGAACTCATCATCACACACTGACCTGGTCGATGGTGCAGTTATTTTACAAAGAAAAAACTACCAATAGTAAATATTTTAAAATACCTTTGATATACTACCATCAGATAAAGAGTTCCATTTTCTATCTCCAAAACGCATCATCAGATTCTGATATGATCGATAGTGTAGTTATTTTGCAAAGTAACAACTACAAGTGGCAAATATCTTAAATCACTTTCAATTTACTACTATCCTTTAAGGAGTTCCATTTTTCATCTCCAAAACTCATCATCACACCCTGATCTAGTCGACGGTGTAGTTATTTTGCTAAGTAACACCTACTAGTAGCATATATATTTAGTCATGATTGATTTACTAATATTCGTTAAGAAGTTCCATTGTTCATATCCCGAACTTGTCATCTGACCCCAATCTGGTAAGTTGTGTAATTATTTTTCAAAATAACAACTTCGCCTAGCTAATATTTTGAATCATACTGCCATCCGTTATAGAGTTCTATCGTTCATCGACCGACGATATCGACCTCGGCATCAGATCATCATCATATTTATATAGGACCACACCTATAGCGCCCTCTTTCAAATAAAATAAAATCATCAAAAGCGGTCCACTCTGTAAAGAATTATCTCTGAACATACTTAAGAAAAAGACTCCGACTAATTTAGAACCTCCTCTTTTTTGAGTCAGTTAAAAATATATAATAATACTACTAAAATAATAATACTACTTGCACCTAACGAGTTTTTAAAGAAGTAAATAATAAACTGTGTTTCCAATCTCATTTCGAACTGATTGATTTCAAATTCTAATTATTTTTTATGATTATGACGTATCATAAGGAGATATACATTAGATAAAATTAGTAAAAAATTCACACAAATTGAAAACAAATACGAACGAATTTCTAGTTAACATTCTCGTATTTTCTACTATCCAGTCGCAAATTTCTATCAGTATATGCCAACGGAATATAATATAATGTTAATATATCTGTAAGTTTTCTAAGTGTCGAAAATATTACTTTATAAGTGATTTGTATATTTTTAATCAAAAGAATCTCATTCCAAACTAAAAAAATTATGACATAGATGAAATATATACATAGTATATTATAGAATTCATATATTTTCAATAATTTATGCGACAGTTTGAGAATCAATTTATATATAAATTATAACAAACATAATTTTAAAGTTTCGATTCCGAAATAAGGTCTGTTAATGTATAGTGAGACGAAATAAGTGTCCACTACTTGTTAATATATATTATTGCAAATTTAAAACAAACGTAATTTTTTAAAACTCCTTTATCAAGTATGTTAGTAAATGTTTTTTTTTCTTTTGGTTTGGTTTGTTTTGGTTAAAATAATTTCTTTCCTAACGTCAATATCAATATCTGGATAAAATTCCATCCTTAGAGATTTAAAAAGAAGTACTTTGCAAAAGCGTGCAAAAATTACAGATATTTTGAGTCATAGCAGTAAATTTAGTTCTGAGAAAATTCTAACGAGTACTACCTCTCAGGAATTGAAATTATAAGTGTAAAATTATTTTGTTTACGTCTAGTAAATTTAGATATTGTAAGTAAATAAGAATTAAGGCACGAACTTTTTCATTACTGTATTGACAAATATTGTATTTTTCCTTCTAAGTAGATTAAAATATTTGTTCGAAAAGAAGATAAGGAAAACGGTGATAAAATTCTAAATATTTTATTGAGTTTGCCCATTTTCTTGTAGCATATAATGAGTTAATCACAATTAAATATAAATTTAATCATAATTGTATCATACTGACTTTGGTTTAGAATTAACAAAATTAAATTTATAGTTCATTTGATTAATGTATACCCAAACGATAAAAATGTAACTGCAGGGTTTTCAGTTCAAACATTAATTTATATAAATGGTTTTTTTATTTATTTATATTAATATTTACTTCTAATATTGTACACCCGTAATCACATTTTCATTTATTTATTATTGCGAAGACTATTTGAAAAAATTAAAAAGGATAGAATTTATTCTTAATATTTGATATAAAATATGTAGTGGTTTTTGGACTAAAAAATGTGCGTTTATTATATAGAAATTGTCATAATACCTTCCAGTAAATTGTACGTAACTAACGAAGTTTAAAATACTTATAAAATACTTATTTTAAATTTCAAAATCAAAATTGATACCCTGTTTTTCCATATTTTCAGTAAGTGGTTTTATATCTTACTAATTTCCTTACATTTTGAGATTTATATTAGACAATTTATATGATTTCGCTCTATCGAGAAATTCTCATCTTAATGCTTTTCACAATAAAGCCATTGTCACTATTACATAGTGACAATGAACATCGGTGTGAGTTATTCATAATTGTTAATAAGGTTTTATTACATGCCCACAGACACTAAAGCAGGCCCTCACGCACTCACGTACACGCCTGTTAAAAGGTACTGATGCTACCGCCAGCCAATCCGAACAATAATATAAAGTATCCACTATATAGACAGTATCACCAACGTAACGTCAAGATATAATAGACAGTATCATCAACGTAACGTTAAGAGTTTCAAGAATTATATCACCTTAATGCGTATAAACATTAGCAAATTAAGATGTGCAAACACTAATGATGTAAATATTCCAATGTTAATATGTTGAGTTTTTCGGAAAGATAAAGTGCATCTTCGACATGAAAATTTTAAAGTTTACTGTGTATTTTCCCCACTTAAGATGTTACTACGAAATAAGTCAAATAAAAGCATTATATATCATGGACATTACAAATGTTTAGAATTAAATACAAAATTGACCAAAACTAGCCGACTGATGTTACGTAACGAATATGTGATCAAGGCAAAAATGCAAGTTAGTATATTATTCAGTTATCATGGAGGTATAAATTTTATCGTAACAGATTTGTGAGAAAATTGAGAAAGCAAATAGATCCCAACAATATGGCAATGCAGAAAGCCAGGAAGCGTTTAAGCGGTTTCCTGTATTTTTGTAAAAGGACTTTAAATATTTAATGAATTATAAATGGATTATTACCAATTATATAATTATCAGATAATTGTCGTCCTTTTATTATTACTACTAACTTCTTGTAGATAATCGTATTACCAATTCTATAAAATTTATCTAACGAATTGAAATCTCTGACAGTAGCGATGTTTTTCCAATTGCTATAAATTTGGAAACAAATTTGTACTGAAATTACACATAAAAGCTTGTATTTTAATTAATTTCTATTTTCCAGTAAGTTGATGTCGGCTATTTTTTGGAAGTTTTATTTCCTGTTTTTAGTTGCAATCTTACCTTGTGCGAAATGTTACGCTTTCAAGACGTTTTCAATAGTACTTCGTTCTTTAAAATCGAAAGAGGCTTTTGCACTATTTGATGGACCTGACCACGACCATATATTATTACTGATATATTATATCACAAACATAAAATTAGTTTTTTTTTATTTAACCGTAGTCAGTTCTTCGCACTTTGTATTTTTTTCTTCTTCTTCGCACTTTGCACATTTATCTACCTATCAACTTAATATCCTAGTTGCTTCATATATTTTTATGTAAATTTATGTATTAATCTACTAATTTACTTAAATACTTTCTTGCTTACTTGAAGACAAGTTGAACGTCAAATCAAGTTACTCACCACCATGGAAAAGTGCCTATTGCTAATTTCCGGCTCTGTTATTAGACTCTGGCTACAACTCGTAACCAAAAGATGAATCTACCTCTGCATATTTAGGTGCTCGTGTCCCTAATTTAGGGCACCTAGACGTAATTTGTTACCAAAGATTCTTCAAGACAAATCAAACGAATCCAAACACAATAAACCTACTAGTCATCAATGAGGAATTCTGTTTTCACGTTTTGACCACAATCAGCCACACTTAGTGCTTCATAAATCTATATGCACGTGTACGTGCTTACCTACAAGTTTACTGGGTGACACTACAGTTTACGTCAAGATAAGCTTAAGAAGTCAAATGTCAAGGCAAATTACTCCATACCATAGTTTCTTTCTTTAACTTCCGGTCCTATCGTCAGGCACTGGGCGCAACTTGTGATCAGAAAGTGAATCTACTCCAGAACATTGACAACTTCTTTTCATCATCTTCTGTCTCCATCATCTGATTTCAGTCGGTGATTCGTGACCACAAATTCATCAAAATAAGCCAAACAAGATCAACTCAGTAAATCTGCCAGAAATAAGTAAAGTTTTGTCATCATCTTCTAGCTTCATGGTCAAACCCTGGCCACACTCCATAGCTAAAGTTCTTGTATAAAACTTGTCAAATCAACTTAAAATCAGCATCAAATTATTCAAGATACCTTGTAGTCCCATCTGTTGAGAAATTTAGTAGGATACTTTCACGGTCTGACGTCTGGTTTGGACTATATTTACACGAGGCTAATCAGAAAATATTTCCTGTGAAACAAAAAAGACTATGCAAATCGGTCAACACGATATATTAAAAAATGCATGCGCGTGAACGCTCTTGCTTTTTGAAATAGGTTAAAAATAATATGTTTGAGTGCCAATTAACGGCGACTATAATAAGTCAATTCAGTGCATATAAGACATATCTAATCTTATTTGTGTTTTTTCAATATTTGAAGAAACAGTTCAAGATATTAATTAATTCATGATGCATTATAATCAAGTTAAATTGAAACAAATGCCTTGAAATACCCAAAAATTTAAGTATATGAAGGATAAAAGAAATATCGCGCTTACATATTAATTTATGGTATTCGCTACGGATGTCAAATGTAGGATAGAATTACCCTATAAGAAACATATGTATATACAGATTTGAAAGTAACAGATACATATAAAGATAGAAATTTATTGAATTTTTGAAACATATAGAATATTTAAAACTTAACTTATATGAATAAATTTAATTATACCGTAAATAATTCAATAGCCCCTAAAAAGTCGATCGTTATTTTATAGATTTATTTTAAACATATTAAAAGCAAATAAACAGAAAGAATTAAGGGAAAGTATGCAATAATTCAGTTAGTAATTAAAGCAACTTTTTTATTTACATTTGAAATTCTGCAACACTATTTCCCTCTTTAAAGTTTAGTATGAAGGAAAATTTAGGCGATTTTTAAAAGTAAATAAAAATAAAAATCTAGCATACTTTGAAAAGAATTTTTGTCTGATACAAAAAACCGAACGTAATATGTGGACCATGTTTTAATTTTAAATGAAAAAGAAATAATCTCCAACATATTTATTTATTAATATTTTAATTATAGGACCTTTATATTATTATAGTTATTTTTTCCTTTCAAAGATTTTTTAAGATATAATTTTGAAAATTTTTTTTATATTTCGTATCTCTGGGCAAAAAACATATACAAAAATAGTTATGTTTCAGAAAAGATTCATTATGTTTTTAAAACATATTTATTCAATTTTGCTCCTTAAGGATTAGAAGTTTTCTTCTAAATTCAAGTTCTCATTACGCAGGATTTAAGCTGAGTATTGATAGTTATGCCAGTCGTATATATCATAAAGCGTTAACAACATCAAAATTCTTGGACAGTACAGATCTATACGTAGAAATATATTTTACTAAATCATATATAGTGGTGATAAAACGGCACATAATTTTATAGAGTTTTTTGTAAACGAATATACGGGAAACAAAAAAGGAAATTTTCATCATTCTCTTAAATTGAAAGAATGTTTAAAGAGAATATAGAATTACAATAAACTATGGAGAATATTTATTATTTTATAATATTAAAGAGATATCAATTTTTTAAAGTAAAAGTAATTTCATCATCCATCAAATTTACGAAGGAATTCACCCATGTACAACATATTTACGTAATTATTTCATTTTCCGCTCAACACAAACTAACTTAATTTAAATTTATTATCAATAAGCAGTAATTTTGTCATTCATTCGCCAACGAATATTTAATTCCATTTTCTTTTAAGTTTCTATATAAATATATCCTCAAATTTTTAAAAATCAACGAGATTATTTGTTAAATTAATTTAATTAACTTGTTGAGTTATAAATGAACCTGCACGCTAACATCGTGATTTTTAATTTATTTTTAGAATAAAGAAAAAATAAATATTAGGAGAAAGACAACCATATTTTGCTATTGCAATGACTCATAAATTTTTGACTAAAAGCTTTTATACGGAAATGAATAACTCAAAAATTGGAAGGAAGAAAAGTAACCCAATCCCAGTTTTAAATCATTTCAAAATTTAAATCTCTTTAAAATATAATAAATAACTTGATTTAAATTAAATTTAATATAATTGATAATAATAACTTTTTAAAAGTGGAAAAATTATAAATAATACTAGATTTAATTTAAATTAAGTCATTTCTTTACAATGTTTTTCAAAATCTCGTTAAATATTTCTAATTATTTAAATTTATGAAACTATTTAAATTATGAAATTATATATGACATAATAATAACTATAAAAATTAAATTTTCTCTTGAAAAACTAAAGATGTTTAAAAATTATTAAAATATAATTTCTTATTAATTATTTTTCAAAATTATGTTACATTAACTATATTAACCAATTCTATTTTATTTTTGAAATTATCTATTTTTAATCATTTATCAATCACAAGGAAAAAAATTAATTTAAATAAAATAACTATTTAAGGGGAGATGTACACCTAGATGGTGGAAAAAATCGATATTAATTTATTTAAATTCTTATTATTTTTTATAATTAAAAATATAAATTTTTTCTTGAAATTGAAATTCAATAAAATATTACGTTTGAAAAAGAAATGGTATATTGTTACTCCGTCTATTCGTTAAAATTGGGCCAAAAAACCAACATGAAGAAAAATTTTAATTTAAAATGATAAAGTAAAATTTAATAGTGTTATGATATAGAAATACGGGATGTTTGACGTTCCCGAGATCATCGCGCAACATATCTGGGGAAACTTACAAAAATAATATGTGAAGTGTTTATCACAAACAATTTATACAAAAATATTGCTCACTCTATTGAAACATGCCATTTGTCTTTTTATAAATTTTGACAATAAAATTATGGATCATACCTAAAGATAGACCAAATACGGTACACATATAAAAAAAGAAGAAAATATCATTAACATAGAAAAAAATTGGTGGATATATACACATTTTAATTGAAGATTATGTATGAACAAATGTCTATTTACAATGAATATTGTTAGGTTTGTCTTAAAACTAATCAATTCAGAAATATTTCAAAGTAATTCAGAAATCCTTAAACTTCCCTATTGTTAACATTTATCATTTTTATATAAGCCGGGTTATATATGTAGGTACATGTATTGAACATTGTGCAACAAATTACGCCTAAAGTATCTTACCAAAGGGGATAATCGTCAATAGTCCTAAAAGTATATTTATTTATGCAGCAACACATGGTTAAATGTTTAAATATTCCGCACAGCGTGAACTGTAGCTTAAACTTATTCTGTATCCGTGTACTTGAAGCGAAATAGTTATGAATTTACATGAATATTTTTAAAATAATTTACTTATTGTCATAAGTAATTATTAAATGCAAATGTAATTATTAATTCGCAATTTTGAAAACCTGAATCTGTCTATATAAATTATAATTATTAAAAACCATTTACAAATAAACTTCTAATATATTTAAGAAATAGCTAAATACATTAAAATTTTATTTGTTTTTTGTTAGTTTTTGTTTTTTTTATTAAAATAAACCGAAAAATCTATAGTCTCATATTATTGTTTCTGGCAAACACAAAAAAAGGAGGTGGAGTACGTCACTATGGCATAATTGGTGGGAAGGCAGCTTGCGGAAAATAGAGAAATTCTTATAAGGTGGAGATTTATCGCCCAAAGAAAATGTGACGAATGTATCGAACAAGCACAAAGTTTTAACCCTTAGCTGATTTTATTTTAAGTGTGCAAGCCATTCACTTAAAATACATCGTTAGAAAACGTCGAACATAAAACATAGGTATTTATGATAACCAAACTACATTTACACATACGTGAATAGTGAATGAGGCGACGATGAGTTTTAAGCTATTTACTGTGAAAGTTTTGCCCGATACGGTTCAAATAAATTAATGGTATTAAATGGGTCCACCCATTGCATTTATGTCGGACAGGCTGAGAATTAATGGCGGGATCCAGAGAGAACTAAAGACGACTTGTGGTACATAATTTTTTAGGACTTTAATAGGATGAAAAGTAAAAAAAAATTTAACAACTATGAAAACTTTTCAGTTATGCTCTCTCGTTAGACATGACATACGCTCAAAGCTTATATAAAATATGAGTACTATATCCTTGAATATACTTAAAGTTTAGTTTAAAAACAAGAAAAAACAGAATTGTCTAAATCATTCGCTGCATTCCTATAGCGCTGAGACAATATATACGGACTTGTGTACAAAAGTAACTGTTATACAAGTAAATATGGATCAGAGAACGAACATCTATCACCGAGTTTAAGTGAACATAGAAACACTGCGCTTGCTTATTTTTTTTTACAACTTACTTGCAGTTAAAAAAAAAGGTGATTGAAATAATATCAATATTATATTTTTTTAATTGTCTATTTTATTTGATATAAATTTTATTTGAACCTATATGAGTAGTATAGTATGAATTAAGACTTCTAAGTAATAAAATGATAGAACACAACATCTTCACTAATTAAACGACATTGAAAATAAACTACAGTTTATAAAACTTCAGTAAGTTTACACCATTCGAGGTATAGAATGGGCCCTTGTTCATATTACAGTGACAAGTAGGAGGAATGTTAATATTTGAAATAACAATAAATAATTGCGATACATCCCATAACCATATTTCATTTCCAATTTAAATAAACAATTATACATTTTATTAGACACGAAGAGTTAACAGCATCATATTGTCGAGAGGTCGTTTTTGATGACAAACTTGATTGTACTTGTTTCTCAGACCACACCATTAAGTAAGTCAGATCAGGTTCCTACAATAACGACTCTATAATAAAGATGATAAAATATATTAACAAAGCACATTAAAACACAAACTATAAGCGACAAAACAATTACAAAACTATGTTCATAATACGAACTGTCAAAATAGAAATTCATGACGCTCTAGCCATTTTGTGCCGCGCTATTTATTTTTCGCGCAACTTTACTTATCAGTTCGGTAGTATTTTTTCGGTGGAATTTTATCTCCATAATGTAAATATATCGTTATTTTTCATGGGTATTAAGAAAAAAATTAAATGAAAAATGGTAACTTCAAAGAAAGTAATTATAAAGTTATTCAACATAATTGTCATAAAATAAAATCACCGAAAACAGAAAATTGGACACTATACGTTTATCAGTTTTTAAATTCTGGTAAAAAATTTCATGTATGCAATTTGGGGTAGTTCATAGCTGATAACCTTTCTCGGGCATTTATTTAAAAAGAAAACAATAAAAAAATAGCCAATTGTATGTCCAAAATTATTGGAATTGATGACAAATTTATTGATGCCATAATTTCATACATGAAACATGAAATTAGGTGTAAATATTTTAAGAGTCGTGTAACTGGGTAGCAAAAGTAGGGTTTATAATATAATGTATATTATTTAAAACTAGCTGTGTCCGCGACATTATTCACGTGTGAATATTTAAAAAATAGTGTCGAGTAAAATTTAGGATGATTACACATAACACGATCTACTGCAGTAGTTACAAAAGTAAACTTTTTAAGTGGGTGTACTTTGCCTTCAAAGGTCACACTGTCATATCTTTCACTTAAATGGTCAATTATGACAAAACTTCGCTTACATGTTACCTCAGACTCAATAGAAACCACCAGCAAACATTTTATCCAAAATGTTTTCAGCAGATCTTGTTTCACAAAGAAATAAACACGCTCACAAACGTACAATTTAAGAAACACTTAACATCCTCTACTATATATATATATATATATATATATATATATATATATATATATATATATATATATATATATATATATATATATATATATATATAAATGCACTTTACATTTTGTAATGAAATCAAAATTAAATGTTATTTCAAGTAAATCACTATATTTTCAGAAAAAACTATATATGTTTTCGAAAAAAAACACACAGACAGATAAACTGATAGAAAATTAAATAACAAAATACAATCAGGCCTATTCTTTTTCTATAACGTGTGTGGATTTATAGTGATAATTCACATAGGTTAGCCTGTATTTGCTCACATAATTTATAGGAACATGAATAAAAGTTTAATTGTTTATATTACTGAGAGTAAATCAGTTCATTTGTTTGATTGATATCTGTATATTACTCCCGAAACCATCGATGTTTCTATAGTAGATAATCCACGAGTTATTATACTTCCTTCTCCATACGTTTTAAGTTTGTATTTACTGTATATCCTTCTATTTTTTATACTTATAATTTAAGCCCCGTCCAACATCCCCAAAAAATATGGCTTACGGAATATCAGGTTATAAATAAATTTTTATACAATCGAAGGCAATCGCAGGCCATTGGTTCATGTAAAATAGAACAGTTCTCGGCAGTAAACACAACGGTAGTTATCATGGAAAAAGTAACGGGAATAAAAGAGTTCAATGAAAACCATACAAAAAGTACATTTCAAAATATTTTTCAGACAATGTTGTGAGAAACGGGGAAGAAAATGGCTCAAAATGTTAATCTCTAATACAGAAAGACATTACTATAAATATTCAAGGCTGAAGATATAATTTAATTCGTACCGTTTTCACTATTAATGGTAAAATTTATTTTACTTTGCCAGCTTCATCGTTTACACTTTGTTTATAACTGTCTGCAAATAATTTAAATAAATGACTATTTATAAATTATTTAACAACTTGTATACTAATTATATTTTAATATAATGGCTTGTAAAATTACAATTTTTTTAACTACATTTTAAGTAATAAAATATCGTGAGAATTATTTATAAATCTAAATTTTTATGCGGAATTAACTACCGATTACATGCAAATGACTGAAGAGTGCAGAAAAATTTTGTTTTGGGTATACATTTTTAAGTAAAATGTGAATAAACAATTTTCAGTAAAATGGGAGTAAAATTTAAATCTGTGTGTAAGGCCCTATGTTTGCATACATGTTCTTTATAGAATCCCACAATTTTCAATCATTTGCCTTGTATTCCCTACATTTACCTAAGTTCGACTATGCTAAGGTAATTTTGATGTTTAAATGCAGCTCACTACACAACAGACGCGTTGAAATGGGAGCACCAGTATTATACAATATGTGTCATGATCGATACGATTGTAAGACGAATATTTGGAGATTGAACTTATTACAATAAAATACTATATATATTTCATGTGAAGGTTGTGAATCAAAGTATCGCATAATTAAATTATAACCATCGTACTAAAATAAAATATTGTGCGACCAGTAGATTCACCGTTGATATATAGGTTGTCTTGTAAATCATGAACTTATCAAAAAAAGCAATAGGCTAGGCTTATGAGACTAGGTTGCCAACATAATTTGACCTTGATAATAATCTGGGTTGATATTTTGTGTGTCATGACTTCAAATTATGTATCATTTAAAATTTTTTTTTGTGGTTAAATATAGTTAAGTAATATGCATTATGAATGTTTTTAAAAAATTTATGATAACTAACACGGTTAATAGTAACCGTATTCTATTAAAAAAATTATAAAACCAACATTTCAGGATTTCGTAATTTTCCTCACCAAAATATGACTCAGAATTGTAAAATAACTTGAAATGTTTTCAAATATAATGCAATAATTACATAAATAAAAATCTTCCTGCCTTTAAGTATTAAAAAAAACTACTCACTCTTAACCATAAGACATCCATTATGAGTAAATTACCCTATGTTTGAATTTTCATGTCAATATGATTTTCTTTCATTTATATATATATATATATATATATATATATATATATATATATATACACACACACACACACACATGTATTAGAATGTGCACATAAATACAATGTTTACATTTTAAAACTTGGTGAACCTCCACGTACCTTACGGCTTAAAAATGATATATATGATTAGCGATTTTATTAAATATTGACAAAATCAACTCAAATTATTTCTCATCAAACAATTTTATTTTGAATATATTTAAGAAATTTAAAGTAAAGATATAAACTGCCAATATGCCAACTTTCCACAAAATAAACCGATTTTCCTTAAACTAGACTTACACAACTAATATATTTTAATACGGAGGAGCGTTAAATACAAAACTTAAGAATTTAAAAATGTTCTTCAAATAAGCTGCAAAATGAACATTTTTCTTTTCAAAAGTTTAATTAATCCAGAGCATATAAAAAAATAAATTCCAATAAAGTGAAATAACACCAAATATCTTGAGTTTGGTGATTTAATTTTTGAAGAGATTTTATGATTTAAATCGTTAAAAGGAAGTTTTTCTTCTCGCACATATTTTTAGGTTTTTGATATTACACCGACGAATTTAAAATTCCTTTCAAATAAAAATGTATAAAGTAGTGTTTGGTATATATATATATATATATATATATATATATATATATATATATATATATATATATATATATATATATATATATATATATATATAAATATATATATATATATATATATATATATATATATATATATATATATATATATATATATGTAAATGCAGCTAAATTATAGTAGAAAAATTAAATATTTTCCAGAAACAAGTATTCAATATTTATTTGTGAGGTACAAGCGAGACAAACAAACAAACTCTTTTAAAAATTTTAAAAGGGTAGTTCCAGCAAACTTTACAGAGAGTTACGTGATTTTTGTAAGTTCAGAAACATAAAAACTTCGAAATTATTTTAAAAGGGTTGTTTCTCTTCAAAAAATCTTAAATAAAAACTGAGAAAATCGTTTATCACAATTTTTATGGAAGAGAAACAATAATGACTCGATACTGGAATTCTTTTTAAATTTAGTCATAAAATATACTCATCTTAACTGGGTATTGTAATATTCCAGCGGCCGTATTGCTCTTTTGTACATATTAGATATTGCAGATATAAACCCGACACTTATCTCCAGCAAGTTTAAGCAAAAAAAAACTTTTCAGACTTCTCCGGTATCGCGTTCAATCTTCAGTTCACAACAGTTTTGGACAAGGACAAACTGGTTTGGACAAGTTCGATAATGAAAAAATATCAAAATTTAAATAAACGAAATACAGTGCTCTTGTTTCATGGATTCAATTCAGAAGAAGGAATACTAGTAGGAGTAGGAGGAGTAGGAGTTTAGTTAAAGACGTACTGTCGGATGATACAGCCAACAATTGGTTTAACGACTTTGATTACTCCGATAATTCTCATTCAGGGCCATCTCCTCTATTACATTGAAAAAAATGTATTCTAATGGAAACAGATCCACAAGTGGCAATATCTGTTAGAGCCACACTCATACTTTCATGCAATGGGAACACAACTTTGTGTTTTGTGGAAGAAGTATAAATATTCTCTTTGGTTACTACATGCGTTAACACTAGTGAATTTAGCTGCAAAGATTTTGTACCTACATGTATATATATATATATACATATATATATATATATATATATATATATATACATATATTGTATATAACATATAGATATTTTCAAGTACGTGATTTGGTTTATATATTAAATTTTACTTAGTCAGCAATGCCAGAGGTAGATAATACGTCCTTCACAATAATCTGCCGAATAGGCATAATATAGAAACTTTGATATTTGTGAGTGGAGCTCTATTACTCCACTAATTTCCAAGAGCTGAAACTGCGATAGAAAATGTGGGAGTAAAATTTGTACTATATATTATAGCTATTGCCATGCCAAATTTGTAGGTTGAAGTTAACTAAGTTTATTCCATTTTTTGTTGAAAGAAAAAGCAGAAATCAATACTACTACTAATTTAATATCCACAGATGTTCATACAATTTCAAAAATAATAGCATTGCTAACATATGTAATCGGATACACAGTAGACTATATTAAATATCATTTGAGCGGTTGGTGATCGTTTTAATTAATTGTAATCAGTTGAGATTAAAACAATTTTTGAACTGCGTGGAAATGGTGAGGTTGTGAAAATATTTAGACCTGTTTGTTTGAATTTTAATGTTCATTTGTAAAAAAGTATATCTTAAAGAAAAAAGGACAATCTTTAATTATGTCTAATTAGGTTTTTCAATGTTGTCGGGTTTCCGGTAATAAAGATGAGAGAATCTGTGTGGCCGATTGGCGATCTCGTGAATCAATGTTGAATTCAATCAAAATTGATATTTATTCAGATTTGTCGTTCTTTACAAATAGATAGAAAAATCGTTTGTCTACTTAAAGCCTACCTGGCTAGTTTACTGTGCAACCCTGTTTCTGAAGATGATACATATGTTGATAATGCCGATTATATTAATTATTTTCAATAAAAGCTTACGTTTTAATTTTAATAAAAATTTAAATATTTTAATAAATTATCCGTTATTCTGTATAAATGTAAAAAAATTACTTGCATATATTATTTACACACATTGAAATTTGTAACGCAAATCTTGGGTACTAAAGTAGTTAATGTGTTAAGTTTTAATTTTTTATTTTAAACTTCCAGATTTTGTAAAATTTTATATCCAATTGTTTAAATTATATTTATATCAAATACATCTAGTTAATTATATATAATATATGGAATTAAAAGGATTAACCTCTAACTTATATTTATTTGTAGATTGTTTTCATATTGCTGTTCTTAATAAAATATATTTACGCAAAACTTTTAGTTTACTAATGCTAAGTTAAAAGTTTCAAGCATTACGAAAATATTTTGCAATACAAAAATGCAAAATACGTTTATTGCAAATAATTGGTATATTTTTCAGCAACTTATTTCTAATTCATTATTCCTCCAAATTTAGAACGCTTAGAAAACACAAGGATATGTATTTTTTTTTAAAATATCTGAAGGATCTAAGTGTTTTTGAAAATTTAGCTCAATTAAAGGCATATTTTTTAAGGTATGCACATCCGTGATAGAATTAAGTTTAAAGATTTGGATTTTAATATGTAAAATAAGTAAAGTAAATGTTTCTATAGTTTTTGACTTAAATGTGCGATTTAAAGAATTTATTTCAAATTTACTTATCCATCAGTTTTTCAGGCACACTTCAAACTGTGATTTTATTAAAAAAATATCAATAACTTTTTTATGTGACAATGATATCGACTATTTAATCAGCCGCAAAAATATAACAAATATTTTTCTTGGGAAGAAAAATAGTTCCTAGATTGAATCTTTTAAACATCAAAGAAATAAATATTTTTGTCGAAAACTTTATATATTACGTAGCGGATATAAAACATAAAATTGCCCTCTATATAAAAACTTTCTCTGGGTATTGGTAGTGCAAAATTTATTCATTAACAATTACTTAATTATCAACCAAATTATATCACAATTACGAACGATTTAACATAATACGCGGCCAATAATAATATTTTTAGAGATTATATTTTTAAAATAGTTTTAATTAAAAAAATAAGGCGACATGTAAAGCAGTCTCTTATTTATAAAAGAGAATTACCAGCTGTTTTAAAATTATTTAAAATAAAGTTAACATTTCATTAAATTAGATGAAACTATTTAGATGATTTAAAATAAGAAATGTGCAAACAAATAAAATCATCCCATCTTTTAATTTCAAAATAATGAAAATATATTTCAAATAAATTAATGAATGTAAATTTTATATATAAATACCTTTTCTTTTTTGCTTTTTTCAAAGTTAAATAAAATATTGTCATACGCTAGTGTTAAGTTTCCCTATTCCAATCTTTTTAATACAATCGTTTAATTTTTATTTATGCTCTAAACAAAAGTATCATCTTACCATAAAATCTATGAACGAAAAAGAAATACCCCCAAAGCATTTTATTTCTAACATGGATTTAAATGCGAGGAATCCTAATTTTGACATGGAAATGTTTAAAGGAGGTACAAGAGAACTCGAAAATTGTTTTTATTTTTTATTTCATTTATCGTTTGGGAAATAAATTTAAAGGCATGTCGTAAGAATTTTAAAAATATTCACTTCATAATTGTATAAATGGCTACGAAATAAATGAAACCTATTGAATATGTAGGTGTTTATATGTAATGATCAAAGCCTATTCACATTAGCTCTTACATAGAAAATTCCGGCCTAAATCAACCTTGAAACTCAAAAGAAATTAGATGACAAGATATATTCGAATATTTATCCAACGTATATTAATCATTTATTCGTTCTTGCAATTAAAACGATTATAGGATGCAAATGGCGAAGACAAAAAACGAGTCAAGCACTGGAAGAACACGTATTAGGAGGTTTTTGTACACATTAAGGTCCTTAAAAACAATTAAGGTTATAGAGTATTTCTAATTAAACTAATTACAAATATTAATTTTCACAACCTAAAAAGTTTACGGAATTTTTTAGGAATAGAATTAGAATTGATTTTTGGATTTTTCCATTTGTTTTAAAGGTTTCCATTTACTTATGTTATAAGTTATGATGATTAGTGAGCACGAATAAACTAAGTACTATTGTATGAATAAAAAATATATTTTAAAGAGCTATGTCTTTTTGTTGCGTGAATCAAAAAGTCAGTATTCGACATTACTTTCAATTTGTTATCTCAAAACGCTTTTGAGTCAAGGGGTTTTGACGGAGAGACGGAAGCGTAACCATTATAATAAATAATTCATGCGAATAAAGCCTTTAATTTACTAAGGATATCTAATATTCAAAATAAAAGTTCATGCCAATGTTTTTATTAAGGTATTCGACATTAAAACTGGTTGCAGAACATTTACACAATTAATATTCCCATAAAAACTCCAGACGGCAGGAACGAGCTCTATCATATTTAACCTCGGATTAACAACTTTCGTCCTATCGGCTTAATTTATATGCCTTTTGTCCCTCTGTAAAATGTGGAATGATAAAAAGTTATTGTACTAATCCCATTAATATCTGTATAGAGAGCCTGAAGTAGAAATTTGTCACGATGATAATATTTGTTAAAATTTTATCAAATTTTATGTATTAATTTTGTAATTCGTTCCTTTTCTACTAAATTAAAATTAACTTTCTGCATACATTTTCATTTTGTTTTCATTTCAGTAAATTTTCTCGGTGATGAGACGAAATAAAAATTATAGTAATAACATTGATATTTATGTTCGAAAAAGAAATAAAATATTTTTGAGCCTTAGAAGTTTTATGACCTCTTCTATTTCTTTATGTAATTTTTTACACTTTTGAAGAGTTTTTTTCAATCAACTGTGTTTATTCTGTTCATCAATATTTTTATTTCTTGACGACTTCCGTTTGACAAACATATTAATACTTGTTACAGAAAAAAGTTGAGATACGCATAGTTTGGGGTTTTAAATTATATAAAGCAGAGGAATAATATATGTCATTTAAAATATTTTCGGGATTTTATTTTTTTACTTACAATATGGATTAATGCCTTCATTGGTCATTTTAAATAAACTAAAATATCTGACAAGCTATTTTTTTAGAACCAAAATTTCTTAAATTCGTAATGCAACAGGAAGAAAAATTTGGTACCAGAGACCAGTTGGGATTAGCAAAGCCGAAATTTTTAATTCTAATATCGGAAGGTTAAATCTTGGTATATTATAATTAATGAGTTTGTTTGGCATTGAAATATGTGCTATTAACAAAAATCCACAAAACAGTTTTGGAAAATCATGGATAAAATTTTATCCCAGTTTACCTAATTTACCATGTAATCACTTCATAATTAACAATTAAATGAAAATACGTGATATAGTATTATTTCTACTTTATTTAAATTCTTTACCACAAACAAAAAAAACCTAATGTTACATGACAATATTTTCAGGTGGAAAATTAGCAAAGATTAGCGCCAAATATATTCAATATCTAATAATTTATTAGACATATTCATTCGTGTTATAATATTTCATTTGATCTCTACGTCTGTGGGAATAAATAAATAAGCAATTACTCATTCGAGTATAACTAATTCATAGCGACTGGAATATACGTATTAAACTCAGTAAAACGTTAATCTCAAAATTATACAACGATAACATATGAATTTTACTTATATTTTTTTTGTTTCAGGCAAACATTTTACTTTACTTGGATCATTTATATATAATTAAAAGAAATAAGAGATTATAACAAATTTATTTCACACAATAATGTAATTAGTGTCTAGTATCTTATTCATTCAAACTGATTACAATATTCCCAATTACTCCCTCAAATACGAAAATTTCTCACGTTAAGTGCGATACATTTTACTGAAATCGCTGCCTTTGTAACTAAATTTTCACTGTCAATGTCTCAAGAAAATGTCACCTGGCAATATTCTTAAGAGTAATAGTGCCGTAGTACATTAAGGTCAGAGTGTATATATGATGTTAATTACATATTTATGGAAAGTTAAAGACAAGCGAACGGGGGGATGTCAAAACGTTTTGTTTCTAAACGAGACTCATTTTCTACATTTTCAATGTAAGAGTGAGTTCACAGTTGTCAAAATTGCAGATAGATTCATAGATCCTACATATTTTGCCTTTTAAATGAAAATAACGTACCCCAAATTTATTAATAAAGACTTTTTATGACAGCTATTTTATATAGAATGCAGTGTCAAAGCGGTCATTAGATCCATGGCGTTTTATTGTATGGTTCACAGAACAATTTAAGTTGTACTATATCGGGCCATTACGAACCAATTTGATAAGTTGGTCAAATTGAAAAAATAAAACGTTCTTTTATGCTTTAATACAAACTTTTAACAGTTATATACGAAAAGGAATGATTTTATATACGAAACGGATGAACTGCTAAGAAATATTTGAAATAATTAGTCCATTCGTTTAACCGCTTCGAGAGTTTTGAATTTTGATTATATGGAAACGAATGAAATGTTACGTGTACTGTTTTTTGAAGTAAAACTTCTTTACGCACGCTTGACTTGGGGAGTAAGCTGGTGAATGCGTGACGAGAGCGTTGCGAAAAGTGTGATCGGGCGAGGCGAACGGAAGTTGAGACGGAGATATAAGTTAGTGAAGACAAAAAGAGAGAGAGTTACGTTTCGTATATTACTATAGAGATAAAAGAAAGAGGTACGAGCACACATTTTCTTTCTCTCTTTCTCTCATAGCCATATGTCCGTATACATTATGTTTCGTATATATAAGACACAGTGCAAGCCTATTGTCTGTATCACACTGTAGGAGCAAGAGAGAGTAGTGCGCGCGCACATTTTCTTTCTCTCTTCCTCTCATAGCCAGTGCATGAAATATATATATGCGAGTTTGGTAGCGTTACGCGAACGGTGATTTTTTTATTATTTTGTAGTTTCATTTCGTTCTTGAACAATTTTATAAATTATTAATTTGTTCAATATATTAAATATTCTACATTTAAAGTGAATAAAATTGTAAATTCATTTTCAAGTTCATATTTTGTGAATTTGAAGTTTACTTCAGTCGTGTGGTCTAACGCACACTTGTTTTTTTTTTTAATTTAAAATGACATTTTAGACCAATACTAATTTATTCAAAGTTTGTATACAAACGTCGAAGAGGAGAATCAGTATTATCTATGAATACAACTTTTACTTGCGACTTCGCCCACGTGGTTATTTTGTGTAGTGACTTTATTATACAAATGATATTTAAAATACAATATTTCGCTTTAAATTTGGTATTTAGGAGAATGATTCTATTGCTGCCTTATATTGCATGTGTAGCTTTTCAAAATCCACATACATCTACAACTCCGTTGCAACATTGCTTCTTTACTCCTATTGTGTACTTTTTGAGATTTCCCGAAATAAAAAGTAGCTTATGTCATACGCTGGACAGCTAACTTTCCATGTGCAAACCACGTCGATCTGTTGTTTCATTGCGATGAGAAACAAGAAAAAAGAAACACATTTTTGCTTTTAAATTATTAATTACCATTACAATATTAGTTAGGATGAGACTTGGATAAAAATAGCCTATGTTATTTCACGAACTACCAAAATTCTTCATACAAAAAATTTAATTATATTTATTGCTTCTTTGTGACGTGAAAGAGGGACAAAGAAAGATATTTTGCATTTATAAATTTAATTAGGATTATAATATTAGTAAAGATGATGTTATCGGCTTGATAGTAACATTGATATGTGGAAGAAAAACAAATAAACATAGTTTTGCATTTATAAGCTAGTGTAATAATGGTTAAAATAAGGTTTCCGGCACAAAAAACAATTTAAATCATTTCCTGGGAAAGCAACTATCTACAGAGAGAAAATAACGTCAATAGGTTATTCAGTTATAATGTGTAAAGGGGACAAACGTACAGATTTTTGCATTTATATTGTTATAGGTTAGACTCTGAATTAAGGACTAAAGTGAGTGAATTTGTTGCTTCTTTTTATTGCGTATATAACAATTCAAAAATAACTTGCCCCAGTTGCTCTGTTGCGATGCTAATTCATTATTCGCTTTAAATATTAATTCAGTTCCCAACAAGAATTTGTAATAAATATGTAGTAAGATTCTCAGTTATATTTTTTTGATAAGTCACGTCAATTCCGTGTTTTTAAATTACATGCGGAAAAAAAACTTGTTACCAAACAAATATTGAACCCATATTTTGATTTTAATAATAAAGTCTGATTATTATTTAAAGTAACAAGAATAAGTACAATAGGTACATAAATTTGTTGCACACTACTAGCGGCGTTGCTACGCATGCGTTTGTGATTTTACGACTACTAAATATCTTCTAAAAGGCTTTTTACTAATAATGTTAATTATTTTTTTGTGTTTCAAATTTATTAAATTATGTGTATATATTTCGCATGCATGAAAGGAAAATGTTTGCTCATGTCTATCATTATTTCACTAATATTTTGAGATGAATTAAAAAAAATAATCTAGACAAAGAAAATAGGAAAATGCTAAATTAAAAGAAAAACAAAAATGAAAGAAAAACGAAATACCGTAACGTAAAAAACAAAGAAAAGTGCGATGATATTAATAATGATAATATAAGTTAGAAGCGTATTAAAAACTGATAAAAGGTGCCCCAATACCCCAGATAGCAGATAATATGCAGTCACCGTTCTTTACGTTCATTGATAAATATACCCCCGGCTCTAATGTCCCGCAGGAATCTATGGTAATTTGTGTATGTACTCGTAACTAGCTATACTCCACGGTGTTACCCGTATCGAACTACTCTCTCCCCAGGTCATCAAACGTCTCTGTCCCGTTTATTTAACGATATTCACCGTCGGGATTGGGGGTATATGGAAGGAAATATTTGGATGGTAATCCAATAAATAAACCGGTGTCCCTTTATCTTGTCATGTTCTGTATCCTTTTATTCTCCGATTTCTGTTATATTTTTATAGTGAATATTAACACAATAGATAAGAACAAATAAAAGAGAAAAACTACCAAAAATTGTTTCCGCTTTGTACATAAGTGTAAACCATTTCACAAAAATAAATATGTCCAGAAAAATGCTCGCGATTTCTGTTCTTGATTATGGCCCAACGCATCGAGAAAAATGTAAATTTTGGAGGTGCATTTATATCATTGTGTCGCGCTATAATCGAGAACAGAGATTGTAACCATTGCTCTGAACAGATTTACTTTAGTGAAATAAATACACTAATATGTAAATTATTTTGACAAATGCATACAATAATTTAGTTATTCATTTTGTGAATCCGCATAAAAATAAAAGTATCAAATATAACGATTTACTTATCATAAAGGCATGCTCAGAAACTGTTTAAATTTATTGAGTTTTTGTGTAAAGATTTCCATTTGATCTGATGATTTTCAATTCGAAATAAAATTGAAAAAAAAAGTTATAGCTTTTGCGCATGGAAAATTAAAAGCCATTTTATTATTTTCGTATCGTCCTCATCAATTGGGGTGGAAATGAAAATGTTTCTTAAAATATAGTTACAATGTCGTGTAATACCTTTAATAAGACATATTATTTACTAGAAGCAAGCCTAGAAATTGCCTTCTGCCTACCTGCTGAAACCGCCTGGTTTATTTTGCCCCTATACCTCATAAAAATTGAAGAATAATTGATAATAAACATGAATTGTAAAATATTTTGGTTTAAAAAGTATAAGATTGAAAAACTAAAAACTCAGTAAAATTAAATATGATAACTGATGAAATTTAATTATTTCACGTTGCATTTGAAATTTCTACGAAGTTCTTAATTATTGTGTATTCAACACTTTTTCTTCTTCGATTTTATCAAGATTTGAACGTGCAAGAATATTTTTTTCCATCAACATTCTTCAGTGATATAACATAAGCAATAATCTTTATTTGTTCTGGTCATATTATTTTACTTTCGCCCTTAAATGAATTTTGTATGGCAAGTTCCCTGTGAAATTAGAATCAAATAATAAATGGCGGTGAATGATTTTTTGTCATATTGGTGTAAATTTATTTTCCTTAAAGTACCTAATTAATAAAATACCGCGGTGTTTTTTCTCAAACTCAGTTTGTATTTAATATCGGCTGATATTATACCATTTCTACACTTTTTAGTAAATATCACGGTTACAAGAAATGATAATGGTTTTCAATCCGTGATTTAAAAATATATCTATTTTGAGACAGTGATTGGATACCATGGCTGTTATTCCTTTATATCATACTTGTGATTACATTTATAAATATATATATATATATATATATATATATATATGTATATATATATATATATATATGTATATATATATATATATATATATATATTTATATATATATATGTATATATATATATATATATATAAATATATAGAATTTTGAAAATGGCATTACTTACTTCAAGGAAAGGAAAACAATGGGAATTATTTTGAATTCCTTTATTATTTCAAGAACGAAAGAACTAAAATTTTAAATATCGATTAATCTTTTAAACAAATCAGCACATTACCAAGAACTTATGCTAATATGAGTTCGATCTTGATAAGCTAGGTCCCCAAGGTAATATGATTAGGAGATCAATTTTATAGAGCAAATAGGTTGTAGGTTTATCAAAAGCAAATGACAGCAAAATTTATGTCGACTTTATAAAACCTGTTCCGCACTGTTTGTTGTACCGTGATTTTTAATTGGTGTTACTCACAATATTACTTTACACAAAGTTACCATCTTTAAAAATACATTAACTCTATCTGACAATTGTTTTAGTAAACAAAACCTGAAATAAAAAGTTTTAGATTTCCATTTTAGCGGATCGATTTTTTAATTAGTAAAATTATACAAATTGTAACATGCTACAATTAAATGAAACTACGTAATGTAGTATTATTTCTACTTTGTTTAAGTTCTTTACGACGACCTAGGTTTCGTTGTATTACAACATCTTCAGGTGGGCTATTAGCGTAGATAGCAAAGAATAGCTATTAGCAAAGATCGCAAAGAATAATGAATTTCTACAAAATTAACGCCAAATATATTCAATATTTGTAACATGCTAGTGAATACCTGTAAATTATTCTTCAATAATTGATAATAAGAGCAATAATTTGGTGCTTATTTATATTTTGCGTATTCTGAACTACATAAATGAACCCATCAACGATATGACACAAATTTAACTAAAAAGCTTCCCATAAAATTAATATAAAACTAAAAGCATTTTTTGTCATAGTGGTGTATTATACAGCTGTTATTATATAGGCTGCTAAACGTATATATAAATATTATTTTCACTTCTTGTCCATAATAGCACATTACCATTAAAACTTATATTTGAAGGGTCCATTACAATAATGATGAATGTTCAAAATTGTTTCAACCTAAGTGAGTACGTCATTCGGATACTTGATATATGCAGTTAGTAATCTCATTTACAAACTCAACAATATCGCTTACAGTCTTGAGATAAATATGTTTTCAATAATTAGATACACGGCTAGAACGCTCAGCGTCACAGGTATTCACGGCATAAATATCCATCGCCTCGTAATGAACACCATCGTATCGATAATGACAAAACAATTGGCGGGAGCGCCAAGCTGGCAATCCCGCCAATTGTTTTGTCATTTTCGATAAGTCTGGCATCGTGTAAGGTTATGTTGAACGTATTCAAGTGATTTCTTTCTTTAAATTATGTCCCAAAGCAATGAAACGATTACAAATACACAAAAACGAAGAAACACAGGCAGTATGAGTGATATTTTAACGAAACTTAGACTGCAAGATCATGAAATTGATGATGACTGCAAATGTGATGATTTTAAATGTTTTAACATAACAAGTAAGGACCAGAGGACAGAAATAATAAGTGAATTCAGTAGTTTTGCTACCAGATATGACCAGGATAAATATTTAAGTGGATTTATAATCATATATAATGTACAAGGTCGTCGTCCGCGATTATGTAAAGAAAATGCGAAATTATATACTCTCACGAGATTTGTATGATTGGCGACGATACTTATAATATACCCATGTGTAGAAAAGCTACACGTGTGTAGTTGTTTTATTCTTATATGGTATTATTGGAAGAAAACTGCAGTTTATTCAGAAATCACTGACTGATTATGGAGTTGTCCAAAAGGATAAACGGGGAGCACTTGCTAAAATATAGCTTCCCAAGCAAACTACTAAGTTGATGTACACGCAAACCACACTCTTAAATCAGTTAATGGTAAAAAAGGCTACCACAATTTACATGAGAGTCAAAAAATATATCTGTCAAATGAGTTAGATTTGTCTAAGATTCACAAAATATTTAATGAAATCATCCAAATAACATATTATCTTGCGAAAAATATCGTACTGTTTTCAATAAAAATTTCAACAAATTCGGTTACCCATGGATGTTTAACTTGTGATGACTATCAAGCAGGGAAAAAACATCTTGAAATTAAAATTGCTTCTCTTCGTAAAGATCACGAAAAATATCAAATTTGGACAACTGAGTTTCTTTATGATAAAAATAGGAAAGCTCATTTGAGAGCTAAGCAAGGTGCCATAAGGTGCATCTTATAGACTGATGCTTATTATAACAAGAAAAGTGAGTAGTATATTAAAGACCAACATTACGATACATGGAATATATTTTGGGTTATACCGATATTTTAACAAAATGTACTGTGATAAGTGTACCAAACTTCCAATAAATCATATATTGTAGAATTATAGCAGAAAGTCACGAAAGAAATTAATATTGCTTTTGGAGGTACCAATGAATGTATGATTTGTGTAATCTATTTGAAAGAAACCAGCAGAAAAATACTGATTTAATGCTGAAGGAAGTAAAAGTGTAATTGTTTAGAGAAAATAGGCATTAAGTAAAATCACTAATTACAGTGTTTATGTATCTAATTTGTTATCTTATTTAAAATGACGAAATCTATTTTTGCTAATAGTGTAGTCTCTTACTGTCACTATGCACACGCATTTTTCGTAACAAAATAACGCATTTCGTAATACTGACTCGTCAAGAAATATAATTGCAAGAACTTGTACGATATATCAATGTTCTTTCCTTAAATTATTATACACAAGGCTGTTTTTATCATTTCATTATTTTCAAGAAGGTATTACATCGCTTTGAGAAATTCTTTTCCAAAAAATTGTCAAAGGCTAATTGAACCAATACCATTTTCTACGTTCTGTTATATAGAGCAATGAAAAATTTTTTGAACTGTAATAACATAGGTGTTCCCTAAAATTATATTGATTATTATATTTGTATTGATTATTTTAATATGATTTTTACCTCGTTAACCTCTAGGTCTTTATTTGTTTCGTTTTGATTTCCAAAAAATAAAACCGTTTTAAAAATTTTGTTCATTAAATGTTTAAAAACTATCCCCTTAATAAAAGTATATTTTAAAATAGTTTTTATGTTATAAAAATTACATGAATTGTTAACTTTTAGGTTTTGGTACTCAAAACAAGACTTAAAAACCTTTTACATAGAAACTTTAAATTGATGATATAACGCAGTAACTAACCATATTTGCTAGTTAATACTTAAAAATATTAAAAACAAAATTTCAGAGGGACAAATATAAACTAGAATTTTTATTTTTTCACCTGGAGTATAATATAATTGCCCAAATTATTTATTTTGAACTTTTAAGTAAGACATTTCTAGAGACATTGCTACAAAGATCCAAAGTTTTCTTCACTGGAAACGTTATGGTATAAAAACTTGAATATTAGCAGAGTAATATAGAACATTAAAGCACTTTTATTACAAAAGTTAAAACCTTAAACATTTTGAGGTGACACATAAAACACTCAAAATTTTATCTAGCCATTTATTTTGTGGAACTTACCAATCGAGAAGCGTACTATAAGGACTATATAACAGTTCTTTATTTTAATTTTATTCAAGACATTTCCAGAAATACTGTTGAAAATGTCCAAAAAATAAATGCTACCTTCCCTATCATGATTCACACATCATATTTTTTTGAGATAGCTGCAATATTTTTGCACCCTTGAAAGATGCATAGGTAATATATTTACATGATAGATAAAAATATTAATATATTTGAATAAATCAATATAAATACTACATAACCCTAAATGCTTATCTAAAACTCTTAAGAGATATATTCGCCCTTAACAAGTCTATTTAAACAATAATCTGGTTCTTTTTGCATAAAAATATCTTCAAATGGAGCTAATGATTTGCCGTTTAAAAATATTCAAAATTATTTTATGTACTTGCTTCTGTCTTGTTCACGTTATATAAACAAATATTGGTATCAGCGTACACAATAGTTTGACGAGTTATTTTTATTAAGGAACTCTGCGGTAACTTAACAAGTACATATTAACGGTACAAAACAGTTTAACGAGTCATCTTAACAAATTCACATTCATACTCTGTATGAGTATGAATATGAATTTGTTAAGATGACTTGTTAAACTGTTTTGCACCCTCATAATGTAAATCTTTAATTAAATGTACGTATAGGAAATATTTATCCGTCATTTTAAATTCAATTAACAATAAACAACAACAAACATTCAAGCTAGTTTCTTCGATGTTACAACACAAATGTGTCGCAAGAGTTTCTAAGTATTAAGTAAGTACTTTTTATAACTGTTGGTGACAAACTTTAAATGTTCTGAAGTTTAATGTAAGTTACTGTAAATTTTTAATTTAAGCTTTTGCTTTTATTCGAAATACATAATTTTCCAACGGCCATTAAGGAAGTCCGTATTTTCATTCTTTTTTTTAAGGGTTGTGCTGCAATGCGCTCGATGCATACTGTAATGAGCAGTGTCAGAAGAAAATGTCTTTCCTTAGAATAAGTTTTGTAACAAAATCCGTTTTTGAAAATAGATTACCTCGTGATATTTCTTCTTTTAAAAATAATGTTGTGCTGCGATTTATTAAATACGTCTCTCATGTATCATTTAGAGAAAAAGGTAGTGAAAAATCTATTTCTATAAGTGCATATTTTTGTTTATACGAGTTACTTAAATATCACGTAGAATAAAATTATAAACGGTGTGTAAAACGCGAGATTAAATATAAAATATTTTCAATGTTTATACTTTTCTTAGTGAATAAATAAAATATCAATAAAAGGCTATTTAAATATCAATAGTATTTAACATTACAAATGAAAGGAACATGATAATGAGAAACTTGATTCCGTAGACCAAAATTTTTATTATTTTTTTTTTATTTATTTTATAAAAACAATAGTTTTGTAGAACATGGCCTTATATTATTTTTAAACAATATTCCTTTATATCTTTAATAACAGTTTTAATACATGAGATATTAAAATTAGTATTTCATCATCCGATCACAAATTGCCTATTCGATTATAAATAGTATTTTTCTGGCAATAGTAAAATATGTTTAATTGTTGTCCTTTAATGTATTTATATTGTACTCTAATTATTGGAATATTACTTTTGTTCTTATATGCCGCTATCTACACTGTTATCAAAATATAGACTAATTTAAATAAAATGCTTTCAAAAATTAGACAACTTGTAATAGCTTGTCGATACTAATAACAAAAATAAACTTTTCACGACGGTAGTTCGTAAAGTAATTTAAACGAATGGTAATATTCACAATTGCTGTGGGGGTGTTGGAGGTATGTTCTCTGTGTTGGAGTTGTTAAAAAATTCAACGTGACAACCGAAATGTTTTATTCAAGACCGCCGCCGACATCCGAAAATTTTCAACATTTTTGTGGGAATAATCCGCAAAATCTTTTGCTGTGTCTGTTAATGCAATTATCATTATGGGGGTTATTTCTACGATATTGTCAAAAAATTTCAGGTATGTCGCCAATCACAAGGACAATAATTGCGTCGCTTTTTAATAGTACGTTTTATAATTTAGTTTTAAGTTTAAATGCTCGAAACATGTTAGGCTCAATTATCTTGTCAGAGAAGAATAAATGCAAACAATTATTATAGAACAGGAATTTAAGTGCGTATTTGGAGCTTCTTAATGTATGTCGTATTTGGAGCTTCTTGATGTAGTAATTTAAGTATTGTATTGTCCTAAGTATTACATTTGAAAATTACCGTACATTTTAAAATAGTAAAGTAGTAATGTAATATATCGTAAATACTTGGGTTACCTAAGGTTATTACTATTTTATTTCTAAGGCTTAATATTTGTTAAACTACCTTTCGGATTGTGAATTTCTTTCAGTCATTCGTTTCAGCGATATTATGTAAAATTTTAAGCTGTCAGGTGTTTATTTTGCATTTTAAATTTAAATTATTTGCTTTCAATTTTTAACATAATATGTACGTAATGTCAAAATCATTTTACTATTTTGACACTACAAATTGTAATTTTTGTTAAAAACATGGTTTTATCGAATTTATCATTTGAAACATACACTAAGTACGAATTCCTAATTAAGAAGCGTAATATAATAACAATGTTGACATTTGAACCAAATTTCACTTTAAAAAAATTGTAAATAGAATTTACTAAGTAGCTAAGCAAAAGGAGGTTATACCCTCCTTTTGCCCCATAATTGTATTTTTTATATCGTATGTCGATTATATCGTTTTTTATATGTTTGCATATAGATATACGAAATAATCCATTAATTGGCTGAATATTTGAAGCAATAAATTAATACTTCAGCACATAAATGGTTCCATTTAAAATATTTGTGTGCAAATTCTCCATAGGGTTTATTTCTCATCTACATTTTGAGAAAACCTTTATTAAGCAAAAAAAAATCGTAATAAGATAGATGTGGACTTGTGTCATTAGAACAAGACTTTTCAGTGAAAACATATCGGTATAACGTTCTAAAACGACTTTATTTTAAGTCGTTATATAGGAATGATTTCATTTTACTTTTCATGATTTCACTTTGTATCTAATTAAATTTTTGGAAATATTAATATGATTCGGAACATTTTATGAAATGTAGAGATTTCTATTAAACAATTCTAGAAACATGTAAAAACTCTGAATTAAAAACACTAAGGAAATATTCATGACTTCCAAACTAAGAAAATGTCATTGAATACGAATATCTCATGTGTATATTTAATTTTAAAAGCATTATCAAGTTTCTTTATTTTAATCTGCATTAAAAAATTAATATTTTTGTACAAAATTAAACCACTGATTCGTTATCTGACTTATATTTTTAAATAACCTGTATTTTAGAGAGCGAGAGAGTAGTTCGGATAGATAATGTAAATGTAACCTGGGATCTTATTCAATAAGAATTGTTAATGTATCTAAACTAAATAAAGGAAAATATTAAAATAATTTTAGGCATCAAAATTTCTCTCCTTGTGTTCGTGGAATCGATATTTGATTCTGTTTTAAAAGGTTTTGCCTCCGTCCATAATTGTATAAAAATTTCATGTAACCTTGTCTGTTTTTGTTTTAAAAAGAATTCATAAAGTAAGAGTACTCTAAGTTTTGTTGGCAAATATCCATATTTTGTTTAAATTTTACTCACCAAAATTCTGCGGCTAACTGAAGAGAAGTATCGTAGATATTCAAGAATTTTATGGAATTTTCCAGAAATTATCGCAATGAGTAGTGGTTATATTAGTTAGCAATTTAGTCAAAATGATTTCATTAATTTGATAAGAAATTTATATACTATTAATATTTATTAGTATTAAATAAATCTAAAGAAATTAATTTAGTGTAAAGTAAGTATACCGTATATATACCTACGGTATGGTATACAGTAGGGAACGTGTACGTTAGTTTACGTAATTATATTATGGTTAATTAAATTTAATATATGATTACTTAATAAACCATTATGACTTTTATTAATATATATATATATATATATATATATATATACATATATATACATACATATATATATATATATATATATATATATATATATATATATATATATATATATAGATATATGTGTGTGTGTGTGTATATTAATATATAAATTAATATGTAGATAAAATTTTGAGTTAAAACCAGATTAGAGCTATTTTTTATACACAAATTAATTAATCCAACAATTTCTGGTTGTTGTCATATGAAAAAAATATGAAACTTTCGTTATTTTATTATATTTTAAATAATTCACACAGATATCCTTAACTCTGTGCCAAATTTCGAGATTTTACTGCCATTCGGCTTGATTTATGTTTAGAAAATCTAATCATACTTCTTATTCCCATACATTATTGGTTTTTCTACAAAAATTCAATATTTATTTTATCTCATCCTGTACTTCCTTGTTCCACAAATGTCAAATTTTTACCTTTTAATTTCTTTTTTACTTTTAATCATTTATGTTTTATTCTTTAATTTAATAAAAAAAAAATTCTGTAATACAGTTAATCCATCGGAAATGTTAGCTTGCATCCCTTGGTTGTGATTAACTCGTAGAGATCGTCTAATAGCGGCCATTCCGCCGGGTAAACAAGTGTTGCGTTAAAGATAAAATAGATATATAAATGAAAGATATTAAATGTATTTTCTTAAATTAAAATAAAATACATATTCGAAATAACGAAAAGGAAGAATTTCATAAGGAAATAGATTGTCTTCGGAAGTTTTAAATTAAGTTTCAATTAATAAATATTTATTCTTGATTTCATCCGATTAATCTCTGTCTTAAAACTACGTATTAATATTTTGTTATGTTTGTTTGATCCAAGATTAAATAACTTCAAAGGAAGATTTAAATTAATTAACTTACAATAGTTTTAATGAAATCTTTAACATTTTTGCACAATTTACAAATCGAAATTTTAAATTTTTAATTAAATTTTGTGCTCAAGCATATCATGAAATTTAGGTATATTATTATGTGTGTGTGTGTTGTGTGTGTGTGTTGTATGTGTATGTGTATGTACGTGTGTGTACGTGTGCATTTGCGTGTGTATGTGCGTGTGCATGTGCGTGTGCGTGGACGTGTGCTTGTCAAGTGCGAGTGCATGTGAGCGAGCGTTCGCAAGTGCGTGCGTGTGTGAATTATGTTATTTTGTAGTAAAAGAGAAAATTTCCGCGTTTAAAAAATAGCGTTTGTATATTTATTTTCTCCTACTTTTTCTTTTTATGTTACCAGTCTAATTCCTAAAAATGACGATAATCCACTTTTTTCAAAAATATGTTTAATTGCAGATATACGAGTATTTTCTTACCGTTATATAATTTTGTGCATAATCAATCTCATTCTGAAACTTATTATATATTCATGGCCATACTTAGCACCGAAAATTTCTACTTATTTTATTGATATTTTAATTGACATGTACCCTATCATTGAAAATGAGAGGACGTCCATTCGTCAAACGACGGCAATTTTGCTGCGCTTAGGGAATTTTTTGGATTTACTATTACTTATTATATATGTTATTATATTTTATACGTATTTTAGATTCATATTTCTCGTCGGAATCGGATTAAATTTTAACGTGTCATTTTTCCTTATAATAGGTATTGGTTTCAGATTACATGTTGGCCAGGTTGCATGATAAATTTGAGTGAGTGCTTTTTATATATTTTCTCTTCTTTTATCAATTGTAATTTTGATTTAAATATTAGTTAGTAATAGTCAGCTTTTGGTGAAATTTTGGAGGCAGCACAATATTTTGTAGTGTATAAAATCAACTTGCTCTTTGGATTCTGATTATGATTCAATGTGTATTCATAAATTTAAAAAGTAATAGATGAAAGTATGCTCACTAAAAATGAAATACAAAATTAACAGCAAATTCACGATCGTATAAAAACTTACGTCAACATATAATAAAGTAAATAATTGAATTTTAACCCTCAAAAATAATAACTTTAAAATGGTGAATGATATTGTTGCTTTATTCTTCCGTTCGATGTGAGCTAGCCATTTATGATGTTAACTAACAACATAATATAAAATTGTTGAATAAAAACAATTTTTGTAGTTTAAAAAAAGTAAAAAGCGCGCTTTTGTAACAACATGAACTAAAAAATAAGAAATTATCTTTAAATGTAAAGATTTTGGTCAATAGAGATAGGATGTCTGGTAACTCTTTAAAAGCTTGAAACAAAAATAAAATTATTATAAAAAGTATAATGTGCTTGATATCAGTTGTATTTTTTTAATCGCTTTTTGTAAGGGTAGAGTCGTAGTCAAAATATAAGTTAAGAGAATCCCGTTTTTTTTTAATTAAAGTTCATTTTTTCTCAATCACTTTTCTTATTTTTGGTTTATTCCAAAAATTTACTTACACAAATTTGTGATATATTTAGTTCGTATTGCTACAAAGGCGCGTTTTATCGTTTATAAACAGTAAACATTTTTGTTATAAGAATAAAAAAATTTTTAATATTTTTACTATAATTTTATTATTTTGGTTACTGTATTGTCATTAGTTCTTGATGTGTGTGCAAAATTTTTAAATTATTCTTATTAATGCCTGGTAGTGAATGAAAATTAATCGAAAGGTTCTATTACATATGTACATACATACATACAAGCGAAGAGAAACTTCTTACAAATTACGACGTTTTACACGATATAAAATTCCTTATTAAAAACGTTTTAATAAGGAGTTTTATATCGCATAAAACATCTTAATTTGTAAAAAGTTAGACTTAGAAATAAAAACATCATTATATAAGGTACAAAATGTAAATTGAAGGAAGAATCAATTGAGTAGTGCAATCATACGAGCAAAATGAAGAAAGTGTATTAACATTTTTCAACCGTATTTAGAAGCGATCTACAAGTATATTTTCGTGAATATGTTCTTTAGTTAGTTAGATTTAAAATGGTGTCTTCATTACATTAAGTGTCACTTACTAAATATTTGTAAAATTTATCTTGTTTCCTCGACTACTTTTTAAACCTTCAGTGCATATTACGTTTTCTTTACGTTTTTCGTCAGATTCGATGCTCCTGATATTTCACGGAACTGCATTGTGTAGTAAAAGTAAACTGTGTACTTTAACAATGGATTTCAAATAATGATAATAACCCATAATGAATAAATAGAATGAAATATTTATATAGAGGTAATTTTCACCGTATGTAATGAACGGCCAACTTGGCCCTACCGCTGATAATATTTGCCAAGTGCTTGTTTTGTACGCAAAATTTGCTTTTAACCCAGTGCCCTGAAGATTCTCTCTAAGATTTTCATAACATATATTAATGGCCTTATTTATAATGGCTTTATTTATAATAAAATTATTTTTGGGGAAAAAAATTACAAAACGATTTTACTCCAAGATTGTTAATATGATATCTCTATTTAGTAAATTATTTAAATATTGAAAAATACAATATGCTCTTATGCAAACGAACATAGAATTGATGATAAATTTAAACATCAGTACAGTTGCGATAGTACTAACCGTTATTTGTCCTTTTTATTGTTTTCGAAAGGTTTAATAATTTATGAATTAGAATTTTTTTTTGAAAATTAGATATTGAATAATTCCGCTGCTTTTTACGAAGATAATAAATTTGAAGGGTCACAAATTTTCTGTGTTCATAAATTTAATTTAAATTACACTAAAGTTTTAAACTTCAACGTTGCGCAACTATTCAACTACACGTATAAGCTTAGTCTAAGAACAACCACGAGTTTTCATCACCAATTGTAATCTAATTTCTTTAGGCAAATCAGTTGACGTTAAATGCGATCCAGCGCACCGCTATAATTCTGAACTTTATTTTAGAGGACCCAATGAACAGTTTAATTATTTAAACGATGACGTCTAGCGGCCGGTCTTTAAAAGTATTTCTCATTATCGGATTTATGCGAATAACTAAGAATTGGAAGTAATTTATGTAATCTAGGGTCAGCAACCTAAATTATGCATAGCCCACATTCCACGTTGCAAATAATATCCTCTAGGTACCAATTGGCTCTTTAATATGTATTTTAAATAAATTTTGTATTTCGATCCAAAAATATTAAAATATAATTTACATAAATTAACTACGAGTATGAATGTTTGCGAAATATGGCAAACTAAAATTTTAAAAAGCATCATGATTTTTCTAACTGAAAATGTAATAAATTACATTGAGTTTATATCAATAGATCGAAGATATATTATATTAATAACCCGATTATTTTTGATATTTCTTGACTTTACGTAATACAAATTTGGACAAAATAAGCTAAATATGTTAAACAGGGATATTGGCGATTTGACCTATCGATTTAACATTCGAATAATAAAATATATGTGAATTTTTTAAAATTGATTTTACATTATATTTATATGAAATGGAAATAAAATATTATCCGTGAAATGTTTAAAGTGAAAGTATTCTCAAACCTTATCTGTATATGGAGAAGCAAGTATAAATTTAATTCTTTTATCATAACGTTTTTAGAATAGCGCTGACTGAAGGTTTGAAGATTTTATGAATTTAACCATGTACAAACTTTGTTACCATTCTCTCATTTTCCGAAGTAGTCTTCCTTATAAAAGAAATACTTCGTAATAGTTAGAAGCATTGGGTAAATAGTAAAATTACATTTTTACAACTATCTTCCGCGCAGATTAAAAATAGACCGTCAGAGTATATAAGTTTTTAAACATCTAATTCTATTACTTTAATTTTATCTAGAATAAGGAAAAATATTTTCTTTAATTTAATTGACTAAAATATTAGTGTAGAAAATATGTTCAACACTTGGAATTCTATTGAATTTCTATTGAATTTTCTTCAAAACGAAAGGTAAACAAATTTTAATATTTGCAGTAATTGATATATTATTCTTCGAGAAAACAATTTAGAAAGCTTAATAAAATTTTTAAGAGAAAAATACTATCATCCCTTTACAAATATTTTATCTTTTACGTAATTTTGCTAGTGTCTAGAAGAAAAGAGACCAATACGTATGTGTATATTTATCAATTCATATTTATATTTATAAATCTCAGTGTCTTTCAACTTTTGCAAGATCAAATACAGCCTTTAACTACCTCTCCCTTTTTGCATGCTGTATGTTTGAGAAACCATTTGGTGGTTATGCAAAAACGGAGAGGTAGTACTTGAGCTTTGCTCAAATTCACAATTAAATGAAACTACGTGATGTAGTGCTATTTCTACTTTCTAGAAAGTAGAAATAATAAAACTATGTTCAATCTTTGCTCAAATTGATAATTTATGACAAGTGACAAGTAAGCAGTGTTCATAATGTGGGTTGAAAAATATTAATTTATTTTTTTCATCAATGCTATCGTAAGATGTTCCTCGGAATCTTTTTATTAGGGTAAATAGAGCCAAATTTTTATCCAAAGACGTAAGTTTTCATCCAAAGACTATTTAAATGTGGTTTCATTATCAACTCCTACTTTATGTTAGTACTAACCTTTATAATCGAATAATTCCACCGACAATTTTGGCGTTAAATTCTAAGAGAAATAAAAGAAAAAAGGAATATATTAATTAAGGAGTCTAGTTTTTGTTTTAAATTTTAAATATAGTTTTTTTTAATACTTTAGGATTTCCTAGCAGGTTTTGTGCACTTCTAGTGATTTTTGTTCAAATGTATTCTATTAACATAAATATTTAAAAAAGGGCACATAATTTTACATAGTATTTATTTTTGTTACTACTTTCAATTCAATTTTGAAATCGACCTGAATTTCAATACGAACTTTTATTCGTTGATGTCTGCTTTACATGTAAGTGTATGATTATTAAAAAAAATCTTCTTAAATTGATTTCATTTGCTAATTTTTCTAACGTATTGTTATTTAACGAGTATCAATATTAATATTAATATAAAGTATAATAAACGCTCATTATAATTTTTATCCGTACTTTGATATATTGCTAATAATAATAATATGCAGTCATATTCATTATTATTATTTTACTACCATATTGTGGTATAAGATATTAAATTAAACGAACTTAATGCAAAGTTGTTACATCAATTTGCAAAATTGCAATTTTTGTTCCCTCGCGATGATTTTATACAATCAAACATGTTTACATTTTCCAACTGATATCGGTGCTTTGTAAAAATATAATAGCTGCAAATAACAATGTTTACATTGTTATTCCAAAATTAAAAAAATTAAGACCAAAAAATGTGGAAATAAAAAATATTTTATTTAATAATTCAACAGTATACAACTTGGTGGATTATATAGAGCCTCATTAGTGGGCCACATTATTGTTAAAAACGCAATTAGAATATAATTTAATTTCCATATTTTTATATATTTAAAAAATTTATAAATTTTTATAACCTGGTTATTTTGTAAAGCCTACCTAGAAAGTGAAATAGTGTTCATAATGATTATTTGAACAAAAAATGTGAAAATAAAGACACCCTCTTTTTATTTAAAGTTCAATCAAATAAATACAATAAGATAAAAACATGTTTTTAAAATTCACTATCAAGGTTTTAAAAAATATTTCTACTAAATAACAGAGTGAATTTGAAAATGTTTGTTATCCTAAATTCCATACTGCCTTTGTTTGAAATGATATGTTCTGATTTTGACAAACAAAAATATAATGATTAAAAAATTCTGTAAAATTCAAACCAAAATTGAAAATGACAACTATTGTAATCATGTGTAGTATTTAATGAAAATAATTTTTTTACATAAATTCAGCCTGCTATATTAGTGTAAAATATTGAATAAAATTCATATGAATTTATTCAGGTAACATTTTTTAATTGATTGTTATTTAATTTATAAACGAGAATTTGAACAATACAAATGATTTACTCTTTTATATTATTAACTTGCTGGTGTAAAGATTATATTTTCTATTTCAATTCAAGATTATTTTTCCCATTGTGCTTATAATCTTGGCTCGCTTCTAATAAGGATATTTAATTATTCTAGCGTCTTTTATTTTTTCTCCTTATATTAAACATTTTAAATCATTTTCAGAAAATAAATTTGTTTCCCGTGAAGTATTACCCCCAAATTTCAACTTATTTTATCATAAATATGAAAATAAAAATAAACTTTATTTCCATGAGATTCATACCACCTTTATTTCTACGAACTGTGGGATATTATCTTTCATTGAACCAAAACAACGAGATGTGTTATTCAGACTGAAAGTATAAGTGATGACTTGCTAAAGATTTTTAATTAATTACAAGAAATAATTCGTCCATATGAAGAGTCCTAATGAATGAGTTCTATACGAAAAGATCTTATACTATAATTGTTATAAAAATAGGTATGACTTTATTACCACTGTAGAGATTTTACTCGGTTCGGCTGTGAAATGAACAAATATATTTTTTTATATAAACGAAATATACAATTAACTTAATAAGGGATCATAGATAGGCCACATGTGCTACATAAAATACTACATAAAATACTTTGCCAGGAAACGCCCAATTACTTCAAAAAATCTGTCAGAAATAGTTGTGATCTTAATTTGAGTTATATTATTTATACCGTAAATTAATTTAGAAACGGAAATATTGCTGTGCCATTAAATAGTTAATATAGTATTAATTTCTATAATTAGATTTTTGTATCATAACTTGTGGAAGAGTACTCATTATTTCATGTTTTGCTGTTCAAGAATTTAAAGTGAGATCTTTTGTGGATATAATTTCGCCCTATTTGATATTACATTAGTAGTATATGGATCTGTGAATATTGGAAATGTTAAATCACGGATTAAAAAAAATATATCGAACTATTTTATTTACTTTTTATATTAGCAAAATTGGATACTACACGTTTACAAATATAAGACTCCTTAGGAGAAACTTAAAAATGTCAAAGAATTAAAATATTACTTTGTAAAATCTTACTTTACGAATATATTTAATTTATATTTTTCCTAATTTCAAATATTGATAAAATTTTATGTTCACATTTAATGAAAACTAAACAAAGAAACGTTTTAAGTGTAAAAAAACTAATATGTTTACATGCTTTGCCTTAATTTGTGTGGCAAATTTATTCAAAAACAGTTTTGTTTAAATGTTGAATGTGTTTACAAACAAAATTTATTGCCAGAAATTTCATTTGGTTATTAACTACTTATTGAAAATTATTATATTAAAATTATTATGAATATTAAAGGAAATTTATAATATGTACATAAGATTACAATTTCTTTTAATAAATCTATAGAAAAAAGATAGATATTTTCCTTTCCATCAATTATAAAAATACAGCTCATCTTACTTCCTCTGCTCTTAAAACACTTTAAATATTTCCAAGAAGCTTTTAAATTATTAACAACGATAAAAAATAAACCAGAATATTCATAGAGAATTTTCCATAAGAACTAATTATAAATTGTTTGAAAATGGATTGTTGTTGATATATTAAATAAATTTTCATAAATTTTTGTATAAGGCATGTCAAAAAACACGATAAAGCGCAATTTATTATGAATATAAATTACATGCTGTTACCGACCTTATCTAAGTCACGAAAAATTAAGGCTTGCTAAATATATTTATTTTAGATTTAGTCTTGAGAACAAGCGAAATTTCTAAATAACATTCCATTAAAATATGGACGCGCATATATTTGAATGAAAAAATCGAATACAAAATTAAATTTCAAAACGCTGAGGGGAAAGAATAAACCTTATGCTAATATTAGTGTAAAATTAGATAGCACACAGAGACGGTGGCTTACTGCTATGAATCTCAAATGTCGTGTGCGTGCTGACTATAAATCACTCTCGTTTTTTTGTACAGTTAAACTGACTTTAAATAGGTTTGTTAATTAGAAAATCTAAACAATTTTTTTGATGGAAAATATAATGTACTTTTTGTTTAAAAACTCATTTTTCTTTTTTTAATTTGAATACAGTTTATTTCATCTTACTGAATTGTGGAGAAAAATGTACTTTCTAATTGAGTGCATTATTTTCGACTTTTAATATCCGACTAAAGTTATTTTACATCAATTATATGTACTTTTACTTAAAATAAAAATATTAAAACTACAATAATGATTACCTTTTATTTAAAGGGATATAATAAACGATACTTGAGGATTATGTAATCAATAAATATATTAATAAAATTTACGATAATTAAATATATGTGTATGTGTGTAGATACATATACATATATATATATATATATATATATATATATATATATATATATATATATATATACATATATATACATATGTGTGTGTGTGGGGATGTGTGTGTGTACATATACGCGGTATTGTGAAGTAAAATTATATGGAGGAGTTTTGGAAAGTCGGGATTGTTATATTGTCAAGAATTTGTTGCCTTCACTACTGTTTTGTGTAACTTCTGTCAGTTTTATCAGTCAAATTTCTATAGTTATTACTCAAACTCACGGAGAAATGCTTACACATTTTAGGTGAATTGAAAAAAGGCAACTCATACGAAATAATTTGCAATTATATGTTTAATTTTCTTTTCAATGTAGTTTAAATCAGACAGAGGAATGAAATAACTTTTAAAAGACGTTTAGGTAATTAAACCGAATAAAATAAAACTAATAAAACCTGCTTATCTCGAACTTGGAGAAGCAACAGTTAAAATAAAGCAATATAATATATTAAATACCATATATTTCACTGTAAATGGAAGATTAAACTATTGTTCAATATTTTGTATTCATTATATAATTCATCTAAACCTTTAGGAAACTAATTAAGCTAGTTATAAGATTGTACTTAACGTTTTTTATCAAAAATTTTTTAAAAATAATAGTTCTCAGTTAGTGGATTGAGTTTTAAAACGTGAAATGGACACACTTTCTTTTCAGTTTGTAGATTGCGGTGAAACAGCCTTAATGTTATCCCAGGCTAAATCAAAACCTTCATCGACTTCATCGCAATTCATTTAGTTGATGGGCAAAAAAATAAACAGATTCACAGACAAAAATTGCAAAAAATATATATTATATTTCATTACTTTTGTCATGTTCTATTAAATGCTGTCTGTATATACATACACACACACACATATATATATACATGTATATATATATATATATATATATATTTATATATATATATATATATATATATATATATATATATTTATATACATAGAAAATAGAGTAGCATCAAAAAATGTTTAACCGATATTATATGTAACAAAGTAATCATAAGACAAATATTGAAAATATATTCAAATTATTAACTAATGGAGAAAACAAAGTAAGCTAGTAACAAATATATATATAACACAAAATTTGTATAGTTATTTTCTTAATCTTGTAGATATTTTCTTATTTATTTTAATAATATTTCATTAGTTATAATCTTTTTAAAAATTTTCAAATGAAAAGGTATCACCTTGGATTAATAATGAATACTTTAGCCAGCGTAATCCAAAAGAAACTTCTTCAATTTTTTTAATTTCATCCTGATCCTCGTAATTCAATATAACTTCTATTAAGATGAATTTCAAAATCAGTATCATTAATTTGCTTCATCAATTTAAAAAGAATCTGATGACTACGGAATTATAATTTTAATTTCCCTCTCAATACATGTATCGACGTAAAAATATATAACCTAAGAATAGTTTACTAAGCTGGTAAAACGAAGTTTTTGTGCACTTTCATTTAATGCTATTTAATTATATTTATATATTTAAATTTTTATTTATAATTGTGGCGCCATTGGTATATCATCAAAAATTTTCATTAAAAATATCACATACCTTAAACTCTCTCTATGTAAACTCATACTATTTCGATAATGTTTTTCATACTTTAAACATTTTTCAATGCTTTTTTACAAATTGAATTTTATTCATAAGTTTTAAGATGTTTCCATCCAACCATCTGTTTCTTTGCAAAGAGAGAATTTAAGGTATACGAGTACGATATACCTTAAATTCTATAAGGTATAATTAGGAGATATATTTTTACGTCGATACATATATTAACCGAGAAGTTGCAATTATAATTCCGTAGTCATCAGATTTTTTTAAACTGATGAAGCAGATTAACGATAATAATTTTGCAATCCATCATAATAGAGGTTATATTAAATTATCATGATGAAATGAAAAATTTTGAAGAAATTTCTTTTGGGTTACGGTGGTCAAGGTGTTCCTTCTCATTTGACAAGTTTGAAAAATATTTTGAAAATATTTTAACTAATGAAATATTAAAATAAACAAGAAAATATCTGAAAGATTAAGAAAATGACTCTTTAAAAAACCTTCCTCTTAGTTTTATTATTTACCGTCAACTGATTTCTACATGATCATTCGGAGACTAATAAATGTATACTATTTAATTTAAGACTTTATTCTAATAATCTTAAACGATATATATGTTAATAAAATCTAACTCCGCTTTACAATGCATAAAACAAAGTTGTATTATTATATTTTACTTAGATTTAGCTCCTATAAATTTCACATATGAACTTCAAATTCTAAGTTTTTAGTTATTAGTTAATATTCCGTTGTATTCTATTTATCCACGTGCGTTCGTTCATCGTTCACAGCTTTAGTTTTTATGCAACCAAATAACTGTATTTGCATGAAATTTTATAAGAAAGAGTATGAGTTCTATTTTTACTCATTATTTATTTATTTATGTATTTTAATGTATACAGTGGATACATATGACATACTTACTGTTCAGAGAGAAATTTGCTACAGCCAATTAGAACACAGGAGGGTCAATTAAGTATTCAAATTTTTTAAAATTTTATATATAATGGGAATAATTATTCTTTGCAAATATTTTAATTTCCAATGCTATATTTATTATTGCCGAAATGTGAACGCAGTCCTCGTAGTGCGAATTTTACTCAATAACTACTCAGAATCTTATTATACGAATTTAGTGTTTGGCAGGTTTTTATGTAATATAGAGAGATATTTACTGTAATAATAATGCGAGAAACTGTAAATTACGATAAATAATATTTTCTATGCGAGTTTAGTATTTGAATGACTACTCGAAAATTGTACTTTAGCATGAAATGTTTCCATTACCAAGTTTTCGACGAGTTGTATATGAGAAGTTAGAACAGTCAAATATTTTTAGGCGACTTTGAAATAGTTATTAGTGAAAAATAATAGCTTTTTAGTAACACAATTTTACAAACAATATGAGGCAGATTCTCGTACGAAATATTTTCCCTTAATATGCGGAGTAATGTACCTTAATACGGTTTTTTTTTAATTATAAGACGTCTATCACAATTAAGTTTTATGAAATGTATATAATTGTCTTTTTGTTATTTTATATAACAATTAAGAAAAAATTTACTCAAAGTCATCTTTGTTTGTTCCTGATGCCATCACGTTTTGAAATAAGCCAAACGATTTTTAATAATAACAAAAAATATTGTAATTTTTTTAACATTTTGACTTCTATATACATTATATAAAAATATTATTATTAAATCTCCATTTTCACGTGAGACTTGTGGTGATTCTCGAATGATTGTAATATATTTTCTTATATGAATATGGTGAAACAGCTGTAAAGTTATCACTGAAGAAAATATATTACTTTCATTATGTGGTTCGTAATTTTTTGAAAAAGTTCGTAATTTTTTGAAAAAGTTCGTAATTTTTTGATATTCTTGTATAATTATTTTTGAGAAATAGGCGAGATACTAAAATATTCTGTTAAAAAAATATATTAACGCTACCACTGTCTCATAATCTCTATGAGAGCTCATCATATTTCACAGTTAAATATAATGCCATCTCTATACTCCTTCTCACTGACCTGCCTTAAAACATTCTTCTATTAATGTATAATAATGTTTTATACATTTCTCAATCCAAAACCTTTATTGATGTCTTTTTGGTTTTGCATACAAGTTTTATCTATTTATTTTCCAAACATGGTAACCTTTATTATCAAATATATCTTCAAATTTTATTACGTTATTCCACAATGACATCATTTCAGTCGTACCAGAGTTGTTTCAACATATGCAGGGTCATTCCTGTCTTTTGACGTGTCTCTACACTACGTAAGCTTATCCGTTATTTCATAGTACATAACGCCATATATTTGAGGAAAATATAAATATGTATAATTAGAAAAAAAATTACTATTAAAATGTTCGTTAAATAATTTTAAGTTAATTAGTAAAAAAAACCTTGAATAGGTAAATATTGAGAGAATTAAAAATAAGTATTCATGACATTTGTTCCCGAAGGATGAGGGAAAGAATTTCTTTAGAACAAATAAATTTTTAAAAACACTTGTGTAGAACGGGAATAATCAAATAATCAAAATGCATCAAAAAGTGTGACAAAATTATAAGGTACAGCAACATGACGTTAAAGGCTGTGTAAAAATATATCAATAAGTATAATAGTAAAAAACGGAAACGATATCAATGGAATTTCCAGTGGAACTGTACTCCGTCATTTTTATTAAACCTTTATGTGAAATGACGTGACGGCACAGATAGATGCGAATAGGCTTAACATTATTTGTGAAACTGTCTTTTATATTTATAACACGACATTTGCATTAGCGCGGGTAGACTGAGAGAAGGAGGGAAAGTATTCACCGTAATGCGCCTTGTTTTCCGCGTGACTGAAGCCAATCAATTGACATGGCGTCCGAAGTAACACTGTGAAAATCTTGTTTAATTCGCTAATGCAGTATGAATATAATGCCTTTGAAGTATTCTTCTTCTATCTTCTGTCTAGATATATATAGATATATAAAAATCAATGCCACTTTTAGTTGTAATTTTATAACTCAAGAACGGGCTCACCTATCCAAACCAAATGTTTAGGCTTTGTTCGGACTATTTAGTAGATGGTTTATGTGAAGTTTGCACAAAATCGGTAGAGTGCTTCTTCATTTATTACATTTTTTGTAACAACTGGATTCAATAAATGGCGGATCATTTTGTAAATGGGGATTTTGCTGTCAAATTGAACCTTTTTTCAGATGGCGATTGTGCTGTCAAATTTAAACTTTTTTCAGTGTTGACAGTAAAAGCATGTTGTTATATCATTAATACTTCAACAGGATTGTCCCATGTTTATATCAATCTGAATCATAAAGTATTCGATAGTTTTAAAAATTATGATACAACATCTACCTAAAATTATGATAAATATTATGATACAACATCTACCTAAAATTGGATACATGTTACAGATTCAAGGCCAGATTTCCATACCCCGACGCTGATCATAAATTTTCGCAAATTTATTTTATTGGTGATGAAAATCGTGAATTGGATCAACGTTGTGCAATTGTTTTGAATACAAGACGAGAAATTATTCGTGAGCTACAAAGGTTTTTCCATCAGCATAACGCATAAGTTCAATTGTTCAAAATTGCTCTCGATCATATGCCATCTGATAATCACGAAATCGTAATAAGGACTGATAGAACACCTTTTGGAGAGCATGAAAGGCGATTCAATGCACCGACAATTGATGAGGTAGTATATGTAATTCTTGGTGATCAGTTTCAATCCCATGATATTGTACTTCATTGCAGAAATGAGCAATTGCAACGTGTTTCGGAACTTCATCGTAGTTACGATGCATTACAATACCCAATATTGCATTGGAAAGGTGACAATGGCTACCATATCAATATACCAATGATTGATCCACGAACAGGTAAATAATTGACCCATTTTCAGTGTGTTGACATTTCATCGTTTGTATAAATTTCTAAATTCACATTTTGCACTTATTTTTAGGTCTACATGTACAGGAAAAATTAGTGCCATGAATTTTTATTCGTATCGATTGATGGTTCGTCCACAAGAACAAAATTATATCTTGAGATGTGGTAAACTATATCATCAGTACATCGTTGATATGTATGCCAAAATTGAACGTCTTAATTTTATTCGTTTCAACCAAGCAAAGTTAAGATCCGAAGAATATATTTATTTGCAAGATGCGATAGCGAATGACGCTAATGTTAATGACATCGGACGTTTAACTATATTGCCATCTTCGTATATTGGTAACTCACGGAATATGAACGAATATGCACGAGACGCAATGTCTTATGTACGAAAATACGGTCGACCGGATCTGTTCATTACATTTACATGTAATCCGCAGTGAGATAACATCAAAAACAATTTATTTGAAGGACAGTCGACAACTGATCGTCATGACATTACAGCACGTGTTTTTCGGCAAAAATTGAAAGCACTTATGGATTTAATTGTGAAATTATGTATATTTGGAGAGGTGCGTTGCCATATGTACTCCATCGAATGGCAAAAAAGGGGATTGCCGCACGCACATATATTAAATTGGCTGGTACATAAAATAACTCCGGATCAAATCGATAACGTTATATCAGCTGAAATTCCTGATCAAGCTGTTGATCCTGAGTTATTTCAAGTTGTCGTTAAAAACATGATACATGGTCCGTGCGGTGAACTAAATATGAATTCGCCATGTATGATTGATGGAAAGTGTTCGAAACGATACCCAAGGCAATTGACTTCAGACACAATAACGGGCAATGACGGATATCCTTTGTATCGACGTAGATCACCTAATGATAATGGCAAAACGGCAACCATTAGAATGCGTAACCAGGACGTTGAAGTTGATAATCGTTGGGTGGTTCCGTATTGTCCATTATTATCGAAAAAATTCAATACTCATATAAATGTGGAGTATTGTAATTCAGTCAAATCCATTAAATATATTTGCAAGTATTTAAATAAAGGGAGCAATATGGCTATTTTTGGTGTTGCTGGTGATAATAGAAATGATGAAATTACTCAGTATCAAATGGGGCGCTATATTAGTAGTAATGAAGCTGTCTGGAGGATTATGTCGTTTCCAATGCACGAAAGATATCCTGTGGTTGTTCACTTGGCTGTGCATCTTGAGAATGGCCAACGTGTTTATTTTAATGTAGCAAATGTATTGGAAAGAGCAGCACAACCACCAGCGACTACATTGACAGCTTTTTTCAAATTAAGCGAAACTGATACTTTTCCGATAAATTTGTTATATTCTGAAGTGCCTCAGTATTACACATGGAATGTGTCTTCGAAAAAATTTCTAAGACGTAAACGAGGAACAGCAGTCCTTTGGCATCCTGGCATTTTCCAAACAAATGCAATTGGGAGAATATATACAGTACATCCAAACAATGCTGAGTGTTTTTATTTGAGATTGTTATTCGTTAACGTCAATGGCCTAAAATCATTTCAAGAATTGAGAACAGTCAACGGTCATTTGTGTCAAACATATCGTGAAGCATGTCAACTCTTGCATTTGTTGGAGGATGATGCACATTAGGATTCAACACTTCAAGATGCATATACTTCAGCTCACCCACAACAAATACGAATGCTATTTGCCATTATATTATCACCATCAAATCAACTTGAATTATGGAACAAATATAAACATTATATGGCAGAAGATATTTTAATTCGTATGCGTCATCATGCAAGAAATCCTGATTTGTTGATTACCTTGTAAATGTACAACGAAGCTTTGATAATAATTGGAGATATGTATCTAACGATTGTAAATAAAACATTAGTACAATTGGGTATGACCGCACCAAATCGTGAGATGCATGATTTGTTTGATCGTGAATTGCAACGTGAGCAGAAATTCAATTCTAATGATTTGCGTTTATTTGTACAATCGATTATAACTAAAATTAATATTCAGCAAAAACATGTATATGACACAGTCATGCATGCCACTTCTAATAATGCAGGTGGATTATATTTCTTGGATGCACTTGGTGGTACAGGCAAAACGTTCGTTATATCATTGATTTTAGCGACTATTCGATCGGAACAGAAAATTTCATTGGCACTTGCATCTTCGGGAATTGCTGCTACATTATTAGAAGGTAGTCGGACCGCACACTCTGAATTAAAATTGCCATTGAATATACAGGTGATTGAAACTCTAACTTGCAATATTTCGAGAAATTCTGCTATGGCAAAAGTTCTGTGATTAACGTGAATTATTTTATGGGATGAGTGTACAATGGCGAATAAAAAATCAATAGAAGCATTTAATCGAACAATGCAAGATTTACGTGGTAATCAACAACTTTTTGGTGGTCCTTTGATATTACTGTCAGGGGATTTTCGACAAACATTGCCTATCATTCCTCGATCAACTCCTGCTGATGAAATAAATGCCTGTTTGAAGTCATCAGTTCTTTGGAGATATATACAAAAATTGACGCGGAACATTAATATGCGCATTCACCTACAAAATGATCCAGTTGCCCATGAGCTTTCAAAACAATTGTTAAAAATGGGTGATGGCAAAATACAAATCGACAGTACCAACGGATTGATCGCTGTACCGAACAATTTTTGTACAATTGCGCAATCGATAGATGAATTGATTGAATGTGTTTTTCCGAATATTCTTCAGAATTACGGAAATCATGATTGGTTGAGAGAACGCGCCATTTTAGCACCGAAGAACATTCATATCAATGCCAATTTTCAAATTCAAGCGAAACTGCCAGGTGTAGTCACGACATATAAATCAATTGACAGTGTTGTGAATCAAGATGAGGCAATGAATTATCCAATTGAATTTTTAAATTCATTGGAACCGGCTGGTATGCCACCGGATTGCTTTGAATCTGAAAGTTGGTTCTTTGATTATATTATTGCGAAATATTAATCCACCAAAATTGTGTAATGGCACCACATTGGCTGTGAAAAAGTTACTGCCAAATTTGGTTGAAGCTTCGTAGCTTAACTGCTAAATGAAAAGGAGAAGTTTGTTTGATACCGCGTATTCCTATGATTCCAACTGATTTGCCATTTGAATTCAAACGATTGCAATATCCTGTGCGTTTATCATTTGCGATGTCCATCAACAAGGCCCAAGGGCAAACACTTAACGTTTATGGTGTGAATTTGGAAGAATCATGTTTTTCACATGGCCAACTTTACGGTACGCCCAGCCGTTTGTTTATTCATGCTCAAAATGGAAAAACAAAAAATATTGTTTATCCTAATGTTTTGAATTGAGTTTTAAAATAACTAGCAATTAATAAAATATTTTTTTGTTTGAATAAATGAATTTGATGTTCCAATTAATTTTTTTTAATATTTCACTTTATACGTAGCGAAGCACGTACCGGGCCGCTAGTATATAATATATTACAAATATTATAATTTCTAAGATAATATGGTTAAATGCTTTATACGCAATAAACCTTTAAATACGCTCTCCCAAAAGTAAAAAAATTTAAACTGGAAATTTGACTTGAGGATTTTAAACAAGATTACATTTTTATAAATCTTTTTTTAATTGATGAAACTGACAAGAATTAAAAGGAGAAATAATTAATAAATATACAAATGAACTATAAAACGTTGATGACAATACTCACAAAAAAGTTTAGCCACAAAATAATTTACGATACCTATAAGTGAAAGTGTACAAAATTCATATTTCGTTTTTTTATTATTTATACTTTATATAGAGTTCCTAATTTATGCACTCACTAAAGAGTACTTACATAAAAGGGGTGGAGTATCCAAAACAACTGACCAATTTATATACACATATATATATATATATATATATATATATATATCTTATTTTGAATTCCCTTTGTGAAAAATTTACTTTCCCTGAATTGACCCATAATTACAATGAAATATTAAACATAAAAGTAAAAATATATACTATTCACGTATACATCATAAAATGTATACATGGTTTATCATAACCCTTTTCAAGTTACGATAAATCCATTCTTAAAAGTTTGCATAAAAATGAATTTTTCATAGTTGCTTTAAAAGGAATACAATTATCCGGTTTAAAGATAAAATATACGTCAATGTTAAGAAAATATAAAAAATTTGGCAGATTTCCATATAATAAATTAGTACATAGTTTATTTTTACTTTACATTTTATGTTCTGTTTATATGTAATTCCCTTCAACTCCGAAAAGAATTTCTCCCCTTAATACATTTCTTTCAAACGTGAAATAATTAGATCAAGAAAAATCAATTCTTTTTTGTTAATGGTTTTGTTAATGCTTAACAATGACATGACATGAGGTTTTTGTTGTGGACGTTTTTTATTTCTGCCTTTACCCGGTGTTGTGTTTTTCCTGCGGCATGTTTTTTCGCATTCCTTCTTGCTTGGTTGTACCTTAAACCCTGAGTTACCTGCTGTAAGAGTTTCCTTGGGACCTAATAGTGGGCTACAAAATTATTCTGGTACCCCATATTAAAACCATGCAGCTCTTCTTACTAGTGTCAAAAAACAATTACACTACGTAACCGCATCGGAAAAATCCGTATAAAACTTCATTGTATTAAAATTTTTAGAAACATACTACCTGAAGCCATTAAGGAACTCAGTATTTAATATTAGAGAACTGTTATCTATTAATATCCAACGTGTGTAAAAATATAATATGTTTTTTCTTCGTGAAATATGCAAAACATTTTAAATTAATAATTGATTGGATAGACATGGTTTTAGTGAGGACCTGCAGAAACTATCCCAAATTCCATATATTATCCTTGGTGAAGCATGTTTCATTTTCGGAAGTCAACGATCATTTTCGTGAATATTGTTAATATTTATACCTTACCTTTTGTTTCGAAAGAAATAACGAGAAGAAATAAAAAAGAGAAAAAATAATTATATTCAATACGTTTTCCTGATTAATTCTCAGCGACATCGCCACAACTATTAATTTTAGGAAAATAAATAGATAAACTGACTACATATTTACTACGAAAATAAACAGTTGATAGGTTTTATAATAATTTCATTACTATCATTATTCATATTAAGCAATAAATAACTCTAGCTGTGTCAAAATTGCTATAATGGTAAGGAAATGTATGTATATATGTGAATAATAAATAGAAAAATCTGTAAAATGCAAGCTACTCTTACATAAAAATGTTCCGTGTCGTTAGCAACAAACTACAATATTGAAAGTAATGCACTTAGTGCTTAAAAGGCACTCAACTACAACGCTATCCACTGCCTACAGCACTAACGAAGTGTTACATCGCGTATGCACTGATCTAAGTGGGGAGTGTTTCCACGAAGCAAATTTTAAATTTTCAGAAACGTACTAGGACAAAAGTGAGAATATTTGTTATTGAAAAACTTATGTTCTGAAACCAATGATTCAGGATTTATTAGGGAACAAAGGATTAAATTACTTATAACAATTAATAGCAATAGTATTTTTCAACCCTAAATTTTTTTTCAAATTGAGCGTTTTATACATTATATCTATAATTGGGAGCTCATATTCTATTACGTCGCATTGTTTCCGAGAATATCGCTTATGACAGACTAATGAAGACACACCGTAACGATATCATTACTATTCCGTTTTGAAAATTTTGCTACGGTGTAATGAAAACAGAAAAATGCATGGATTTCGTCCATTTTCATGATTTTGCATGAATTTCGTCCTGTTATTTGTTATTTTCCATTGTCTGTAAATGCACTGGTCAGCATATGGCATTTAAAACAATTAGTTTCTTCAAGCTGACGTTCTCGTCTTAGGTCTGTACTTTTTCCTCTGTCACTAAAAGTCTTTCTATTTTGTTTCCATTGTATTAGATTGATCGCTTTTTTACCTACGACGAAACGGAGAAGGTTTATGAGTTCAGGGTAAGAGGTTGTTGGTTTGTTTGTTCGTTTGTTTGTTTGTTTGTTTGTGTATCTCCAAAACGGTTTGACTAATTTAGAGACGGTTTTTTGTAAAATGTTATGATTCATTGGCAATGGTTAGTTCTTGGATAATTCTTACTGTGATTACTCACCAGGGTTCGTAATAATCATTTTGTTGCAAACGAATATTCTCAATTATCTGCCAAACAGTTTGACCGATTTAGATACATTTTTCTGCAAAATATTTGGGTATAGTCGACGATGTTTCTTAGACAGGTGTTATGATGTTAGCTCATCATGGGGCGATTCAAGCAAAATAGACAATTTTGGAAGATCTCACGACGGATGTAGTCGTCGTAACTGAAAAACGAATAAATAATTATGAAATCCCACCGACTAAAAGAAAATAAGAACCTTTTAATATAATTACAAACCCAAGAAAACCAGTCGGGGTTACCATCCCTTGATTCTACCCATAACTTTGCAGTTTTACCAGTTCGTGACTAATTGAAATTGTTTTATGTGCGTAAATAGCTTTTTTTAAATATAATTGATATTGGGAACGGAAATGGCAATGGTTGCCCCAACGGATTTTCTTGGGCTTTTAATTATATTAATAGGTTCTTACTTTCTTTTAGTCGGCGGGTTTTCAGAAAAATTAATAAATCGTTTTTAAAAAAACAATTACTACATCCGTCGTGGGTTTTTTGAAAATTTTTAATTTTGCTTTTTATTATATCATCTAAGACAGTTGATATGATGCTACGTTAGAATTTTGACAATAATAAGTAATATTTCTAATTCTTATTTACTGATCTAACTCTCCCTTCTATTCAAATAAAACGGGGAAAATTAATATTTTCTATTAATACGTAAATTTCCCGTTTTAGATATTCATATTATTTTGAGAAAATAGTTCAAAATAAATACAGTAATATACTATACCTCAAAATTATTTTAACTCAAAATTAAATTCTTTTAAATAATGGCATATATTACAAGTCTTTTGAAATACGTACACAGGAGAATATTTTATAATTACAGGATTACGAAAGACATAAGCAAAGCTGAATAAAAGCACCAAGCCTCTACTTCCGAGACCGTACCGTCAAATTATAGCTGCGAATATGAAAATTCAACCAGTATTTTTAAATGTGAAAATCTTCAAGTGCGTCGATAAATATATATAAGTTTGTTGTTGAGAGAAAATTTCGTATATATATTTTATCGTACCGGAAAATATGAAATGTAGAATGTTGAAATTCAAGTTACTTGTATTAAAATTAAAATAATTTTATTTCGAAATGTTTATAGTAATCGCATTAAAAGTTAAAAATAATCTATATCCCTTTTTTCTTTGTCATTATCTCTTTGATAAACTATTACCCCATTTCAAAGCATTTCTTTTCTCATTCAGCACCAGTGAATCTTAGATATCATTTCACAACCCATAACTTTACTTCTCTTCTTCACATATTGCGTTATTAAAATGTACTCTTTCTTTAAATTAATGTATGATATTAGCATTATGTATGTCACAATTAACGAGACTGATTTAACGCTGTCTTTTGGATTAAATTGCTCGTATTATTATTCAAATTCTTGGTGGCCTGCAAACATATGTTCTACTAGCAAATTAAAAGATGAATTAATTTAATATTTTATTTCAGTGATACAAGTGTGTTTTAGAACAGTGTTAATTGGAATATATTTTGTTATAGGTGTTAATATTGAATTAGGCTATATATATATATACACATACAGGATATATCCAATGTAAAATTTGAAATAAATATTTACTTTATTGCTTTTAAATCTGTGTAAGTTTTCCACAATACGAAGATTTTATGAAAGTATGCTAAATATGACAATTTTTCTCTATGAGAAGCTAAACAGAAAAAGAATATCTAAATATAAACTTTGAAACGTTTCTTTATAAAACAGATGTAGTACAAGGAACGATATTTATTTAAAAACATTATTGAGGTCTTAAATCTAATTATATTCTGTTTATTTATAAAGCATACATGTAATGCGCACTGTAATTTACAAGGGCCTAAAACATGGTACATACTGATAAAATTATAGGACCTAAAATAAATGTTATCGTTTCTTTATAATCTTTTAGTAAAATTTTACCAGCCCTATTTTTTCGTAATTTTCGGTTTAGTAGTTTCGGATTATTTTTGCGTATTTTTTAGAATGTCTTTTTAAGTAAGCAATTTCAAACTATGAACAACATATTTTCTTATCTTTCATAATAAGCTCTTTGAAATGTTACCACATATGTTATACACTCTTTTGCATAAAAAATGGGTGGTTTTGATTGCGTCATATTATTAAAAAAATATTATTTGTCAAGAGGTTGTATTATTTGTACTTGTTACTGGAAGGTATAGTATATTCTGGCACATAAAACGAACGTTCTAAATTTTAAATTTATTATTTTTGAATAAAAATTCTCTTTCACTGACAGAAACGTATTTTTTGGCGGTAAATGAAATCCAACTCTTATTAAGTTCTTTTTGTTTATTACCTTTTTTATTTTAATGAATAAATTTTAATTAAATTTCTGCTGTTTTCTGCATTAGTTCACTTCTGCTTGCTCTCCTCGGTATGGTTGAAAAAACGATAAGAGCTAGTAAAATTATTGCGCTGGTATTGATAATGTTAGCCGTTCCACCGTCCAAAGGACCTAGCAACGATACCAATAAACGAGCTCTATCAGTAGAAGACCCTGTTCTGGAAGAAAACGGTGCACTGAGACACGGGACGACCGCTTCATAGTCAGTTAAGCGTTACTAAATCGTCAAGTTACGCACGTTGATCTCAAACAGATCCTCGAGAACATCAGAGGTACCCGAGTAAGCCTATGGACAGTCAGAAAAAGACTTCAGATTTTCGTCATGGACTCAACAATACTGGAATTGTGTTTTATTCTCCGATGAAGCTCGTATATCGATTAGTGGTGACGATCGACGTTGGATAGTCTTACGAAGACCTGGAGAACGCTTCGTGGAAGTGTGCTTTTAGGAAATTATCCCTCACGGTGGAGGCTCCGTAATGTTTTGGGCTGGTATTAACTCAGATGACCGTACCGAGTTAGTTTTTATTGAAAATGGCACACTTAATGCGCAAAGATACATAACAGAGGTTCTTATTCCTCATGCCCAATCCGCATTAACAGCAGTTGGAGGCGAGTCCATTTTTATGGACGACAACGCTCGCGCACACCGCTCTAGCAAAGTTAATGCGTATTTGCAGGAGGCTGGAATTCGTCGGTTAAACTGGCCAGCTAGATGTCCCGACCTCAGTCCGACAGAACACATATGGGATAATCTAAAACGACGCATCAGAGCCGTAAAACCAGCTGCAGAAAACATTCAGGTCCTTAAAAATGTAATCGTCGCTGAATGGGAACGTATTCCTCAGGAAATGATAAAAAACGTCATCGAAAGCATGCCTAGCAGATTAAGCGCATTGATTTTAGCTAGAGGAGGCCATACTCGTTACTAAATTTTCAAATTTTATGTTAAATTAATAAAACATATTCAAAAATAAACTTTAGCCATTTTCAACGTACCAGTATGAAAACGCTTGTCTGTGGACTTACATCGTTATTTTTATTTATTCGCATTTTTAATGACTGAAGTAGATAAAACGATATCTTATTAATAAGTAACCATATTCTCATCATATCGCCATATAAAATGCATCAATTAATAATAAAATAACTCTGATGTATTTTATTCCTATAAATGCCCGTTTTTTTTTGCAAAAGAGTTTATAAAATATAAAAATAATTCAGCCACCTCTTTAATTCTTATATGAACATTAACTGATAAACGCATGAGTGATCTTACAAGGTTTCCGTTTTTTAATATGTAATCTTAAATTATCTATTATTTTCTCAACTAATTACTTTTCTATTAAGGCAAAATAAAGAAAGTTTTTCAATTACTGGAGGATCATTAAAATTGTATCTACTTAACATGCCGTATACGTTTGAATAATTAAAAATAAAAGTAAAAGCTGTTTTATCTGTGAATAGTTCTTCTCCAAAAGTAAGATATTATTTATGGTATCGCATTTAGCTCAACAGAGCACATATCTATGAAAATATTTAAACATTTTTTTTTCATTATAAGATTATTATTTGAAAATTTATGAACTAGGTTAAATAGAATAACAAAAGGAAAATGAAAATTGAGATAGTGACAAATATAATCTCTCGCATTAGATGTCACGTCGTATGTATTTTTTTCTTCGTCTATATTTTTTCCTCATTTTATAGTTTTTCTTACATTTGAACCACAATTAAAAAGTATTTATTTACTGATACACAAAATTATATGGTATTTTTCATAAAAAAATTGTTCTTTCGCGTAACCTCTTAGCTTAGTTTAACAGTTAATGTGTTTATCCACATCTACACTAAAGTTTTATTGTTGCTTCTGGTATAATACTAGGCTATTACGTCAATCATTTCAGTTTAAAACATATAGTATTTTTGGAAATTTTTTTATCGGAGATATATCTAAGCTCAAATTATAACAGAATTTTAGTCGTTGTCCGTTCTTTAAAGTTCCTTACCTAAAAACGAAAAATAAACCCTTAGAAACCACTTGGCGTAGAAACTTGAAATGAAATAGAGAATAAAAATTTTCCATTTATATGAATTTATGTTACATAAAAAGTATTTATTTACTGATACACTATATGATATGGTTTTTTTCATAAAAAAATTGTTTTTTCGCCTAACCTCTTAGTTAAGTTTAACAGTTAATATGATTACCCAAATCTACACTAAAGTTTTATTGTTGCTTCTGCAATAATACTATGCTATTAAGTCAAACGTTTCGGTTTAAAACATATAGTATTTTTGGAAGTTTTTTTTATCGGAGATATATCTAAGGTCAAATTATAACAGAATTTTAGTCTCTGTCCGTTTTTTAATGTCGCGTACCTAAAAATGAAAAATAAACCTTTAAAAATCACTTGGCGTAGAATCTTGAAATTGAAAAGAATAAAAATTTTGCATTTATTTGAATTTATGTTAAAAGTGTTATAGTTTATATTTTACTTTACAATACTCAATACTTTGGTCTTCTTTTTCACTACAAAGTATGTCGCATCATTAATGATACTTTCACGCTCCGCAATTGAATGTGTCGGGCGACGCGACATGTAAGGCAAGAAATTTAATTTTTTTTAATTGTAGGTCTCATTTTGTTTCGTCATTCTATTTAATTTAGTTCCCAAATTATTAAATAAGATGAAAAGTAATTTTCAATTAAAAAAAATACCATCAAAAATCATTTCGTATTTACGCGTAGGCTCTCTTTTGAGTTAAATGCGATACTATATCTATATTTTATTTTTGGACGAAAAGTTTTTATAGATAAAACAGCTATGATTTTAATTTTTTCATTTATTTAAGAGTTTTAAAATAGACAAATTATTTTAAATTATATGGTACTTTAAGTGGATATAATTTTGGTTATCCTCTATCACTTGATAACCTCTTTTAATTTAATCTTTAGACAAAAATTATTCTTAGAGCATATTACAGGGATTTTTGGGTTTCACAAAAAAAACGGAGACTTCGAATTTTCACCTGTGTGTCATCAATAACAATATTCAGATAAGGATTAAATTGGGGTTGAATATATTACCCAAAATTATTTCAAATATTTTCATATCTTATGTGATATAATTTTGAAAGAGCTTATTTTGAGGGATAAAATTTTTTTTCCTTAATTTTCAGTTGCTCTTTTCTATCAGATGAATGAGGCCTTTTTTTTTTTATCAGGCTCATCAGCTCAAAACTGACCATTATTTGAATTTTTATTACAGGAACGTTTAAAATAAACGTTGTTACATTTGAAATTAATGTAGCAATGAAAATTATTTTCGAAATATAAAATTCTCATATCAGATAAGAGTTTATAAAATGATCCAAAATGTACATTTTCAATTCAAAAAAAATTCCGTGGTCTCTATCGGTTTTACCAAATATCTGGATACAACAGTTTTCGTATTTTTAAACTAAAATGTACCTGATATACCGATTTAGGTATTCTTAATTAAATTCAGCAAACACTTCGAACAATATTTGTTAAACACAATTAATCATTTTTGTGTTTTGTAATATTTAAATAAAAAATTAATAAAAAATTATTTTGAAAACCGAAGAAAGTAAAATTTTAAAATTACAAGAGCGAGTGAAACTGAAATATCAGTTTGGATTATATTAATTTTTTTAAATACCTAAGTATATGGCCATATTTTCTATTAAATTATAGGTTTTTAAATGAAATTCACAGTTCATAACATTCTTTCAAAAATTAATCGGTACAGTTACGGAACTATATTGCATTAACTTTTCTTTCTTATGTAGTCTGGTAAGTGTGATTTTATTATAGAAATTATTTGTTTCCATTTATTTATTCCCGTGTGAAATTTTAGGAAATATTCTTAAGTAAACTTTAAGATTAATAAAAGTAAAAATATAAATTTTTAAAATGATCAGAGGATGGTTTTCGTAAGTACACTTTATATTGAAATCACCAATTACCATATCTTATACTGAGAAGCATATATTAACTTGAACTCAACAGAATTCACTATTGAACATTTTATTTATTTTTTTTTAGTTTCCCGTCCGTTATGCGTTAACAAATACACTGCCTCACAGACAAAGGAACAGACAGTATTAATGCAGTATTTTTATTCTCTTACTTTTGTAAAAGTTTTGAACTGATAGTTTTATCAATCAGTCGTACATCTAATCTTCGATTTTTTTGCTAGAATGACCAAACTGCGTAAACCTTAGAAAATTTTAAGGGTTTCAAAATTTGCTTCCTACGAACATATTTAATTTTCTTCTACCCCAGTAAAAAAACGAAATATATAGATTAAATACCGTGATAATACCGAAGTAAATTTTTTTTCGTAACTGTGTTGATGGCCTACAAATTAAGTTACAAAACTTCGTTCAAGCGTTCATTTATTCAATGCCTTGATATCTTATAGAATATCAGACGAATTCACAATATAATTTAAGCAATGTTAAAAATAAATATGTTTATTAATTTCAAAATATTTCAACCAATACAGGCATTTTTAAATTTGATTTGACTTAAATAATTACAGTTCTAAGGTTAATGCAACATTGGTTCGCAGAAAACCTTTTGCAGATATAACTTCAGTTTTTTTTGTTTCTAACAATTTCCTCTGTCTAAAACTATGCTATTAATTTTTATTGTTATTTTATATTTAACTACATGTTAGGAAACATGTATTATATCTAAAAAAAAGTTAGAATATCAGAGCCATACCTAACTTTTTGAAGGAATTTTTTAATTTTCTTCAAGCTTGCAGAGAGTTGCAAAACTGCAAAAGATTTTTATAAACACTGTAATAAAATGAATTCAAAATAATTCATAGAATTATTCAATATAGCATACAGATTTGGAACGAATAAAAATAAATAAATTTAAAACATTTTTACAATTTGCAATAGTAAAAATGATGCGGAATGCGGTTTCCGTAATGGCGGGAAAGGGGAAAACAACCAATTACGATCATAAGTAGACATAATTGAACGTCATCTGTACATTTAAAAATATGTTCAAATAATTTTCAGACTTCATATTTTGTATCCGGATGTAAATAATAAGATTTAAATGGTACGCATTATCAACAATTTTTAACTTATACGCCCAGAGTTTACTAACATTAAAAATGTATTTTATTACATTTATTCAAAATAGGGATGAACAAAATTACTTCTTAAAATACTACTCTGTTAACATCACAACCTATAACATCGTACACGACTCCTCTAGTAATGCATCTTCCCGTTCATACCTTTGAGAAAAAGAAATTGCTGAAAACACTATTTAAAGCAAAATCTCTTTCTCAAGAACTATTGCGAAAATTAGAAAAATTCCGTGAACGAAATCGACGACTCATTAAACGTATCGCTTCATTAAGAAATGTAATCTCGGAACTAAAGGCATAACATATTGCTGAAGCAGGCGATTTAGACACTAAATAATATTGGCGAAGATTCTTGCCACATGATTTTTTGAAACCTGCGACTCAGTTTAAAAAAAATATAACTGCGATTTTAGAAAATTCCTCTAACTTTTAATACCAAGAGCATGTATTTATTTCAGAACTTACTTTGACTCGTGTTTTAATCATCCAATTACGACTTCGAATTAGTACTGATCACCAGGAAAAAACATTCCTCAAAATTCAAAACAATGAAGGACTCCATCTAAAGAAGTGCGTGTTAGTTTTAATAAACAAGAAATTAAGGTCAGCGCGCGTTGACTGAAAAAAAAACAAAAATGAATATTAAATTAACCTCTCAATTCTCATTCCATAGTAGACGCGATCGATTTTTGTAGAGAAAAAATTAAATTAAAAGAATTTCGAGGAAGTAAGGTTACTTCTGCAGTCATACGCCCGAGGCTTTAAAAAACCTATGTGTATCAACATTGGGAAACATTGGGAAACTAAGGGCATTTCTTGTGGTCCTGCAAGTTTAAACAAACAAGTGAAAATAGGATAATATGCAACTTTTAATGTGAATATGCAACTTTTAATATGCAAATTTTATGCAACTTTTAATAAAAATTTTATGGATTTATTGGTTTAATAACTAGTGGTTATTTCGTCCTCCATTTGTATAATAAATATATTGTTTTTTCTGCTAAGCTATAATTTATGATAGTGAGATTCAGGAATTTACTCGCACATAATGTTTTTTTGATTATTTGCGCATAACATTCGTATTCTTGTATTCTAAAGCTAGCACGATTTTGCAATTTATCCGTGCATAACTTTCGTGTGATTGGTAACTTCATGTTAGTAGATATCATATTTACCCACTAATACCTGTAACATAACCGATTTAAATCCAATGTTCTAAAATTATCCTTTAATTTTCTCGTTATAAGTACAATATATTATGGTAGTAAGTGGGAAGTACCATTAGGATTTTATTCACTAGTCTATTACTTTATGAGCTATCTGATAGTGTAAATAAAAATGGCGCAGGGAAATTTAGATTTGAGCTGTGAAAAAATAAACAACTGTGTATGGAAATCAGAAAAATGTTTAAAGATAATTAGAAAAAGTAATTGCAATCATTTTTTTAATACGGATTTTGATCCTGCTCCCAATTAGGGAAATACCTAAAATTTGCCAGTTGCAAGGCCGCCTTACTAACAAAAGGCTTTGTGAAATAGATACATTTCTATGGAGAGTTATGTCAATGGATTTGTACAATAGGTACATTTCTATAGAGAGGGTATGGAGTATTGTGTCGCTCGCAGCGAGAATGTGATGAGAATTTATTAGCGACCTCATTCGGGGTAGGCTATTTGAAAGTGTACTAACTGGTGCCGTGCTGAGAGCGGATGATATAATTAGGATTAAGTTTATGCGAATAAATTAATTATTCACGTCTGATGAGTATGTGGATTAAACTAATCAAAATTGTGCACCTGCAGTCTTGTCGATTAAATGTTTACAATACAAATTTCTAATTTTACTGAAAGTTGGTAGAAAGTATGAACAAATGGTAGAAAGTATAAACATTTTAAATAAAGGAAATAAAACAACAAACAATTAATAAAAAAATTATCGCACCTATACCACAAGAACAAAATATAACAAGGATTATAAGTGCTCTGCAATCTACTCAAATAAGTAAATGTCAAAAAATAAAATGGGTAAATCAAATAGAAAAACAATATTAATATCTAAAACAGGCAAAAATATTTTAAAATATGTGGCGTGATAATTATAGCTACTAAAACAATTTTCCTTGTTTTATAAATATATTTATAAAACTTTATCTAAATGAACATATACCAGAACAATACCAGGCCGAGTGGCTAGTAGAAAATAAATTAGTAGAATTAGTGTCATTCATTACCAACACACTTTTGTTTTGTTGATGAGTAGCAGCTTCGTTGATACTTAAGTATATCAGAACCAGCAACGTCCCAAAACGTAAAATCAGGCGTAAAGCTTTCACCACCTTCGATCAGCAAGCGTTAATATGATTTCGTAAAGTATACTTAACATATTCTTTCATGTTGGCAACAATCCGTGAAAATGGACAGATTTCTTTTCTCAAAATAATTTCTGGTGTACTACAAAAAATTGTTTTTGGTCCATTTTTTTATATTTCATTACTTTTTTCATACTTAGTAAAATTTTAATGTATGCCTATGATCTTAAATTATTTATACCCCTAAGGACCCATAAACCATTGTTTTGAATAGGATATCTGGTCAAAATAAGCTCCATGCATGCGTCAATGAAAATAATCTACACTTGAGCTTTTCTTAGTTTAAGTACATTAGGTTTAAAAAAGGGGATTTGCTTTTAGTTACGTCATTTCTGCGAATCCATATGATGCTGTCGACAACACGATTTACCTTGGTGTTACATTTGACAATAGGCGAAATTTTATTATTCATACTAAGCGTATCATAGTCAAGGTTTATGAAATGCTCGGGTATATATTAAAAATAAGTAAGATTTAAATTTTTTCCGACAATACTGAGAGAATACAAAAAAGTTATAAGAGCCTATAACATCATTTGTTCGAAACTACCTTTGAATATTCCGCTCGATAAATATAAATGTAACACACTCGATCATAAGCTTTCATGGTTCATTACTAACATAAGGGTATTACGTATGCAATAAAGATTCAACTACCAAAAGGATTACATATGATTTACGTCAAATTAAACGTATTAGGCGATGAATTTTAATCTTGCATAAAATTTTCCGCTTTATAATAAATGGCAATTTTATTCAAATATGAAGATTGAACTAATTAATATTTAATCTTTTACACATTTAACCCAATTATATTGACTCTGAAGGTCACAAGAATGTTATGTGCAAATAAATTCCTGCACCATGCTAGTTTTACAATGCCATAATACGAACGTTTTGCGAAAATAATCACAAAAACGTTATACGCGAATAAATTCCTGAAACACGTTAGCTTTTGAATACCAAAATACGCAGCAGGACACATATAGGGACCTGATAATTTTACAAATGCTACACTCGTTAACATCGCTGATATGGTTACGAAACAAAGACGAGAAAATCTCATGCATGTATCTATTTCAATACTAGAATGGTCACTTTTTCCACCCTTACAAGCCAAATAAAATCTAAGTTTATAACAATACGCCGGTCAGTTTCTTATAAAAACCGCCACGCGCGTTTTGTATACAATATATACCAAGCAGTTCGTATTATTTTTAACCCTACATCTAAGTAATATTTTAACTCCTTTTTTCTAATATAACAAGATTACATTACAGAGGATTTCAAATTCTATTAATCTATATTTATTGGGGTTCTAGACATGGACATCCAAAAACCTTTGATTTTGGCATTCGCTGACTAGCTATCACATTGATAAAACATCAATATCTGTCTGAATAATTCGCTCAAAGATACGCTTGCGTTTATTTTACAAGAATTTGTATACGTTTATTTTACAAGAATTTGGTACATGGCTTCGACTTTGTTTTCATTTATTTTAAATTAATTAAACTGCAACCGTAAATGTACAATATACAATCATTGATGAAGCCAAAAAAATATTGCAATAAAGTAGAATCATATTCATTTAAAAAGCAGATATTGTCACTGTTTAAAAACCAGCTTAATCGTTATCGAGAAAATATTGATTTCAAAAGTAAACAGCGGTATTCTTTCTAAAACTATAATATTAAACATTAACACTGTTTTCAAAACAAGTTGAAATCTCAAAAAGAACACCCTCGTAAGGCAATTGAATTAGCGATACAAATATTTCAAGTTTAAAACTTGGCCAACTCATGTTCTGTATCAAACTTCTAATTTAAAATTTTATAAAGACGAAATAAAATATGTCTGCAATTTAGTACAAAGTTTCTGATGTAATCAACTTTTATAAAACAAACCAAGCCGTATGCAGAACATAATATTCGATTATTTCATTACTATGATAACCCATCATATCTGTATGTTTACGTATGTTGAAATACGTGGAATAAGATTGTCCTGTTTTTAATACAAAACTAACACTTGGTGTTTAAGTCATAGGTCTAAATTTGGTGGCCTATGTATTTCATTTCAAATAACCTTGCTTTATCCTGGCACTCTACTCTAACCTTATTTCCAAACTCTATTTCTCGATTTTGTTCTCACCAAATTTTCTGAATTGCCTCCCATTATGGAAGTAAATCTAAGGACTTATTCATGTCAAAAAAAAAGAAAATGGAAAAATACAATCGTTCCGGAACAAAAATAAATTTGTATTGTGTGCGTGTTGTATTTTGTTTGATATGTACGTGAGAGAAGTATATAAAAGTTGATTACATCAAAAACTTTGTACTAAATTGCAGACATATTTTATTTCGTCTTTATAAAGTTTTGAATTAGAAATTCAGAACATGAGTTGGCAAAGTTTTAAACTTGAAATATTTTTATTGTTGATTCAATTGCCTTTCGAGGGTATTATTATTGAGATTTCAATTTGTTTTGAAAACAGTGTTAATGTTTAATATTATAGTTTTTTATAGAAGGAAAACCGCTGTTTACTTTTGAAATCAATCTTTTCTCGATGACGATTAAGCTGGTGTTTATACAGTGACAATATCTGCTACTTTTTGAAGTATTTTTGAACGAATTATTTTTAAATGAATATGATTCTACTTTATTGGAATATTTTTTTGGCTTTATCAATGATTGCATATTGTACATTTATAGTTGCAGTTTAATTAGTTTAAAATAAATTACGGTTTTTGTAAGAAATTGCACAGCGTATTGTTATAAACTTAGAATTCATTTGGTTTATAAGGGTGGAAAGAGGGACCATTCATATCAGCGCTGTTAACGAGTGTAGTATTTGTAAAATTATTGGGCCCCACTATATGTGCTCCTCCATATTTTGGTATTCTAAAGCTAACGTGTTTCAGGTATTTATTCGCATAATTTTTGTGATTATTTGCGCAAAACGTTCATATCTTGGCATTGTAAAGCTAGCATGGTGCAGTAATTTATTTGCGCATTACTTTTTTGTGTTATTTTCAGTGTGGGATATAAAATATAACTGAGTTGAATATGTAAAAAAATTAATTAGTTCAATGTCATTAAATTTTGTTTTCAATTGTATGTGTATTTTCACATTTGAATAAATTTTCCATTTATTATGAGGCGGCTTACGTTTCGTTGTATTACAACATCTTGAGATGGATTTTTTCATTAGTTTTGCTAATAGTCCACCTGAAGATATTGTAATAGAACGAAACGTAGGTTGTGACAAAGAGCTTAAAGAAAGTAGAAATAATACTACATCGCTTAGTTTCATTTAATTGTGAATAAAAGGAATTTAAAAAAAACTTCAATAATGGCAATTTGCTTAATTTTCTGAAGAAGGGTTCAAAGTTAAATTCAAAATCTGTATTTATTAACTTCCCTTATGCGCCCTCGGACCTAGATACAATGTTTTAAAAATGTGTCAGAACAGCCATTTCAAAATTACCCTAGACTCTTTTAATATACTGTAAATTTGAAGATGTAAATATAAATATAAAATATGATTTATGTTACCTATAGAAATAAAAAGAAAGAAAACTTACGAAGATGTCATTATATTTATGAGAATGTGTATTTAGAGTTTCATGAGCGTTTTCATACGTATGGTTGCAGATATTTTACATCCATATTGGTGCCCAGGCTATCAATTTTATTTGAGAAAATTATCTGAGCAACATTTGACCACACTTTTTTTCCTAAGAGCACCGAGGTTGCGGAAATTACTATGTAAGACAGTGTTTATAAATATCATGCCAAGACCTTAATTTTTCTAAAATAATTAATGGAAAAAGGCTGAGGATATTTAATATCCTATACGATTGATTAAAAACCAAGGATTTTATAGAAAATATTTGTTAGAAAATTTCTCAAATGATGTCGTTGTATCATAAGCTAATAAATGCAAATTAAGTAAGCCATTATATTAAAATATGTAGAACGATAATGTGGTTAAGTCATCGTAAGTGAAACGAAGCATTGAATCTTTGTCGTCAAACAACATAATCCTTCACCGGTAACCGAGTTTCAGAGCCACTTTATCTTTCTTCTACCAACCGTGTAATGCTTGAACCGAGAACGTAATTACTCAACTGACTGGAAATAATTGCTTTGCTAAGAGAAAATTATCAAGTAATTAATAACACTGCCCGATGTTAGATTATTATGAGTATTAATTTGCTCATAATAAAATCATTATTTTTAATGTTACAAAGATGAATCGTTTCAAATTTACTTCAGTTAAGTGAAAATCTCTCAATCAGGAATCTTATGTGAAATTATCAGCCACGCACTAATAATTCCACGCTGCAATATTTGAATTTAATTATTTTTATGATAAAAATGAACATATGTCTTAACATTTAATACAAGATCTATTAAACACCGGAAAAGCAGTATTCTATATTATTTTAGGATAAAATGATGTTGGATAAACACCAATGCCATTAAAGTTTGAAACTTTGTATGTATATATGTATGTATGTGGGTGTAAATTTACTTTTGGTGAGCTTTCAAAGTTGTTAAAGTTAAATGAATTGCCTTTTTGATTATTTTATTTCATAGAACTTTGTGCTACGTACATAATGATGTACATAATACAAAATAATAACATTTTCGCTAAATAAGTTCTTATAATTTAAACCTATGTTTTACAAAAACTTGGACAAAGCTAATCCCATCAAAATATGACCACAAAACTTAAAATTATTACGATAAAAGCAATAATTTTTTCCAAAACTCCTTTAGAGAAGTGAGAATGGGTGAGTTAGAACTTTGCGACTAAAATATGTGTTGAACATTATATATATTACAAAATCCTTCTTGGCTATGAATGTACTTTTCTCTTGATCGTTTTGCCATTTGACTAAATATGTTAAACAACTTCAATTTTCTTTTCGTATAATTCTAATTATTAAAGGAATAAATATTTACCGCTCTCTGGAGCTGAGTTTTGGGAGTGTCAAAATAGGTAAATGTACCGGATAAAAAATGCAGTGTCCGGTAGTGTAGCACAGAACTGGATAGTATACAACCGTGCACCTAAATTGGCTTTGAACCGCAAAGTTTCCGGTATTTTTATTTTGGTACAAATGGTATTGAATATATTTGGCGTTAATTTTGTAGAAATTAATTATTCACAATTAAATGAAATTACATGATGTAGTATTATTTCTACTTTCTTTAAGTTCTTTACACGACTTAGGTTTCGTTGTATTACATCTTCAGGTGGGCTAATAGCAAAGATCTATTCTATTACCAATCTTTACTAATAGCCTACCTCAAGATGTAATACAACGAAACCTAGGTCGTAGTACTTTATTGAAGTAACTAATTTTTTGTTCAATAAACTAAATTAATTAAGAGCAGTACTTATTTGAAAAATAAGTATTGCTTATAAATGATTAATACTCCCAATACGAAGAGCATTCGAGAAAAAGGATAAAAAGAATGTATATGGCTTACCATATAACAACATTTTTATCCTTATGATTTGGTCTCGGGGTAAATCTCAAATTTATCACTTTGACACGAGAACAAGTCATTCGCGTATTAGAAAATTCCTCTTTGATAAAAGTTTTCCTTGATGGATTTTTCGTCAGGTCGCTTGTTTATTTATAGTCTTCCAAAAATATATGCTTTATCTCAAAACTATAGCCTATGTGTGATTTAAACTTATTGCTCCATATCGTACACTTATAAAATCAAAGACGTGTGTCGGCATGAATTCTATAACGTGCGTTATATTACGAATATTTTTTTTGTAAATGAAACATGATGTAAGCTATAATATTGATGACGTAAACAATATAATATTACATGTAAAATTTGTTTCTAGTCATTTTTTTTGGGTTTGAGGAGAGGATACAAAGTAACTAAATAAGTGTTAGATCCTCGCAGGGATTGTGGTTAGAGAGTTAATTAATTATGTATATGTTTTTCTTGTCGAGACGAAAGTACACGATATCGATAAGAAAAATCTGGAATAAATTGCAAAATTTCTTGCATAAATGTCAAGTGCAAAGTTTTCTGAAAACTTGAGAAAACATAATTAATTTACAATCAAAATTTAATCTATGACTTGCACATTTGAATAAATAATCCCAATTCAGTTTAAAAATTTTTTTTGGATGATTTAAAGACATGAGAATGCAATTAATAATGTTCGGTTCTTTAAAAATATATTTTTAGAAATTTATAAATAAAAAATGATAAAATATAATTTTTTTAAAATGAATTAAAAATTCAAGGTTATACTAATTGTATTTATTTATTCCATATTTCTTTAAATATTTATGTCCTTTTATTTACTGACGTATTTATTTGAAAGTTGTTTTACTTGGTTTTTAAAAAATATATTTTTCATGCTTACAATATGAAATGACAATGAAATGGACGGCAATTTATAGGATTTCCAATTCCATCACCAAAAGGACAAAACGGAACCCTGATAAAATTACTCATGTGTCTACCCATAGGTTGACCACAGTCGTTTTTATTGGAAACCACTTGATGTATAAACCTGTAATAATAAATTACATTAACCAGCATTTATCATAATAGTCTTTAATTTTTACTTTAAATTAAGTACTCGATTTTTTTTAAATTCTTATATAGTCTAAGGTAGGTATAGTTTTAAAATCATGTGAGTTTTTAAATCATTTTAGACCACTATATCTAACTAATGTTAGATGTATTCTAATTTAAGGTATTATATGTTTAGGCTGCTTACTGAGAAATGCGCAAATAAACATATTAACTCATTTTCCAAATTACATAACAATAACTTAAGAAAAATTGGTTTTTAAATATCCAGGTGAAGGTTGTAAGAAAGCTCTAGAGTTGATGCCAGATGTTATATTTTTTTAAATTTTACATCTACCAAAGGTAGAATAGGTAGAAAAGGTAGAATACTTAGGTTTTTTTATATTCACTGCTGATTTTATCGGCATCCATCCAACAAAGAAACTTGAAATTTAACGTATAGATAAACTTCATTAACCCATATATTTTATCATCCCTATAAGAAATAAATAAAAGCCTTAATTTTTTATAAATTTATATTTCACCTGAAAATAATTTTAGAAAGGTTGTTATGATAAATATAAAAATATTTGCCCTACAATTTTAAACAATCATTTAAAATTATAATGTTTGAAATATATCCCACGTTTTGAGGCCACCAAAATATATATTGGGCTTATTTATTATTGCAATAATTAGTATTTAAAGATAGTTTGATAGAAACTCTAAGTAATCTTAAATCTTTATTAGTGCATCCGTATCCCTTATATATAATTCTCCTAGTGCGAATTCTATTCGTAATTGGCAAGTTTTTTCGATCAACACAAGATGATATACAGGACAAAAATATATTTTGTAACCCAGTATGTCGATTTTGTTCCCAATAGAAATGGTAACCAATGTGCATCGATGTTTTTTGCTGTAAATAAGTAAAGAATATTCACTACATATCGGTTTAATCAATGAAGTTCTCATAAGTTTAAGAAAAATATCAAATATTCTATATATACTTGCATGGACGCGAAGTAGTTCTTAAATATACAAGTGAAAATGTTATTTTTAATTTGTTTGAACGAAGCCTCTTAAAATAGTGTGGAAATGACTAATAAAGTAATAAATAAAAAAATACCTTATAGCTTCTTGTATGTAGTGAAAACTTCTATTCGGCAAGTATTATTCTATTCCTAAGTTTTCGTTTTTCGGCATTTGATTAATAATTAGTATATAGCGAAGTTTTTTGAGACACATTGAATAAATTGCGTTATATTTAAAGGAAAAACATTTAATACGGTTAGACATATTAATTGCAGTTACACGTAGAATATAATTTTATTAATTTCATTTAATATCCAGCTTCGTGGAATCCACAGAGCTCGTTTAAAAACCCTCATCAATCTCGGTACCTAATTTTAAAGCATTAAATTTGGTTAGCATTCCAGTAATGCACACAATATAAGGTGACGTAATTTCCTCAAACCGAATGGCCGTCGAAGTTGCATTTTAAAGTTTTTGGATTGAGTTATTGAGTATGAATTAAAACTCATATACTAAACTAGTTGAATCTTTTTAGGGAATTTGGGACTTAATATACAAAAGTTATAATAAAGTAAGACGAGTGAACAGGTAGTTTTATGTTGGTTAAGTTAATTTGTACATTTTTAATTACTTGTATGCTACCGAATAATTCTTTAATTATTTACGCAAATTATTTTCAGATATTCGAGTGTTTATATTAGGTAGTCACTTTATTATAATAGTTTAATGTCAACGTTTTTCCTCTATTAAAATAAATGAGTGAATATATGATGTATTTCTATTTGATTTTTAATCGAGTATATTATCGACTAAATTTATATCTATCATTGTATTGAATACTATATGCAATAAAAATTTCAGCTAAAACTACCTATGTTCTCAATAAACTATAAAGTAATGAAATTTAACTTTTCCTTATTTTAATTATACCGAATAATAACCTCTTGGGAATGGTTTCCAGTGTCTATGATCACAACATGAAATGGTCGAGAATATTTTTGTTTAATTTCAGCATAGAATTTTCGTGTCCATTTAGAATTTTATTATTCAATCATTATTTATTAGTTATTTAATATCGCTGGTATTAATATAAACTTATTAATTATAATTGTACACCGGTCTGTTAAAATATTATATCTTGTTGATAGTATCTGATGTGTTCTCCTGGATGAGTTTCATTAATTGAAATCAAAGTGCTGCTCTCTATATGCTTTGTTCTAGACAGAAATTAGTTCATTACTTTCCTCAGAAGCGTATCAAAAGAAATTTATCATATTCTTTTGCCAAACTCAAGTCTAATTCTCCATTGTTCTATGCCCATTGATGAAATTTGATGAAATTTTCTTCTTGTATATTTAGGTCTACTGGTAATAATATTATTACATGTGTAATTATAGTACAGTCCATAATAATCACAAATGAGATATTTACAGAAGAACGCATATCGTTCAATAAAATAAATAAGTAAATAACAATGTTAGTTACTTATGGCAGAGTAGATAGGAAAAAATTGTAAATCATGAATAAATGGAAAATAAATAACTTGCTGAGATACTTCGTGTAGGTCAGTATATGATACAGTTAATATATAATAAATTATCTCAAACAGGAAATAAGGCCAATAATTTAATTTTTATAATAATAATAAATGACAAGCGCCAATATATATCTACATATTAATCGACCGGTCATGCACAGGAAAATGGGGCAACATCGAGCTGCGTGCGAGATGGGACACCAGGTCAGCGTATGGGTAACCCATATGGGTACCACTTGTTTTTAATTTTGCCAAGTCTTCAATTCGAAACTGTGGGAGAAATAAATGTCTTGTTATTTTCAATGTTTGATTACTTAAGAATTATTATTTTTTTTAGTCCTATTATTTTTACATGGTTTTAGTTTTCAATTGACAAAAATTCTGGTTTTGCTTTTATGAAATTGGATAGTGGAATTACTGTATAAGATAAAGAAGGTTTTGTCAAAGAATATTAAGTATGTTCCCCGTGATAAAAAAAACTCGGAAAGACGTTCCCACGACTGTTAGGAAAGTTTAACACAAAATTATCTGTTTATGGTACGATATGTTTGTACTTGACAATTTGAAGCATTATAAGATAAGACTTCTAACTATGACATAAATCCATCACTATGACAATCATAGAAAATAAGTTTGTCTATATTGAGTATGACATAGTATAGACATGTTTCAAAATTCACAGCCATATATTAAGATTCTTAATCACAAGTCTACTTTGATTCACCGTTTTTGACGTTCAATTAATTTTTTTTGCGCAATAGCCTATTGAGTTTTATAACTTATTTGTTTTTTTTTCTATTTATTTGTACTTTATATATTTGTCAAAATATTTGGCGGGTTATAACGAATTTGAACGGAATCAATAGCGAATATTTTGTTTCAGTTTTATAAATATTTGTACACTATAAGGAAATATAGCAGGCAATTGATGGAAATCGCGTTCATGCAATATTTCGCTTTGGCTTCTAATTTTACCTGAAACAAAACATTGAAACATTTTTTTAGGCATCTCGCCATATCATTTGGTTTTAAATACTGATATGAAAGAAGGTCGGAAATAACACAAGGAAACTTACAATTTGTAGAATAATATGTTGCAATTAATACAAAACAACAAATTATTTTAAAGATCACCGTCATTTAGAAAAGAAATTTATTATTACTGTCCAAATTTATCAGCATAATTAAGTTTTCCTAATTTCTTCTACGCATCGTAATTAATACTTAATTAATATAGTTTTTCATTAAAAACTAAATAACGGAACCCTTTTGTTTTATCACCTAAAAAAATCTTCGTTCAGACGATAATTCACTTGAGAAATAGCACTGAATGATTTGAAAATAGAAGGGGTTACCGTAATTCATAGACACCGAACGAAATAAATTGTATATATATATACTAGCAAACCCGGCAAACTCCGTTTCGCCACCAGATGGCTTCGTTTTTTGTAATATTTCGTTTGGGGATTAAAAGATGAAGAAAATTTTTTTTTTTTATATTTGAAAGGAAAAATTTTATTTCATTTCACAACAGTAATGAATTCATTTCGATTACAAAAATGAAGTGTAACTTAGTTGAACTTCTCTAAGTAAAAAATGAAAGTGAATCCAAAGTAAATACTGAATCGAAGCGTTATACGTGTCCGCAAATTATCCGTTTCATTGAAGTGCTCTTTTGTAAACCACATTTTTTGTTTTTTGGTCTGACGTTAACACAAACAAAGCGGGTAGTTTCCCAACTCGTGAACACGCAACGTATAGCTGCCCATGTGAAAAACAATGATTTTCTAAATTTATCCCGCACACACTAAGCGATTGGTCAAACGGAAGATCAGTCGGAACTATTGGTATTCGAGGAATACACACATTTTCACCTGCATACTTTCCGTTAATAATGGTTGCCTCAATCAAATTCGGCATAAGTCATTTCACCGGAAGTCGAGTACCGTTGCAAAGTCGCGGTGGATTCAAATTACGCAATATCATAATAACTGAACAAACTTTGAGTTGCAAGTTATGTGGTGGAAATCCTGGTAACTCCAGAGAGTTCAAAAACTCCGTTGGATAATTTACTATATCATCGGGATTTGTTATGGAATCAACGGATTTGTATGTCACCAAATCGCCTGCGATTTTTAATTGAATGGTGAAATTGAGTGCGTGTACTTTCTTTGCGGCGAGAATTGCTCGTTGACTTAACCAAGCATAATTCTGATAATTCTCACTAATGTTTGGAAAAACATTTTCAATAAGAGCTAATTGAGAGTCTACAAATCGGCAAAAGTCGTTGGTAAGAGTAATTAATCCAGTTGTCGCATCAACTGGGTCTTTTCCATTTCCAACAGCTAACAATTGTTTGGAAAATTGTTCAGCACTTTGATCATTTTGAAATTGAACTCTCATATTAGTGGTTAGCGATAATATTTTTACGTTATTCCACAAAGGTGATGCCTTCAGGCAAGCATTCAATTCATCTGCAGGCGTTCCACGGGGAATTACTGGCAACGTCTGCCTAAAATCGCCTACCAACAATATCATCAAGCCGCAAAATTACAAATGTTTTCCCTGTTCCTCCAGGTGCGTCCAGGAAGAAAAGACCACCAGTATTATTGTACACCGCTTGCATTAATGTTTCGTATACTTGTTTTCGCTGTTCATTCAGCAACGGCACATTATTTCGAACGAATTCCTGCAAGGTATCAACATTGTATTGCAGCTCTCGATTTAATTCTTGGTTGAATGCATCGTGCATCGATCGATTTGGCGCAACCATTCCTACTTCAATCAGTAGCTTGTTTGCAATAGTCAAGCATTGATCCTTAATCAATCCTTCAATCAATCCAGAATCAATCCTTCATTGTAGATTTCATCGGTTATTTGCATGTCGGGGTTATTCGTTCGAATGCGCAAGCGATGCAAGATATCTTCACATATGTCGTCTTTGTATTTGTTCCATAACTGAATTGGTTGTGATGGGAAACATGTGGTGATGATAATTACGAACAGCGTTCGTATTTGGTATCCATTTGATGAAACAACTGAATCCGCAAGTGTTAAATCCCAATGAGAAGCGTTCTCCAGCAAACCCAATAGTTGACATGCTTCTCGATATGTTTGGCATTGGTGGCCATTCACAGTTTTCAAATGCGCAAATGATTTTGGTCCACGTACATTTACCAACAGCAGTCGCAAATAAAAACATTCATCATTTCTAGGATGAACAGTATACATGCGACCTAGCGCATCAGTGGAAAACACCTGTGGCCAATCTGGAACTGGGGTTCCTTGTTTGCGACGTTGTAATTCCTTTGTTGATTGATTCCAAGTGTAGTACTTGGGCATTTCAACGTACATCAGCGTCGCTGCGAATGGATCTGCTTCACACATTGCAAAGAAGCTAGTCAATGGTATCGATAGCGGTCTCTCAGCTCGTTGTACCGCATTAGCCTCAGTGCAGTAACCTCTTTGTCCATTTTCCAAGTGCACTGCTAAATGCACAACTGTGGGTAATCTTTCATGAATTTGAAATTACAATAATCGCCACAGTGCTTCATTAGTACTGACGTATCTGGCCATTTCGAAGTTGCTGATTTTTAATAATTATTTTTTTAAAATTTAATAATTGGACGCAATACCAAACACAGCCATGTCGTTGCCTTTTGTGACGTACTTGCACAAATATTTGACTGATTTGGCCGAATGACAACTCTCAACGTTCGCATGTGTTTCGAAAATTCGTGATAGCAGCGGGCAATATGGTACAATGAATTCATTTCTGATCTCAATCTCTTGACTTTGAACTTTAACTTTGATAGTTCGACCATTATCTTCTTTTGAACGCCGACGATAAAATGGATATCCATCGTTCCCTGTGACTGTTTCAGCAACTAACGGTCGCGGATATCGTTTTGTGCACTTTCCATCAGCCATGCAAGGCTAATTGGATTTAATGCACCGCACGGTCCATTCACCATCTGTGTCGTCATAATGTCGTGTAGATGGGGATCAGTGACTGGATCAGGAATTTCAGCTGATATGATGTTATCCACTTCATTTGAATGTAATTTTGTTCAGCAACCAAATTAGGATATGAGCATGCGGTAGTCCACGCTTCTGCCTTTCCACCGAGTACATATAACAAGGTGTGTCATCAAAAACTCGATACTTAGCAAGCACATCCATCATAACCATGAGTTTTTGCTGAAATACTCTGGCGATTATGTCATGGCGATCTTGCAGTTTTTGGCCCGGGTCCAACTCACGTTCAATTTCCGTCCACTTCGGATTGCATGTGAAATAAATAAATCCGGAGTTCCATAATTTCGCACGTACGTCATACCGTCTTGAGCGTATTCGTGCATGTGGCGTGGGCTTCCGATAGAAGATGATGGGAGAATCGTCAGGCGTCCTATATTCTGAACATTACCATCAGAATGAATAGCATCAAGCAAGTGTATAGCCCTCAGATCGTAGCTTTGCCTGATTGAATCGGATGAACGCTAAACGTTCGGTCTCGACTTTGACATACATGTCGACAGCGAATTGCTGGAATAGCCAACTGCACTTCAGAATGACATTCTCCTCATGTGTACAAATCATCATACGATACGCATAGTAATTCATTGCGCTTAGATTTTTGTTCGTTGATACGCCTGAAAATGCAAAATTAAATGGATTGTTAATGGAGACAAATAATAGCAATAATTAGTGTGTGAATATTGTACCTGTAATTGGATCGACCATCTTCAACGTGATGTCGTATCCGTCTTGCCCTTGCCAATAAATGATTGGATATTGTAACGCATCGTACAAACGATGTGTCTCGTTTACACGATGCATGATATTGCTTCTTCGCTGAACGACAATGTCTCGTGATTTAGTTGGATCGCCAACAATAATTGCAGCAACATCATCAACGTTGGGTGCATTGAATCTTCGCACATGTTCACCTGTTGGGGTACGATCCGCTCTTATGACAAATTTGTGCGTATCCGATGGCATTCGTTCCAATGCTGTTTTGAACATATTAACCACAGCGTTATTAGCGTGAAAAAATGCTTGCAATTGTTCAATAATTCGTCTCTTTAACTGTTGTGTTCCCTGTATATTGCACCACACATTCAGCTGATCCTCCATCGACGAAATGAAATATTGCGGTTCATCTGGTGTTGGCACCATTGAACCATGCACATGATATATTTGTCCTTGTATCTGTAATTGCAAACAATCGTTTGTTGAACAATAAGGTGTGACTTCTGATCGTGTGATGTGTATGTGTAGTTGTTATGTGTTGCAATTGATTGTGTTGGTGTGATTGATTGGTGTGTGATTGGTTGTATGTGTTGCATCTTTTACATTGCAAGTCAGCATGAAGCCGCCTTCTCGAATGATATTAGATCCAAAGGAAGTCATGCAAAAGCAGTTATTGTATTCAAGGATGCGTTGAAGAAAATGGTTGGAATCGGGATCACTTTCATCGAACAATGGTTTCAGTGGATGTGGTGGTGTATGTAATGGATCCAGTTTGACTTTTCCACTTGCGCAGCACAATCCAGCCGTTTCTCTTTTGAACTTTAACGCATTGCAATATCGGCATACAGTCGTCATTGGTCCAATATCTAAATTGTCATCATCACTTTAGTTCGCAGTGGTTTCATATTGGAATGCCAAACGTTGTCTCAATCGGGCATTTTCTCTTATTATATTTTGTCTTTCTTCGCTTAAGTTCTGTGAATACACTTGTTGCTGGCTTGCATGTCTTGTGCGGCGGCCGATGTTCGCACGTCGTCCTCTAGGCATTTTGGACTATGGACAGACTGGTGAATTTAACCTCAAATACACGGTCCACATAATTTACACAGTTCAACTTACCACCTTAAGGACAAATGCCTGCTGTTGAAATTGACTAAAAATTTGCACAATACGCGTGATTGTTTTGATGGTTTCCAATTGAACTGTTAGGAAACGAATAACTTTAACCTCAATTTCACAATTTCTCAGTGAACACAATACCGGTTTTAAGTTAGCGTTTGAAAGAACGTGCGCATAATAAATGTGACATGAAATTAACTGAGCAGAGTACAATGAGATAGCTGTCAAACAATGTATCACGCACCGGCGCCACCTACTTAAAATACTGGCGCCATCTGCTCCACAATGATGCAAAACCATATTGGTTTGTAGTACATGCTATGTATCAGAGATGGCGCTGTATGTGAAAAATGATTTTCCCTGTTTTCCTGCTTTTCTGTTGAAATTTGTCCTAAATTTTGTTTACTATAAACCTCGCGGAGCCTGAGACCTTTCCAACGAATGCAAAACCGTGGAAATCGGTTCGTGCGTTCTGGAGTTATAACGTCAGGAAGGAAAACCCGACTTATTTTTATATTATATATATACGGTAAGGGATGCATGACGGAGTCGTTAAGGGAATTAATAATAAAAAACGAAATATATTTATTACTTAAAACTAATGACAACATTTACATATTAAAATATCCTCAGCATAGAATTTGGTGAAGTGACTAATTAAATAATATTTTGACTTTAATTATACGAAACCGTAATGAAAACCACATCGTACGATCATAGTACGGCGTGCGTGGTTATTTTACTCTGCAGTATAAGCAGACGTGCATTTCTTCTGCATTTTCGTCATCCACACTGGCACAAGCTGTATGATAAAAACGTTCACATAGCTGGCAGATCATCCAACGCTCCGAGGAATTCAAATATATATAGTTTACGTCGACGCAGTACGGGCGTAAGGTACCTTCATTTATATTTTCTAGATCAGAGTGAGATTTTTAGGTCTTCTATTTCCACAGATGTGAGGGTGACATGGTTGTAAGCAAAAATGGTTTAAGAGAGTCCTCTTCAAGTGAAGGCAGTTATTATCGGATTTCAGCAGTTGAAGAAATTGTTTCAGGCTCATAATTTATCAGCGGTACGTCTGTTGTTGATGCAGCTAAAAAATCTGAATAAATAAAGTTGTTTTTATTGAATGGCCATATGCTATATTTTTGAATGCATTTTACTAATTTAAAAAGTTGTAATTATTCACCCTGGATGTGATCTTAACAAGATTAAGCAAGATTGGTCACAATATACACTCAAAGGTTTCAGAAAGCCAACATCCAAGGATTGAAGTCTGTGGGTACAGCGCGACAGAAATCAAAATATTACAACACCATTCTTGCGTGCAATTTCAATAACCTCCATGTTTTAATTACGAATTACATGACAATCTTGAAGAACCAATACCAGATAATTATTGATATCGATGCACCAGAAAACTTAACGAACCATTGAAACTATAAATATCAGAGTAGTCATCCAGTCTCGAGCGTTGCATTCTGCTTTCGTCCCTAGAGGGCCTCGATCCAATAACTCCGGCTTCATTCTCTGTCAAGAGAATATCAGCATGGGAGGCATGTAAGTTTCGGCTGCATTAAAACATTCCTCAGTACTAACGGTATGCCCACGTTCTGCAAAAGAAAGCGAACCAACCTGCTTTCTTTCCTTTTCTGAAATAATTTTTTATCCGAAGCCACTTTTTTAAAACCCATTGCTCGAGCAGCCAATTTAGCTTTAGCTTTGGATGGTTAAATCCGAGTGACGTTTCATGAACCCTTTTAACCAATCTACGCCAGCTTTCTTTTTATCATGGTAAAAATTGTAAGTCTTAGCACTTTTTCCGCTACCGTTTGTAGCTCATAAGCTCCTCCTCTTCTTGTTTCGAAAACACGGGTTTCAAATTACCTGGAGTTGAGTTAGAAGACAGCTCGCCGTTCCTTATTTTGATGATGTGACGCTTCATTGTGGTTTGTGGAATACCGTATAGCTGCGCTGCTTTTCTGTAGCCTGCTGTTTTGCTTAAGAGGGCAGTAATTGCCCGTTTCATACTTTCTATAGACTAACTGCCCCTCGAACTTGTCTTTTCGTACATTCGTTCCAATTTTAAAAGTTAAAACAAAATATAAACTATAATCAAAAGAACGAATCATACTTTCAGACTACTTACTTGAAAGGGGCATAATGAGGACAGCAGTTACGGGTCACAATGGGGTAACCCATCGTGACCTATAGTCATGCCCCTTTATGCCCCCATGTCTAATATTGTTTTAAATAATGAACAAAAAAACGAATCGACAGCTAGGGTGATTTTGTTCAGAAATATCAATAAGTAATATCGCTAGAAAAACAAAATAAGAAAAGAGTAATAATAATCTAAACACTTAATCTTTTTATATGCTTTTTCGTAATAATTAAAAATTACATGAATCGGCTTGTAAAAAGTTTTCCTTCGTAGCAAACGAACACGTGCAGTCTAGCCCTCAGACTCAAGACTGATGCAAAATGGCCGCCTATTGGCGTAAAAAAAACAGTTTAACGCGTAGTTGTATGTGTTGGAGGCCCTGTCGAGCCTTACGTCCCGGTTATGCCTTCCCTTCGCCTGTTAGGTTGGCATCTTATAAATCCGCCATGTCTCTACACAAACTTTTAAAATTTTTACGTGTAGTTAATAAAATCGAACGTTATTAATGTGACCGCCGTTGATATTTAACATCTGTCCCTAATGTGTAAGCAGAGCTAAAGTTCTGTCTTTTAGGAATATTTGGGCCTTTGACTGAAAAACTGATGAAGGAAAACCGGTAAATTTTTATGATTTTCCTTTTTAAATTTCCTATGACGTAAATTGTTAGATAGAGAGCAAAACAGATGGTAACTAGATGGCGAAAGATTAGGAGATAGCGATGGGTGAAGTGGGACACTACGTCCAATGAAGTTAGGTTTTCACGTGCTATTTTTGCTATGTGAGTTTGAAATTGTCACGTAAACTTTGATTTGAAGGAAGTTTAACAGTGAATTTGTACAGTTGTTTGCAATAAATATTATCTGTAATTGTACTGTTGGCTTCAAAGTGTTCCCATTGAATAACTCCATTTATATCCCACCATGCACTCGCGTTAATATATTTTGTTCTTTGTTTTCTAAAGCTTCTAGCCACTAGCATTTAATTCCGACCCTAATCGTATGTTAATCAGGCGTAACGCGGTCGCTCCGATCGCATCTCGTCCGTAGTTAGCTGGCGTTAGATGGCGCCGGTAATTATCTCCCTTAGCATTGCTCGGTGTGTTTAATTAGAAAAGCTTTTGCATAGTTAGACTTCCCTAGGAGTTAATGATTGTGCGAACTCATTTATTGTGATAAAGCAATTCAGTAATCAAACAAGAGTTTCAAAAAATACTATTATAATACACAGGAAGAAAATTATTTGTAAAAATATATCTGCTTGGACTCAATTTTATGTCCACATAAGTTAATACAAAAATTAATTGAAAGAAGACGAAGAAAGTAAGTAAATACAGCAAACAAAATGAAAGGGCAGATTTTATAGCAGAAAAAAGTGAATAGCAAAATTTACTTAAGAATATAGGACAACAAAAGGAAAGAACTAAATGGTCTGCTGAAAAAAAGGATAGAATAAAACGTCTGTTAGACCGGTCTGGATAGAAAGGTGTATTGAGAATAAGACATTGTCTGCACATAATATTATATACATACATTGACTATTCACATTGACTATTGGGTTTGATACATTTATATGAACAATAAAATCAGGAAATAAATTTATAGAGATTATGCGAAAATGTAAAATAAGTCACAAAAATAATATGTAAGAGTTATTTTCGACGTATATAAAGTTTATGAGTACTAAAAGACTTAAGGAAAAATAAGAAGTCAAGACCTCATGCGCCAAAGTGTGTAGTACGTGAGACGACGAAACATAAAATTGTATTTGGATATGATTTGGGTTATTGAAGTAATTTTGCCTTGAGAATAGAAAAAAAACAATCAAACATTAATTAAGCTCGCACTACGTGGGTTCCGTACGTATTTCGGCACTTCGAAATATTTGAGGATATATAGTATTTCTATTAAAACATTTACGTATACTAATTTTTCACAACGTAAATATATAGCAACTTATTATATACTATAACTTTCACAGGCTTCAAAACCTGGTGAGCATTTAAAAAAATTTAAGATCTAGGATAACCGCCATAATTTCCTTGTAATCTACCAGTCAGACTTAATCAATCATGATTTTTATGATTTCGGATAGTTTATATATTATGTATGTTATATATACATATGTATGTATATATGATATTCGGTAGTTTTCGATATAAGAGGGGAATTTTTATATTTTGCTTATTTTTTAGAACGTCTTTTAAATATGAAGTTTAAAACTGTGAGAAAAGATTTTGCAATCTCCATGACAAACCTTTTCGAATGATATTCCACATGATACATAAAATGGAAATATAAATATTAAACTGTGTTGCCTACTATATTTTTAGTTGCCTACTATATTTTTAGTATCGCTGTAGTTTTCCTTCAACGTAATAACGTCCATAATAATGGGCTTTTAAAAACCCATGATTTTTTGCACGTCACGTTAAGTAGTTTAAAAGATAGGATGGGGTTGCATATATTTGATTATATATCTTAAGATATAATATCTAAAATTACGAAAAAGAGATATTTAGACCCTTATAATGAACCCTTTAAAATGACACCCCGCGTTATTTGTAAAATTAGTAATATTTAATCAGCTCTCCTTAAAATTTCAAAATGAATATTTTTAATTTTATCTATTACGATACATGCGAGATGATATGTGTTATTATTGGGGCATATTTCAAGTTTCTAGGTAAATCAGTTCCCAAGAAAAACAGCTGTCACCAACACATGGGTGATCTTATAAGGATTCCTTCTTATGTTTAAAGTACGGAACTCTAAAAACGGACGTGGACTAATTATTATACCAGGGAAGCGATTGGCTGTGTTAACAGAATGCAATCTGTACAACTTATTTCACTATTATGCCTAGTATTGAATAGATAGAATAAGTACTGAATATAATAAGGGTACTAAACTAAAATTTCCTTATATGAATTAATTTTGGAAAAAAATTATTGAAAAAATTTAGAAGATTGAGAATGTAAATATGAATTATATTACCTTTTGTAATAATAATATTTAAGGTAATTTTAGAAGAATTAATGTTCTTTATTCTTGAGTAGCTTTTTAGAAAGCAAAATTAATTTATAACTGGTTTACTTTCAAAAAGAAGGCGGCTGGAGGCAAAAATACATTTATTTTTAAGTGATAATCTTAGCTTTAATTTAATTTTCCTAAATATAATGTCAATTTTGACTTGCTTTTAAATTTGAACTGAGAAAAAAATTGATTTACGGATTGTATACACTTATAAGAATTTAATAAAAACGAAGGAAGATCGCGACCCTGCCATAAAGAATTTCAAATTAACACTTCAACAGCTTCAAAACTTTAAAACAACTTCAAAGCTTCATTTTAAAGCTTACCCTAACTAAGAAACGAAAATTTAATTCCGTAAATTAAATAAAAACTTAAAAACTGCCTACAATCATACGATTCTTTCACTATTTGTTTAAAAAGGAAAGATCACATGGTAACAAACTAGTAATATTGAAATATTCTTATGCGTTATTCTAAGTAATAACTGTTAATGTTACAATAAAAATTCAACTCCTAACTAATAGAAAAAATCCATGTGTTACATTATGATTACTTATTCATAATGTATCAGTCCACATGACCTTCAACGTATGAAGATAAATGACAAAAAACTTGTGAAGCTGACAAAAAATATTGTCATCTCAATGATCTTTTAAAATTCTTTGTAGGCGGTACAAAATATTGTTATGAATACTTAGCGGCATTAGTGACTCCAGTCATATGAGATCTAGGAACCTGCTTATCCTGTATTAGGACGTAAGACTACTTCAGAAGGTTCGAAAAATCGAACTTCAAACTTTAGCGACAAATGATAGTTTAGTGTCCTAAAAACTTAAGGCCCTAATCCTGTCTAATATTTATACATAAATCAAAGTCTAATATTTAGAAATATATTTAGATATAACCTTCGGATACCTAAAAGCTAGTACAGTTTTGCATCAGTAAAGAAATGTAAAAATTGAAGCAGTTTTTTCTCAATATTTTTCAAAAAGACTATCTAATTTACTTACAATTTTTAATAAACCACAAAAAATGAATTCCTCATAGAAATATGTAGGAATTTTTGGACATACGGAAAATCTTACTATAAATATTTTTTAATGAAATTGTTTAGACGGAAGAGTAAATTTGAAATTTAATTCTGAAATCTAGGAAATTCAATGTCGTTAACATTTTATGCACCTAAGAATTTGTAACATGTGTATCGTTACTGATTTACGGTTTCTTACCTATGACATTTGTTCCAAAAACAACGAAAAAATTTGGGTATATTATTCAGGGTTAAAATTTACAGCAAAATTTTGTAGTGGCTCCTAGAAAAATGAGGCTTCTTCACAAAATTTTACCGTTGCCGTTTTGTTTAATATCAACAAAGAATACAATTTAAAGGCGCTTGAGAACATTTTGAATAGTCCCTGTATTTAAATGATAATGCACATAAATAATGCGTTTGTTTATTAAAATAGTTAAGACCATAATTCACCTTTATTTTTATCTACTCGACTATCACTTAAAAGAAAACTTATTTCCAGATAGTTAATAATGCTGTCCATGTGATTTTTAAACAATGTTGAAAGGTGGAGATCATAATAAATTGTTTTTTACATTTTCTTGACAAATATAATTTACATACCACTCTAATTAGTCCTAACCTAATGTAAATAAAAATGTGAATTTGTTTAGTATTAGTTTGCCTTCCTTTCATGTTTTCATGGCTCAACCCATCTCCATAGAAATTTACATACATACACATGATATGTACAACAGCGTTTTTATCCCAGAAAATTTTTTTTACATTTAAAAATATCTGCTTTTGCCGTATGAGTGCAATAAAATTAGTATGTACGTGTATTTATATTGAAAGAAGATAACACCGTCTCGATTCTGAAAATATGTTTAAAAAATTTTACGATTTTTTTTTGTTTTTCTTATTTGCATTCATGTTAGCTTTGATATGAATATCATAATTACGTCAAAGCTAACATGAATGCGAATAAGAACATTTCATTATAGTCCATATAAATATTTATTTCTTTATTTCTGATAATATTATTACTTTTTTACAACATAAATACAAATCCTGATGTTCATTTTTATTAAAAGATAGGATATGTCGGAGTCAAAAGGAAAGTAATATCTGTCACATAACCTCCTGTAGAACATTTGAAATTTTATTAAAGGGATTGGTGTTTGAAGTGAATTTTTTTAATGTCTTATAGATTATTCTTAATAAAAAAGTTAATTTAATACGCATGTGGAGTTCCTTTTCAAGTCTTTTCATATTATGTCAATAAAGTATCGAATGAACATTGCATCGACTATCCGTTGAGAGACCGTGTGCTACTTTAAATTCTTATCGATATACGTATACGAGTGTTTACAATTCTAGTTCAGTGAATAAATACCTTGCATACATATCGTTTTATGTCTTTATATGGAATGTACACAGAACTTTACCAGAATAATTGACGGTAGTATGAGAAAATTGCTCTTTGTTGACGCAGCAGTGAAAAATACTTTTCAAGGTAACTACTAAGATAAAAGCAAAGATCAAAAATTTAAGTGACGTACATAAATACCTCGCATATGAACAATATTCGCAGACTTATTGACATTTATTTGACTGAAATAGTAACAAGTAGAAGTGATAATAAATAATTGTACATATTGTCCACAGGAAAAAAGCAAGTTCGAACATTATATGAATTCAAAAGTATGATTATGCATATTAATTATATGAATTTTTTTAAACCGTTAAAAAATTATTTACTTAAGTATATATATAATTAAAGATTAATTCCTATAAATATGTTCATTAGAGTAAATTATAATTACAACAACAAGATAATGAATTTTGATATAAAAAACAAATGAATTTGATATCAATAGTCTAAAAAAATGTATAATTTAAATGGTGATTAGTTCAGTAAAGTATTTATGTAATGTAATTTTTTCAATGAAATATTTGAAGCTGGCTGTAATGCAACTTAAATCATATTTGCTTATATATTTTTTAAATATTTTTTTATTCAATCATATCGTTCTTTGTTATTTCACTTTTAACTTCTACCCGTTAAGGACAAAAATATATTCCGTTATTACTTTATACCATATAAATAACTACATATTCATTTTATGGTACCAAATTATTTATTAATTACTTATATTTTGAGTTTGGCACAATAAAATGTCAGCCCATATATGGGCGGACAAGTGAATCCTTCGACAATTTACGTCAATATTCCTTTTCATTTTTCTGTTGATGTTTCACATAATTCAAAAATTTGAGAATATTTAAAATAATTCACTTAATTTATTCGAAAATATTGTGATACTATCAGAAAACAAATGTCCCAGAAAGTAATAAATGTAAATAAATTGCTTGTCTAAAAGACACTTTCATTAGAATGAGGAAATTCAAAACAAAGTCAAAATAATTTAAATTTAAGTTTACTGTAGTTATGTTAGCATAATATAACTCTCGTGTTGTATCATCATAGTATCTTTTTGTGTCCTACAATATACATTTAATAGCCGCAGAAACAATTTTTCAAATAACTTTAAAATTATCACATTATAAAACATATACATTCTGTTATCTCATAACAATGGGAAACAATTATTTAATTCAACACCATCCCCATTAATTCCCATAAGTTGAATTATGTACGTGCAACTTACTCTAATTAAATTAATCTACCATTTTGCATAGATACTTGCAATCAGGAGCGCTATTTATTGTTGGCTGCTAACACTCTCAATGAGCAAATCGCGACCGAATGCAACAATATAATTCCTGATTATTAATTCAAGTAGGGCTGATGAATGCTTGTGTTAAATATGTAACCGCGACTATGCGATACGACTTGCGATACGGCATTTATTTTGATAGATCCCTTTTTGTTCAAGTAATATTCAGAAAACTAAAATTTCTTTGTAAATACAAGAAAGAACAGAAATCCTATAATTATGTACCTTTTTTTAAATTTACAATATTAATAAAATTTTCATTATGAAGAAACATTTTTGAGCCTTTCACACAATAAACAAATATTGGCTATAGACTCGATATATGGTGACCGTTTAATTAGGGAACCTTACTTATTCAACGTATAAGTATTTCGGATTACCAAACCTTGAAACAAAAAGGCGGAATAGTAATAAATTACTCACATACCTATCCTGTCAGAGAAATTTAATTTTTCTCAGAAACCGTTTTACATAGAAACTAAAAATTAACTTAACGATAACGATAAAGCTTATATATCCGCACATACTTAAATAACCAAACACAAAAATATTCAAAGAAAAATAAAATAGGGGCAAAATAAAATACTCGTAAAAGATTTTTTTATTTTATGTTTCCTACATTGCCCAGACAATCAGTTGAGAGAGAAAGTTAAAATATTTCTTGTATATATTGGCAAAACAATCGGATATATGAGTGCTCTTAAAAAAGTCCCGTTTTTTTAAAACAAATTTCATGAAATTTGTTTTCCTTAATTTATTAAAGGTCTTACCATAAATGCCCGTTAATATTATATTTTCTCTTTCACTTTAAAAGTTGTATTTTACATGGAATTTTGGAGCATTTTAATAACGGAATTATTTCTAAAATATTGTTTTTTAATTTTAATAGAAAAAAGGTTTATATATATATATATATATAACCAAGGAATTGGATTTATAATGTTCCCAACTTTACATGGAAACCAAATTTTTATAACAACAATTTATGTCATTCAACCCTACAGCGGTCACATATTAAAACCTGGCCTGATTAGTAGCGTGGGATACAGATGTTTGCCATTTATAAATTGAAATAAAAACATATAATATGCGTCAGTTATTTTTCATTCTTAATAAATCTAATAATTGCAGTCTTCTTCACAAAAAATAGTCAATAGACACAAATCACAACCTCAGAGTTTAACAAAATGAACGAAATTAAACGAAACATCTTTGTGGCCCTAAAAATCACATTTTTTGGTATAATTGAGATCATAAAAAACTAATAAAAAATGCTTAATTCTAATTAGTGTTTTCTAAATAAGAGAGACAGATAATCTTTGGATGATGGCTGGAACTACTTGCTGCCTGTGCTGAGGTTGTTGCCGGGTTTTCTGTTTCAATAAAGCCAAGAAAGCATTTTATATTACATACTAGACTTTTGGTAATTGATTATTATCCAATCTTCGACGAACCAGAGGTTTCATCCAAGCCAGAGACAAGTCAATGAGGAAATTACGTTGACAAACTACTTCCTAATTGTTATCTGCGGTACGAATGCATAAAGCGTTTAAAACGCTGATATTGTCCAAATAAAAAAAGACGGCTAGAGGCTATCTGTTTGAATTCCTGGACACGTCATAGAGTGAGTACGTCTTGTCGACGCCCTTATTTTTGTTCGATTATAGTAAGTTATTATTTCTGGCTTGCTACCGTCTCCTGTATCGGCATCCATTGCAGAATAATTGTGAATTTTTGACATCAAAATCACAACTTTTTAGTCTTTGGTACATAAGAAACTGGCGCACATGTTTGATGGAAGCCAAATTTTGAAGAGCATAATAGATTTCCTCTTGCAATGCAAAATTCTCGTGGTACTACTCTTTTATCATTTCGTACTGTATCAACCATAATGGTCCCATTTTCAAATAGTTCTTTTGCTACTCGAAGAGAAGGAAACCAGCTATCCATAGTAATATTCATGTTTTCTACCGAGCACTGGACGTGACATCCTCATAACCACGTCATATCTCTTATTGCTCAAGCGAAATGGACCTTCGAGTTATTGACCCGCATATATTCCTAAGTTGAACGTATACAGGTTATCAACATCCACGGGAGCAAAAACCTTCACTTCATATTTTGCCGGTTTACTTGGGGTATACTTCCCGAAAGAACGGCGTCCTCTAAAAGCCAAGAGCTGTTCATCCAACGTCATTTCAGCACTTGGAACAAAATATTTTTGAGAGTTCACGAGAAACAAATCTAAAAACTCTCTTATTTGATCCAGCTTATTAATACAAGCACGAAATTAGCGGTCTCCAATGTCATCAAAGCACAAAGACCTTGTCAAAAATTTAAACCTTTGTTCAGACATAGTCAAATATATAACATCGATTCCTGTGTGCTTTACATGCTCAAATATATGGGTAACGCTCAATGAGCCTATTTTCATCACCACAGCCATCAGTAAACCTCCGATGTAACTTCTCATTTTCGTTGCGTCTGTTTGTTTATCGTGTCTTTCTCTCGTGTATTTATTCCTTATGTAGTCTGTTTTTATATTTGTGTATTAGGTAAGGAGGTCAATTATATTGTCGTCCAAAAATAGGAAAAATCAGTCTTGCAAAGTAGTTTTTTGCCTGGCTATTCCTTTAGGACAATGTGCAACAAAAACTATGTTGTCGAGTCCTTCCACTATTCGAAGGACCAGTCTTTGACCAGATAGTATTATCTACGCCAGAGTAAAAATCAACACGTCGGATTCCTTGAGGTGGCTCAATATCTTCTGATTCAGAATTGCTTGCATCGCCTAGAAGTTTTTCGCCTCGCTCGGATTTTGATAGATGTTCCTGTTGGTCAAGATGATGTTATTTGGCATTTAAACTCGAAAGATCTTCGGAAATTTAATTCTGGTCATCTTCTTTAGCTAGCCATGCCTCAATCTGAGCATGATGCCGAGCAACCATGGTTATTCTAAAAATATATATTAATTTTAAGTGTCCAATCATTTTAATACACAACAGTAGTCAAACTAACATATTTATAACGTAGAATCAACCATAAAAAAAAACAAAAAAAAGAAGAGTAATATGTTCCAATTACTTACGTAATTGGTCGCGCGGTATACAAGTGTAATCCACGGACTTTACGAGCCTCCTGCTACACAACCACACGCGACCGACGTTCGTGCAGCACTGAAGGCTTTCTTAAATTATAAACTTAAAATACCTAGAAGCGCTTATAATTTACTTTAGCGGTTTTTGAAACATTTTCGATTTAATACGTGTGAATTACATTTGTAATCCACGCGACCACTCCACGGTTAATAAACACATTTAATAACATCAATAAGATTATATATAATGTACAATCACAGTAGTATAATACAATGTATTAAAAATTATTAAGTATAATTTTGAATAGATGTAGCTCGCAGCTTTCACGTAATGCCTATGACGGTTTACGTCATTAACAAAATTTCTAGTTAGTATTTACAATATTTCTTTTTAAACAATATTTTTAGTATTTCCTTCTGGGGCTGAAATAAATAGATTATCAGGCTTGCAAACCCGAAAGCAAGGGACGTAAAATTGATCATATGAAAAATAACTGAAGCAAAGGTACGATTTATTAAAAAAACGCTTACAGGGAATTGAACGCGTTTGAATTGAAAAGGGAAATTATTTGGAATGAGTGGTATATGTGGTATAGACACCGTTTCCTCTATGCCACAATCTGTCAAAATTTTTGCTTTAACCAATTTCTTCTGTAAAGCGATCATTTTAAGTCTGGTTCTATTGCACAGCTTCGGAGGAGTTAAGTTGCGAAGAAGCATAATTGGAATACCAACTTTAAACTTAATTCGATGAGCAGGAATACCACTTACACCAAGAGAATTTAGACATTCAATCGGATAGCATCATCTTGGTCTACTACTATTTTAATCGAAGTATATACTTCACTTTTTTCAATTTCTCAGAATTCTTTCATTTATTGCAGCCGCTTAATCATTTTTAGGCGTTGAAGTTGCCCGTTTATACAGCCAAGAATTTGCGTGTTGTAATATTTGTTCAACTTCTCCGTAGACTGAACGAATAAGTTTCTCTACAATAGAAACAATAATTTCAAATGAGAATCACTTGAAATTATTGTTTCTATTGTATACTATATATATATATATATATATATACATATATATATATATATATATATATATATATGTGTGTGTATGTATATGTATATATGTGTGTATATATATATTTAATATGCATATACATACTTGTGACTTTACATAATGTACGAACTCACTTTTTTCCTGTGTATATAATATTTATTATCACCTCTACCTGTTACTAATTCAGTCAAATAAATGTCAATAAGTCTGCGAATATTATTCATATTCGCGGCATTTATTTACGTCTCTTAAATTTTCCTACTTTGCTTTCATTTAGATAGTTACCTTGAAAGGTATTTCATGCTGCAGCATCAACGGTGAGTTATTTTCTTATACTACCGTCACTTATTCCCATTAAGTTCTGTGAACATTCAAGGTATTTATTTGATGATCTGGATTTGTAAGCACACGTATACGTATATTAATAAAAAATAAAGTAACATATTCTCTCTCAACGGATAGTCGATGCAATGTTTATTCGACAATTTATTGACCTAATGTGAAAATATTTGAAAAAGAAATCAACAGGCGTACTAAATTAACTTTTTTGCCAAATATGTTTAACCCCATTTTCTCCCTTCTCAGACCACTAGTATAAACGTTTAAGAATAATTTATAAAACATAAAAAAACTCACTTCAAACACCAATTCCTTTCATATAATTTCAAATGTTCTACGGGGATGTAGTGGATATTACTTTCCTTTTGACTCCGAGATATCCTTTCTTATAATAAAAATTGATATCAGGATTTTTATTTATGTTACAAAAAAGTAATAGTAAATAAAAAAAATAAATATTTATGTGACATATAGCTTTGACATGCGTATTTGCAAATAAGAAAAACAAAAAATAATAAAATTTTTTAAATATATTTTTAGAATTGGGATGGTGTTGTCTAGGTAATTTCAATTTAAATACATGTACATTTTGATACACTCATACGGAAAAAAGCAGATATTTTTAATTGTAAAAAAAATCTATTCTGTGATAAAAATGCTGATGTTCAGCTCATGACATAGGGCTACATGTATGTTAATTTCTATGGAGATCGGTTGAGTCATGAACACGTGAAAGTAAGGCAAACAAATAATAAAAAAAATCGCATTTGTATTTATAACATTAAGTTAGAACTTATTAAAATGGTATATAAATTATAGTGGTCAAGAAAACGTTAAATAATATAAGTCGATAAAGTAATGTCAAAATTTATTCTATTAACAAATATGAGCTCCATCTTTCAACTTTGTTTGAAAATGATATTGACAGCATTATTAGTCATCTGGAAAAAGTTTTCTTTTAAGAAGTAAGAATCCAGTAGCTAAAAATAAAGGTAAATTATGGTCTTAATTTTTTTAATAAACAAACACATTATTTACGTCTGTTATTATTTAAATACAGGACTTCTTCAAAATGTTCTTAAGCACATTTAAATTGTGTTCTGTGTTGATATGAAACAAAACAGCAATGATACAATTTTGTGCAGAGGCCTCTTTTATCCAAGAGCCACTACAAAATTTTGTAGGATAAGTGCTTTAAATTTTAATCCTAAACAAAGCACCCAAATTTTTCTGAAGACTTTAGAACAAACGTCATAGGTAGGAAAACGTAAATCAGTAACAATAAACACGTCACAAATTATTAGGCGCATGAAATGTTAATTTTTATTGTCCTGAAGTTCACTATTAAATTAAAAATTTACTCTTCCGTCTAAACAAGTTTACTAAAAATTATTTATAATAAGAAAGTTTTCAGTACGTCCAAAAATTGTTACGTATTTCTGTGCGGAATTAATTTTTGGTGGTTTAGTAAAAATTGTATGTAAATTAGATAAAGTCTTTCTGATAAATGCTATAAATTATTTTGAAATATATTATGAAAAAGAAGTGCTTCAATTTTTATATTTCATTAAATTATTGATGTAAAATTGTACTAGCTTTAAGGTATCTGAAGGTATTGTTTAAATATTGGGATTGGAGCATTCAGTTTTTGGGACACTAAACTATCTTTTGTCACTAAAGTTTGAAGTTCGATTCTTCGAACATTGTGGAGTTATGATACGTCTTAATACAGGATAGGTAAGTTCCTAGGTCTCATTTGATTGGAGCTGCAAGTGCAACATTTGAAAGAAATAATAATTTTATTAATTTCAGATTTAATGCAAAGTAATAAATTCTAATAGAACTAATATAATAAAGTACATACAGAAATAAGTCCAAGAAGGAGAAAACTTCTTTATAAAGAAAATGTTGTTAAGTACTCATAACATTATTTCGTGCCGCCAATCAAACATTGTGAAAGGACATTGACGAGCCTATATGCTCTATTAGCTTCACAAGTTTTTTTTTTCATTTATCTTAGTACTTTGAAAGTAATGTGGACTGATACCTACTTATTGACAATTTGTTAGAATCAGATTTTTTCCATTAGTTCAGAGTTGAAATTTTATTGTAAAATTAACTTAATCTTTTATTACATAGAATAATGCATAAGAATTGTTGAAAATTACTGATTTGTTACGAGGTTATATTTCCTTTTTAAACAAATAGTGAAAGAATCGTATAACTGTACAGTTTATAAGCTTGTATTTAATGTACGAAAATAAATTTTCTTTTATTGGTAAATCACACCAGGGTAAGCTTAAAAATAAATCTTTCAAGTTGTTAAAAATTTAAATATTTCCATTGCAGAGTCGTGATCTTACTTTTTTTTTCATTAATTTCTTATAAATGTATATAATTCGTAAATCAAATTTTTCTCAATTCAAACTACTCAAAATTGACAATTTTTAATGAAAACTAAATTAAAGGTAAGGTAAACACATTAAAATTAATGTATTTTTGGACTCGAGTTAATAAAACAAAGGTATTTTTGGACTCGAGCAAAAAATTTAGGATAAAATTTACTCAAGAATAAAAAACATTATTTGTTCCCAGATTACCTTAATTATTATCATTACAAAAGATGATATAATTCATATTTATATTCTCAATCTTCTATATTTTTTCAATTATTTTTTTTAAAGTTATCCTAGACCTTATAGTTTTGAAATACGCACCAGGTTTTTACACCTGCCAAAGTTATAGCATAGTGGTTAAAAATTAAAATACTTAAATGTTTTAATACTAATATTATGAACGCTCATATATTTAAAAGTGCCGAAATATACACGGAACCCGCATAGTGCAAGCTTAACACATGCTTCACAGGTTTTTTTCTATTCTCAAGGCAAAATTACTTCAACAACTCGTATATTGAATAAAATTTTATATTACGTGGTCTTACGTACACGCTTTTGCGTATGAGGTCTTGACTCTTTATTTTTGATTAAGTTTTGTAATACTCATAAACTTTATAAACATTAAAAATACATTAAGATCATCAGATTCATATTTTTCCATATATATCAATTTCTTGCCTTATTTTACATCTTCGCATAATTTCTCAAAATTTAATTCCTGATTTCATTGTTTATACAAATGTATCAAACCCAATAGTCGATATCAATACTGCATTAAGCGCAGGCAATGACCGTTTTATTCTTTCCTTTATTTTAGCAGACAATTTAGTGTTTTCCTTTTGTTTTCCTATATTCTTCAGTACGTTTCGCTATTCACTTTATCTGCTATAAAATCTGCTGTTTCATTTTATTTGCGGTTACTTATGATATTATCTTCGTTTTCTTTAAATTAACTTTTGTCTTAACTTATGTAAACATAAAATTTAGTCCAAGCGGCTATGTATTTTACAAATAATTTTCTTTCTCTACATCATACTAGTATGTATTTTAACTTTTATTTTCTTACTGAATTGCTTTATCATAATAAATGTGTTGGTGCAATCATTAACGCCACGAAAGTCTAACTATCCAAAAGCTTTTCTAATTAAACGTAATGATCAATACGCAAATAGATAATTGCCGGCGCTATCTAATGCTATTTAACGACGGACGAGATGCAACCGGAGCGACCACATTACGTCTGATTAACGTGCGATTAGAGTCGGTGTTTTGTTTCCATTCCTACTATTGTATACATCATTCTTCCATTTACAAACCATTGTGTCTAAAATAAGATATATATGAAAACTAATATTATTATATTATACTTATTACTTTAAATTAAATTACTGTAAATAAAATTTAGTTGCTTTCACGTAATAATATAAAATATTTTAAAAAAGTAAAATAATCAGCTTACGTTTCAAGGGCAATTATATTAAAGCACTTTGAAACAACGATAAATTGTGAATTAAATTATTTTGGATCGCAAATTTGCGTGACAGATTTATATGTTATACAATTGTTTTTAGTGTTAATAATGCAACATAAGTATGTAATATTATTTCGATTGAACCCTTACTATTTTCATTATTTCTTTAGTGAAACCTTTTTGTTTTATAGTGTTCCTTTGTTTTATAGTGTGACCTTTTGTTTTATAGTGTTCCTTTGTTTTATAGCATAACCTTTTTGTTGTATAGTGTTCCTTTGTTTTATAGTGTGACCTTTTTGTTTTATAGTGTTCCTTTGTTTTACCGTGTGACCTTTTTGTTTTATAGTGTTCCTTTGTTGTATAGTGTGACCTTTTTGTTGTATAGTGGTCCTTTGTTTTACAGTGTGACCTTTTTCTTTTATAGTGTTCTTTTGTTTTATAGTGTGACCTTTTGGGTTTTATAGTGTTCCTTTGTTTTATAGTGTGACCTTTTTGTTTTATAGTGTTTCTTTGTTTTATAGTGTGACCTTTTTTATAGTGTTCCTTTGTTTTATAGTATGACATTTTTGTTTTATAGTGTTTCTTTGTTTTATAGTGTGAACTTTTTGTTTTATAGTGTTCCTTTGTTTTATAGTGTGACCTTTTTGTTTTATAGTGTTCCTTTGTTTTATAGTGTTCCTTTGTTTTATAGTGTGACCTTTTATTTATAGTGTTTTGTTTTATACCAAAAATATTCACGTGATTAATAAAAATACATTTAAATTATAATTGCAATTGGTTTAGAGTTTATAAAATTTATAAACTCATAGTGCATATTAGGCTAAGAGTTTAAATTAGGCTAAGAGTGAAAGTAAGAAAATAATACGCCCATCCGTGTCTCGTTTCTTAAACATGACTATGTTCGTATTTTACAAATTGCGACTTGAAACATGCATGTCGGGGGACTTCAATAAGAACAAAATATGATTATTACAAACTATATATATTATTACTAGCTCGTGTTTCTTCACGTTTTGTTTTTGTTACAAATGTAATAAGCTCCATATTATGAGACACGGCTTTTCTAAATTATTTATCTTCTGTTTGGGATGACTGATTTTAATTTCAGAAATTATTTTAAGGCAATTAAACGTTCTGCCAGGAGGGGAACTATTTGTCGAACTTGGAAACGGATAGATAACTTAAAATTGTTATCAGTTACTTTTTTTTAGTCAATGGACTAATAATATTACAAGTTTCTCTTTTTTACCAATTCGAATATATGAATATTAGGGATATAAAATGAATATTAGGGATTTAATAATTGTGTTTTTTAAATTTGTTCCTAGGACGTCTCCCTTCTCTAAAAACTAAACATTTGTGGGAGTCTAAAATATACCGCACAATCACATTAAACCGCACATGCACATTCATATCATTACGAAGGTGGTTACTATTCGTATAATTTTAGTACAAATAAGTTTTCTTAAGTTCTGTTGAAATAATAGGTTCACTAGATGAGTTATTATTGTGTTTGTGTACACAGCACGTTCAATATTTGCTCACTAGATTATGTTTCTTCTTAATTTAGAAATGTAATATTTGACCCTAATAAGCCTCATAACCTTGAAATCAGCCTTGTAGGAAAAATTGTTTTGTATTAATTACTCTTTCCATTGGTCAGGATAAGTTAACCGATTGCGTAATGTGTTTGCGAGTCATGTTTATATATAGTATTACTCTATCTTATATTCTGAATTGAAATATCGACTCTCGTAGTAACTAAATTATGCAGATTGCATGAATTTAAATCATTGTGTTTTTATCGGGTAAACCTTTTGCCACACTCTTTTAGTATTTTTATCATTTTTATATGAAACTGGAAATTACGTGCGCGCATTAATTTTCAATTTGATATTTTAATATTTATTTTTGTTAGAATCAAGAAAATTTGATATTATTATTACTTCAAACAAATTACCTGCAGCATTTTGGCTTAAAAATATTTTTATAGTCATGAAAAGCGAAGCAAAACTAATGGTACTTATTTGCCACCTTTGGGTGAAAGATTCGTTATACAGATATTAAAATTATATTTTAAGCTATGTCCATTAAAAGAATGGGTATGTATTTTCACCCGTCTTAATATGTAAATATAATGCTTGTACACTGCAAATTCAGAAAGATTTTCTTTTCATGTAATGTAGATATATAAAACAAAGTCGTGTTAGTTACACCGTTTATAACTCAAGAACGGCTGGAGCAATTTTTTTGATTTTCGTTTTTGGATTTGTCTTCGTCAAAAATAGGATAATAACATTAAAATATCAGAAAAATTTGTGAAAAAAAAAATGTATGAATAAAATTCCTTTTCCCATACATATTGTATGGAACGATATATCGATAACTGATTGACTTATATTTTTTTTCATTGAATATATATATGATTAATACGTATTTATTGATTTTTTTTCATCTCAGCTTCAAGAAGTTTCTACGCGCATTAGAAATGTAAGAAAATCACAAATAATTTAATTGGGCATAAAAAGTGATATATGATAAATGAAAATGAAAAAAAGAAAAGTGTGTCATAAATGACAGACACGGACAAAAGTTATAATTGGTATTCAACAATTTTTATTTAGTTTTCGACCGTTATTGCATTTGAATTCCATTAAATTAAGTCTTTTTAAACGATTTTTTCTGAAATTTGTGGGCGAAAACTGATTTCAAATAGTTGAGTTAAGTTTGGTGAAGTGCACATTGTGAAACATTGTAACTTCAAAGATATTCATTTTGTGAAGTTATGACATTTGTGATTGTGCGCGCATCGATAATTGCTTCATTATGTAACAAATCACTGGGCCAATCATTCAGTCTTTGTGGCCTGAATCTAGAAAATAAGTGTCTCTTTAATGGTTAATTGTATGTAACCTGTTCATGTGTCGGCAAATCATCCGCTTTCACCGCGCTTCCACCTGACAACAAAACGAAAAATATATATCACAAGGTGCTTCAATGAAGGAAACGAACTCGAGTGCAACTCATTCAGAAAATAGTTTAACAGAAAGTAGTGCATCTATACTACGTCAATCATTGCGATTCGCTTCTATAAAGCAAGTGCCTTGCTGCCACGTGAATTATATTTATTTCGATGTAATTAAAATGCTTTTAATTTTACATTTTGTACATTTATTGAACTCAATTAATTTTGAATATTCATTTGATTTAAAAAAAAATAATTTAATTTAGCTAATAAGTTAACACTACATTTATTGCTTCTGAGGCGATACAAAGTTCGCCGGGTCAGCTAGTAAATTTATAATACTAATTTTCAATTTGTTACGTTAATTTTATTCCCTTTTTTTTTAATTTGGCGTAATTGGTAGATATGGCCATTTTACCACGTATATTGCTCACAGCGCATTTTCAATAGATGGTTGTAATCAATAGGTTTTGCAATCAATTTTTAAGATGTACTATTTCATTTAACGTCTTTCATCATTTACATACATCGACGACTACCATTCCATGTCAGGTTTTTTGTATTTTCGGTTATAGAGTATGGTTCTATGTAAATACCGACCTCCACCTCGTTATCTACTATAGATCGATTGTCGAATTCGATGTATCACCCATTACCCAATTAGCCAACATTAGCAATATCTCGTCATCCAGGAATTACCGCGTACTTTTCAATAATTAATAAATTACATGCTTATTTTTTATTCCGCCCTTTAATAAAATGTATTTGGATAAGCTTGTATATGATTTATTTATTTGAAATAGCCACTACTATACTCATATATCATTTGTTATATTAGATTTTTTTGACGTCACCAATTTATCAAAAACATCGAGAAAAACTTAAAATTCCTCATTTTTCGAACTCGATTTAGTTGTTTGAACTTTAAAGTAGAACTAAATAAAATGTGTACATATGGATTACAATATTTAATTCGGCGAATTTCAGCATACCATACTTCAAACTAGATTTTTCGTGGCATCACTGCATATGGCATCAAGCAATAAATTTTTGCGTTTACCTATTTTATTTTTCATTTTGACCCAGAATGCGTTGAGTGCTTCTAGCTATTATTTTTAATATTTTATCTTAAAAAGACGTCAAATCGTAAACCAATAAGTGACATATCTGGGACTCAGCAAGCCGATAGGTCGAATTTTGAACGTCCTTCTCTTATGTGCTTATATGAATGTTGTTGAATTATTGCTTTGCCGTACCGCAAATTCCCTTTGACTACTTCATACGCGTTATTTTTCTTCCTTTTGCTTTATTTTCTCCTTCACGCCTCAGAATTAATTGATTATGATTAACCGGAAGAATTTGCTCTTTTAACAGTAAGTATGCGTGTATTTATTTCTATTCAGATAATTCTAAATGATCACGTTATTTTAAATTTTTACCTCGATTTTACAAACATAGCAAGATTTTTCTTTAACATTTTATAAAATTTAACCAACTAATAAAAAAAATAGACCAATATGACTACGAAGTCTCTCCAAAAGTTCGTGGTGAGAAACAATGTTATAGATATAATTTACGGAATCTGGTCAAGAATGTAATAATATTGGCGACAATAACGCTTTATTCGCAGCGAATAACGTAGTATTTAAATAGTAATTATTGTTACAAACTTAAGTTTGTAACAATAAATGAGATGAATTTAATTTAATTTCTACTCACTCATTTTATGTCATTTGCATATTTAAACAGTAACTAACATTAATGAGTTAATTATTTATAATGATGCTTTCAAACGTAATTTAGAATGGAATTGGAACCGTTACTGGACTTTCGCCTTCCAATTAGGTTTTAAGTACCAAGAAAAAAGGTAATAGAAAGAAATTACTTTGCATTGACAAATATCATTTTAAAGTAGCATTAGTTCCATTTGTTAATAAACTTAATTTTTGGGTTATATTCTTTAGTTTTTAAAATTTTAGTCTTGCGAGTTAATAAGTAATTTTTATAAAAATTCTTCATGGAAACAAGTATTGATTAATTCCAGTAAATTAAAACTGGTTAAATCGTATGGGAATTGTCTTACATATGCTCGAAAGCTATTTTGTTTGTTACTTGCTTAAATAAAAACATTTGTCGATGTAAAAGCCCCCCCGTTGGAAAAATGTAGTTTTCCAATATAAACTTATTTGAAATACACACATTATTGCCGCTTAAAGAATACGTAGGAGCCTTATCATGTTTTGCATATTTTGGTCTATATCACGAGTGCATGTCGAGTAATGCCTGAGTACTGAAGTAAATTAAGAAATGAGAATGGTTCCAACAATTAAAGTTAAATCGAAAATTATTGCTCTCTCAATTTTAAATCCGATTCATTTCCATTAATATAGATTATAAACTACCTATTTAAATATTTGGCATTGTTAAATCGATTAGAAAAGGGAGGTAACATATAATTACACTGAGATTTTGCTGGATGTCAATCGAATATTAAAGTAATTAGATTTGCTAAATTAACTTGGGTTATATTTTTAAAGATATTATAGAAGTAGTGTAGTAACGCGTATATAGAGTCTAAGTATAAACCGAATACCGAAAATGAAAATGCCAAGAGCAATAAGAAGAACAGGTATAAATAGAAAACGAAGATCTAACCGTTCCCAGTCAATCTATTTCTACATAATAAAATTTTGCAAATTAATATCTGAAGAAGTTAAAGGTATAAAATAAGGGAGATACGAAAATTCTGAAACCTAAATAGTTATACTGATCGTGATAAAGTGGTTGGGTTCCATGGATATTCTCTTAAATAGTATTGTTTTCATATTTATCATGAAAAACATCTAACAAAACACATCTGTGTTTCGTAAAAACAAAATTATCTATAATGCCGTACGAAAAAATCTAAGCCTAAGCAATTTTACAAATTGGACATAAAACGCACCCGTACTTAATGGAAAATAAGGGTTTGTAATGCTGGATTTGTAAGTCTAAATAAGTGGGTCAACTTTCATTTCTTCTAGTGTACATTCCCGAAATAAAGATCGTTTCGTAGAAATGCCGTCTTCAGAAGTAAGCGGTAAAACTTATAAATATATTTTCAAAACTTGCCTTTTTTAAAGAATTTTCTTACAAACAATTTAAGTAATAAGTAATTTTTCTAAGTTTCGTTAACCTACCATTTTTTTGTATTTTGCCATACAGAAAATAATTATAATCTTCTTTCCTATTTCAAATTTTTGTTTCTTTTAATATTATATTGATGTTTTTGTTATATTTTATTGTAAACATTGACAAAAAAAGTTTTAAAAATTTATAACTAACTTTTGCGTGACGTAATTTTCTCTATGGGCAGCAAATCATATCGAATCATGTTAGCCCTGACGCAATAAACGTACGTTTGATACTTAATTTAGGGGTCGTTTAAGAATTTCTTATCTCTAAAAATACAGAATATTTGCATTTTTCACTTTATCTTAATCTGAAATACTAATATCAGATCAATAATTAAAATTAAATCACATCATTTCTAAACACTTGTTACGTTTTATTTTTCTTTTAAACAGTTTTTAGTATTCAGCAAAATGTAATGTTTTATTAATTATCTGGCTATATTATTAATAAAATAATAAAAATTTAAAATGTTCCATGTTTTTATTACTCACTAACGATTAAACCGGGCTAATAATTACTTCCCTACGTAAAACTCTGTTTTTCTTATCTTTGTTGAATACTGTTTAACGGCTGAAGAAAGAAAAGGTAGTCGCATCTTAAAAAAAAATACAGAGTGGTCCAGAAGTCCCTTAGCATTTCATACGATGATAAAAAAACTAGTTATATGAAAGAAAAAATTTTTATTTGTCCTAAAAGTACACAACTTGGGATTTTATTTCATATAAGTCGCTTCGTCTATATGCCATCCTTCATTTGATACTGCTACAGCTTGGAGCCGAAATTTTCAATGACCGACTGACAAGTGTTTCGGGAAATGTTTTGAATGTTCTCGCGAATACGAGCCTTTAATTCCTCAAGAGTCGCTAGATTGCTATTAAAGACTTTACTTTTAAGGTATCTCCATAAAAAAAATCCATTGTGGATAAGACCGGGCTACGAGGTGGCCAGTTATTTTAACCTCTTTTGGTTTTAACTTTTTGACCGAAAATTTTGCGAATTGCACTTAAAGAGTCGTTGGAAGTGAGGCATGTTGCCCCATCTTGCTGAAACCACGACCGTTGATTGAAACCATCAAAATCCTAAAGCACTGGAGCAAAAAAGTTTGTAACATGGCCGAATATCGCTCTGTATTCACTGTAACAGCGTTTCCTCTTTGATCTTCATAAAAATATGGACCAATAATGCCTCTTGCTGATAAAACTGCCCATGCAGTAACCTTGAGTGAAAGCAGGGGTTTTTGATGCTTAAATTTCGGATTAGTGTCACTCAAATATCTGCAGTTTTGTCTGTTTACATGTCTATTTAGGTGAAAGTGGGCTTCGTCGAAAAAAAAATCTTGTTAAAGCTGGCGAACCTCTTTAGCATTTTGTTAGCAAACTGTAGCCTGTAAGCATAATCTTGAGACTTTAATTGCTGAACCATTCGGATTTTGTACGGATGCAAATGTAAATCCTTATGTAGAATAAAGTTTAAAGAAGTTTTCAATACGTTTGAGATGCTAGACTGCTTTCGAGTAGATAGTTCAGGTTGTTTACGAACAGACACTCTAACACGCTCTATGTTTTTGGGATACCGTGATGTTCTAGATCGGCTAGATCGTGGTTTATCTATTATTGAACCAGTTTCTTCAAAGTTCTGGACCCATTTTTGAATCGACTGAATCGATGGAGCTTTATTTTTATGCCGTATATTGTAATGAGTGCAAAATTTTCGTTACGCTAAAGTCGAAGAATCGTTGTTTCGATAGTACTCGCGTACGCTGAACGCACATTGTTTCTCGTTGGATGATGCTATGGCGCTAAATTCCTATTGGCTGATCTAATATTCCATACCTCGCCCGTTCGACCTCTCCCTAGCTGCTTGACGCAGCTCCGATTCAAGTGTTAACCGACTTTTGGACCACCCTGTACTATTTTCTAAATACAAACTAAATTAGAGAATACGAAAACAACATCATAACGCAAGTACTTTTTTTTGTTTTCTGTTGCATACAAAAATAATTATTATTGTTTGTCGTTAGTAGAAATTAGACAAAATGACGATGTATTATTTTCTAATGTGTAATGGTATAGACACTCTACGAACAGCGGAAAAAGTCGCATTACACGAAATTAAAAAGAAATTAGTTTAAACGTAGAGACTAGTTACGGAGTCCTTTTCCCCAGATACGACCTTACATAAAAATTAGTGACTCGATATCCACGAACCGGATCTTAAATTATCATTAAAATTAGTTTTATTGGTTATTTTTACTTGTTTCTTTTACAGATAATTTTTAACTTTCTTTATCATAGTGTAATGCAAGGTTGTTAAAATTATCGTATCGATTTCTCCTATATATTTGTTCAGGCAAATAAACGAAAGGTATATTAAAATGAGACATGGTTTGGCAGATTCAAACAAGATTTAAGTTTGGATATGCAAATTCGACTAATGTTCATAAAACCATATATGACTTAATATTATTTCAGTTAATTTTTCAATGTACTAACCGTCGTAGTATTTGCTGAGCTAATGTTTGTGACTGAATTTCTAACTTCATTTGCTAAAATTAACGGGCTTTCTAACTTAGCTAAGTCACATCTACTACACAGTAAAGGTATCAAGTAATTATTTTGGACCTAGGCTTAAGTTATTAGTTAAATTTTGACTTTACCTTTTTACGTATTATCAAAAAAACATTTTCTAAAATAAATCATAAAATTATTAGGCTTAACTACTGAAAGATTAAACCACTTTCATTAAAGTGCGCCCATATGAGGAAAATATGCTAAAAACTCATAAGGGTTTTAAATAAAATTAAGGTAAAATTCCAAATAGTTTTTTTATATTTATTGCTATCATCTCTCCATTTTCAATGTTTATTTTCTATGCTTATATGCATATCGCTTCTAAAATTAGAAAAAAGACAATATATTAATATCTTATCGATTCAAAGTGAGACGACTAAAAATAATGTCCAAATTAACGACCTGACCACTCGGCACCGAGCACCCAAATCATAAACATGTCTCCAACTCGTGGTACAGAAACTACTGAGGACTACAGGGCGATAAAACTCTTTATTAAGTCTGGCTTTATTAAGTCTTTGTATTAGGTAGAGTAGCGGAAATATAGTTACGTATATTGTACAATTTCTATATAATATTGTTATAGTTTATAAGAGTGTTTCCTTGACTTCTTGCGAAATACAATTCAGAATTTGTCTGCAAACATAACCGAGTCATGTGATAGACCAAAATCTTGATGATTAAGTTTGTTGCGAAGTGTTAAAGAAGTTACATGATGAAGAAAAGAAACTTTACGTCATTTAGTGGAAAGGAAGGAAGGAACGAGGCTCATAACGCAATATATGTATGCGTGTGTATATATTTGTTGCTTTCATTGATGCCTAAATAAAACATGAATGAAATAAAAACATGTTTATTTGGCATTTTCTTATGGCGAAATTGCAATGACGGAATCTGACACACATAGTTTACTATCGTTCGCTTATCAATGTACCAAAGCGTATCGAAGATACCAAATATTCACATATAATGACATTTAATGATTATATCAAGAAGTAATCATTAAACGTCATTATATGTGAATATGTGGCATCTTCTGTTCTACAAAATTAAAAAATGTTTACTTTATAGGCTCGTATACAAAATCGTATAAAAGACATAAAACCATATTAAATCACGATTATGTAAGATTAGAGATTTGTTTTGATTCATTAATTTTCCCGCGCAATACCCATTGAGCATCAATTGTTAGCTAATTTCAAGCACATCTTCATTTAACATATCGAATTATTTATTGAGAGTTGTAAGGGTCGTTTGTTTTGGCTGAAAGTATTGCGTTTAACAAAGGTAGTAAAATGTATACAAGGAAAAGAAACTATACGGAATCGGAGAAAAGGCTATTGTTGCAAATATTGGCCTCTTACAAAGATTGACCCAGTTGTTTCCTTAATAACGCCGGCGCTAATTGTGGAAGTCCCATCAAAAGATTCTGTCCAGCAATTCAATCGAAGTAAACAACGTGAATTTTGATAAGAGTACAATTTGTACTTTATTTATAGCGTTTTCAGAAACTTATTAAAATAGTAAGTGGGCACAGAAAGTCTTTAGAATTTATTTATTTGAGGTGAATTTTATTCAAATTTAGATTTAACACTGAAGAAGCAGTACGTTGTAATACTGCTAAAGTAGTTTGTAATTTAATCACCTTTAAAATTACAAATTGTAAAATTCATCTAAGAAACTTTCAATTGGACTTTTATTTTATTATTTACTAGCGATATGCAAAAATTTGTTAAAATTAAAAATTTGGAAATTTGTGATATTCATGAATTGACATTTGAGAATATTATCTTCAGATCCGTCTAAGCAACAATCGACGAGCATAAGTGAAGTTTTTAGTGAAGCCGATTTAACTTTGCCAACATCGTCCGAGGCAAAAGAGGTTGTTCCTGTTTTTCAACCTGGGGATGACGTAAAAGAAACCATGTTGGATGTGTACACGAATGTACTAATACGCAGAAGACTCGCCAGCAGCCAGCATTTGAATATCCAGCCCACTATCAGCCAACGTCACTTGCTTTAGACGTAAGAATTAAAAATAAATTTCATGAGGCGTGAATGGAGCAGAGACAACGAAGAGAGACGAGCTCCAGGAAATTCGCAAGGAAATTTTATTAAGCTAATCTCGAGAAGTGAAGACTAAATATTTCTATCCTATTTTGTGCTTTTAAATTTTTTTTTTATTTCATTTTCTTTTTTTATATGCCCTATTTATATACTTTTTTATTTTCATTACTTTTATTTTCATTAATTTTTCTGTTCATATTGTTTTTATTTTATATTTTTGAAATTTCACAGAAGATAGTAAAATTGTCAATAATAAATAAAATAGTCATTATTTTTAAAACAGTGTCTCACCTGGTTTAAAACCTTTAAAAGCTAAAAATTTAAAAATAAGATGTATATCCATTAATGTAATTCACAAATGAAATCTAATTACGCAAAAAAAAACGACGAGGGTACAATGATAAGAGGTCATTTGTAGCAATGGAAAGAAAGAACTACATTCTAATTCCGAAAACCGATTTCTTCGGTATTATAGAACCAATCTGCTAGCCAAATCACAAAACTACAAATGAAAACAACAATGAACGAGATATGCGTGAAGAGCCACTATTGAAGGGAAATCCTTCAATAGTGGCAATTCAAGATAATATCAACGCTATGTGGCTGTTGACAAAGACAATGGAGTAACTTATAAACCGACTTGGGAAAATTTAGGTATTTCTATGAGTTAGGGATAAACAATTTCACATGAATATCTAAAGTTTTGTGCTTGGTTGGTAACCCTGACTTGACTGAACAAGGAAAATACCGTCTGACAGGTGGCTTATTAGGCAACGATTTAACTGAAAAATAAAAGAATAACTACTATAACGGGTATAACAACAAATGTTTGCATATTACTTTAGAAAAAAATTGAGAGCAATGCCCTTCTACAAAAATATTTCTTCATTATGACAACAACCCCCACATTCAACCGGAGGATAAAAATATATTTAAACAACGTTCTAACAATATATTAGGAAAACGAGAAAATAAGATACTCGTTTTTTTCTATTTCAATGTCATGTTTTAGTCTTCATTTCCAATATTTTGTTTCTTTTAGTGTCTACTTAGAAAGATGGAAATAAGTTTAAATTTAAATATTACTTACTTTTATTAGGAATTACTTAGCGATAATTATGGAATATTCAGACTGTATAAAACAGAAATTAGGAAATTTGACGAATGTGCAATCCTAAATTGAAAATTAAATAATATTTTTTGTATATTTAACGTCCTAACTCTATAGTGTTTCATTAAATTAGTAAAATTTTAACTTAGAAATTTATACTATCCATACTCATCCTTGAAATATCGTGTCTCTAAGTATTGTACTTTCTACGTCATTAGGTTTTATTCCGTATGCGCGTAATAGAAAAATTTTTAAATCTCACCTACATTTATTATTTGGAAAAAATCTGTATGATGTAAAACACAGAATGCACGTACGGTCAACCAGCGTGTATGGGCATTGTATGAGCACAGTTTTTTGATAACCATCATATAATGATGTCTACTGAGGCTCAACTTACCTCGAAATATTACTTTCACGTCTCTATGCATGTCACATCTATTATGTAACTTATGCTTCATGTGTTAGTACAACTTTTAATGTTTGATAAAATAAATTGTTTCATACATAAGATTGTTTTAAAATTGGCTTATTCTACAGAATGGTAGGTAGTAACAAGATTTCTCTTAAAATTTATTTAAAAATGGTTTAAAAGAGAAAAAATTATAAAAATTAAATATGGGAAAACAACAACATGATAATTTTAGTAGTTTTAATTTTAATTTCCTATTTAAGTTTCTCAAAACTTTATCATAAAAATAACAGTATTCTAAATTGAAGTGAATCTGCAGCCATTGTATTCATTACTAATCAAGATATTCAAGTTCAAAGAGACAGCAATACAAAGTATGAATTTGCAAATGCAAACGCGCATGAAAAGTGTTAACCTTTTTAGAGTTGAATTGTAAATTAAAAAATACTAGTTGTTTTGTCAAGCACGTCTGTCCGTTTCTTGCAACCTCTTAGTTTCTCTAGTTTTACACACATGTTCATACAATTTTGAAAACTTTTTTTAATGTACCTCCACTTACGTGTAAAATAGACTGGACTATAATCGTATCTGCAACTATTTTTAGTATATTTTCATTTCCTGATCATTTCCTTCGTTTTTCTTTCGATTCATCCTCAGACTTCCTTTTTTTCTGATATTCGAGAACTACTATAGAATATTCAGAAAATTGAAGGCTACAAATAATTTATGAATTATTTTATTTAGAATACTTTTTCTGTTTTCATAATTTCAGCTAAAAGTATTGAATCGTACATAGAGCTTCCATATGTCTCTGATACATTAAAAATAACTTAACCAACAATACTTAATTTTAAACAATACTTTAAACACAATAAAAAAAAGTAATGAAATTAAGGCTCCTTTTATGTTCTGTTAACGACACTCAAATCAAAATATGCTTCTAACAGACATCGGAAATAAAAAAAATCAGTAACTTTTATTTTGGGTTATAGGAGAATAACTAACTTTTATTTGAATATTAAAAATAAATAAGGAAATAAATATTCAGTTATCCGGTGTATTTTTAAAGAATTTCATTTTATTAATGAAATCCTCAAAATAGTGCGTTAGTGGATCGTCATAAATGTACGTCTAATAGTAATGCGTTATGACATTATCTATCAAATTCGACAGTATTTCTTTAATTTGAAATTTAAGTTCCTTTTCTACACCTTAATTACGGTTTGTGGCATTGTATGTTAACAATAAAATATACAGAAATAGATGTTAATGAAAAGTTATACTATCTGAGCCTTTCTGAGTAAACCAGTTTGCAAAGGTTCATCGAATTATATAATGAAAAAAATACATGTTTATCTAAATTTCTTCACCATTAAAACAACAGAAAATTAATATAAAAAGTTAAACAAAGGGTCAAATAATTGTTTAATAAAGTTCATTGTTATGTGTATAATACTAAAAGTGCGCGGTAGTAAACAGCCAATTTCTCATGACGAGTTTTTATACCTCACAGTTATTTTCACGAAATATTTTGAGCCATATTTCACACGCCTCTAACTCAAGTTTTATGATTAAAACTCTGAATAAAATTTTGTAACTATTGCTTTTAGAGTTTTGAGGCATAGATCGCCAAAATTGCTAATTTTTTCACTGACTTTCTAGTCATCACAATCCATGGCCTAGTTTTAGCCGACATAAAAATAAAAAATTCAAAACTTTTTATTTCAGTTCTATTTGTTTTTAAAAACTTTCCGAATCCGAATATTTATATTCGGATTTTATTATTACATTAAGTGTATATATTTAACATACATTTTAAATTAACACTTTATTCTAATTCTGCATAAAAAAACTTAGGGGTATTTTGACTTCAACTTTTTATATACATATTATCGTGATCGAGAGACAATTTAATTTTAATATTTTTAATGAAGTATAATGTATAGTGAGTTATCTTATAGTACCTTGACAGTGAGTTATGCAATTTTCTAACACTATTTTAGTTTCACGTGGGAAGTGCGATACTGACACAGCATCCTTAGTATCTTTTTGTTGACATTAGAATTCAATGATATTCTAATGCCCACAAGGTAAGGTCAACCTCTGTCAAGTAGATTTTTGACAGGCTTCGTCTAGTAAGAGTTACATAATACTGTCATATTTCGTCACGTTTTTTACACATTATTTGAATTTTGTACTCATTTTTTCACTTCTAACAAAGCTCTGAATAAACCTGAACCTAATTAGTAGTTTAAGTTTAGTAAAAGAATGAGTAAATATTGATGAAACGTAAATTATTCGTCAAAAGGAAACAATATTCCTACCTAATTTAAACGTTAATAAATTCTTTGTAGACTTGTACTGTAACTCAATCTATATTTATGTAATAGTTTAATTTAGGTTTCCGAAGAAATACTTAGAGAAACGTATAACACAAAGCATATTGAAATTCTCGTGCGTTCGTATGAATGACCGTCAATGTCTAACAAATTGTTTAAATTTTAATACATTTTTCCAAATTAGATTGGCTTTCAAAGTTATGGATATGCAAATTATATAACTAGCGACGAATTTATCGTTATAAGTGGCATCACTACTTAACTGACTTAGTGTAAAAAAAATATGTTCTGCACTTTTAAGAAGCAAATCAATAAAATTTAGATGATCATATTGATTTTTATTGTTCTTTTAATTAAATAAACCAGTAATACTTATAAAGTCAACAAGAATACATCATAATCAAAAGACAAAAGAAATATTACAAATGATTTCCACTTTCTTGGTTCTGAAAATGTAATTGCATAAATGACAATGCGTTCAATTTGTTATCAGCTGAGGGATTTCTAAGTTTGTTGCGAAAATAACCGACGCAACGGAAGAAAAAGCTCGGTAAGCTTTTACACTTAAACGGTGTAGACAATAATAAATTGTACGCAGCTGGTAAGTAAACTTCGCATCTACCGCCAGCAGCACTATAATAAATACATATTTCTATTCCAATAATAGATTTTAGATTTGTTTTTTCTCTAGAACAATCTTTGTTTTCTGTCGTAACTTTGCTTATATCTTTTTCCAATTGTTGGACGATGGTTAATTCCTCGTCCCCATCAAAACTACTTGTGGTTACAGTTGAAATTTAAGGGTCTTGCAAACTTCGTCGTAGACACTTTTGTGTTTGTTTCAATTTCAACTTATCTATTAATTTTACAATAAATATTCTAATTTCATCTGACGACGTTTTTTTTAATATTTCTGCTCGCGATTAAATGTTCATTATTATGCAAATATTGTTAAACACATGCAATTGTTCGTTTTTCTTTTATTCTCTTTCAAAAAGGTAAAACGAGTTGCTCACCGAGTTTGATTTGTGGAGGATCTAATTTATTAAGTAAAAATCATATACCTCAGGTTTTCAAAACTGCAAAATTTGTTAAATGTAATTCCATCTACATTTACCATTTGAGTTATACGACCCTTCATAGATAACACATTTGATCTGAAAGTTTTGTTTTCTTTATTAGATATTCATTCCTAATATATCTGAATGATCCTCGATATTTTAGTTGAATGCTCATATGGTTTTATAATGTACGTAAAATTTATGATCTAATGAAGAGTCGAACACATAGTCCATTGACCTATAATTTGTTTATAATTTCACGACGATGCCCACGTATTTCACAATCACAACACACGCTATGAGAAAAATATTTAACTAAACTACAGCACACTGATGAAGTCATTGTCAAATGAATAACATTTTGTTTACATTTTGAAATCAGTAGTCATGGACATACCCGTACTGCATCGCAATTTACGGGAGTTTCCCAAGTTAGGTCATTAGACAATATTGAAATTTATTCTTTATATGAAAGTACTAATGTTGTTCAATATTGGTCATATCGTGCGTGAACTCTCCGAGTATAAAGATATTATATTTACAAAGATGTTACGTTACAACCTATATTGGTACATAATTTATAGCGTTTTTATCATGTAAGGGAATTTAAATCGGTACTCGATCGGTATGTTATTTTTATGGTTTAAGTCAAAATGCCATAATTTGGTTATTAGGGCATTTCTTCTTTGAAGTTCAGAAGCAGTGCGTAATTACGTAATTGCAAAATTTTGTAATTACATAGAATGTTAAGAACTTTTTTTGGAGTAAAATCTTGTTCCATGCGCTGCAACTTGAAATTTGAAATGGAAGCAACATAACAATGTTGCTTCAATTTCAAGTTATATTAAAAGAATGAGGCTGTATTTGGAGTCGCGAAAATAGTAGTAATATGTGCGAAAATACAATATTTATTTTTGTTAACAGGGAAAACTTTAAGTTATCTTTTTTGAATAATGCTGTATGTTACCTGGATATATTCGTCTAAGTTTAGAGAAAAGGAAAATTAAGAAGAAAAAAATCTTCAATACTTTAATTATTCATAATAGAAGTTTGTATCTCATATAGTGCTTCTTTCAGTCAATTGTTTAACAAATCAAAAAGTTTACTCTTTTAATAATATTTATAATATTTTATTCTCATATTGATGACTAAATGTTCTCCATTAATTTTATTTGAGAATGTTCCGTACCTTGATAGAAAGAAACAACGGCCCTATTACAAGACATCTTATATAATTCTATTTGTCTGAATCGTTTTTCACTTAATCATTAACGTCATAGGGTTTCGAAATAATTGATTTTAGAATTTTATGTGAAATAATTGTACAATTATTGCTAGAAATATCCGAAATTTTATTTTCACGCACTTTTTAGCATAGAAACTTCAATCAATGAAGAATTACAAGCCTTAACCTGGATATATCTTGAAGCAAATACTCACAAAATTATTGATGAACCCACCTATACATGTAATTTAATCTGAGTAAGGCACATGCAACTTTAATTAAATAAATGTAGTGGTTCACACAAGCAACCACAAGGAAACAGTGGCCTGTTAACACTACCGATGAACGAATGGCGACCAATCGCAACCAAAATTTACTTAGGACTAATGGAGGATGCCTGCTTCGAATATGTGGTCGCAACTGTTTATTGAGATGTGGTAGTTATATCAATAGACGCCTTTTTTTCATGCAATATTCATGTGGTCTATAATTACTTTTTAAATACAACAATCTCATAATTTCAAGTCTGTCTTGTATTTTCGAAGAATATGTATGAAACCATTTCTAATTAAGATTAAGGATTGTTGTACATTCCATACAATAAACAGATTTTAGACACAACAATTTTGAAATTCGAAAAGTGGGAATGATTTTATTGAAGAATCATTTTTGTTCAATATAGGAATAATTCGTGTTCCATACGTTAAAATAAAAAAAAACGAAATAGGTTCGAAAAATCTGACTTATTCTGTCTGTCATTAAAGAAAGTTTCTGGGAAACCGTTTTACCCAGGAACTTAACGACAAAACCATAATTCTAATATAGGTCATAAATATGCAAATGGCTGCATACCTGGTATATTACATGTGAAATTATTTGAGACTAACCGAACTTACAACCGAGAATTGGGGAACGGTGTTCATATTTGTCTAAAAATTATTTCCGTTTTGTAACTAATTGAACTTCTAATCGTATTACTAGGTGATATTAAATTTTCCAAATTAATACCTTACTTCAAAGGTCGTGTTTCAAATTGTATTTTCAAAAATATTCGTAACGGAAATATCCTTAAAATTTTATTGAAAATGGAAAGTAACAATTACTCTTATTAATATCTAAAATAAATTCAGTAACGATAATTTAATTAATAATATACATACGTACTTTTATATATATATATATATATATATATATATATATATATATATATATATATATATATATATATATATATATAACACATCTATTTATACAATTTACATACATTAACCTTTGAGAACTGTAAAATTATCGATAGCGTTTATTAAAAAAAGTATTAAAATTTTCGTGAAATCCCTTAAGTTTAAGTTTAAAAGGAGCGATATAACAAATTTTTTTTCTAAATATTTCGTCACTCATTACAAGTATTATGTTAAAAATTAGATGTCAAAACAATTTCCTCATTTAAAAAAAATTAATTAAATCGAATATTAGAATAACATGGCATCTCTAAAATTAATATTAAACAATATGTAGTCAGCAGAAAAATGAAACATTGCATTAAAAATATGTTTTGCATAGTATCTAACCATAATATTAAATAGGCTATAACTTCTGTGATAGTATTGATTCCTAAATTCATTTATTTTTTATGTCACAGTGTGTTATTTCGTTATTATAAAGTGGAATAATCACCTTATCTATAGAGATTTGTCTAAATTTTTTAGTAAAAACGTACATATATATTTCTTTAACGATTTTCAAAAAAATTATCTCCATATACAAAATGTTGACTGTACGTTATGCAAGTAAAGTCGATTTTTTTTACTTTTCTAATTGTCAAATGTAACATATAGAATTATTTACTATCGCCTCAATTTGTAATTAAATAAGTTAAATATGTGTTAATATATCTAAAAATATTATTCATATTTGCAGTATTTATTTAGATCACTAAAATATGTGTTATGACTTTTATGACTTATGTTATGATTATGACTTTTATTTTGGTAGTTACTTTGAAAGGTATTTCTCTTTGCCGCGCCATCTGAGAGCAATTTCCTTTGTCTACCGTCAATTATTCCGAATAAGTTCTGCGGACATTCCGTACATAGACATAAAAACAAACGTATGCAAGGATTTACATACTTAATCGAATTTGTAAACACTCCATTACGTTTGTCGATTAGAATGTAAAATATGAAACTGACTCTCAACGGATAGCCGATGCCAAGTCTTTTAGACATTTTGTTGATGAAATACGTCATGATGTGACAAGGAAATCCACACTTCTACTTAAATTAAGTATGATGTTTATGCCCTTTCTGACTTTTCATATTTTATATACGAAAAGCCAAAAGATTAAAAAATTCACATTAACACCAATTATATTAACTACTCAATAGGGTGTTATGTAATACATATAGTTTATATATTATATTATAAATCCAAGTTTTGAGTTTAAAATGTAATAAAAATGTCATACTAAAATGTGTATTAAAATTCAAATGTCATTATTACCTTAGAATTAAAAAATCCGCATGTTAGGTCCATGCTGTCTCCGTTTTTTTTTATTTATTCCCTCAAAGGTGAATAAATAAATTAAATCAATTCACATCGAGAGACAACAATAGTGGATGTACTTGAAGTGTTGTTATTCAAACACACACCATTGATAAAATACCATAAGTCAGTAACGACATGCAGGTCGCAAATTATTAACGTAACACTAAACTTTTTGAGAATATTTACTACTCAGTAATTCAAGAGACTGTGATCGATATATTGAACAGACGCCTGTTGCTTCTCTTATATTTTAAATAACAGTGACACTAATGATTTTGTTGTGGTAACTATCATTTATAATATAATTGAATATAACATTATCCAAAATGAAGAAATATACATCGACGTAAACAAGCTTTGACATGGGGCTTTGTCTGTGCAAACAAGTAAAAAAAGAAAATATGTAAACTTTCTGGAATATGCTTCCCAAGTCAATAGAATGCTATCAGGTTAAAAATTAAATACATATACTTACTGATTTTGATGCAATTATTGGGAAAAAGAAGATATTTTCAAATAAAAATAATTTTATTCCGAGGTACTGTTGTTCATCGGGATGATGTGGTCTATCTGTACAAAAAAATTCACAAGGATCACTTGAGTTATGTTAGATTGATACCGTAAAAGCGTGGCAACAAATTAACATTTTCCGATTAACAACATGTCAAATAATGTATGGCGATAAAGTAAGAGAAAAATTTATTCTATTAACAAATATAAGCTCCATCTTTTACCTGTGCTTGAAATTCACATTGACAGAATTTCTTATCTCCTAAAAGAAAGTTTCTTTTCATTACATTTATTCTATTAACAAATATAAGCTCCATCTTTTACCTGTGCTTGAAAATCACATTGACAGAATTTTTTTTCTTCTAAAAGAAAGTTTCTTTTCATTACATTTATTCTATTAACAAATATAAGCTCCATCTTTTACCTGTGCTTGAAAATCACATTGACAGAATTTGTTTTCTTCTAAAAGAAAGTTGCTTTTCATTACAGGTAACACCACTCTAGTAGCTAGAAGCAAACGTATTTTATGAACATTTCTTTACTAAAGAAAGAATATAATGTTTCTATTTATTATCATTATAATACCAGGTTTTATTCTTAATTGTTTCAAGCGCATTTAAATTGTCTTCTGGCGTAAATTAAATAGAAGGATAAAGATAAAATGTTAAGCAGAAGCGCCTTTTTACGAAATGCCACTCCAGAATTTGAATATAAGCCATATACATTTTAATCCGAAATCAAATTTTATTGTTCGCGACATGTTAAAAATAGAAAAAAACGTGGAAATCGTTAATGGTATTAATTTTCCCAGATTTCACATTAAAATAGAAAGTTTACTTTTTAATACAGACATTTTTATATTTAAAATCAAATAAGAAACTTTTCCACATATTCAAAAATCATTACAATTAATTTTTGACGGCTTTGCAAGCATTTCGAGTCAATTAGAGAATTTTTTTATATATGCTATAAATCAGTAGGAAAATATTGTGAAAAAAGTTCCAATTTTTTACATTTTCTTACTGATGCAGAACTACACTAGCTGTATGGTATTTGAAAATGTCTCAAAAACCTAATTCCATGTACCAAAACCATTAGGATATGGAATTGTAAATGTAATCCTATATACAAATGTTTTTTGTATACGGACTTATGTTTTTGAGGCACTAAGCTATCGTTTAGATTCTTTGAAACTTCCAGAGTCGTATTACGTCTTAATACAGGGTAAGTAGACCATAAATCTGATTTGATAGGAGCTGAAATTGCGACCTTTGATAGAAATGATTATACTTGTATTAATTTCAGGTTTACTGCAAAGTAAACCTGAAATTAATAGAAGTTTAGTAAAATCTATTAAAAATAAAATATCAAAGTAAATGTAGTAATGAATACACGAGGGAAGACCTTTGTTTTTAAAAAGAATGTCCATTAATATTGAAACCACTAATTCTGAAAGGACACTGACGTGAATACACTTTCCATTCGCTTCACAATTTTTATTTTCATTTATCTTCATACGTCGAAGGTGATATCGGCTGATACTTGTTGATGTTGTGATAGATATATAATTTTTCCATTATTCAAGAGTTTAATTTTGATTGTTAATATTAATTTAAGAATTTATTCCTTAGACTTACGCAAAGAAATGTTTTAAAATCAAATATTTATTATGAAACGATCCTTTCTTTTTAAATTAAGAGTAAAAGACCAGTATAATGGAGTTCATAAATTTCTGTTTGAAATAATGAACATTAGCGTTTCTTCTTCTTAAGCGTAAATCACACTAGAAGATAAATTTTAAAACGAAGTTTTTAAAATTATTCTTACTATGATACCTTACCATACGTCGTGATCTTATGCGGTTTTCATTATATCTTGTAAGTCTACATAATTCGTGATTCAGTTTTCTCTATTCAAAGTTAAAAGCAACTCAAAATTAGCACTTTTGAGAAAAAATAAATTTAAAGTGAGATAGAATCTATTTTAAAATTACCTATTATTATAAAATATAATTCTCACTCTTTTATGTGACTGGATGTGTCAAAATTAGTTAAGGTTCAGAAACTTTAGTTCATAACTCTTTTCTTAAATAAAGAAAATGTAATTCTATTAGGCTCAGTACTATTTCTATCTACGAACCATAGCAGAATAAGCTGAATTGATTGCGTACTGTGTTCTTTAGCATACTACTACAGCTTCCTTGTACAACATATAGTCAAGTCAGTAAGTAATGGCGGCTAGTCAGTAAAGCAGATTATTTTTGGTTAACGGAACTCGCGTTGTTATTCAGATTGTTTGGTTATATTAAAACAATTGTATAAAAAGAATATAATATAATATAAGAATAATAAGCAATAGAATTAATATCGCTAATGTAAGATTAACATTGTGGGGTAGTCTCAGTCAATAGCCCAGGGCTAACTTTAATTAAATATAATTTACCCATCTACTGACCTGGTCTACCAGAGAAACAAGAAGATGAGCTGTCTATACCGGGCTGGTCACTAACCTAATTCTCCCCAATGGGAAAATAAATATATTTGTTGAGTAAGATCATAAACATCTTTTAATCATCCCTTCAATCAAATACTTATTGAATCGTTTTATTATTTTTTATAAAAAGACTCTATTTAACATTCTGAAAGAGGTTGTAAACAAAAATTATTTATGGTTTTGTATGCATATGATATTACGTACTTGTTATTTCACAGTGTTGTATTTTGTATTTAATATACAAATAAACTATTTATTTACAAAATAGCACACGAACAAGACTAACGAAAATTTAGTTAAGTTTAATATGATATTGTAAAATTTAGGTTTCATTTTAATTACTTTATGGTAAATGTAAACATTCCGACAATTGTTTCGCCTGGGCAGGGAGATGTAATTAAATTATATTTCTTTAATTGGTTTAATTGGTACTTCTGTCGGTAAAGAGTGACGATGTACTTATGTTTCCCACAAGTACATCGCTGGGACAATGGCGGTTAACTCCGTCAGCAAATTAGATTATTTTTGTTTGACAAAACTCACGTTGTTATTAAGATTGTTTGGTTATATTGAAATAATTGTTTCTTTGTTTTTAGACCAACGAAAATGTTTAAATTAATTTTGCTATTCCTAGTAAGTTCGATATATATATATATATATATATATATATATATATATATATATATATATATATATATATACACACACACAGATACGCATGATGTATATATTGGGTTGGCTAATAAGTTATGAACTGTCCTAGGTGGTCTCCATAATCAAAGTTTTTTTCACGTAAGGCGTTGCTGAGCGACCTAAATCAACAATAAGCAGTAAGTGCAAGGTCTGAGGGATATGGTGGGCGGGGATTCTGTGTCCAACCAAAATACAAAACTTCAAGGCTGGTCTGTTTGAATATATGAGGACTGGATTACGGTTAAGGCTGATGAGGATTAAATTCATGTGGTAACCACACACCGCATTTAAATCTTTTGCCAAGAGATGTAAATGATTCTTTATAGTTTCATGGGAGGACCCTAGTTTAGTTGCTAGCTAACGTATCGTTAATGAGCTGTTTTCTTCAATTAACAATTTTAACCTATCACTGTCCAATTCCACCGGTGGCATATGTTATACGTAGCTTCGGCAGCAGAGTAACCAGATTGGTGCTGGTAGAGTCAACATTGTCTCACATGCGTTTTAATATCGTCCATATTTTATACGTGTTACAGTTATTACATTATTATTATTAAGGGAATTCATTATTTTTGTTGTAATTTATTCATACAATATTGGCTCTCATTCGTTCATCCTCTTCTATTATAATTCCGTATTGACAAGAATTTATTTACAAAAAGTGTTTAATTTTAAAATGTAATATTTTCTGCACGTAATTTTATTTGGTGTTTTCTGGTAGTAATGGCCAAATGTTTATACCATGTAATATTAAGTTACATATTAAGTAGTTAAAAAAGATGCGACTTTAAGTGACAATATAGAGCGAAGAGATTGTGGAATGATTGTTAATTTAACCCGTTTTTTCAAATATGGTTGTAAATATTAATCGCATAAATTCCCCTAATAATAATACGTGCAATTGCGAAAAAAATTATAATTCAGTTTTTAATTAATTTAATTAACATGTTTGAATGTAAAGAAACATAATTAAGGAAAAATAGACACATTAGAGGCAGTAATTTCAGTTATAACTTAGCATAGTGAAAATTTAATATTGTTCTAAACTCTAATTCTTTATTAATGAGTGACACAGTCAGTATAAAGTGTTATTTCCTTTTGATGTTAAATTTTTTGCATCCATCTGGGCTTATTTTTTATTAAATCTTCAATTAAATTTTGTGGCATTAAATTTCATTCTTCCATCAATGCACGTTTGAGATGTCTAAAATTATCTGGTTTCGAATTTCTTTGCTTAATTGTTCTCCCAGCTTATCCCAAAAATATTTTATCAGACTGATGTCTAGTAAGTATGCTAGCTATCCTAAAACTTCAATTCAAACTTCACTAAGTTACTCTAAAACGATCACTGCATTGTGAGTGAGGCATTATCATATATTAGAAGAAAATCGTCTTTAAATTATGGGACAAAAGGCCCCTCAATCTGCTCTTAAATATCCATTACGTATCTTGCTACAACCATGGACTCGTTTTCTACGATAAGTAGCTCCGTACGTGCCCCCACCGCACCATTACGAACAATTCACCATAAGGCTTTCTTCCAACAATGTTATACTGAATGTATCTTTCTCCGAGTCATCTCCATACTTTAACTTTTCCATTATCTGTCTTAAGACAGAATCTATACTCATCAGCAAAGAGCACCTTTGACCAAGCATCATCATCCCCCTTTCAATGTGAACGAGCAAAGTCGATTTCCTCGATGACTTGCGGTTACTAAAAGTTCTTTTGCAGACATGTATACCTTTATTCCAAACGCCTTAAATCTTCTAATATTTTTGGTGCTATCTGTCGCTTATCGACCTTCCTAAAGCTTGATTATTACCTCAGAAGGCATCGAAGTGTGGTTTTCTAAGACATTGCTTACAATAAATCTGTCATACTTCTCTATGGTTACTCTTTGGCAAACTTGCCCTTTACGTCTGGTACTCCCAAGTATGCTCATGTCACTTAACATTGCAAAAAATCACAGACTTGGAAACTTGTAATGTTTCATACACTTCATTTTAAGTGTTACCATTTTCAATTAAAGTTACAGCTTTCATCACTTGAGCAACACCGAAATCCGATATTATCCCTTAAAGTAAAGAAACAATGTTCCCTTAATGCAATAATAAAAAAAAACTTCTTACTCTACTCAATACTGGATATTGTACGCAATGAAGAATTAAGAGACAAAAAAAATAAATGAAGGTCGTAAATAAAATTGAATTGAAATTCTTCTTTTTTTAAATTACGTATGTTTATATAGAGATGGCAAGTATGAAATGAGAAACAATTTTATGTTATTCTACTTTTTTTGCGTTCCTCGTTCCTGTTATTTAAAAGCTTTTCGCAATTAAGTTTAACTGATGAATTTATGCTTATGCGTACACGATTTAGTGTTATTTCTCAATTCTTGATTTTTAGAAAAAATGCCAATATGTCGTATAATTGTCATTGAAGACATTACATATTCAAGTCTCATGTAATACCTAAAAAATTAAATATATAAGATTAATTTTAAGTTACCAACGATGATATTTATGAATAAGGCGAAACTTTTATGTGGTAGTAAACAACATTTCCAATCGCATAATATATTAATATATTAATTTATACTATATGAGACCGATTCCGAATCAGATAAAATAAAATACCTTATAAACTGAGCATCAAAACTTAAAAGTTCACTCGATAATTACTGCCTTATCCGACTAGAAAATGACACAATTTATCTTTTTCTGTCCTATGGTTGATCCTTTTGATGGATTTTTTACTTAGTTTTAACTCTTAATCACAAATTCAACGTTGTTTTAATTTTTATATTCAAAATTAAAATTAAAGATGTAAAAATCTATAAGTAAATAGTTCCATACCAAATGTAGCAGTTCCTTAATTATATTTCAAAGATAGAAATTCATAATTTTGGTCTAAAATTTTTAATTGTTCAATTTGTTGACAGGTCTAAGCTATAAGCATTAATAACTGAAGCAAAAATATAGTCTCATCGCTTATTTTTTAAAGATTTCTACAGTCTTTCAAAGGTACAATCTTTTGACTTTTTCATTTCATTACCACAAATTGTCAAGGTGGCGACAATCATGGTAATGGGGTAAACTGATAATTAATAATTAATCTAAATATCGATTTTGGAAATTGTCAGACCAAAGTTCAGATTTAATTATGTCAGTCTCCTTAACACATAGTTGATTTTAGTCTATTTGTAATGAAATACATGCATTTATGATTATATAGTTTGAATCGGTAGTATATATAGTAAAACTTGTTCAAAGTATTACTATAATGGAAGAATTAAATTGTTTAATTTGTTCTTTTCCTAACTATGATCTCATTTAATTTCGCTTTTTCTACATATCCAGTCATCAATTGTATTTACGTAATAATCCAGTCATTAATTTTAATTTGCGTAATAATGCTGTTAAATTAAGTTGTTTCATAAAAATATATCCAGAAACTTTATATTCATCCCTTTTCTTTTAATTTTAGTCCATGCCAGTTTAATTAGTTTCATTTCACAAACGTATAGGGAAAAAAACAAAATACTAAGCCTCTGTCTCTTAATATTATACGAAGGTTATATAACTTTTTTGAATAATTTAAAATTAGTGCAAAAAATATTAAATTTCTCCCTAAGTTGCAGTTCTAAAAGCAGTGGCAGAGGTAAGTGATTGCGTTCCACAACAAAGGTATCTGTCGCTATGCGAACATGACCTGGCCAATTAAAATTGTATGGGCTAATTTTGTGTGAGTGCATTATTCAAACTGCCTTTGAGATTAAAGACGATATTATAGACATTGGACCAATATGTAATATCCCACGATTTTTCGAAACCTATATTTTTCTCGTTTAATAATAGCTTTTACCGAAGAAGAGAAAGAAAAATTTATTGTATTACGCGCTACTAAAATTATTTCTATTACGCGCTACTTAAATATTTTCTTTCTTCGTGGACTAATTTTGCATTATTTTTACGAATATGACTTCATAATAAAAGGACCGAGAGAAAATGTTAGACATTAAAAAAAACGTGATAACGTTATTTCGGTGGTAGACTGAATATTTTACTGAAGTAGTATTAAAATTGTATAAAAAAACGCTATCTATCGAGTATATAGAATAGTTATTCATCTATACACAATGATAGACTTCACACAGTATTCCGACTGTATAAAACGCGTAATGCTAACAAATGTATTTTTTTGCACCAGTCTGCGTTTGGGCCAAGCACTTCGACGAACTTTTAATTATTAATCTTGTTAATATCAAATTATTACATCATCATATCAAGAGATAATGTTTAACAAAGGGCTGGCTAGAACGATGAAATTCCAACTAATCACTAGATAAAAAGCTGCAAAGGGAACTAGATTAATCCAAGGCACAGAAGAGAATTCATCTGTATTTCCAAATACGCTTTGAATCAACTTTCAAAACAAATGGAAATGGGGCAAGAAGACTAGTGGCGAACTAGTCTTATAGAACAGAAAAGCATCGGCAAGATCTGGAAGGAGACAATTCATGATGCACAGATAGGACTAGCGGGGTGAAGCGCTATGAAATATCACGGACGTCCTTTGCTCCTGGACGCACTACGGATGTCCTATGCTTTTTGGAAAGTTATATTTTTCGAACCATAATAAATGTGTTGAAGTAATTTTATGGTATGAATTAATTTTATATAATTCTGATTGATGACAATAAATTCTTTAAAAAAGCTGTACTGACATAAAATATGCATATATATATATATATATATATATATATATATATATATATATATATATATGTACATATATATAAATATATATATATATATATATATATATATATGTATATATATATATATGCATATTTTATGTCAGTACAGCCTTTTTAAAGAATTTATTGTCATACAATCTTGTTATAAATACAAATTATACATACATACAAATTATTTATATACAATTTTGGTTACGGTAACGCATGACATTCTACATCAGTGTATTTTCAAGTATAATGTTCTATAAGTCAACCTTAACGACTTCATAGTACAATCTTAAAAATATTATATAATGCTCTCAAGAAATCGTGTTCATTGAACTTTATATACAGCAGCGCCGTATCTCTCCAAGTATCGTAACTTGCATGAAATTGCTGCTATTCATTTGTGTAAGGAGGAATATTTCATTTTAATAGCTTTTTCCGTATTCAGTTTTATGTTTTATTCATATGAGGTAGTCGGTAATAATATATAAGTAATTCACGAGTATACCGCATGTAATATTTTACTCCTGATAATAACTTTTTGTGATGTGAATTCACATGAATACTGTACAAATTTGAACGATTGTAGATTGTTTTAAGGAATTTATTACAATAAATATAAATGAATTATTTTGCATTTATGAGGCTATACTAGTTTACACCAACACAGATATATGATTATAATATAAACTTGTACTTCATTTTACCACATTTAAAGCGCATGAATCAAACGAGCAGTAACTAAACGAACTTTTAAAATTATTTATGAAGATTTTACAATTTTTAAAATTTTTGGAATGAAACAATTAAGGAGCTTAAAATAAAGAGCCTTTCTAAGACAAAATTTCACTAATAACGATATGTAGAAACTTTTCGCTACTATTGTCATAATCTAAACTTATACTATCACTTCACTATTTTAAGCAAAGACATTTTCTTCGAAAAAATATCGGTACTATGTGATTTACACTGATTAACAAATGAACGGCATGAGAAAAATTCGTATATTATTTTTGAAATAAATATTTTCGTTACGAAAAAATCCTCATGTGTTAGTTCTTGCAAACTTTTCCAAACATGAACACAGTTTTATGTGTATCGATGCATATGAATATTGCTGCAATAGATCCTACGAAATACTAAAAAATAACTGGTTTATATCTTATGCGAATTACGATAGAGAAATTGATCGAAATTTTCTTTATTTTTCAATGATTTATTTTATGAAATCTGACATAATAATTAATATTGGAATGGTCAGTAATAAAAATATTTAAAATAAATATAATATATAAAATAGTTATATTTACTTAGTTAATGAAATATTACCCATTTACCGTCTTATGTAGAATGAAATGATTAGGACCCAATGCTTTATTTTTTACATTTCGTTGAAACATTTTATTGCAAATAGTTATATATTTATCTTACAAATTTACTTTGAGGGTATAATAGATGACGTAATGAATTTACTAAAAAAAATTTCGTTTAATAAAACTAAAGCAGTTTTTAGGTATTTGAAAAAAAAAATGTTTTTCAAAGTCGAAGTGTTAGTTTTAAATACAACTATTGAACTTTGCAGCAGAATATGGCAGTTACATTTCTATAATTAGCATAAAAGCGTCATTATTTAGTTATATGCACTTACTTACTAAACATGTATATAAATTGGTTCATTTACAAACTTATGTGGGAAAAAATAATGATGAATCAACGTCTGAAAGGTTATTTTCTTATGGCCACACAGTTGGCAGTAAGGTCTTAAAAATCGTTTCATTTTCGACAAAATAATTTATTGCAGATAGCTATGTATTAGCTTATATTTTTATCAAATAAATCTACTTTGAGGGTCCATTTAATAAAACCAAAATGGTTTTTAAGTATTTCATACAGAACTACATAATATCTTGACTTTACTATTTACTTCAAAATTTTATTTTTCAAAGCCAATGTTATTTTTGGAAATCAAATTGCTATCGCTATTTTAAAAAATTGCAAATAACAAGACATCTCCTTACGAAGGACTAACTTATATGAAGTAATCAATTATATTTTTGCTAGAAATTTAACAAACTTCAAATAACCACCAACCATACATAAAATAATGGAAGTATAAGTACCAAGTTGAAACTTTTGAGGTTGAAACTTTGAAGATAAATTTACAAAATACTATTGCGGCAAGAAATTTTTGGAATAGTTGTGAAGTTGATGCTTCTCTTTTTCTATCGCTCTCATGTCACATCGACACGTTCACTTGGCATAAATTCCAAAAATCTCTAGCGGTAGCCGTATTAATCCAAAAAAAAAGTAGCCGTAAAAGTTCCAAATAAATATTAATGTTATTTCTAATTTATACATTTCACTGCGCTATTTTCTTGGTGAAAGTTGAAAGTCACGAATTTACGATAAATTCGATATCAATAATGTTTCATTTATTGAAATGGGAATGGAAGTTTAAGGCGTTCTTCATGTCTTTTTACATATACGCCTTCAAAGATGCACACATTTGACATAGTCAGCACTTCAAACCTGTATGTGTCTATATATGCTACAAATCTGCTACGTGCTACCTGTATACAAAATATTTTAGTTACTTTATGCCTTTTTGTATATATGTACTTATATGATCACTAATGTTCTAGTTACTATATGTCTTTCCACATACTTAGTTAACTACCTACCTACGTATTAATGTCATTTCTTGCATTTGTTAATAAGTCTACTTTCTTGCTTATCTCTTTACATACTATTATATTAAATGCTTCATATATTTGTGAGTGCCGGTGTATGCCTACCTATGTACTATATTACTTTCTTGTCTGTATCAGGACAAATGAAACGAGTTTATAGGTTTATTCCCCATCAGAAAAATTTTCATCCCTGCCGGTTCTATAATCGTACTCTGATTTTTTTAAATTACTTATTTATACATTTTTTATTTTGCTCAAAAATTTAGAAACTTAATTGTCCATAAGACTTATATCATCAAAATTTGACCACAGCACTGCTCACTGTTGAGAAATTCTATGGTGCACTTTTGATTCCAATGATCAAATTCTGATCCATTTTATAAAATGCTACATGAGGGTCACTGAAATGAAAAGTAATTAAAATCGGTTGATTAATGGTGGAGTTAGGAAGTAACATGCACGAAATAGACTGCACTACAGCAGAATCAGATTGAAGAATCGGAATCCGGAGTTCAGTAACTTCTGCTTGTCAACTTGTATACAAATTTGTAATCAGAAAATCGTCAGGTCTTATGAATTAAGTAGACAATACCTCGACAGCGTCATGACTTAGTAGTTAAAACTAAGCGTCAAAATCGTGAAATTGAAACCCTAATTCCAGTGATAGAATCACTGCTTGATATCTAAAATATTAGTTTCAAAGCAGTAGATTCTGAAGTAACATGGTTTAGGCAAGCAGTACTCTATAGCATCAAGACTGAGAAGCTTGCTTAAAATCTATGATTGAGACCCGTAATACTAATATAAAAATTGCAGATCCTCAATTATCACGATTTAAGTATGCAGTTAGAGACCCTGTTAGACTTTCATAACTATCGTCAATTTTTAACTAATTGTTAAAATACTATATGTAATATTTTAGGGTCATTGAAATAAAAAAATCATACAAATTGGTTAATTAGTGAATAATCCAAGACAAAACAGGTTGCACCACTGCGTCCTTTGGCCGAGGAATCTAAATCCGAACTTTCATGCTGAGTCTCAGCATATGACCTTCAATACTAACTTGAAAACTACAGATTATGAAGTCTCACGATTTAAGTAGACAGTATCTCCACAGCCTTATGACTAAAAAGTTGGAACACGGAATTTAGAAGCAAAACTTGCACTTAAGACTAAAAATACTAATTTGAAAACAATATATCCTAAAGTTTCACAAGCTAGGCAAGCAGTACCATGCAGCATTAGGACTTAAGAGTTGGAACCCAAAGTTTAGTGACAGTAGTCTTTGCTTAAGATCCACAAAACTAATCCAAAAACTGCAGGTACTTAAGTTTCATAGTTTAGGCAGACAGTGACCCTTCATCAGGAATTCGATGACTAAGTATCTGCTTAAGATCCACAATACTAATTTTAAAATAGCAGATATCCATGTCTCAGGACTCAAAAATGCAGTAGTCCTGCGGCATAGGGTATGGGGACACGAAACAAGAATTCAATGAAAAGAGTTTTGCTTGAATTCCAAAATACAAAGTTAAAAATAACTTATCAACTGAAATGAAATTCGGAGTTCAATAAGAGTGTCTCTGCTTGACAATTATAATATTGATTTAATATCAGCAGACCCTCAAGTGTCATGAATGAAGCAGATAGTACTGACTTAAAAACCGCACTTTCCCAATCTTACGATTTAAGCACACAGTACTCCCACAGTATTATAACCAGGGTGTTGAAACTCGCGAGTTCAAGGGTAGGGTCTAGAAATGAAATGAAAATGGTTCTAGAAAGGTGAGTCTGAAAATACTAATTTAGAAACAAAAGCTCTAGGTTCAGGCGGGTAGTAACCCTGCAGCGGCAATACTAAGTACATAGAATCCGGAGTTTAATCGCAGTAGTATTTGTTGGAAACTCACAATTCTAATTTAAAAACAGCAGATCCTCAAGTCTCAGGATTTAGACAGATAACCCTCGAACATCTGAACTGAGGAGTTGAAATTCCGAATTCTATAAAAAAGTATCAGTTTGCGATCCAAAATACTAATTTGGAAACATCACATCTTCATCTCTGCAGTATCAGGACTGTGGAGTTAAACCCAATGTTCAGTGACCGAGTCGTGCTCAAGATCCACTATACTAATTTATAAAAGAGCAGATGTTTATGTATCACGGTTTAGGCGTACACTTGCAGTATACGGATTTGTGGTTTATAGGTTGAACTTGTATTGTACGGGGTATATATGTCAAGAGAAGTTATATATATATATATATATATATATATATATATATATATATATATATATATGTCGACAAGTCAAACGAGTCCAAAATCGAGTTTACTCCTCAGCACTGAAGAGTTCCTGTCATCTCTTTCTGTCTCAATGGTTGTCCTCTGATTTTGTTATAGAGAATATTTATGTCGCTTTTAATCGTGTTTTATTAAAAAGTTCTAGGACATATATAATTTCAGTTCGATAATGGCACCTATGCTGTTCAGTGTTGGGTATTTCTATTGTATATTTTTAATTTACGTGGTCAGATTCTAACCAAATTTTTATGGGATCGTACCGAAATATATATTTCTAAACAAAAAAGAATCATCAGAAACCATTACTGAATTTAGGAGATATGAGTTAACGTAAACAAAACATACAGTCAAATTAATAACCACTTCTCTTTTTTGAAGTCTAAGCGAGTTTAAAAGAGACGTCAGGGCCACCCATATCGATTGCCAATTATATGAACTTAAGTAGATGTGCTTTATTTACTTTAGTAGGCAACACCTCTATAGCGTCATGATCCAGTTCAAACAAATATAATTTTTGTCCATCAGCCGTAGTCTCACTGCTGTAATAAGTAACGAGTCTAAGTAAACTATCGAAACTTCCTTGCATTATAACTCCAGCGACACCTAGTGTTGACGCATCCGTTCGTAAAAACCGTTTCTAAATTAAAGTCGTAAAAGGCTGTCACAGGTTTTTGATAAGTTTTTGTTTCAAGACATTAAAAGATTTTGTGGGGGAAACATACAATTTTAACCCTCAAAGACAAGTAAGCAGCTAAATAATATCAAAATGTTTAAAAAATCTTCTGAAGAAGCTTGTGAACCCTATAGAACCTCAAGTCACGTACATTTCTAGAAAAAGGGTAATTCGACACTTGTCATCCATCTGACTGTGTTATCCATGTAGCAATAAATTTGGAGTTAGCTTTTGCGAATATTTTATTAATTGCGCTGAAAACACACAGTGCATTCATCAGTCCAAACGGCACGTATTCGAACAGATATTGGCTATCTCAACTCGTGAACGCGATCTTGTCTTGAAAAGTCGCAATGGTCAGGACCTGGCAATAACTAGTAGCGAAGTCGATAGTAATGAATAAAGAGATCCTTGCCAGCTTATCTAACTGATCTCAACAAATGGTACAGGATCTAAACAAATGGTACAATGTTCTTTCGTGTTTCAGTATTTAATGCTTGATAATATACAACGAGCTTTCTTACACCTGTCAGCACTGTATTTTGAATATAGACTGCGCATAATTAATGTTCCTTTTTTTAAGAACAAATGATTTTTCCAAAGGTTTTGTATTCATATTCTGCCAAACTTACTCTCAATGTTTCATGTACATGGATATAAGTAAAACCCGTTTTTTAACTTCCCCCCTAATATATGTTCACACAAATTGTACCCAGGTATTTGATGTCATTAGTAACAGTTACCACAGACATTTATCCCGGCGATGTTGTTAAGTCTCTGTCCAGGGATAACTATAGCTTAACAGGCAAGTAACGTTTGAAAAATAGCGTGTTAGTGGTTTTCATGATCAGCATTCCAAGCATCTCTGTGAAACTGTAATCTATCAGTATAAGATAATTAATTACGGATCATCTATTGTATTTTTGTCAACATTTTCAACGTTGTATAAACCTCTAATAAAACTGACGTAAAACTTTAGAATAAAACTTCGTTATTTGCGATTCTTTTCACTTTTGATAAATTATAAGTCGACCAGCTTAATGCTTGCTCTGACTGATTCACTTTTACACAGGAACGTGTGTTTGCGTTCTAGATAACTATCGTCTGTTTCTCCATTTACTTTCAAGTGTAAAAGAAGTTATCGTTATCGCTCGATTTACCGGAATCGAGTTTCATAATACGCTTCTCTTCAGGTTTGTAATTGTTATCGTTGTTATTATTAGTATTGTGTGGCAATCTTGGATACTACAAAGCCGTATGCTCTAACATATTAGAAAGACTACAGATAATTAATTGTACATTTGAAGTGAAATAATCCGGTTCATTGCAATTAATTAAAGCCTTAATCAAAGGTTTGGAAAATTTCAGATTACTTATTATATAGTTCGCGCTATTACCATTCATTATCGTAAGTCATTTACCATTAATAACTAAGGCTTATAAATATCGTGCGGTTGTTATATAGATAGGAAATAGTTAAAACTAATTCTGGTTCTTGATGCTTCGCCGGCTTAACTTTGAAACTTACAGGACGATCTTCTATTTTATACAACAAAGAGTTAAACTCATGATTCCCTCTTATCTTGCAACGACCTAAAAAGTAATTTTTTTTTAAATAATACAACTCTAACGATTCTTTACACTTCATTCTCTTAGACAACATGTCTCTACGTGAATGGGCCGAGGTAACGGGCTCGGCTCGGTTAACTGCGACACAGGCTGCCATATCTTCGGCGATTCCGGTGCCGCCATTCATGTAATTGACTGTTAGGGTCCCATGGCACGCCAAGGACTCCCACTGCTACTATGGCTGCTTCCGTGTTGATCATAGCCTCGTCAGTAATCGATCTTGTTTGGCTGCATTCACTTCTCAGCGTGACTCACTGAATCTCATGTGTTCCACGGCTCCCATCGTCTTTATCGTCGTATTCTGCATCCATTTTGATTAATAAATTACTACAAAATGACGACTAGTTTAGGATATTGAGACTTATTTTGAAAATATATATTTAGACTTATCATAGTGGCAAGTTCATATATATATTATTTTTTTTTTTTCAAAATGAGTGTCTTCTGAGTTGAAAACTACGTGATGTAGTATTATTTCTACTTTCTTTAAGTTCTTTACTGCGACCCAGGTTTCGTTGTTTTACAACATCTTCAAGTGTGTTGAGTTAATCTATGCTAATTGCCCACCTGAATATGTTCTAATGCAGCGAAACCTAGGTTGCGGCAAAAAACATAAAGAAAGTAGAAATAATCCCACATCACATAGTTTTATTTAATTGTGAATAATTAAAACTTATATCGTGGCAAAGAAATCTTCAAAGTTAGATCAATATTTATTTAAAGTTTTAATTTAATTTTCCACATACACTTGCATATTTGGTGTAATATTATATTACGTCTATTGATTAGAAAGAAAGTAAAATTTAAATTTAATTTTCCACACACTTGCATATTTGGTATAATATTATATTACGTCTATTGATTAGAAAAAAAGTAAAAGAAAATAATAACATTTGAAATAAAAACTAATATTATTAGCATTTATTATTACGCCTGAGACTTTTTTCTTACAGAATTAGCATTAACTTATTTTTAACCTACTAATAAAAATTTGTTTTTTAAATTTTTTGCGTCACTTATTAAACAATTTTGATTCTTGCCCAATAAATACAGATAATTTTAATATGTTACTAATAAATTTAATATTTAGATTAACGGTTATAAATTTAATATATATGAATAAAAATATAAATAAATTTAAAATATTTCTATTACATATTGCAAAAAAAAAATAAAAACTCATTCATTTTGTTACGACGTTGCCTACATTTATGTAATGTACCCATACATTAAGAACAGTTTTTTATATTCACTTTTTATTTGGATTAAATTAATAAAAAGGTAATTTTAGGGCAAATACAAAGATATGAACATTAAAGTAGTAAATTTTATTTAATAGTAACTACTTGACTCTATCACGATAAGAAAAAATCGTCAAAAGATACCATGTTTTAATCATAACGATCTAGGTTAAATTATAAATATGTTTATCATATTATTTACGCCTATAAGGCATATAATTCGAAGTGCGAGTGCCGCTGAACTAAAAGCTAGAGTTGTGGTTCCTGGTTCGGTGGAAAATAAAAATAGTTTTATTGAACCTCTATGAAATAATTTCCATATTGCATAGAGTTTGTGACAAACACAATGAGAAATTTTCATCGGGCCAGTGTAATTAATTTATCGCTATAGAATATTCTCTGTCTTAACATGTCAGACATTTTGGGTATTTATTTAATTTAAATTAAGTAAAATTTTAAATAAACATCCATTTTATGAATTATGAGCTTTAAAAAATTATACTGCCAACGTATGTTTTATAGGAAAATCGTTAATTTATATAATCGCTAATTTCCCTTGAATTAATCTGGGATGCCTTTTATATTTTAAATATTTTCCGTAGAAAATCAAATGAAATTGGTATTGAATGGTTACATATTTCTCTTATCAGTTCTTTAAAAATAAAATGTACAAGTATTTGCATGATTGTCTCGAGTTAAGCTTTTCTTAATTTCCGTAGAAGCGGACGGTGGTAAATTGATAATAAATAGTTTGCAATATTTATTGTCATTTAACTGTTAATGTTGTTTTCCAATGAAAATAGGGGTATTTAAATATAAGGTATAATTTCATAAAAAGATCTGTAGAATTTTATTTATACAAATTATTCTATATCAGTTAGTATCATTAATGAAAAGAAGTCTCGTTAGAAAAAAATGCTGTTTTGTAAAAAACAAATCCCTGTAAGTTATCAATTTGTACAGCTATAAAACTATATATTTTTGATAATGGTGTTAAGAGATCAGACCATATTATGAGGTTTCGTTATGTAAACATGACACAAGAGTTCCGTTTTTAGTGAAAAAATTAAAATTATAGAAAAAAATTATGTTGGTACGGCCTAATTATCATTATCATCATATATATTAATACGCTAAGGTTAAGATGTTACTCTCCCTTTTTAGAAAAAACCTCACAACTAATCCACATAAATTATATATCATTTTATAGATAATTGCTTGCTCTACCCGCATTCACAACTAAAAAAATTATTATTGCTATTGTTTTTGCAAATTAATTAATTATTAAAATTATATACACAAAACAGCAATGCTGCCATCTAACGGCTCAACGTCAATATGATTGACGGTCGGTAAAATGTTTGTTTAATTTCAAATCCACTCACGTATATAAAGTGGCGCTTTAGCTCAATGCTTTTGATACTTGCGCCTCTATATGTCAATTTTAGTAAAATATTTGTTTGATCTGTCATCTGAGCTTCATAATGGAATATAAACGTAATAAGCAGTGTGCAAAATTAGAAATGAATTCAATACCTGCAATCAATTTTGGTTTATTAAATTGAATTGAATAATTTAGAATGCGAAGACTTCGCACGGGTCACGCTAGTAAACGAAAATTAAGAATACTTTTAATGGATATTGATTTTCGACTTAATCTTAGTTTATACTTTTAGTGCAGGAATACGAATTCTAGAGAGAGGAAAAGGAAATCAATTCACTTCAGTTATCGATAATTTACCACAATTTTAATACGACTTAAAAATGATATAGACAAATTTATTAGATTCTGGTGATTCTTAAATGAAAAGAATGTGTAATGAATTTAGTTTTAAGTTTTTAATCAAGCAGAGTAGATTGTCTGAAAGAAATTATTATTTTTTCATTATAATTGATAATTATACCACTTGATAAATTAATTTCAACCATACCAAATATTTTTCGTAATAATGAATTCATTTTATATTTTTGTACTAAATTAACTTATCGAATAAGTTAAAATATTTCTTTAAATGATCTATTTAAGACAAGGCTATAACTTAAATAATATCATTATTAAATAAATAAAACATGTAACACACATCACGTATATACTAAAATTTAATTTATATAAATAGTTTCCCATTGAGTTTCGTTACAGTTTCAATTAAAATTGTGTATAGGGACAACTCACTCTTTCAGTTTGTTATATCAATAAAAAAAAATGAAAATAATAAATATTGTGTAAATAATGAAATATTTTATGAAAACATGTATGAATTAAAATATATAAAAAAGATATTTCACAATTTAATATATTCTAACTTTTAAAGATCTTTATTTAAATTGTTTGATGAGGCGACAATCGAAAATCTTTGATTTTAAAATAACAAAAACTTATATGATTCCTGTATATGAATATTAGAGAATAAAAGAGATACAAGAATACACGATTTTTTTTAAACTTAATATTGACATAATCATCAATATTTTTAATTTCTAACTTTATATTCTAATCGAATCTATTAATTGTATGAAAGAATAACAAATATAATAACTGTAGGAAAATGTACAGCAAAACCAATGTAAGTAGTTCAATAATAAACATTAATGTTAAAATTACATTTATAATAGCGGATATGTCCCAAAAAATGTCTATCAATGAAAAAATCTAAGCAATTTTCTATGTGTTCTTATTCATTTTGAACGTAAACATATCAAATAATATTACAAAAAGTTATCATTAAACATATATGTGGCATTATGCAGCATCTTTTTTTACCAAAATAAAACATAGTTTTAGCCAAGTCATACCAATCTTACACTAGATTCAAAATAAATTAGTTGTTCAACAAATGTTTGCCGGAAATAGACTAAGCCCATTTCATATATCCATAATAGGGTGGGTCAATTTTATTTGGGAAAAAAAATTATGTATTATATTTTCAAAATAAAGAATCATCAATCGAAAATAAAAATAAGAAAAAAATTAAACAGAATACATAATAACTTTTTAGAAACGATTACAAAAAATTATAAATACCTCTTGCATTTTCTAAAGACTAGCCACTACCTAAATTAATTAAAACTAAACTGTTAACAAACATCGACAATGGTTCTCTTGTTATCAAAATGGATTACTTTTTCCCTCTTATTTAGGGTTACGTAAGTTTGTTTTTGATAAGGTTGTGACCATCATATATTAACGTCACACAATTTGCACTTTGTTTTATCTCGCTAGTTCAAAGAATTTCATAGAAAATACATTAGCAATCTATTATGAAAAATAACCTAATTTTTTATAAAAACGACAAAATTACTCTTTTGTCTGACTGGCTATTTTGATAAACCTTTTAAGGAGCTTGTTTTTTCTATTGTCTCCATATCAGAGTATACTTTTTATTCTTGTCACCTCTGGGCCCAACACAATAGGACTTTTGACGGTCTTCTTTGTTTCAAGGAGCTAGAACAACTTATTTTCGTTTATTGTAATGAGTATATAAGTATTAAAATAATATCTCTATAAGTTACATTCATCTAATTTTAAAGAACAAAAGGAAATATTTTCATGATAAAAAGGTATTCCAATCCACACGAAAATTCCTTTTACTTTAAAATTTTGACATAAATTTGTGAGATAATTTGTTCTCTTATAAAATATTCACGTGCTGATTTTGTGACTAAAATTCCTATAGCTTCAGTCATAGTCTTTACTGCCCCTCTTAATTGCCTGACTATGACAAGGAAAAAGCAAAAAAAACCTATTTGGTTGTTTTCTCCTTGGGCGATGAAAGATTCGAGTTTTTCGTTAGACACTTTTTTTAAGATTGGAATCTCGGTAACTTCAGTTTGCCAATTAATAAGGTCATAATAAACTTTTGCGCTCATATTCATAGTATTGAACCTGGAAGAGTCTTAATTTGTTTGATTTTTCAGCACGTGTTTTCAGGATACGACGAAGAGCTAGAGTTCTCTGATATGTTTTTGGGATTCTGATAGTATCGCTAGGAAAAGATTTTCCGCATGAGCGAAGTAAGCATTGCGTTTATCACGGGATCAACAATTGCATGCAGCTCTGTTAATATGCTTATTAACAGAACTGCAAACAATTTTTCTAAAAATTAATCGAGATTTAAAAATTAGTTCTCACAGATGTTTCACTCCATCTGTGCAAGTGGTGAGGCTTACAATTTGAAAACATATTGAAGCAAACACTTTAACCACATAAGTTGCTAAAGTATCGAGTTCATCAGAAAAAATGTTGCAGCGTAAAGGCGAAGAACACGATTAGCTCGCGTAAACCACCTAGCATGAGACATTTTTCCAGGTGATTTGCTAAGTTCTCGGGGTAACCGCTGATACTATGCTGTACAAATATAATTGGTTCTGAGATCTTTTGTGTATATAAACGATACTTCACCTGGAATCTTTTGAAATTTAGAAACCATTTTTTAAACAGTCTTCCAAAACTTTTCAAAAGGATCCACTGTAAAGATCTGTTAAGCTTTTTTCCAGTAACCTTATTACACCAAACAAATTTCCAACTTTACTATAGTTGGATAAATCAGACTCTGATACAAAGAAGAAGTGGTAATAAGAGGAGCAATTATAATTGAGACTTCGGTGCTAACTTGTGTATGAAAACTTGTTGACATATACCGTTTAAGCTTTCCATTTTTGGTTTTTTAATTTTTTTTTGTTGTAGCCACGTCGGTGTTCCTACAACAATTCTTTGGTCCATGAGGAAACATTGCTCGTTTGGTGGTACTTTCCTTTACTTAGGACAGGCAAAATTTGTATAAGCTACACATTTACAAGATTAAATATTAAATAATGCGTTGCTTCAAGCAAGAAAGCCTTCTGTTTTTTCAGAATTTTAGGATGAGATTTCAATAAATTTCTAAATATTAAATGATAATCTTTAAGCATTTATGGCGCTTTCATAGGAGAATCTGCTGGTAATGATGCTTTTCTCCATATATTTTAAATTTTCGAAGTGCTAATATAAACTGCTTCTTGAAAAGTTTGTTCGTTTTCGATATTTTAGTACTTGTTAACTGATGTCTCGTCCACTTGTAACATTTTATTATATCTTCATAAGTTGGGTAAATATTTTACATAAAGTCACTCGGATCACTAAACACAGGATATCTCCAAGCTTTCCGGGTATAATTTAAGGTAAAAGTCAAAATAGCACAAAGTTGGTTCTAATTAGATGCAAAGCAAAACGACCACTAGAGCGCTGTTCGGCATAACTAATATAATAATATTTACACCTACCCAAAACTTTTGTTTACTACATCGTTATTATTTGTAGTTTTAGGTATCCTGTTATGACATGGTCAAAATATAAAGCTTTAATTGTGTTTATGTATAATAGTAATCCTTGGAAAAATGTGTAAATAATTGAAATTTATGAAACTTTGATGATCTGGAGGCAGTTGCATTTAACCAGTCGTAATCATATTCCATATACGTCTTATCGGCCTGAAATGACAACATATTAGAATGTATAATTTAAGAAAAAAAGTTTTGTTGACCCATCCTGATGCACAATAATGACACACATTGAATTGTGTTTTCCTTTTGAATCTGTATCACTTCTAAACAAAAGAAAATCTATACCATTATTAAATTAAGATCAGAAGAAACCAAACATACAAAAATAATTTAAAATAATTTTTTCAATGAGTAATTAGATGGCTTGTCTTTAGAGGCTTTTTCTTCAAATTAGTATTTAGCGCCTTGAAGCTCTGACTTAATTCCTTTTTTATTGTGAACTCTTTTATTCCATAGTTATTTTTATAGTAACATATAATTAACTTATGAAGTATTCTTTTGTGATTTGAGAATTCATTACTAAAAACGTATATATGAAAGTAAAAGAAAAAATATAAATTTTAATTATAATAACCGGATCAGTTACTACTTTATTGTACGTGTGTCTACAAGGTGAAAATTGGGCAATTTTAGGCTATTGATATATTTATTTAAAGATATCTAAAGCCGCGCTTATCAATTAGAAATTAATTACCTATTTAATACAACTCATACGTTTTTAACAAAGCGTGCAAATAAATTATATAAACGTGCTAAAATCAATCATACCTCAAAAGGTAATTAGGGCAATGATTTACTGAGGAGAGCCTGATGAATCTCAATAATTTGACTCAGGTTCTAAAATTTTCAAATATACTACTTAATCTATTTTAATTATTTTCAATGTTAAATATTTCCAATTCAAAGAGTTACTGTTACCTAAGTGGATTATAAGTAATTCACTAACATGTTTTACATAAATTATCTTAGTTTAGAAATACTTCTAAGGTTGTTTAATATACTTATGGAGAATATAAATTGCACGAGCAAAAATATTCTGAAAATAACATTTTTGTTGACAGTATACAGAATACGATATTGTAATTTAAATTAGTATGTGTCAAACCACTGTTATGGCTTGTACCTACAAGAAATCAATTGTTTTCCATGTAACGATTATGGGATTTTTCATTCACTACTATTAATATTGGTAAATAAAGATCCCACTGTACAGATAATTCATCCATTTATATTGATAAATTATTCTTTTCTTCACAAAAAGTTTAAATAATACAATTAACGGCTAAATCTGGTCAACTGACAGGAAAAAATCGTTACTTGGCGAATCTTTGGTGAAGGATAACATAATCAATTTGTGTAAAGTCTACTTTAAAGTTACATTTTTTGTTTGTGGATAAATTTATGTAAAAATAATGGTAAATAAAGAAAATAAACAAATTTCGTTCCTATTCTCCATAATTGTTTTTTTATAAAATATAACATGTCATATCAAGCGCAAGTCAGTTAAATTTCATTTTAGTTAGTCGGGCTTTGTTTCTGAATTCGAATATTATATTGTAATATTTATTATCGTATTCGCACAGTGCCATTGTGAGTGAATATGATTTTCATCATTATGTTTATTAAAAATGTATGTTTTCCTTTTACATTTATTATTTATTTTCACCAATATTTATAACTTTAGGAACGAATTTCCCTTAAATTTATCCTGTCCGGGGCACAACGCTGGAGCTACGACCTAGATTCGTACCTTCTATTAGCAAACAGGAACTTGTTCAGTATTAGTGAAATATGTTTTACCGTAAAATATATCTAGAATCAGAATCCTCTCGTAATGAAAATGCTATATTATAAAGTAGAATTTAAGTAACTAGGCAATAATAATATCTAATATTAGATACACAAAGATAAAGTAATAAATAATTTAGCAAGTGTGCTCTATATAATGACTGAAGGTTTCTTGAAAATTTATAATTTAATAAAGTCATAAAATTATTTCTTGGAAAAAAATTGATCATGGTATTGTAATTAACATGTATAAAGAAATTATTTTAGTATCAGCGCATTTATTTCCTAATGTAATACTTTTATTAGTATTTTTGTTACTTTAGAACTAGTTTATGTCATCAATATTCTCGTCCGTTATATTAATTATAACTTTATACCTGAAATAGAAACTAAGAACAAATATTCTCTGTAGCTCAAATTATTCCAGAAAAATACTTTTAATAGCAATCATCCATATGGATATGATATGTATTTTCATTCATCTACCTCATGTATACTTACAATCTGAACCGTTTTAGCCTTAAGACTGTTGTGACAATCTTTTAAAACCACCTAAATGTGAATATAGAGCTAGACTACATTTAGCTATAGCTATATGTCTATGAACTCTATTAAAAATTTACGAGTTTTGCTTGAACTCAAAAAATGGGAACTATAATATAATGACAGTAAGTACAATTTGAAGATAATATAATAACAATAAGTACAAGTTGCCCCAATGCGTAGCTGTTTGATAACATAATATACAACAAGATAAATTTGCATATGTTTTTAGTTGAATATTACGTTACCAACGTCGTTTGATAATGTAACATAAAGTAAGTTAAAGTGGCATACTTTAACTTTTAAATAATTATTTAATTTTTTTGAGTAAGTTGTGGACTAAATTATTACGAAAAATAGAGAACATTTATAGCTGGCCCTAACATCGAGTTCAGCTCATGGTGTTTTTGTTTTAAATATTACTTCAAGGAGTGCAATTTAAGATAAATATTAAAGAGTTCCTTATAATCTGGACATTTTTAAACGATATTTTGGGAAACAGTGTAACAAAGTAGTAACAAAGTTAGCTTGGATGCATTTTGCATAAAATAAGCTGAAACGACACGCTTCATATCAATTCATAATATCTCAGCAGCAGGAAGGTTATATCCACCTAAATGTTTAATTATGATAGTTTCGTTTTATTTTGTCTCAGTGGTTTCCTTTTATTTTGGCAGACTTCTAGACAGTTTAGCATAGACGTAACCGAACATCAATTTGAAATGAAAATTTTTGATAGGTTTTCTTTTTGACAAAGATTATAAATCACACAATACAATCAATTGTAACCTATCATTATAAATATATGGTATGATTCTTGATTGGAAAATGTACCTTCATAAATTACAGCCACGAAAATGATTAGGTTTGCTACTGATGCGGTTTGTGGTTTTTTGGGAGCAATATTCGACGGTAAATGTAGAAATAGTTGAAATTAAATGTCCTTTCTCTGTTACTAATATATCTATAGAATATGTTATACCAATAAAAAAACATTTTTGAAGAACGAAAGCAACGGGCAGCAAAACTTTAAATAAATACTAAGATTGATTTACCAAGTATAAAGTCACTACTCCTCATAGCCAAAGAAACAATTAACGTATTTGCGGTATTGAATAATGAGGGTATTACAATGACTGCAGAAGGGATCGACAGGAAAGATGAACTTTGGGAAGAAAAACACAGAAAACAAATTAAGGATTTTTTATATATATTGTTTGCTCCCAAAATTGATTGATCCTTTGTGTCAAAAGTCAACTAAAGTAAGAAATTTCCAATATGTCCAGTAATGTAAGAAATTTCCATACAAAATATGAATCAAAATGCAATTTGAAACACGATTTCAGAGAAATATTTCTATTTGCGTCATCTTCCACGGTGACCTTTTGTATTTTTTAATACAAATCATCTGCAAATGAATTTATTATACGCACAGGAAATTTGTAGTATTTTTTATATTTTTTAAGTTTATAAAATATTTGTAACAATTATTTGGGAATGAAAATAATGTGGCTACAGCCAAGCATCAAATACATAAATTTTGAGTGCCGATCACTTTTTGAAGCACCTTTGACAGTGATTCCGGGTACTTCGGGATTGGTATGTCAAATAATTGAAATTAAGTGTCGCAACGCGGCCTTCCACTGTACATAAAGGTTTTGTAATTGTTTTCAGGCAGCCAACTGGAGAATAATCACAAAGTTATGTCAGATCTTTTTGAAATAACCTTGTCATTATTCTAAACAAGTGAAATCGCCGTTTCTTTCAAACCTTCCGTCTCAAACAGTTGATCTGTTACGTAAATTTTATATAGAAACATAGCATTATAAGTGTTTTTTTGTATCCCATGTCTTGCGGTAAAAACTGGATTCTTGCATGTAGTCCTTAAAGAAATAAATAATCCTAAATAAGTAGATCTGTATTATTAGTAGAAAAATCCAAAACTTCTGCAATGGTATTAGGATCTATCTAGCGTGGATATTAATATTGAGCTAAATAATTTGAAATCGGTAATGGGGATAATATGTGTACTATCAACTAGTACACAAACTATACTGAAAGGAACAAATTAGTTTTGCGATTCCAGCATACTCCTTGTAGATTAATAATCACACTTCGTCGGGTAAAATATGGTGCGGGAAGTTAAATCGCAAGGCGATTTTAATATATATTAGTATTGAAAATACTTGTTTTTAACATTAAACAATTTTTGAGAAAGAAAAATGATACTGTCATTTACTTTCATTCACCATCAAAAGTAAATGTAATTTAACTGGATGGATGACTGATTTCCATAATATTAAAATGTTTAAAAAAAAATCATTTAACTGTTGCACAAATTGTCGAATAACGTTCCATTTCATATTTATATGTCATTTATCATTATAATTCTTGTACATATTCGACGTCGTTGTGGTATGCTGGGTAGATTACAAGTACGCCTTGCCTTTGTCTTGGCGTTTGGTGGTACGGCCCACCGCGTGGAACCAGTATTAATTACCGGTGGTGTGTCGAGCGGGCTAGGCTAATGTTCCGATTATTGTGTAAATTATGTACATTACAATACGTCCATATTTCGTCGCATGTTTGCTTTTATAGAGAACGAGTCACACTGATATTTAAATGGCATAGTCCCTAAATTAAATATAACTACGAATAAAAAATAAATCCTCACTGTCACGTCAAAATACAAATCCTTCTCTGAGGAATTAAATATAGTTTTAAGAATATGATACGAAAGATATGGCAATATTCTTTAAAGAGGAAATTTTAATGATATCGAATATCACACTGACATATATTCATTAACATCTATCTAAATTATTCGATGCTAATAATAAAGATATGTGGTTTGACAAAAAGTACATTCTGGTCCAAAGAAACCTCGGACAACTACCCCCTTTCGAGAATCGAGAGAAAAAATCCCCTTTCGAGATCCTATCAAGAACTAAGTAAACGCGCTCCTAGAATCACTTAGAATACCATATCTATGTAGTGAACTATTTATTTACGACGTAATAATTGAAGATATGGAAGAGCTCAAAGATTCCATATTTTTTGAATGGCACAAAAAGATATAAGTTGGAATAAAAATACAAACAAGTCATAAAATAATACCACGTAGTATAATTCCTCTATTTTCTAACTCCGATGAAAGCAGATTATTTTAAATAACACAGTATCTTTTCAAACTTTTCTTAAGACATGATCTATTTACTAACAACAACAAAATATATGCCAGTATTTATTTAAATGGTGTTTGCTGAAGGCTTAAATCTTAAACTTATAATCGAAGATGTAATTGGCCCAGGTATTTCTTAAAAATATCAAATTTTTGCATAAAAGATTGGGAGAATAATGTTTTAATGATAACCAGACTAAACAAGATCATAGTAATAAGTGTAAATGATTTCGTCAAAATTGCACAAGGAGCGATAAATAATATTGTGGATAGCCCAAAAGTTAGGGGAATATTAAATAAATATCGGCGTTAGACTTATTTATGTTCCTAATATAAGTAAAACTAATTTTTAAACTAATAATGGTACTTATATGCATCGAAAATTATATATAATATATGTAGCTTTTGCTATAATAATAAATAAAACCAAATTCTCAGCTTGGGCAGCGCACTCAAAGATATAGGCTCCTTGGTATTTTTGAATAGCTAAACCTGTGTGGTAAGCTACGGTAAGCCGTATATGTTAAGCTGTAGCTAAGCTACTAAGGTGAAAAATCGAACGAATGCTTCCAGTAAATATTTATTTTAGTAGTAAGAAAGCCCGGGAACGCAATCAACTCAGGAGCACTTTCTGCGCAAGTTTAACAAAAATAAGTAAATCGACGCTGCCAAAGAAAACTAAGAGAGATTATGAAAGGGATATGGAAAAACCAACATGTTGTATTCAAAAATCTATAGGACCTAAATTGATGAAAATAAGAACTACTAAAAATAAACTAACTAAAAAATTAAAGATAATTAAAAAATACAATTCAAAATTTGATCTAGTCCCGCAATCTTCTGACTATAAAAGTTGTAGTAGAGTTGTATATAAAGTTTGTAGTTGTAGATAGAGCTCTCTGACGCTTTTATTCACGTATGTTATTTCCATATTTTAGTGAAAGAACAACAAATTGGCTTAGCAATTACATATTATGTTCCAAATATTAGAGTTCACGAAATCGCTATACTTGTATATTATATTGACTCTACATGAGATCTCACTACTTTTTATGGTCAAAGGACGACATTTTGAAAAATATATTTTTGACGGGATTTAATTCCTAGTCCCGTTTATGTATTTTTTATAATGACTTTAAATAGTGAGTTATAATTAACTACGTGAAAGATGACTGACTGCATTTATTAGTAATATTCTCCTCATTATAGTAAATTAGTGTAAAAAAATGCGCTTAATATCTTCACCTCGTATTGTATTACACATAATATGTAAATGAAGAAGATCAGCATATAATTAATGTTTTCTTTCTGTTTTCTTTGAAATAAACTACCAAACTTTAAAAATTATTAAGAAGTTAAAACGGTTTATTACGTAAGTAACTTGCTTTTGATTTTCGAAAAATTTAGCTAACGATTTATGAAAAAAATTATTCCATTACCATTCCCTCTTTGAGTGAAAAATATTTTGAAAATATAAATAGCTTTATAAGAATTGGAAAGAAAATTAAAATCAAACATTTTATTACTTTATGTCTGATTTAGTTTAATAATTAAATTACAAGTGATCAATTTTGAAATATCACAAATAAAACGACAACAATTGCTGCTAATATAAATTATTAAATAATCAAACAGAAATCATTTGTACCATGTTTAGGTATTATATAAATATTATCCCATAAATTAGAAAAAATACTCTGAGTGTAAATTTAAGCTTGTAAAGACAGCTTAAAATTCCATCTTTGCGATACATCCTGGTATACTTCTAACTCACATTCAAATCAACCATATTTGCAATTATTGTATTGCACCAGTTTAATACCCCTTTAATGTGTACTGGTAAAAATATATCATTTTCTCCAAAACGATACATAAATTATGTGTAGCATTTCAAGGATGAAAGTATATTTCACAAACACTGTCTTAAACATATACATGTTTATACACGTACATATGAACGCACGTATACGCGTGCATGCATTCACACATCCACTCACCCACGTACATACACACACGCAAGTTTGTCTACGATTATATAAGTATATATAAGAACTCTCCCTAAATGCGGTATATTCAAGAGTACGTGTAGATTATCAGAGGTAACTTAGTTCTATTATTTAAAGAGAGAATATTCTCAAAGTCAGATACGCAATTAATGGATGGTACTTACCAACTCAACGTATACAAGGTAACGGCGAGACATGAAAGAAATTCCGAACGGATCAAGGACCTGTTAATTTTATTAATCCGACCTCCGTCCAGAAGCTTTATAAGCTTTCATGTGAACACCCTCCCAATTAAATAACTACGATCAATTTTCACTTCGGTCATAAACGTATTTGTAAAGCTTTTATTGTAGGCATGATAAATTATTTGTTACCTGCAATTAACCAAGGGTTTAAGCAATTTAAACAATTAATAAACAAAAAATTAATTTGGTAATGTAACCGAATATTTAATAAGATAAAACCCTGGAATGAAAAAAATTTGATATTTCCTGCAGTTCATCATCTCTTACAATATTTACATATAACTTTGTAGACTTTTTCTTAGAATAATCGCAGCTTTGTTTCGTCAGTTTTGTACATAAGACTTGACCGTTATATATTACCAGTAACTTATAATAATACCCATTGTTCTTTTAAGATTATATGTTAATTTTTAATAAATTCCTTAATATATTGTGTAAGTAATTTTTCGCGGATATACTCCTAGTTAACATATTTTCCAAGTAAATACACTGTGTTGGACACACGCAATATGTTCACTGTCCGATATTACGCTAAACTTTAGAGTAAAGAAATCTACTATTGCATTTTCTTTAGTTAATTATTTTCATTTTATTGCACAAAATTTAATCATTAATATGAATAATAAGAGCGCTATCATTACAAAAAGAACCTTTTAAATTACTAAATTTATAACCTCCTTGTCTCATACTCCAAAAAACTTAATTTATCAAAACTTGTAAAATGAATGAATGTGTTTTTTATCCTTTCAAAAATTTCTATTTTGCATGTGGATTGAATTGTTGACTGATGGATAACTTTTAATTGTATGAATAGTTTTATTAGTCACATAAACTTTGTGGTATTTTTGCGAATTGTTCTCTGGCTTGAATGTGAATGCCCATCAATTTTATTTCCTCTATCGCCCATTTATTGCATGTTTAAATAAAAACAGTTATTGTTTTTTATCATTTGTTATCATATATATTATCTTTGTATGTGAGATCATAATTTTTATATGTGAAATCTGTAAAAATAACAATGCATTTAAAGGTATCTCATATTAAATTGTAATGTTCGGCGCCGCTATACGTAATAATTTTTTTTTTTAAATATAAAATTGTCATCGCATTGTTCTCTAAAAATCAAGGTATATGCATATATATTGAGAAAAAAATTTACAATCTGTTAAATATAACTCGAATTTGTACTACGAAATTTCCCCACAAACTAAAGTGGTGTACGTGATCTATTAATCTATTTGCAAATATTACTATAATTTTTCATCAAGTAAATATATTGCTTACAATACCCTTCACAAGCGTAAACATGTGGAAATTTTTTTTATGAACAAGGGGCTTTAGGTTCATCACTTTAGTATTCTGTTAAACTATAGGTAACTTTGTTTCCTTCCGTTTTCTCATAATATTGGCATCGGCCTTTTCACAGTTTGGAAAAACAAATATTTGTAGACGTTTTCAATAAAAAACTCTCTAAATATCTTACACAAAATTAGGAAAAGTGCCAAAATTTAGTTTTGGAAACCACATATCGCCTTTCCGAATCAAGCAACGTGGTACATGAAATTCAACTTTCTTTTTATTATTTTCTGCTTTATAATGTCAACAAATTTAAAAAAAATTTAAAGAACTTTAAATACGTCTTTGAAAAATAATACCAATTTTGGAAATTGTATACATCATTAGTCATAGTCATAGATATATTCTATATTGTTTTACACTTAAAAACGTCGCTTTGTATATAATAAATCCAAAAATACTTTCAAAGTTAAGAAAAATAAATAAAAAACAACACCATAAATAATAAAGTAAACTGCTGACATATAATCCAGGAACAAGTGAGATGAATTGAAACAAAAGTAATAGCACATCTTTACCAATAATAAAATCACTACTAAATAATAAACAACGTAAAGGTCTTTATCCCGTAATCTTGAGATGTTTACAAAGTGTCGTCAAATATAACCCGTTAAACAGAACAAATAATATTAATACAAAATGTTAATTTTTAGAAGTCACAGTATGTAATAACGGAATTAATAATAAAAATGATTTTAAATTATTTATTTATCGGCTAATGCTTCATTTGCCCTGTAACAAGCTTCTTCTCTAAGCATGTTCTTAACTCTATATTGCATTTACTGAAACAATTTACAACATTGAATATAAAATTCTTTGATATTCTGGACAGTCTGTGCATAATGCTTCTAAAGTTCAATTGGCAACGTTGATTATAAAATTCTTTGATATTCTGGACAGTCTGTGCATAATGCTTCTCAAGTTCAATTGGCAACGTTTAATATAAAATTCTTTGATATTCTCGACAGTCAGTGCATAATGCTTCTAAAGTTACGCTTGTACATTGTAATATATTTGTGATCATCACAATTTAAAGAAACAATGTTAATATACTTTGGCATACATAATAATTTCATATACGTAAGCACTACATCTAGTTATAATCTTCATATTATCATTTAGAATTCACAAGATAGGTAAACATTTTATTATAGTAATGTAAATGAAACAAATACAAGAGCAATAACTTGAATTTTTTACTGAAAATGTTTATTAAATTCTCTAGTACAAAAATATTATATATTAATTAATTTAATAAATAAATGTTGGCCATGGAAAATATTAATTAAATTATTGCTTTTCTCTATTCCCCAATATTATTCCAGTAGCTTTTTTTTTAATTCCAAAGCATTTCGAAAAATTTTGAGATACAAATAGATGGTAAACATAATATGCATGGGTCAAGTGAGATTCACTTAAATATAGGTTTTATTATATTAATAATTAAAATAAATGTGAAAAACCAAACTTTTATTATTAATACATTAAAGTGTTTTAAAAGAGAATTGGTTGAGTTCTCATAAAATTTTGCATAGCGACTTTTTCATGTTTTTTTTTATGTTTTAAGTGTTTCATATTCTATATTGTGTCATATTATCGAAAAGAAATATGAAGTTAAAAAAATGTTATAGCAAAATATCTAAAGATAAAAATTTATTTATTTAATTAAATATGAGTTAAAGTTAATATCAATTTAATAATTTATTCACTAATAACGAAAAGTCCCGCATAACTCAAATCATACCTAACATACCAGTATATTTTTAGACTCTTCTAAATTTAATTAAAATGTCATGTTATTATAGGATTGTGTTCCTATTAAAAACATATCCGTTAAATCAAATTTTTAAAATTCAATACAAAATAACAGAAAATTCTGTTATGGAGTCAGCTTGTTATATATGTTAGAATTTTTTGATGTAACTATGCCTATGAATGAACAAGTTTAGGACGACAGTAACGGGGTGTCATGTATAAGTAATAAACGAAACCCAACGCGACGCTACCGATGTTACGAACGCGATCGAACCAATGGCATTCCCTGCTCGTGGTCTATATGGCGATATGCGACGTAACGTGCACCTTTTTTTGTGTACAATGAGCCACGACGTCACGACGAGTCACGACGTACCACAAAAACTACTATAAATACCCCAGCTTTGTAATCTATTCCATAGACACTAGTATCGACTATTATATATAAAAATAACTAGAAAGAACAAAACTAAAAAAATTAATTTTATTAAACATCTTTATGTATCCGTATTACCTTATCTGACGTTAATTATAATATAATATATTATAGTTAGCGTCAGTTAAGGCTAATAATTCAATCGAAAAAATTCCTTCTAACTGGAATATATAGGATCAATTTTATTTGTTTGCTCAATATGTGTAAATTTGCCATCAAAGCTAGCAATGCGATTAGAAAATTTGCATGTCCCACAAAAAAAAAATTTGGAATTCTTTTCCCGATGTCAGTTATGGGTATCGGCACATGCTTTATTACTAATATCTTCTTAATGGCACACCCTCTTCGTGAACTATATTCGAAATAGCAGTTTTTGATTTGCTAAAGTGAACGTTAATTATTCAAATTGTGCCCCAGTAACCAAATAAATAATAATAATAATGTTTTATTTTGAACTGAAAATGTCAAAAAAGTGGAAGAATTTAAGAGATTCTTAAAGCAGAGCTAAATAATTATAAAACCAAATTCGTATGATGATCAAATTATGTAACGACTGTCATTAAATATTAAAAATAAAATGTTTGATGAAGCTGACTTTCTAAACGACAATATTATCATGCTAGTTTTTTTTCGGACGAAACGTCATATATCAACTATCAATGGATCGGTGCTTAATAGAGATGAAACCACAGAACAGTGGATGAAACCAATATGGCAACAAGTAACGACCACACGACCGATGATGTTTCAACACCAACATAATATCAATACTTGGATACCTCAATACTTGGCCCATTGCATATTCCATCACGACCCACTAGAATGTTGGGTAACCAAAAGGTATAGGGAAGCCAGCAAAAAGTAGTAACATTTCTTATGTTAATGACATTTGAACGAGATAAAATACTGGTAATAAGAAAGATTTAAATAAAAAACGACGAAGACGACTTTACTTGATTTAAGTTTATTATGCTTGTTGAATATATTTGGTGTTAATTTTGTAGAAATTCATTGTTCACAATGAAATGAATGTGACGCATTTTTATTTCTACTTTCTTTAATTTTTTTACCACGACCTAGATTTCGTTTGTATTACAACATTTTCAGGTGGGCTATTAGCAAAGATTAACAGATGTTTGAGCCCAGAAAACAGACAAAAAAGGTAACTTTGCTAATATCCCACCTGAAGATGTTGTAATACAACGAAACCTAGGTCGTGGTAAAGAACTTAAAGAAAGTAGAAATAATACTACATCACGTAGTTTCATTTAATTGTGAATAATATAGTAATAGTGATATTTTCAGTGCAAATAAAAAAATCTTACGACAGATAATCAGGACATCACAGCGTAAATTTAATGTAATATATTTAATTTATTAACTTTTATATAATGCGATTTTATTTCATTCCGCCAAGGAAGTTGAAGGACAAAATATACCAATAGTGTTACTCATTATGTTTAAAGCACGTAATACTGATGCATCAAATGATTCGCTTTGGTCTGGTTTGGTCATAAATTATAAATAAATAATTATATAATTTTTTATTATTCTTTTAAGTAATTTAAATGGAGTATTTATCTCTGTCTGGATATGCACGTTCGTGAGAAAAAAAGAGAATTGTCTACTTGGAACCTACTCCAAGAGTATTTAGTAGTCGTTTTTTAGTATTAAGAATTAAAATATCTGCGTTACAATTCCAGAAGTAATTTAATTTCCTCAAAAGATAACACTTAGAGGCTATTGAGGCTCGAAGTATGACTGTAAGGCACATTTTGTAATTTTTATTTGTATTTAATTAATATTTAACAGTATATAACATTTCAATTTAAATTCATAAAATTATAATTGAAATAAAGGGAAAAGATGAAAATGACAGATATGGCCATAACATCACAGTAATTTAGATCAAATGGAAAATACACTTGCCTCTCACTTGGTTATACTTACTCTCTCACTCGATTCACTGAATTATTTGTCATCGATTGGTTACGTATTTAATTCTAGCCTAGCTCATGGGTATAAATGTTTAGACTACTCATATCACAACATATTTATTTAAGGACGGGTAATAAAAATGCGCTTGGATTATTTTAAAAGGAGAAAATATTTAGTAAAATCCATTTTCAATATAAGTAGTTTATTCTTGTAGTATTGTCAAACTTGTCTTTATATAAATATAGTATATAATATAGGAATATTTATTTTCTAGTTATGCACTCGAAAAATATCAACTTTAAATATACGACTTTATATACTCCGATTTTTTTTATTAAATAATACCATACTATATGTTCCATAAAACCAACGACCAAAAATCACTCAAGGCTTCCTCCACAGAAGGTTTTGAAATTTTCTTTAACATGCAACTTAAAATAAGGTAAGAATTGATGCTTCAGCTCTACTTCAAATAAAAAGTTTTTAATTCCACTGTCCATGATATTGTTTCTCCTAAGAAATAAAAATTATATTTCAGTTGTTGGATAATAACGACCGTGTCTGTAATTAGTTGTTAGAAACTGACGATGACGAGAAATCGAAAATAAAATTAATGTACATACTCATATACAATGCACCCAAATGACAATATACTTTATTTTTAAATAGCAAATATCAAAATCGCCACCTAGAACACCGCCGCTCATGTATTGACAATACATATTTGTACATATATGGACAATGTATTATTAATTCACCTTATTTATGAATCACTGATTAGTATAATGGAATCCAGTGTTCAATTCGGTTAGGTGGAAAGATAAATTAGACAAATTCATCTAAGATTCTAACATACACATGATTTTTGTGTGTTTTAGGAATAGGAACTATACTATTTTGTCTTAATAATTTTATATCTCTCAAACCATGTGCTGCCCATGAAACAATGGTGTTCTGAGCAGTGGACACGATATAAGTATAAAGTTCCGGCTGAATTATATTTGCATTTTTTAATAAGCATTAACATATTGCGGTTTTTTATCATCATAAAAGCAAATCAATACGTAGAATTATAATTTACATAATGAAAAATACAATAAATTACAACGTTTGCGATACAGTTTCACGTACTATTATAAGTATTAATTATCATACCGGAAGGAACTTTTAAATAAAAATCTTGAAAATCTCGTTCCACTTCACTTAGATACCCTTGCGATCCTAATAAGAGTTGAAGAATTTTACAATAGACTGTTACGATTATTCACCCCGGGACAAAGGACTAAATATTAAAAAATTACGCAATTGTTCATTATAGATGAGCTTTAAATTACATTATCATAATAACAAAGTTTATTCAAATTACTAGAGACTAACAAATATTAATATTTGAGTCAAAGAAGAAAACATATTTTAGTCTATGGAGATCTCTTATCCCGTATTCGAAGAAAATCTCTTTCTTCAGATACTACCTACAATTAAAGTGTACAAGTTCCCAGGATAACCCAGCAAGCCAAACCTATGGACTGAATTATTTATTTGCTACGAAACTTTGTTGAAAAATCTGCAGCAAAATCTGGTCAAAAAGTATAATCAATAAATCAGCTAAATCTCGGCAAAAAGAAGTTATTCTAAGCCACGGCAGAGTCAGTGGATTGTACAAAAACCGGTAGAATCCAAATGAAATCGTATGTAGGATCCTAAAACGTGCAAAGTTTGGAGTTTCAATAAGATGTTTTGCAACTATTTCCATTCTTGTTTGTTCTGAAATTATGCGATTAAAACTTCCTAAGCAATGAGAGTTGTATGTATTCAGCGAAATATATTTCTATCTGCAGGCGTAAACAATTACACTAATATTGGCAATAAACTTTTGTGATTCTCAAGCCTAGATATTTAGTGTAAGTGGAAAAAGCATGGAAAACTACAGCATTTTACTTGCTTGTATTCAATTTATGGTTTCAGATTATGTTTTTATAATTCAAAATTGTTTTCAGAATATTTTTTTATAATTTCTTAAAAATTTCCTTATAAAGCTATTGTAAATAGTACGAAATCGTATTAATTATTTGAGAACATGAAAAATGGTATTGTATATACTATTATATTTCGCAATATTCAAAGGAGTTCGTAAATTTTCAAGTTTTTTTATTTATAAGACTTAAAAATCCGTTGACATTATGTCATGCGTATGAACGTACTCACGAACCGCGTTTGTACACACACATATTACATGGGTTATAATTTTTGATGGTTAGCAAACAATATTTGCATTTGTGGCCATTATTACTAAAAGTAGTTTCTAGTTACACAATAGGACATATTTTATTTAAAAAAAATGTTAATGTTATACACGACGTCAACCTGAAGCCGTTCGTAATACATTAGTTATGATATTGCTAGAAAGATATGATTCACAATGATTTCCAGGCAATACACAGAAGAAAAACCTTTTTAATCATGCAATTAAATGGAGTTCCCAAATAAATTAATAACAAAATAATGAAAATCCCATTACGTAATTAAGATAAAAGAGAATTATAAATTAATTTTAATTTTTGTGTACATTTTTTTTAAGACGAACAGTCGTTTAAAAATTAACAAAACTTGGAAATATGTGCCGGGCTGTACCTGTTGTGTATTTACAATATATATATATATATGTATATATATATGTATATGTATATATATATATATATATATATATATATATATATATATATATATATATATATAGGTTTTCAAAAATGTATCATATTAAATATTTTGAAAAAAAAACAATCAAAGCAAAATTAATGTATTTCCTATAATACTCGTACGTATTTCTCTAATATGACTTTCCAAATCGATTTAGGATTTGTTTAAATAATAGTATCGATATTACTAACATTACAACTTTAATGTAATTTTCGTTTAAATATATTTTAACAATTATGTAAAATCCAAATAAAATGTATGGACACATTTTAGTGAAGGGAATTTAGGAAATTTAAAAGTATTCAAATGTTTTTAATAAATTTTACGTAACGTCATCATTCGTACCATATCGGAGCTGATACCAAATTTGTAAGTAAATATGAATAGCTAAGACCCAAACTACCTTATGCTAAAATCGATAATCCTGTCTTTATTATGGTCGACTCTCCCCAATCCCTTTCGTAAATATTCACCCTAAAATTTACCCATATGAATAATATATGAACTTTATTTGCCTTCGTAAAAACACGTAACTTGTGCGAGTCCAATTATAAAGGGAATGGATGTGAAAATCTGGGAAATATTGCAGAACACGGGTCAGATATTTGAGATAAACCCATATTCAACTCCGCTTCACCGAAGTTTTGTATTATTATCTAAATTGCACACATAACTAATATATGAATTTACGTGTCTTCGTGATTGTTAATATAGTATCATTATAAGCGTATTTTTAACAAAGCGAAGGTCATAAAATTACATAATTTTTTAACAATAAATTTTTCAACTTCTAAATGGAACACGGTCATCGGAAATATATCTTAAAAACTGACTCAAGTGCGATTCGGACTCACGCTCGAAAGGTTCCGTAGCATCAAGCAATATACTTACTTTAACTTATAAGTTTGTATTTCTCAAAGACACTGTGAAAAACAAAGTTATTGCTGCCGTCGGTACCAAAAATATTCCATATCCCAAAAACTACACAATATATCTTATTCAGACAAATTGTCTTTGTCAGTTTATTTTATGTTCTGGTACACTAATTTTATTTCTTATTTTACACATGTAAGTTGAAAAGTCATAGGGAAGGGGCGAAGCCACACTTTTTAAAACTCTAGAAGCGCACCTCCCACGAACAATTGACTTAAATAAAAAAGTTTTTTATATTTTATATCATTTCTTAAAACCTACCTAACAATATTCCATAGACTTATGTGCACTGTATTTTCTTCATCCATCAGTTAGATGTACGGACTGCCACCCATAATATTATTTTTATTTTCATAACCCCACTATTCCATTGTATAGCGGATCATAAATCTATAATTCCCCTATTTCATTCTATACCATCCAAATTTCACTATATAATGCCAATATTTTTCGAGTAAAATGGCTGTGACATGCGAACAGACCGGCAGACAGACGGACAAGATGAAATTATAAGAGTTACGTTTTTCCCATTTGACTGTGCAAGCAGTTTTCATATAAGTTTACAGTCCATAAATATATTCGTAGCTGAAGAAAAGAAACGATGTCCAAATCGAACGGTCGTTGTTATTAAACTACGTGGATATACGCTATGAAAATTTGTGTCGTTTATATTAACATATATTTTATCGTTTCATTGATTGGACATCCGTAAGTCTCGTTTATTATATCACTTCAAATAAAAAGCCCTATTCAATATTCTTTATACTTTTATCAATTATAAGTATATAGTATTTCTGTAAGACAACTTTAGACATGAAATGTTGAAAATTATTAACTCAATTAGAAAGTGCTTCCCTATAATGAAATAAATTTTATTGTAATTAGGAAAAAAGAAAACAAAGTCTGTAAGCAAAAAAGACATTAAACAAACATATTTTCGTCCCAACTAATTAATCGAGCTTCTTAATTAAGAAACCCATTTACAGTTAGTTTAACAAATACCGAGAGAGATTTATATTCTGCACCGACATGATGTTTGTGAGCAGTGAGCTTTTTAATTACGTCATTCTCTATTATTTTATTTTAAAATAATATTAGTATAACATTTAATATTTCACTATAGTGTTTTGAAATTGAAATTTTTATTACATATTTTTGATAAAATTTAAGCGCGTTTAAAGTATTGAATGTTTATTACTAATTTAGTTTGTGCTCGTAATTTAGTTTAAATTTATAAGACATTGCATTTGTGACAAAGTCACACTAGGTTATTAATTGAATTTAAAATAAAATACACGTTATCACATTTTAAGAGTCTTACTTATTATTTAAAATGTCTCTAATAACCTTTTTAAAAGTAATATCTCACTAGTTTCTAATGGATATATGTATACAAGGTTAAAAAATATATGTTCTATAAAAGAAAAGAATGTATTCCCTTTCTAAGTAAATTAAAAATGGGTTGAAATTATTTTAAGTGTAGACGATTTTAAGAATATAAGAATTAGGTGGGAATCTTTATCGTTTTAATTGACAGAAAGCAAAAGGTAGATCATTTTGCTTAGAATGTTTTAAAAGAAATTATCTTTTTTATTTATTTACATCTTAATTTTGTGTATTTTTCGGCATAATTTTGATAAAGTCTCAAAAAGTTGAAAACGAAGTGAATTTTCAAGCAATAATTATTTGTATTTTAAAAACACATGAAATTGAAACAAAAAGTTGTATTTAAAAGGAAGAAAGAAACGTATAATTATGATATTTTTTTGCATATACTACGTTTTTATTTTTAAACTTCATCAGAACTTAGATATGACACGGCATTACGTGTTATTGCGAGAATAAGATGAAATCCGTTTTAAAAATATATGGATATAAAATAGTTTTGAGTTAGTAGTATTTTAATTTTTTGGAATTTTTAAATTTGTTTTTCCAATGGTAGATTTGGACAACATATAATAATTATACAGACACAAAGTGTATTAAAATAAATAACTTGAAATATTGTTTTTTTGTTGTGATATATAACAGTAAAAATATTAAAATATCAGTATACTATTCGCAGAAAATCAAACAGGAAGAAAGGAGTCTCTCCTTTATATTTTCCTTATAAAAGATCTTCCTTTAAATTACTTAGCATTGAAAAAAAAGTACATTATAGGGAATGATAGTACAAAAATTAAAATATAGAAATGAACAGAATATTTAAATATTAAATGGCAGAGCGAGGTAATTTATTTCCAGATTTCAGTTGCTTTGTAGTTCAAATGAGAGACAGCTTAGTAAAATTGAAACCTTGTAGGCAGACCTGAGATCGAGCTATTTCTGGTCAACTTGTCCGTGTGGCTATTAGGTTCCTATTAGCTAATTCTTTCATGTAACGATATTACCAGATCTTTTTATATGGTTCTTTTCATCAGAATCATTAAAACCTGTTTACTAATTGATATTACTTGTAATACCCACTGTTCATTTGTAATCATTAGCAATTTATCACGCATGTATTTTTCTTTGTTTTTGTTCTTATTTTTTAATTTATTTTTCTGTATCGAAACTTTCACTCTCTAATACTCACATCCAGTTATTTTAATTAAATATTGTCTCTGTCGTAATCTCTTAAAAATAAAAATTTGATAATATTTTCACATCATATACCTATACGCTTCTGAAAAGTACCGGAGAAGATCAAATATGCAAATATGTTATTATTTTCGGTTTGGAACTATTTTATAAATATTTTTGGAAAAACATGATAACTGTTCTTTAGCCAAAAGAGACAAAAATTCCTCTATATGGCATTTCATTTAACGAATAAAGCGTTTTAAGTTTAGTCAATTGAAAATAAGTACGAAAATGAACTGGAAATAATGAATTTCTGCAAAATTAACGGCAAATATATTCAATAAGGTAAATGTCTATTAAAATGGTTTAAAAACATTAAAATAATTTCAATCTACATTTTTTTTTCGAGTAATTGGACAACTTAATTGAAATTTCCTTAAATTTATATCCTCAATTCAGTAATGCAACACTTCATTTGTTATAATCCAAACATGTTACAACTTATAACATTTTAGACCTTACGGAACTCTTAATTTTTTGTTCAATAATTTTATGGGATGGTATTAGTTTTAACACAGTTATCCCCATCTCATCAAAACTTCACGCACAAAATAGGCAATTCAAAATAAAAATTGAAAGAGTCGAAAATATTCTTAAAGCATTTCATGCCAAAAATATTTTTTTGGGGAGATGGGGAAGACGATATTTTTTTTTTAAAAATTCAAATATAGAAGATAAAGACCTTACGTATCGACTAATAATTAAGGGTGAATGAGGGCACATAATCAAATCAAATATTTGCCAGCTTTAAGAACTTTATTATTACCATTGCACTTTTATTTACGAAAAGCTTACGATTATATTAGAGAAACATTTTATTCCTGCCTAAATTCTGTTATACCATAAAAAATGGTACGAATCTATTGACGGTAACGCAGGTTTCACTACAGAATCTTTAAACGTTTCAAAATGGAAAGTAGATAATTCAGCACATATAATTTTCAGTAATCTTGTAGTCGATGAAATGGCGATATGTCAACGGATTGAGTGGAATTGTAAAGAATTTCACGGATATGTAGATATAGGAAAAAAAGGAAAGGGAAATTATTTTTTAGCTGAAGCCAAAGAAGCTATAATTTTTATGATAACAGTTATTACCAGTAATTGGAAAATTACTGTAGAATATTTTCTTATAGATGGCATAACAGGAGTGCTAAAAGCAAATTTAGTTAAACAATGTTTGAAGCTCCTGTATAAAACAAAAATAAAAATAATTTCTCTGACTTTGTTAGCTACCCAGCAAATATAACCATGTTGAATGAACTTAGAATATCTACAAAAAAATCCAAAAAATCAAAACTTCAAACGAATATATAAAACTGCTTTTTCCGCTTATTAATGAATTTTATTTTTTTATGTATCATAACTTAGGCGTTTAAGTTTTTCACATGACGATGTAAGTTGTTATGCATTCACGTCTTTGCTCTTCATTACATATTTCGTTTTTAATAAACGTATTTTTTTAACACTTTCTGAAACTTTAATCAAAACCCGAAGAGTGAAGGGATTCCCTTTACCTGAAAATATTTAATTAAACATACAAATAATAGTTGGAAATTACTAATACTTCATACGAAATAATTATGATAATACTTTATACTTTATACGAAATCAAAATAACACAAGAAAAGGAAAAAATTTAAACAAATTATCTGAAGAAGATAATTACACTACACTATTCAATTATATATATATATATATATATATATATATATATATATATGCAGTTTATACTTCTTTTCGATCTGGTGACTGACTGAAATGTGCTTTAAATAAACCGATCTAAGTTGAAGTGGTGATGTTAAAAAAAATCGGATATAAAATTACCTACATATTGATTTTTGTCCGCAAGACACAAAGAGAAGAAACTTAAGAGTTGAAGAAAGATACCAGGTTCGCCAAGACAGTTTAATAGATTGACATTATACAGAGTAACAAAATTTTACTTATAATTGAAATAAATTATATCGACTTGATAAACAATATAAACCTGATAAGACACCTAATTATGCCAATGTTGATGTAAAATACTTCCCCATTTAGAAATTTCTTGATTAAAACTCATTTTAAAATCTTGTCATTTATATCTATTATATTGCCAAACAAATTTCGAGTACGATATCTACACAGCAGAGATAAATCGGTATCTACGGTATCTACACAGAATCTGTATCCTCCAATAATTATCCTTGATTAAAATAAAAATCTCAATTATTAAGAAAAAATCCAGTAATTGAAGTAGGAAAAATGCAAAAGTTCGTTACAAAAAAAGTTTAATAATTTGTTTTTGCAGAATAATCCTACAACTAACAAAAGACGTGCTGTGTCATTTTGCATGCTAGTATACACATACATTCTTTATGTGATATTAATATGTGCGCAGTAAATGTTCCTTAGAAGCCGCTAAAAAAGTGTTTCTTCATGCCTAGTCACAAGTCACTGTCCCATGCATAAATATGCTTTTCTCAAAGTTATTTTGGTTAGGAAGAATATTGTACACTGAGCAAATTACCTTCGATTTTTATATAGCATTTGTAGCTAAATTAGGCGTTATTTATTACTAGTAAATTCAAAGAGAAAATAGCGTATGCACACAATACACACGTATATATATATATATATATATATATATATATATATATATATATATATATATATATATATATATAAATTTAGAACGAGGTGAAGAATTACACCTATAGTAAAAATTATAAAAAAGATATCATATTAACGATTGTGAATCAGCAATATTTAATTTTAATAATCTTTTTTAGGGGTTCAATAGAAATGAGGGGTAAGATTTCTACTAAAATTTTAATAATGTCGTTCTTTCATGTTTATTTTACGGAAGTGGACCTTAGCAGGGAAATATTTTTGTAGACATTTTCAACAATAACTGTTCATTTGCTTCCACTAAAATTAGTATATTAATATTTTGGAACATGTTTACTATTGAAATATATATGGGTTAACATGTTTTAAATCTATGCAAAATTTTGAGTTTTGAAGAAAATGGTTTTAATAAATAAAGAGACCGATGGACACAAAAGTGTAAGGGTTTACGTTTTTCTGTAAAAATAGATCAATAATCACAAAAGTGTAAGGGTTTACGTTTTTCCGTAAAAATAGATCAATAATCAATAACATCATTAATTTTCAAATTATACAAAGTTCAAAAAAAACCTGAATATTTGTTTTGATTAAAAAATAATAACACTATTGTTGATAAATCATTAATTATTTCCTTACTGAGGCCATACGATGAAATTTCAGTTCCTGGCGTACGAAGATTTCCATAAATATATTTCTGGACAGTATACGAAGTACCATAGAAACTAAAATAATCAGTTGACATATGGGGATTAAAGACTAATCCGAAATTTGACCACAGAATTTATGTACTTATTGTAAATTTTAAATATTCGACTAGACACTATGTAAGTTATCTAATGAAATAAAATATTAAAGATTGGAACAAAATGAAAATCGATTATTGGATTAAATTCGGAATATAATTATATATAATATTAAGTTCATCTTACAGGAAAATGAATAGAGGATATGAGTAACTGGGAAAAGCAATTGTCTAATTGTGAAATTGCTCGTTTTCCAAACTGAAGGAAATTTCATTGCTTGCATTTTTTTGTACTATGTAAATATTATGTAGGAAAATTATGATAAAACCCCTTGATTTAATCTAATAAACAATCTTCAGTTCGATGTTGGGAAATATTGTATGAGCTAATTTTTTAGCCTTTTCATTATTCAGTATAGTTTTCGCACTTCGTTTCATAAAATCTCATATCATATTTATACTTTTCCTTCTAAATAAATAATTTTTTTCAATCGTATTTAGTAAAAAATTACAAATATATTCATAAAAAAATAAAGTTACTATGATATTTTGAAGTCTTTTTTTAGTGTTGGTCTAGTTTTAAGTAATCATTGTTGATAGTATATTATTGCAATTACTAATGCTAAATCAATATGCGCATTATTAATATATTTATTAATATATATTACTATTTGAATAATATTGACAATTTTAAATTGTCCAACAGAAAAATAAAGAAATAAATTGAAATTTATTATATTTTTTGACGAGTTTTTTAAAATAGAAACATATTTTTGTCATTATATATTTGTGCTATATATTGGAGAACAACATTTCAATTCATTTATATTTGAAGCATATCTTTCATTATTAGAAAATATTTAAAAATGGTGTAGTTAGTTTATTTATTTATTAGTATATTTTTTAGGTGGATTACGCTAGAAAGTATAGTATATTACGCAAAACACCTTCGCCACGACGAGTTTAGTGAAACTAAAAACGTTGGTGAAGCTATTAGGTATTATCAGGATTTGCCAGAAATGGATAACTGAATTTTGTTTTTACTAAATCATTTAATATCTGTTATATCTGGTAGCTAAAATATTATAAAGAAAATTATGCAAATAAGAGTAAAATAAAAATAAACGTTATTTTTCTGGAAGCTAAAAATTTAATTTGGAAATTGTATTTGAAACGGGTGGTGCATTTTATCGTTGTTATAATTTCTGGAACGTGAAGTCTTAAACAACAAATGTAATGTGAAGTAAAAGTAAAAAAAATGTATTTTTTAAGGTTGTCTAAACCCTTAAATGTTTTGATCATCCTTGTTTTAATCACATTAGCACCGAAAGTTTAAAGGAAAGTATTTTTGTTAATAATCAAAACAGGTTACAGCATTGATATTTTTTGTTTGCATGAAATAAGCAAATACTAATTGAGACCTGTTGCTCCAAACTGTAACTAATGTATCTGACAGTTTTATATAGCAATCGAATATAAAATTTTTTAATTGTAATTGTTTAACTAATTGAATTTTAGGTTTTGACATCAACGTGAGTTATATTCTAAATATTCTCGTTTTTATTTAGAGATATGGAACCCTAAAAATGACAAAATTTGCTTGCAAACAAAAAATTATTTTTTAAGTCATAAGTTAAAAGTTTGTTAAATTTACTTATAACTATCCGATGCACGAAACATTTTGTAGAGTCTGTAAGGAAATATATTCAACGAAATGATTTATCATTTGAAACATTATCTTATTTTTCCAAAAGTTTCACAAAAAATCGAGACTATTTTTTACATGTGGCATTTAAATTGACATACAATGCAAAAAGAATAATTATAGGGATGCTAGTAGGAAATTAGGTTGTAAGTTCTACTTACTATATTTTAAAAGGAAAATTTATTTTCGAACTCAATAATTATGTTACATTACGCATCCTAACTAGGAATACGTATTATATACATGTTTTCAATACCTATTTATGATAATACCACTATAGTACTTATAAGATAGTTTGCCACGATTCATTTAATAAGTTTAATAAATTTAAGCAATTATCTAAAATTTAATACACAAATTAAAATATATACCAACTTACAGTAATAGATTGCATCACTGAAAATACTAATGGTGGAAAATTCTCTCCAAAAAAAAGTGCATTTCACAACACAAAAGATAATTCAACAAACCTTAACTCTTGGCATAAACTATACTATCAATGCATTTAGGTGAAACAGTTTCGTACCATACTGAAACAATACGTTCCATAGCGCGGTATTTGTAGACTGTTATTATTGAACTTGCGGCTACTTTTAAATATAACATGTAATAATCAATCAATGTTAATAAAAAGTATGTTTTTCATTAGTCATACATTAGTAAGCACCAGTTCACTTAATTTTCCTAGAGTAATTGTAAAAATATATACGTCTCGTGCATTTAAATAATTTAAACTTAGTCGCAAATAAATGATACAATCATATCATTATAAAGCCAAACCATTTTTGCACATGCAAGTCGTAAAACATTCCGACAATTTTGTAGGAATGGTCGTCCTAATAATCATTATTAGTAGAAACAGCGACAGATTTTGCACATTATTCCCATAACAATATTATAAATCTTCGAGATGTTCAGCTGCGGTCTTGAATGAAAAATTTCGCACGTAGTATATTGAATTTTTTGGCACTTCCGACGCTGAGAGCACAATTTTGAACATTATCATTTATTTCAATTGGTTTACGAAATATGCTTTTAAAAAGTTTACCTCGTTTTTATTATCCTCGTGTAGTTACAAGGTATCGGATTGTTGAAAGTATTTGAACTAAATACGCATTAGTCTATGTTCTATTAATAGTGTGGGTAGTCAAATATAAGGACAATTGTTATTTTCAAATATCCAGGATATAATTTGATTATTTTAATAGGAAAATTTTAATATATTTTATTTTAACGGTATAATCTAATTACTATTTACCAGTTTGTGGTTAAAACAGTAAAACATTGATTATAATGTCACAATTATTAAAATAATTATTACAGATAAAAAGGAGTATTATTTAACAATGAAATGAAACTATATACAACAAAATTATATTTTTCACGTTATTAATTTAAATATATTCTATATAGTATGAACAGATTCCTTTGTTGTCACCTTTCGTTTCTAACACAGTTTAATCAGTCGACTTGAATGTTACGATGCAATGGAACGTGTGAAACTACATTTTATATATTTCTTATTGCTGTATCATAATGAAACCTGGCAGTCGTATGTAGTTCTGATGACGATATAATAATTTTATAAAATTGAAAACAGATTCTTTTTAAAGTTAAATAAAAAAAAAATAAAAAAACAACGGAATATGTAAATAGATATTTGAAGCATTTTCAAGTAACCGAATTATTTAAAATTTTGCACACGTATCAAGAACCAACGGCAATAAAATAATTTTGTGAAATAAAAAAAATACGACTTAAAAAACCAAAGAATATATAAAATAATTTGCATTCATTCAATTAAATTATCACCCACTTCCAAACGGCCGAATTATTTAACATTCTGCACACGTATCAAGAACTGATCACAATTATCGCAAAATCCCCGACCGAATGTCTGTTATGTAATATTTATTTATTGAAATTACTTTCTACGGAATGAAATTACTCTTAGAAGTCATGGTCTCACTTCCCGATGTTCCGTATTTTGGTGATTTTGAGAGTATCATTGACCATCATATGCCAAATTTAATCCCATATGGTGATAACGGGTGACTTCAACACATATCTGTATAAAAGTTGTATGAGAGGTAAACGGTTTTGGGACATTGTAAATGCTGGAAACTTCACCTTTCTTCAATCCTTTGCTACCATCTACCAGGTAAACTATTATTTCCTTTTTGATTTTTTCATTATATCCTCCCCTAAAAGTGTATGTTTTTATGGTCCACTTCCTGCTTCTGGGTTCTCACACGATGAATTGATTTACCTATCCTATAAGTTCCGTAGTCCTAAGCCATGTCCTAAAATATATATTTATGTAGCTTTAACTGTACTGGGTTGCCTTATTTGCTTGAGGATGCCAAGCTCATTGATTGAATTAAAATTTTAGCCATTAAAACGGTTGATGAAAAGTTGTTGAATTCAAGAAGCGTATTATCAAACTGTTTGATAATCATGTACCCTTTAAACGAGTGAAAGTAAAAGAAAGGTAGCCATATGGCTTAATGACTACTCTTTACACTGATGATTGACAAATATATGCCCATACTGATGTGAATTCCAACAACCGTTATCAATACTCTCTATAAAGACCTTGCTTCAGTCGATCAGTAAGTTCATAAAATGGATCTATTAGTTACTCTAATTAAATTTCAAGCTATCATAAATGGTAGCTAAGGAATTCTTCCTAAAATTAGATCAAATTTGCCGACTTCTTCGTTTGCATTAAAGGACACAACTTTATCGACAATTAAATGAAACTACGTGATGTAGTATTATTTCTACTTTCTTTAAATTCTTTATCACGACCAATAATGAATTTCTACAAAATTAACGTCAAATATATTCAATAATTAAATTTATGTCAACTATTAAAGACTTGGGTCCACTGATCTATCAAAATCTTAGCTAACAGCTTCAAGTAAATGATATTAGTCATCGCATCTTCAGTAGAATGTAGAGCATTTTTAAAATTTTCTAGACATTCAAACCGAAGCTCACCTCTGTCAACCATTCTTACTCCCACTGCTTAAGTACGAAGATGTGTGCTATCCTGACCTTGCTGAGTATTGCCTTAGAAAATTAGAATGCCTACAAAATGTATGCATACGCTTTGTCTTTGGTTGCAAAAATATGATCATATGTCTCAATTCAGAGCGCACTTAAAATGGACGGAAATCTGTAATCAAAATCAAAAAAATAAATTTAATTACTATCATAAGTAATAAAAAAAAAAATTTAATGACTAGCATAACTACTCAAAACGAATATTATTAAAAGTTTTTATTAGTAAAGTTTTGGTGTGCTATTTTCATTGAATGGAGACTGTGAATCCTATACTTGTATCGTCTATTCAATCAACGTTATACGGTACTGATAATTTTATCGTAAATTTAACTTCACCAATTCATTTAGCGCAAACCGCAGTGTCATCATCGTTTATGCTTTCGCTATGCTGATATAAATGCCATAAGATTAATTAAATTCGTGGAAATATGAAAATATTTCGTGTTTCATCACAATAATAAATAACGTTGGATATCTCATTACAGAGGCAATGAAATTCATTAAAACGTTTCGCACCTAACGTGAGAAATTTTCATCGCTGACTGTGTAATCGGAAATATTATAACCAGTTTTAATTATAAGATTGTTAATTTCGTCATTTCATGTTTGATAAGTTCTTCATCGTCTCTTATTTGCTTTCAAGTGTTCTAAATTCATATTTTATCGTTTGCTAGTCTTGAAATTTAGGTTTTGTTCAATATCTTCACTTTCAATATGCTCACTGAAGAGATAATGCATCTAATTAACTATAGACAAGTAAGTAAAATAATCAACTCACGTGGCTTAAATAGTAATTCCCAAAGACGTAAAGACCGATCCAAAAATGAAAGCATATTTCTAATAATTGAATACGTGTCAAATTATGTAAGCCTAGTTACATATAAACGCATATATTTATGCCATTGATAATGAGCCTAATAATAGTAATAATTTAAGGTTACAAAATAAGAAGGGTATTTTGAGACCATATGCTGATCACAAAATTTACTCTTTTTTACTTAAAATGTTTGTAATTTTTGGCACCCAAATAATAATTTTTTTTAGATATTTTAAATTACTTAAATAACGGATAATAAATATATATATATATATATATATATATATATATATATATACTATAAATGAAATATATGTTAGAAATGAAAGCATTAATCCTAAAAACGTTTTAGTCGACACTCACTATTTCTGTACCTTATAATTCATACCTAATTCAAAAGTCGAAAATTTGCAAATCTCAACCTCTTTCCTATAAAATTTATTAATGTGTTCGGCAAATTGAAGAGTACAATAAAAAATACTGATATAAATAAAATCCATTAAAAAAAAACTTTCAAAATTAATGAAAAGTTACGCAAAGAAATAGGGAGGGACATGAAAGAAGTGACACTCAAGAACTTTTTGTTTTTTTTCGGACATAAAGATTTACCTTATTACGAATATGTACCATATATTACCCATTTATTACGAATATTTGTTAAATCGATTGTGATTTCAAAGTAACTATATTCATTAAAGAATGAATATAGTTACTTTAAGGCATTTATATTGAATATAGATGCTTTAAGGCATTTAGTATAATTTTTTGTAAGTCCACCCTTTGCGAAGAAGCTAAATGCAAATATTTTCAGTCGATTCGATGGAATTTCGTAATCTGAGTTTAAATACTGTAGGAGTTTGTGGGTAACGTCTGGATTTCCTTTATGAATTTAAATGGTGTAATAATCAAGCAGTTTTATTATAAAGTTCAAAAGTAAAATAAAACTTACACGAACTTCTGTACTGACTATCTGATATTTTCAATGAATTATAGGCTTGATTCGCGGAAAATACTTTGAAATTCCCGTTATTTTTTTCCTTTACTTATAAATAATTTATAATTTAGCTACAAATATTGAGAATTCAATCTAATATTCAAAATGTAACATTTGTTGTCTTCAAAACTACGAAGAAAAAATATTCTTCGTAGCTTAATATTTCAAATGGGGACATGAAAAAAGGTAAGTGAAATCGCGGTTTCATTTTAAATCTCTATTTAATGACACCTGACTTGTTGTAATGTGCCATTTTTTTTACGGGATATTATTTACTTTTTTCATTATATCATAAATATGTAAATGAAGCATCTACTTAAAAAACTTCATGCATATGGGTCTAAAACTGCGGCGACTCTTAGACCATGGTACGCGGATAGACAGATGGATATGACGACATAGTTCATTTTGTTTAACTAAACCTAATAGGTAAAAACAAATAATATAAAAAAAATTCATATATGTATATATATATATATATACATATATACAAATATATATATATATATATATATATATATATATAGCATAAGCCTAGATTCTATTTTAATTTTTATGCATAGATTCTATTTAATTTTTAATTCAAATGTTTTTTATATGTTCATACAAAAAACGAAAAAAAACATTTCTAAACACACGTGTAGATTTGCAAATATATTTTTGTTGGTTTCAACATAAAAGTGAAAGGAAATTAAAAACGCAAGCATTTAACATAAATCAAAAAATGCCTACATAAATTTATCAGTCTTCGTGATAAATTATATTAAATATTAGCGGTGCAAAGAGGGATCTTAAGCAAAATAATTATGAATTAAATTTGTCCGATATTATAGCCAGTAATATTGGAAGTGGTTCCCCGAAACCTATATTTATTTATTTATTTATTTACATACACATTTTTCGATATATTACAGGTAACTTATTGTTGGCATTACAAAATTAATGGCTTAACAAAGTGTAAACTTTTAAATTAAACCTGAATACCAAAGTCCACGAAAACTAAAAAAACGTCATATTTCGACAAATAAAAAAATAAACATTTATTTCACCCATATAAACAAATCGCACTCTTGTGCGAACGCGAAAAGGTGGATAAGCAGTTGAATACTTAAAAACTGGAAAATTCCGATACAAAAAAGTGACGTTTGATTGTGAGCGCAAGAAATTGCAACAAAAATATCCAGTTTAGTAAAAACATATTAAATTATCGAGCTTATGTATACAACATACATACTTTACCCCCGTATTATATAAAATGACCTTCCTTGTTTCTTATATTTGAAGGGTGAACTAGAAGTTTAAGACGATCAGAAGACAACAGATGAGAGAAAATTTGCCAAAGTCTCCAGTGGAGGCCTATAAAAGAGCAACGGCGTTGCCAAACATAAAAACCCTGAATCAATTGTGTACGTTTCCCGTAACGACTAGCACTGCGGAGCGATCTTTCTCCACTCTGCAATGGCTCAAAACATATCTTCGCAGCAGGATGAGAGAAGATCGTGTAAATGAACTGGTTTTAATACATATTCATCAAGACAAGATACTTCAGTATTAGATATATTGAGCAGAAAACATAAAAGAAAACTTTCATTTAATTATTTGTAATTTTTGCATTAAAATACGGGTAAATAATAAAAAGGATATTATTTCCAACATGTCTTTATTTCAACACACGACACTCGTTGCCAACTTGGTTGTGACCCCCCCCCCGAAAAAAATCTGGATCCGCCCTTGTGCGACGCTCATAAAAAAATTGAACGTGTCTTGGAAAGGATTTAAATCCCGTGACAAATTATTTGAGAACAAAAGCTCTTTTCTCTTATATAGAGGATTATGTCTGACAAGATAAATAATCGCCATCATATGCCGGAAGAAAACACGTTTTATTAAGTAGCATCAGGAAAATAAGATAAGGACCGATCAAGCGTTTCAGGATTAGATATATAATTTCAAATTCTTCACTCCTCTTTATTATTCCATGACTAAATTAAGAATTAACATTAAATTACTTCAAATAGTCAAGTTAAAAACTAAAAATTACAAAGTTATGTATTGTTAATTTTAGATGCATACCTTCATAGAAAACTTTTTTTACGTAAAAATATAATTTTAACACGGTTGAAGTATTTCGGGTTTTACAACTTATTTTGATTCATTGTCACAAATAAAAACTGTTATATTTCAAATTTAGCAAGCAAAATAATGGCCTGTATTTTAATTACCCGATGGTTTTTCTTAATTACTTGCGTGTTTGCAGTATTAATATGTTTGTAAAATTCTTTTCTATTCTTAAACATAATATTCTATTTTTATTCTATTCTTTGAATTTGATCCTAAACTCAATGCATTAATTATTTCATTCCATAACATTTAATTAAAAATTTCCATTTATATAAATATTATTGGAAATAATTATTACACATTTTTATTGGTTATTTGAGAATTGATTAACCGTTCGGCCTTTATTAAAAGGTAAACGATTGTAACTATATGAATTTACAAAAGTTATTTAGTAACTTGTGATTTATAGAGAAAATTAATGTATTTATTTTGAATTCCAGAAAGCTCGATTTTTATTATTGTATAATAAAAATGTAACTGATATATAGATTAGCAGAAAAACAAAAAAAAAAGATTTTTTATCTTCTTTCGTTCTTTTTTTTCAAATCTTTCTCTTACCAAATATCTACACGAAACATTCCGAATAAAGATCTCTTATAGGAATCACTTAATAAATTTTTATAGGCCACTGGCCACCTGCAATAGGTTTTCATTCCTATTTAATCACATTTCTTTTATTAAAATTTTGTGTACATTGTACGACTAAAACACTTGCAGTCTGGTAGTTTTCATCTATTTTTTTTTCACTACGACCAGTTATCAATTTCGTCAGTTCTTACGTTTCTAGTTGGAAGGTATTATTTAAGTATATTATTTACGTTTTTAGTCTCTACGTTCCTTCATTTTTTTAATTTCCATTTGTTATGCTTTCCAAGTGCTTGCCAGAGATGAACCGTATTCAGATAAACATAAAGTGTTTTTCAGGTTCAAAAGAGAGTAAAATAATCTTATTTATGTGAGCTATTGCTAACATAAATAAGATTATTTTACTTTTAATGAAAAGTGAAAAATATTTCTAAATATTCTGCTCCCATGTGAGCATAATATTTAGTAATATTTTTGATACGGTTTATAGATTTTTTTCTTCTGTTCTTTGTTATATTTTTCTTTCCAACCATTTGTAATCTTATACAGGTTAATTGTCCAGGATGTCACCGATATGTCCACAAAGTCAAATATTGTCAAAAGTTATTCCTAACTGCATGGTGTCCAGACAATATTTCTTCATCGTCAAAATATTAAAATAATGGAATTGAAATCTAGAATTAGCGAAGTAAAAGATGTGGTTTATTTTCACGGTATTACACGGGACAGTCGAATAACAGGATTTAAAATTTATCTCATATCAACAAATGAATTGGACGCTAAAATAGTGATATGCTGAAATATAAATGAGACTAGAACATTTTAGTTCTTGAAATATAACTGAACAGCATTGGAGCATTTTTTCCTGTTAGTTATACACGTTCATTTGGAGAACAATTTACTTTAATAATTTTGTACAAAACACAAAGAAAAAAAAACCCTACATATCAGAGTTCATAAGTTTACGTAATTGAGATTTAAATTTTTACGATATTTGGTTTTTACCCTCACCCGAATTATTTCAGCACCCCCTCCCCCATTCTCCCCCTCCCCCGGGACCCGTAATATGGCGGATATTCATACAATATCATACAATTGAGGGGACATCCGAAAGCCTCAAATTACTGTCCCGTATCTACGCTCAAGCGCTACCGCTCATCTGGATTCGAGAATGTTCTTTTATAATGAGTCATTTAGTTCCTCTATTTTTTCAAGAACCCACTTTGCGAATGCTTTAAGTTATTCAGAGTTTGCAGTCTCAACCAACTCACCGTGACTAAAGATATCACGTTCTAAACCTCCGCGTGAATCTGTTCTAATATTAAAACGCATACTCTATAACAAAACTCTACGTGCATCATCGCGCTCACTATAGTGAAACAATATGTGATTTATGTCCTGCGTCTCGAAACCGCAGGTGCAAGCCGAGCTACCTCCTAGGGCGAATCTAAACAAACTAGCACAGAATACACTATGTCCTGTTAAAAATTGCGAAGTGTAAAATTGCTAACGAATCATTTTGTACCTAATCGCTCGAACACATGAGGAAAAATAATTTAGTCCTTTTTTCCTTCGAAACGGGGGAAAACCACCTATACTACCAATGAGCATCGACGATCTTTAAGATACACCTCTTTCTATCACAAAGGGATTCATCTGTTGAACATTATACATCAATATAAAAATTGACACATTGTACATTATTATAAAAAAAGTAAAAATATATACGAAACAAACGGGTAAACTATTGAATATTCAGACCAAAATGCATAAAAGGACATAAAAATTCAAAGTGCAACGGACCCGTGTCGAAACTAGTGTTACGTACCAAACCAACATTTTCAGCGCACTCAACGATTATAAGGTCAGCATGGAAAAGACCCGCCTAAACTGATCAAGCATTCGTTGAACAGATTTTATAGGCTTTGCCATTATTTGGCAACGCCAATTGCGGCACGCACTGCGATCTTACCACAACCTGTCTAATTTTGCTGAACCTCAATGCAACACGGAGATTAAACTGTTGGCGTATAGGTCAAAATACCAAGGTTTATTGCTGCATGCATTAGTTTGAGGGTATAATGATACGACCCCCAGCCGGCACCGGCAAGTCGAGCCATAGCATTGAAGGCTATTCGAGCCATCTCATCAAAGTACCACGCCTAAGGTAAGAAACTCCCCCATGCATTGAGGACCATGCCCAGGTAAGAAAGGTAAGAAACTCCCTCATGTATCGAGGACCATACCCAAGTATGTTACCTGATCTCGCGCACCAATCCAAGCCCTGGCCATTACCACAGTTGCCTCCTTCGCCAGTTTGCACTTAAAGAGGACTGCCTCCGATTTTGTGGGGCAAAGCTGACCTCGTCCATAATGCTTCAGTCATGTAACTTGATCCACTGCCCGATCCCTTATTTTTCTTAGGGCTGGTTCCTTCTACCAACCACAGAGTAGTATGTTGGTACTTTAACCCTGCAGGAGTATTGCAATTATACCATCAAACATGAAGTTCCACAAAATTAGTCTAAGAACCGATCATTGAGGACAGCCCTAGTCAACGTTTTCTGTATTATTGTGTCTCCCTCCTGCAAGTAGACAACTCGATTGTAAAAATAATTGATAGAAATCTGGAAAAGGTCCGATGACACTCCCCAGAACTCTAATGCCGACAAAATGACCGGCCACCAAACATTGTGAAATGCGCTGGCAATTTATAAGGGAAACCAAGTATATATTTATTGGTTTAGGAATATGTCAACCCAAGATAGAAATAGCGCCAGACGTAAATATTATGGATCAAAATAAAAATAATTTTTGACCCTGGCGTATGAGACAATTGCGCCATCCATCTCGTCCATCTCGAACAACTTCCCGGAGGCCGGAAAGAGCATAACGCGCCTGTAAAAATTGGACCATTAAGCGACTTCCCATTACTATTCGATATGATTCTAAGCCTCATTACTTTTCATACTTTCGGAAAGTGGCCCTCGCGTGGATAGCTGTTAAAGCCCACAAGCTTTTCGTGCGCTGTGGAATTCCATACAATTTTTACTATCTCGTTACCAATTCTGCCAATGCCTTTTTCAAGTCAAGGTTCTTAACGTTTCTTTTACTCTGTAAACAATGACTTTAGCTCTACATATGAACTGCTAGCTGTAAATATGCTGAGTATTACTTCCAACGGTCATTTGAAAAACGCTGAAAAAAAAGGTTTTCGACACACTTTCTTATACTTCTGTACGCGGCTCTCTAGGAATTCAATTTACCTATATGGGTGACGAAATTACGAAAATGTGAGCACCTAACCCTTTGACCCCCTATTATAGTTACACTGGTTATCTACTAAGGTATCCCTGTGACCCTCTACAATTACCCATTCCATTTCGTGGTATTTAGAGTACTGGTAGTTACGTCTCTTCTTTCTGTAATCCATTCATCAAATACATTCATCTTTATTATCTCAAAACCGATTACATTTTAAGAACTAATCAGATATATTTCAGGTTTGTTCTTTTTCCTCTTGGATTCAATTTTATTAAAGATTAACTTAATTAAAAATTAAATGTATATTAAGAACATTGCAATGCTGATTTTTGCCACTTTTTTAATCTGATCTTAACCACTCTTGCATACTGAAATATTATTGTTCAATTTTATCTTCAGAAATACAGTGATGCTGTAGTATTTTATATATTTCAGTTAACTCGGACATATATATCGCTATTTTTCACGAACGGAGTAATTACTTTAACCAATCCTATCAATATGTAATGTTGATATGTATAAAAATATATATTATCAATTGTAGGTGTAAATCAACTAGGTTTACAGGATACAAAACCTAGGTAAAAATAATAATTATCATAATCAAAATCTTTTCTGGTGAAGGTCAAACACATAAAAAAATACAATTTGATATAAAACGTAAGCACTATTTTGTATTTGCATATATTATTATATAGCCAAATGGGCATACTGAATGATACAGCATAACAGGTCTACTGAAGGGTAAAGAATATCAAGCATATGGAATCATGAGGTAACTAGGAAAATATTAAATTAAAGTGATAGTAATTAAAGCAATAAGGACTGAAATTTACCTTCGCAACTACTGCCTGCTATTATGTCTTTTTTTATATTTTGTTCAATATATTATATTACTTTCCTTGAAAAATCATTACTTAAAGTTTATTGTAAGGTTTCCATAACCTTTTTGAGTAACACGTATATATTTTGCTGAGGTTTAAAAAAAATCATAATATATTTGTTTTAATAAAGTAATAAACATAAATAAACTAATTATTTATTTCTTTAAAATCTATTAACTCTTGTGTATTATGATTCCTTTTCGTCACGCACATGAAAGAGATAACGATTTAAAAGTTCTGCATGGCACTTATGTACCAATAAGGCATCATTTCTTCTTTAGTCGATGTATCGAAATCTGTCTTTAATCGCAGTACGTAAGACTCATATTTTATTGGCATATTATCGTGCAGTATATTATAAAATTCTGCTTAGGATTTAAACTATTTCGGTTATTTAAACAGCATTATGTACATATTGCTAGAAATCAAAGAGCGTAAACAAATAAAATTTTGATTATTTCAGTATGAATACGAGTTCATGAGGCTATCAATATGCGCGCATTTATATTATAGTCTAATAGTCTTAAAAAAAGGCTATTTTAAAATACCGGGCTATGGGAGCCTACGGAAGCTATATTAGTAGAGGATATTTAGTTTTTGCAGAGAGGAATTTTCAATTTTATCAATATTTGAACTTGTTGTGCAATATTTTCGGTGTAGTTATTTTATAATAGTTATAGTTTCTCCACAATAATTTAGCTGGGATTTCAAAGAAATGTTATTGACTAAAAAGCCGTTGATAATAACTGAATTACTAATGTTAAACTCTTCTTTGAAACCAGTATCTGAAAAATTATGAGTATTCTATTACTAGTTATTGTTGGCTGGTCTAAGCAGAAATCATTCAAATTTAATTTTTTGGTAAAATGTTCTTTAGAATCGCTTTGGCATTGCTTAAATATTTCGACAAAATCAATATTTAAACTGTCGTTAAAAAAATTTATTTGTTTTTAAATTTAAAAAACTTAGGAAGATTATGTAATGAAAAATTTATACGTTATTAATTTATAATTGTATGTCATCGTAGCGATTTTAGTAAATTGAAAGTAGATAAACGTACGGATTTTGAAAAAATAATCAAAATATTATTTTCATTAACTGTTCAATAAAATAACATAAGCAGATATTTTTATTGAAGTAGAAGATGATAGTTCCATATGCCGCTGTTGTTATGTTGCTAAGTTACCGAATGGTCTCAAGAGAAAATGAAGGAAAACGTTTTTGGCTGATCTACGTATCTTCCGGTTGCATATTTTAAATGTTTATATCAAATAATGTTTTCCAACATACTGCCCATATTAATTGAAAATATTTATTTAATCGGAAAACTAATTCCAGACCTTTTATATCCATTGTATGTAGATGATATTTGGAGTGAATGAATTTAGTCGAATTTCAGCATAAAAATATTAAGGTATCTAAACATTAATTACTATAAAGTAAGATATCTTAAAAACCATATAGAAAATAAACAAAATAAGTCAATCCGTGATAACGTGTGGATATTAACATAAACGATCTTCGTTCCATTTGAAATATTTATGTTTATAATATATATATATATATACATATATATATATATATATTTATATATATATATATATATATATATATATATATATATACATATATATACCAAAGTATAAACGAACAACCTGGTATATAAATACTAAAACTTTAACTTTATGAACTTAATTAGGCTTTTGAATATGGTAAACATTTAACTGTGGTACAAATATACAAACCAAAACTTTAGTACGAGAACTTGAATATACTCACTAAATAGATATATAGTATAAATTAATTTTTCGTACGTAAAAAAGTTCAGTAAAAATGACTTTTCATTATATTTATAAATCTCAATAGTAACATCAGAGCCAAGAAACTTCTCATTGTACACACTTGTCAAGAAATAAAAGTCTCGCAACATAAAAAAATATAATTCACATTTGATGTTTTATTTTATACAACTATCTTATATCGTTGTTAACTTAATATCAATAATACGTATTTGGTCATTTCACATACTTCAATATATCTAGTTTGGTAATACGTTTTTAGTAAACAGTTTGTGTGGTATTACGCCGAGTATTAATGACCACATTATTTCATGCATGAAAAACATTAAATTATGATATTTGCAACATTTCTGATAAAAAAATCAGTGCATTTTTCATGTGTCTTTGTTTTTCCCTTTTCACCTCAGAGCATCTTAAAAAATTTTGATAAAGTTTTTATTAATAGATTTTGTTAGATCTGGATCTATACATGCATTATTATGATAAACTCGCTTAAATAAATTGACGTATATTAACTTTAAAATAAACTAAATAATATTTTCTAAAGGTCACGGGCACTGCTGGTTCCAAATAATATCTTTTAGAACAGTTTTTTTCCAAAAATTATCGCTCTTTTATTTCAGGTGACAATTTTATTTCATTTTTGGATAAACTGAGAACAGGAAAACTGATAAAAATGCTACATTACTAAACCTCATGGAATGCGATGCTAATATTAAAGGGATGATCAATTAATAAAAGTTGTAGCAAACGCTTTTTAATATTAAAAGTAATCCTTTTGAAATTCGAAATATTGCAATACACGAAATATTAATTCCATTACAGTTTAAAAAAAATATCGTACTTAATATCAGCGAGGGACAAAAAGATAATTACGGATTGATAATCCAGTTTGAATATCGCTTATAACAATTCAGAAATCAGTATACACTTATCTTGCTTGAAAAATGGCTGAAAATTTGCAGGCAGCAAATTTGTTGCTGCCCTCCCTCTATATTGTTCTCCTTAGTTTTTACGAAAAGCTTAATTTTGGTATTTCTGCCTATTTTTTGAGCAACTGGTCGATTATTTAAATTCTGTCAAAAGAAAAATATAATATTGCTGATTTTACGTTTTGTAGTGATTTTTTATTGCCTACGTATAAATGTAAATATTGCGCAAAATATTCTTTATTATTATATTCTGTATCAAAAAAATAGTCTGCAAAAAGAGTTCCACTTCCGGGTCTCTGAAACATTTGGTTGAATAAGCTGGATTTTACAAGAGAATTTTTGAGTAAGCTAAGAAACTAGCGCTTCTTTACCGACCGTACTTTATTGCATGGTCCAATTGCCAATGTATACATATAAAATAGGTTTTTAACTATCAGTAAATCCGACTGCATGTCCTGACCGTGTGTGATGCATACGGGTGTAAAATGCCCGCTGTAATGAATGAATGCGAATAATTTTGAGTCATTTAAATAAAAACTGTGTTTTTAGCACAAGTGCTGAAATTCCGAAAGCAAGTATGCATAAAGAAGTATTAAGTGTGTCAAAAATAATTGGTTTTGTTAAGGTTTTCATTTTCAAGCAATGCATAAGTTCGACAAGTTGCACGTATCACATGTACCATCTAAATATAATCTATTAATTTTCACGTCTAGGGGTAAGATATTAAAATGGTGTATAAAATAATATTTTTTACAATTTATGTATACACCAAAGATATACCCTTACCAACCCGGACCGGATCGCTAGTACAAAATAAATTAAGTTCAGCACCTTACGCATGACAGAAAACGATAGTGAGCCTATCTAAATGAAAGAGGTTTCAAGATTGGCCGCTCATTTTCCTTCTGTCTTTCACTGCCTAATAGGCGTCGGCTTTCTTTATGTCAAACGTAAATATGTTTTAACGTGCTGATGACAGATCCTGAGCATAAAAAAGTGGATTAATTTTGCAGACGAAAACAATATACTGGTACTGATAAATTCATTTAAACAGAGAGATTAAGGTTAATTGGAGAAATAAAAATTACACCCAGTCATGCTTATCATGTTTTGTATTCACAATTTTTAGAAAAAATATGTTGTTCTACGAAAATAAGGTTTCTTTTTATATACATTAGTGTTCTTTTAATCACCTGCTGAAAATATAAAACCCACATCATTTAACTTTCTTTTTAAATTGATATTGTAGCTCTAACGTTAACCCTTCTCATTCCACGGCTAGGCACAGACCTCTCCAGATTCCATCTCGATATCAAGCGCTATAGATACTTTTATTTCATTGGACTTGTCTCTACTGCAGTACTCTACTGTCCTTATTTGCATTTCGAAGCGAACACAGGACAGAGTGTTCTTTTTACGAAGATTGTATTTGGTCTTGTTTTTTTTCTGTTTTTCAAGTTCTATTTCTTAAAATTCTGCAGCTGATTTCTTAATTGACTACTCTCTATCCTTTCCATTTTCCCTTTTCGTTTCATCGTAGGCAATTGTCCGGAAAACGTGGTCGGTATATTGACCTTAACAAGCAACACTCAATAATAGATTTTTTATGCTATTAAAGTCAATATTGGTCAGGTGAACTAAGCTTAGACTTATTACCCTCGAGAACGCTATACCTCGAGAACGCTTTACCAAAATGAGAAGATTGCTGATCCGATATTCATCAGAGAACTATTTCAATTGAGTTCCTGTTTAATTTATGGGTAGTTAGAACACATGCTACGTAAGTTGGGAATTATTCTCGGTGTTCGAATACAATAACTTAAAATTCAGATTTCCCGGGAGGCAATTCATGTTTCCGAATATCATTAAAAGTAATTAGTCACTTAAACTGATGTGTTTCGGGATTACCTTAAAGTCTCATTTAAAAACTGTTATTTCGTCAAACCTTACTGAAAAAAAATATTTCTCATACTTTTGGTGCACTTGCGAACCCCTTTTTTAAGATATTTAGAGTAGTATCTAAAGATTTTGTCGATCATCAGTGAGTGACAAATTTAATAAGTTTTGCATATATTTAATAATAAAAGTTGCATGGCTATCAATATAAAATTTGGCACGTTAAATAAGCTGAGTAAATATATCTCATTCTGAATCTACAACATTCTGAAATTTGATCTAGATCTAATTTGAGAGTGTTCATAAAATACGTCAAATATCTACGAGTAAAGGTCACACGAGCAAAAGTGTTTTTTTCACATATAACTCAAAACCGATATTAAATCAAGAGCTTGATGAAATTAACTGGTTTAAATGAATAACGTTAACAAGTTTAAAATTATCGGGATACTAGTAAAAAGTTCAAAGTTATCGTCGTTATAGACGATGTGTAAAATAATACCGGGATGGAATAGCGTATTACTTTCCAGTGAAAAATAACTTACAAAAAATTATAGGTTTAAAATGGAGGAAGGGATGATACTTTCAATAATTTTATGTAGATTATATTTACTTCATAAACTTCTTTTAGATATGCAATAAAAAGTATGTAGCAGGCACTGAAAATTATGTTCGAAAAGGCATTGAATGATCGCGGGCTTTTCGTGTGCGGTGTATTAGATATATCAAAATAAATGTCTATATATCCAATGACTACTCACAGTATTAATAGAACTTATGGTCACAGTTAAGATAATGTAGTCAATTTGACTTATGAAAAATACATACTGAGGCCTAGAAGTGTCGTCATAAACACGCAGGTGCTTGTAATAAGACATGGAAATGTTCGTATTCTGTGTTTATAATTAATGTGTAAGAAAATTAATCATTATGCAAGTTATATATAAATTTGATATTGGATTTCCTATTTTTGTTTTATTTCACATTTTTTTTATTTTCTTCGATGGTTTAAATATCTCAATACATATGTTATCAGGTGTTGAAAATTTTCAACTTCACACTACTACAGATTTTGAAAAGCTTTTAAGGGTATATTGGATAAAGTCACCTGTATAATTTTATATCCTCTAAATTCTAATAACTCCTGGAAATTTAGCAAACTACCTCCCTATTTAAGTTTTTAGTGTAGAGCATACATTCAACTTAAACGGCAGTTTAAAGGATTTCCTTAAATTACCAGTTGATTTCGTAACAAGATTAAATATATTTTTGATTATATGTAATACGTTTGTTTAATGATTATTACTATTGTATGGAAAATTGATGTTCCTCGCAAGTCTTTTTTTTTAATTAGAAGCTTTTTAATAAAGGTTAATTAAAACTTTATTTAAAATTTTGTGTCAAAAAAAATCATGAGTAATGCTGATTTTATTGATGTAGAAAGAATACTGCCTCTTAATGATCATAGTTTCTTAATTAAGGATAAAAATCAGAGAAGTTGTTGTATACACCGGTCTGTCTAATATATTTGTACCTTTATCATACATTTATCGTTACTTTACATATTAACAGATTCTTTTTTCGTAAAAAAATTACCTCTGGACACAAAAAGCGATATGGAAAAATTGAGGACAAGAATCTGATAAAATGATACTTGAATACATTCTCAGTTACTCCAAAAGTACAACATTTAAATAGGCCCGTGAGATGACAATATACATACAAATCCATATCATGGCACAATCGGGCGTCACTATGTGTATCGGTTCGAGGCTGAGATAAAGCAAATAGTAGATATTCGGAAGCTTTAATATATTTATTTAGTACTTCAAATTGGAATAATGATGTAAATCATATAGCAATTCCCCGTTTTTTTATTAAATTTTTAAATTATTTTTTTTAATTTTTTTATTTTGACTTTATAAATTGTGAGAAGGTTGACAAAAGTTGATAGGTTTCCATAGCGCGATATAAATATGACTTGTACTTGTAGATATGTAAGAAAGATACCCTGCATCGTAAGAACGATACAGTGCTCTATTTGCACAGGGAGGTGGAAATTGAGGTTAGCACACTAGAAAGAACGTTTTTTTACTTCTTACATGATAATTATGTTAACTGTATTTCATTTAAATCCTATTCTGATTTGCTCCGAATCTCTAAACTCTGGTTGATTTATAAATTACTTTTCCAGTTGTTTTTATTTGTGGCATTTTATCTTGTAATAACTTATAATGTGTAAGTAAGCATTATTTAGAATATGTAAGTAAGCGTTACTTAAAATGTGTAAGTAAGCGTAGTTCATCGCAGTGCATAAATAAAATTCTCTACGTTATTTATTATATATACATACATATGAACAAATACCCACAAAAAACATTCATACACAAGCATTTTATGTATACAGCACTTTTGTGTTTTATGTAATATATTCCATGGCATCGGTAAGTGGTATCTCTAAATATGTTCCATTCAGTAAATAAAAATTTAACTACCTAAAAATTCATGAGGTTCCTTTGGACCTTTCATTACGCACCGAGATGAATCTAGTCTCTTGGTGATGTTGGTCTGATATATGTTTATTAGTTTGTCTGTAATAAATTCGCATGTTTGGTTGGATATACTCGTATATAATAGTCGCATATTGAATATAGCAATTTACAGAGTATTACAGGATATGGCAGGTTACATTTAATAATGACTCGTTGCAGTGAATTGTTATTTCATTAGTGGATTCCAATCATTACCTGTTCTTGGTTGTTATTAGATAAAATATTCTGAATTAATGTAAAGTAAAGCTTGTCAAGTGTTATGATTCCATATATTTGTATATAAGTAAATCGATAATGGTTTTGATTATACGTACGTATTAATTTTTCATACAGCATTTTTTGAACTTTTAAAGGTTTTAAACGAATGTGAGTGAAACAGATAGTATAGTAGATAGTATAGTAAAATATGGGGCATTGGGGGAAGATTTATATATTATACGTATGCTAAGATTCATTCTTGAAATACAACATTTAAAATGCCTTCTAACCTTCTAACCTTACATTACATGGCGAATACAAAAAGAAAAAAAACATTTTCCACGTCGGTGTATTCTATGAATTTTCATATTTTCCTTCTTCTTATCCATTCTCGTAAATAAATAGTACGCCAATCCTAAAAAAGAACCAAAAGAAAATACGAAAGCAAAGAAGTAGGTAACCAAGAAATTAATATAAATATTGATTAATATGTCTATATGTATATATGTGTATATTTGGAATATTCTTCAACTATTTCAATGCCCAAATAGTTCAAAAGGAATATTCAATGAATCTTTAAACCGCAAACGAATTTAGACTCTACGGTTACACAAGTATTTCAAGCGTGTCGGTTTCGTTCCCAATATCTTCAGTGGATCACTGTTTGTAGGGAACAAGTGGAATTTAATAGCACTAATTTATGTCTCTATTTGGTAAAATCCCTGATTTAAAGGTTAGGTTCAGCGTAAATTTCTTATTGATTAATCCATAGCTCAAGCTTTCTTTATATTTTTCATAAAACTACAAAAAGTAAAGAGAATTGTCATGAAACTAAATCGTAAATTTTGTCAATAACACGATAATTAGAATAAAATAATAACAAATAAAAATTTATTAAGGCAAAATTCACCGTGATTTATCTTAAAAGAGGCAATTAACGATTTGAAAAAAAGGACTATAATTGAGATTTGTGAGATTACTCACGTAAAGAAAATTACCAATGATTAAAAACTAGATTAGATATAATTAAATGTTAAGAAAGGAATAAAAATTAATATCCTTAAACTTTAGGATAAATTAAATCTGTTTTCAACTCAATTTCAATTTTTTCCTCTTTTTTGTATTCTAATTTCAGATGAGCTCTAAGATCCCTGACGTTACAATATTAGTATTTATCGTCAAAGGCCTTGATCGCAATATTCAAGTGTTAACGTCTTTATCGGCTAACGCTATTTTTAACCGACATCAAAAAAGGAGGAGGTTCTCAATTAGTCAGAATATTTTTTTATGTATGTTCAGCGATAATTCTTCACAGAGTAGACCGGTTTTGACGATTCATCTTTTATTTGAAAGAGGTTGCTATAGATGTGGTCCTTTATAAATATGATGATGATCTGTAGATGACATTCGGAAACGAATGATGGAATTCTTAACGAATGGCAGTAATTCAACTATGATTCAAGATATTTCCTACGGGTAGTTGTTATTTTGCAAAATATCTACGCCACTTACCAGGTCAGGGTCTGATGATAAGTTTTGGATATAAACAATGGAACTCCTTATTGGACGTAAGCAAATTAACCTTGAATAAAAATATTTGCTACTGGTAATTGTTACTTTGCAAAGTAACTACACCGTCAACCAGGTTAGGTTCTGATGATGACTGGAGGTGAACAATGGAACTTCTCAACGAATGACAGTAAATTGAAAGTGATTCAAGATATCTTCTACTGCTAGTTATTACTTTGCAAAATAACTGCACTGTCGATCATGTGAGAGTCTGATAATACGTTGTGGAGATGAATAATGAAACTCCTTATCGGATGGTAGTAAATCAAACATAATTCAAGATACTTGTTACTGGTAATTTTTACTTCGAAAAATAACTGCATCATTGATCAGATTAGTGTGTGATAATGGGTTCTGAAGATGAATAATGTAACTCTTTAACTAATGATAGTAAATGGATCGTGATTCAATATATATGATACTGGTTAGTTGTCATTTTAGTTATTATTTGCAAAATCTGATATTGAATTTGGAACATGGAGAACGGAACTCCTCAAATGGTAGTTTTTAATTTGGAAAATCTGATATTGAATTTTGCATATGGAGAACCGAACTCCTCAATGGCTAACAATGAAAGTAGTAACCACTGACGGCTACTATTAACGCTTAATTTCTATGTGTTTTTGATAACCAATTTCAGACAAAAAAGAAATTACTTATTAATTAGCTTTTCCCTTCACTTTTAAATATTATCCAATATTTTAATAAATAAATAATTGCGATGATTAATATTAATATATCAATCACTAAAAATTCATATATTACTGATATGCAATCAAACCAGTCTAAGGAATTTGGATTCGTCTTCTTATTTCACTTCGCATTGATCACAAAAAAATAGAGCCCATTTGGTAGAAATGAAAGCAAAATTAGGTAAACAAGTGAATAAATGAATTAAGTTTTTCTTTAATTAAATGAACCTATTTTTAATGTTCTCCATAAATTCTAGTATTAAAAAATAAAGGAAGACACACATTAATGTGAGCCAATAATAATGTATATAAATATAATATCATTAATATATATATATATATATATATACATATATACATATATATATATATATATATATATATATATATATATGTGTATATATATATATATATATATGTATGTATATAATCGCGGGCAAAAGCTAGTATAGAGATAATATCCTCTTTGTCTAAAATTTCAACAACACACAGAAACGAAGCGATAATAGTGACGGTGGTTAGCTGTTAGCCATTGAGGAGTTACGTTCTCATTTTGCGAAGTAAGTTGAGGAGTTTCGTTTTCTACATCCGGAATCTAGTATCAGATTTTGCAAAGTAATTAATAAAGTAACTACTAATCAGTAGAAATATATTGAATCACGATTAATTTACTACCATTCGTTAAGAAGTACTCGTCTTCAGAACTTACAATGAGACACAGACTTGCTCGATTGTGCACGTATTTTGCATAATAAGCACTAATATTAGCAAATATCTTATCACGTTTAGTATATTACTATCCATTAACGAGTTCCTTTGCTTATCTCCAGAATTCATTTTCAGATCCTGACCTGTTGACGACGTAGCTATTTTACAAAGTAACAAATACTAGTAGCAAATAACTTTAATCTCAACTGATTAACACATCTGGTAAAGAGTTCCATGTTTCATATTGAGGACTCTCCAAATCTTTTTCAGTGTAATTACCATCTCTTTCGCCCTCCGTCTGTGAATTTACGTGGTAGAAAATTTAAAGTCGAAAATCATATTAAAATCGAACTTCACCTGTTTGTGTACATATATATATATATATATATATATATATATATACACACATATGCAGGAAACACTCTCTTGTAATCGCCAATTAAGAAATTTATATTAATATTACTAAACTTTTCAAATTTTGTTAGATATGAAGTAATTATCCATAAACCATCCTTGGTATACCAATAATTGTTCCTGGATAACTACTTCAGCCTCTTGTGAATGAGGTTCGACTTAAAGTTATGCTAAACTGTCCATAACTAAGACTTACCCACAACATATAAACCATTGTCGTGTAGTTGCTCACCTGTTCTGAAATTCAATCTATTACCATGAAAAACGGTCGCTTTAAAAATATTGCAATTGTCTGTAAACTGAGAAAAGTTAGTTGTTATACAAATGGAAACGATTGATTAGTTAATCCCAGTTATTATTTTCAAAGTACTTTGTATCGATCCTGGTTTGCCTATTTGATTCAAACAATAAAAAGAATGCCGTCAGATGCCCACAATTCTCTAAATTAAGAATCTCCCACGCGCTTTAAAATTGCACACGTTACGTTGATGCGCAAGTCCGGTAATAAACAATCTGTAGAAAACTACTAATCGATATCGAATTGTTTGGCAATGACAATGTGTATTCCAAGGAAACAACATAAATTTGTCGATTAACACTAATCAATCTAGTCGTATATTGACAATAACTTTTCAAATTAATAGATTGTAGGATACAGGTCGATTGTTTAAATATAGATTTTAGAAAAGTTTTTGGTTAGGTCGATCATCTCATCATGTTGAAGAAACTCTCTTTTAATGGTATCACGGGTAGTTCGTTTCATCGGTTCATTTCTTATCTCAGTAGCGGGCTAAACTAAAGGTTTTATACCACGGTACGTCCTTGTAAATTCAGAATTGCCTCAAAGTTTTTTACTTGGCCCATTTTTATTTGTCTTTTTTGTAAATGATATAAGTAACTTTTTTAGATACAGAAAATTCCTGCTATTCGCTGATTATGTTACAATATTCTTAAAAATAAAAGACAATACAGATTACGTTCACCTACAGAAGATCCTAGTAGTCTCGATACATGCTGCAGTAACAAAAAAATACATTTAAATTATAATAAAATTAATCGATTACATTTTCTCTAAATAAGATTTTTATTAACTTCTTTATAATATTGGTGGTATTTCATTAGATGTTCATGTTATAATATCACTATTGTGGTGTAAAATCATATAATATTATATTCGTGGTTATTTTTTATTACAAATTACACTTTAATAGTCACTTGGAACAAATTACCATATGGACTTGGGCATTGATGAATCACGGGTTGAGATATACCAAACCTTTCAGATAGATATAGCGTATCGCATTTTTTATGTAGCTCTGGTTCAGTTTCAACTTAAGTATGCTGTTGGGATTTGAAATCCTTACTATATTACCTATTGTGGTATGACTGAGCAGGTACAAAGGCGGAGGCAATAAACGCAATTTCATGTTGTCCGGGATATCAACCATTCACCTTCCCACAGCTCATACTAATGCCAGTATCTGCGAAAGTTTTTCCATTCTGTCAACATTTTTTCTGAGTCGTCATCTCAGTGTAAGTTATCCCTTTAGAATATATTGCATAAGGACTAATCAATTAATTAATTAATTGTCAGTAACTTTGAATTAATGTATTCTATTTGTTGAATATTAATTAAATGATTATACCATACTTACTATACTTTCGTCATCATTTTTCTTAACGTCTTTTTATTTTGATTTTAGTTTAACTCTGTTATTTTATGCATCCGTACTTAAATTTTTATTTTTACTTAGCGCACCTAAAAGTAATTGATTTTAATTTAATTTCTGTATTTTCTTTATAATTATTATGTAAATATTTGCTTATTTTATTAAACTTTAATTGTTTAATTTTATACAATTATTGTCATGTCTTTTTAATCTCCTTTTATTATTGTTTTTAAATTATCGCTACAGCATTATTTTTACCTTTATTTAAAACAATGTGAATATATAAATACTCAACGTAGATTAGTATTTGAATGTGGTACATACTACGTTTTTTAAACTATTTAAAAATAAAGATATTATTTTTTTCGAAGTAAATATATTCCCTAACACATCATTCCCCATTCTTTTCGTGAGATTGACTTCAAAAATTTGAGAGATAGCGCAGAGAGATGTGTTTGAGCACATAGGTAGATAGGTATAAACCATGGGTAGAAATTAAAAGTTGTACACAAAGTTTCTAAAACTATCATAAAAATCGGAGTACTTAATTAGCTCCCATCAAATAATACGTTGGAAATCTAGCGTGACTTCAAAATGTTTAATTAATACCGTAACTATATCTAATTATTTATCAATATTTAATCCTATGTATATACGCATATAAAAAGTTCGAAACAACTAATAATCCACGGGAAAATAATAAATTAATTATTAGATTCTTCAATACTGAATTGACTTTTGAATTCATAAACAAAAATAACATTTCCATATAGTGACTTTTGACAAATTAAATATTTGAATGTGTCATTAACGAAATTCAATAAAACATTCATACTACAACAGATTCAAACACAGGGATTATATTTCCATTGGAAATTGCAGAAGAAAATCTTACTTTCTTTGCGCGACTATAATTTTCAAGTTTATCAATGATTTTTGGAAGCGAATGGAATTAGGAAGCTTTCGTTAGGTCTGTGTTTTGTGTTCGTTACGTTCCATAAATTACATCGTAAACTTTAAATGGGAACTAATTCTTATTGATTAATGAAAGGCCCGAGCTCCAATTGTCTTTCGAATTTTGTATAAAACAGGTAAAACAACGTTTAAAGATAATTTTTATGGCCTAATATTTATTAAAAATGGTTCCTAAAATTATTTGTATATCTATTATGTTGATCAAGTTACAAAAAGGACAATCGTGTTTTAACAATAGCGAAGTTTCGTTTTCAATTTTAAATAATGATTTTAAATATTTGCGAATATTGGTTATATATATATATACGTGGTGAAAATCCAAATATTTCTATACTTACTGATCCTAAATTTTAAAAAACCTTCCATGAAAATATCGCGTTCGAAAATTGTCTTCTTTATTAATGACATTATTATTTCAATGTTTCGTATGAAGACAAGGTTACAAAGTATTGCGTAGGCGGTAATTATATGCAATATATTTACATATACCGTGTTTGTTGCGGAATCTGATATTTACGAGTTTGTATTCGTTTTTAGTTTTTTCACCAGTTTTATTAGTCGTATTGACTTTAAACATTAAACTACAAAATAATGAAAATTTATTGTTATGTTGACTAAAAATGAAAGTGGTTATTCCTTTTTCACATTTAGACGGGGCACAGCCTCATAGCTCTTTAAACAGGATCGCCGCTAGGGCCATGGATCATATATTGCCGTACAAAATCAAATAGATATGAATCTTCGTGTTTATTTGTTCATTCTCAATTTGGTCAAGTCTTATTTCGTTTATCAACCATAACAATAAGAGGTCTCATATCTGTTATTTCATTTTATTTATTGAAAATATACATTTTTAAGTTTTTAAACCATCCTATTCACACTGTAATATCTTTTATGAGGAACTGTGTTGGTATAGTGGTTTTCCTTAATTTCAATTCAGTTCAAATTATTTGGTTTGAAATGAACAGATTTGCCGTAAGATCTGTTATAAATCATTGCTCACTAGTTTTTCTCGTAAATATATTGTGGTTCACTAGTAAAAGTTTACGAAAATATTACTAATTGACCAAAATCTTTTACATTTTCATTATTAGATGCGGTAACTCATTATCGAGTACAATTTTAACTTTTTTGGCTGGTGATTTGGTTTTATTATGTTAAAAGAACGCTGGACACTTTGATTTTATTTTAGCGTATTTGCCAACTAAATATTAATTTAATAAATTTCAAATCTAAATGAAGTTCTTTTGTTGGGTACAAAAGAACTTCATTTAAGACCCAGACGATTACTATTTGAATCCGGTTATAATAATCGTTCATTTGGGGAACGGACTTTATATTCAAGTGCGGGTATTTGGATCGATTTAAGAATTATTTCTTTTTATGATACATTTACAACTTATTTATTATCGAAGGTTGTTTGTCGCAGTTATATAGTATTCTATCTCGTTTACCAAACTCTGTCAGTAATACGAACTCCTAGTTCATTTATTGAAGTAACACTATGACGGCTACGATGTTTACCAACACGTACTATATTTGCATTACGGATGATGAAAAAAAGGCAGAAGATAGAGATGCGAATGGGGAGGAATGACGACACTGAACAGTTTTAAACCATTGATATTACATATAAAAATATAATCACAAATATGGTACTTCGAGTCAACGTAGAAATGACTAAAACCTCTAACGGAGAGATAATTAAATCAATATGATATTAAATCAAATGGAACGAACCACAAATAATTATGACGGTATTGCAACTGGAACAGGTATTCACGATGGAGAATATCTATGAATTTTATAAAACTAATTTTTCACTTCCATTAATAAAATACAGCATAATATGAATTCTTCCATTTCTGTGTGTTTACGTGTCAAAGAGAAAAAAAACGTGTCAAGCACGAGTAGAGTTCCCACAATGAGGATTCCATACAAATCTACGCACTTTTAAACGTTGAAGGGTATGTAATGTTTCTATTGAACCATTTATAAATATCAAATTTTTGCAATATGGTGCGTTTGCAATATGGTTACAGAGAAGCTAGAGCTTCTCTGTAATTTTCTAGTCAGATTTTTTTAACGCTGTTTTCTTCATGAATGTTCACTCAGTCGTTTGGAAAATAAGCTGAGAAATATTATATTTTTACAATGTCTTTTTAAATATGCAGTTAAAATCATAAAAAAAACAATTTCTCAAACTTTCCCTTTACAATAACGTCTCACATGGTTAACAAATTTAAAATAAACATTTCAGGACCTTTTTTACATACTTTAAAATTCATATATGAATAGTTTTAAAATTAAATAGCTTTAAAAAGTTAATTAGTAACAAATATGTGTGATAATTATATGTATTATTCGGCCGAATTTCAAGTTTGTACTTCTGACAAAATTGGCTATGAATGTACAAAAACATAAATATATAAAACTATTATGATTTTCCTAGGTGTGTTTCACAGGTAAAACATAGTGCATATTTCAAAAGTTATGATATCTAGGATCATCTCCCTAGTTTTCTTATAACATTTCAATGGTCTTCTAAAACTTATATCATTTATAAATTTTAGGTTAAGTAGTTTTATAAATAGGGGGGGTGCACATATTTTTGGCATATCTTTTAATATATCTCTGAATATGTAATACCAAAAGTTAGGAAAGAATATCTTAATGACATTATGAATATATGCTCACTCCAAAACTTTCGAAATATATTCGAGTTTTAGTTATTAAGATATGTGCAGGTATTGAGATATGCTTCATTACTATGTAAAATGTATAATTTCTATGTCAATCGGTTGCGTAGAAAACCGGCTGCAACGTGATTGATCTTATTACGGTTCCGTTTTTCCATTTTAGTTATGGTATCAACACTTCTTTTATTACACGCATTTTGAAATGTAGGCTATATTAAATAAAATATTAATTAAATCATAAAGATTATAATAAAAGCATTCGTATTTCTTTAAGCGTACTCTAGTTTAAATTTTGGAGATTTGAGAGATTTAATAATAATATTTTATATTATTAAATTCAAGTTAAAAAATATAATAATAAGTTATTGAAGTAAAGAAACATTTTTATAAAATTTAGAGTATTAAAGTTTAAAAACTTGTAAAATAGTACACTATCGAATGATGAGGCTTTTGTTAAGTCGATTAATTTCATCACTAATGTTAACAGAAAAAACTTTGTGTATTCCGGTACGATTGGCTGGTGCTTTGTAAAAGCTTTGCATCATATACCAAAGTAATTAGGAAATATGAAGCAGATATCCAATAATATAATATTTTCTGTAATTGAAGATGTAAATTGTATAAGATATATGTATTTTTGACGTAGAAACTACGTAAAAACGCGGTATTTCCCGAATATCTAAAATTTTTCTATGGCATGAGATTAAAAGTATCGCTAATTTCAAAATATATTGAATATAGAAATAAATTGGCTTAGTTTTATAAAATATTATATTTATGTACATGAAGTTTAAGTTGAAATGCCAAATATGAGGTTGAGGGATAAAGAAATGCAAAATTAAATATTAAAAAAATCTTTAACTTATTTCGTAAAATAAGCAAGAAAAGACGGACAAAAACAAATAAAGGTAATAAAACGTAATTGATGCCAAAATTGAAAAGAGTTTGCTATATTGTAATAAAATTATATCAATTAAAATGTTGAAAAATAGGCAAATAAATTTTAAATATACTACGACTGTCAGATTTGACAAATCGTTGTTTATATTATGGCATTTATTCAAGCTACGAAACAAATTATATAAGGTAAGACGGTATGAAAAAGGAATTGATAATCTCAAGTGGTAATTTTGTCATGTCCGTCTGTGTTTTTACCGGCGAAATTTTTTTTTAAAGTATAGAAGAAAGGAACACCGAGGTAAGTTTCAAGATTTTTATGTACCCTTTTTTTATTTTTTTTGTCTTTAAAGTGTCATACTCGTTGTAAGTATTACTATGAAAATATCTATTTCCTTTTCTTGTTCACGTTAGTAAGTTTATAAGGAATCCATTACGTACCACTGAACGTTTGAATATTAGCAACATCGTGTACGAATTGTGTATTTGTTAATAATACATTTGAATTCGCGTACTCTTAATTCACAAACGTTTCCTTTTTTATACCCATGCGTTATTTTATACGACGGCTCGTATGATAGTATAAAATTATAATATTTTTTTTTATTCTCTTTTCGGTAAAATTCTCATGTCAATTTATGCTTAAAATGTAATGATTATACATAAATACTTTTTAAAATAAAAGTTTTTTATTGCAAATTAGCGATAATTTATTAATAAATAATAAATTACACTTTTTAATTTAAATGAGTATTTTTACATCATCCAGCACATATATTTTTATAAACTATTTTGAAAAAGTTAATAACAACCGTTTATACAATTTTCGTAATTTTTGGACTTTTAATTTACCCTGACTTTTCTGGACATTGCACACATTTGCGTTGTTTTCCTTTTGGAATAAAGTAAGACGGAAATGGTTATTAAATTTAATTTTCACGTAGTTTCTCTTCTACTTTCATTATCGTTTTGTATTATATTCAATATTCGGTATTAATTCATTCTAAGTGTGTTAGTTTATAAATATCAAGGCCACGTTTTTACATAATATTCGATTCATTTGCATTATTAGAGAAAATATAATTACGCGTATATCCATTGTCGATGTTCAGAATGATAATAATAACTATTTACGTATGTTTAGACATATGTAATCAACATGTGAAAACGCTCAAAATAGTATCGTATTTTTTAAACAAATTGTATTATATAATTTTTCTTTCGTCATTTTTGTTCATGCAAGAATTTATATTCTAACTCTAATAATACCAAAATATATAATTTTTAAATACTCAGATAGAATTAAAGAATTAAACCAGTAAGTCAGAAGCAAATACAATGAAATGAGGGTATATATTTATTTAATAGATTTGAAACACATATATTGAGAAAATCTACACTTTTTCATCACTCTGTTATAATTTCAAATTGCACATACCAGTTTATAATTGATGACCGTCAAATTTACCGTCAGAAATAAAACAAAAGTTTAAAATAAGTCTTAATAAATTAATATTCTGACGGAAAAAAACAGGCTTGGCTACCAAACCGAGTGACACCGTAAATAACACATAAATAATCAATATTAGACAGATTCATATTCTCTGTTTACGATCAGCCAACAAGTTATAATTAAACTAATTTACCGGGATCACTCAGTAATATAAATTCACATTTAATATAATACTGTTCTTGTCTTTTACTTTTTTATTCGGAATATACTATCATCATCACCATTCATGAGTGCTTTAGCTTTAGCTTTAGTTTTTGTGATCTTTCAGTCTTTGTTTGTAGAAAGGTTTCATCTATTTGCTCTTTGACAGTGAGCATTTCTAAATATACATGTACCTCTGCATTTCTTGCGAACTGGGGAACTAGTCAAGGTCTTTAAACTTTTATTTTGGAACCGTTGAAATATTTCAATATTTGAGTGGTTTGCTGATCGCCATAGTTTTGTGCCAAATGCCCATACTAGTTTTATTATGATTTCAAACATTAAAAGCTTATTCTATAAACTGAGTGAAGACTGTCCACTTATTGGCTAGTATATATCCCTAACTTTTTTTATTCGCCTGTTCTCTTTGGCCTTAATGTGGTATTTCCAGGTGATATTTTTTTCTAGATACATTTGTTATGTGCTGAGGTACAACAGTGGTATCAAGTTTCACCGGTGGGCAGTCTCTTTTTTTAACGTGAACGTAACATAGGTGGATTTTGCACCACTTGCTTCAGTTGTCTACGATTTAAACCATATTTCAAATTTGTTTAAATTTCATTGTAATTTTTTAAACGCTATGTTGTGATATTCCTGGTACAAAATAATTGAATTATAACTGCAAAGAATTAAATGCATAAAAAGTCAAAATAAATAAGGATTTTCATTTGCCTAATCACTTTCTGTTATTCCTACTACTTAATTAATTATTAATCTTACATACAAAAATCTATAGGTTTGAAATATTCATCAGTATTTTCTGTAATATCACAAAGAAAATATAACTCAAAAGTGGGTAAATTAAAATAACGAGACAAAAAATGGTTCAGAGACAGTCGTTGTGATAGACATATATTATAAACATTTAAATTTTTAACAGAAATCCACAACATCTTACAAACCCAGTCAGGAATAATGATATATATTTGTTCGTAACATTTTTTTCCTAGATTTCGTCAAAAACAGACCGCGAAAAACAATTTTTATCACCTCCACACTTTATACAGCAACAGTACGCATGTTGTATTTTATTGATTGAATTGTTACTACTAATGTAAAACTACTTAACTCAATTCGGTGGCTGCTGAGAAATCTTGCCCTAAGCCAAGTTTAAAGTGACTTTTAGCTCAGTTTTATTACGAGCTTTCATCCTTTCAATGTAAAATTAAAATATTTATGTGTATTATCATTTTGCTGAAATGAAAATATGCGTAAATCTCAAATGAAATAAATGTACGTAAATATGATTCGAGTAGTTTTTGAAAATTTATTTTTATTTTGTATATATTTCATAGTTATAATTTTATAAGTTTACGATATTATATGTATACGTATTATTACTCTACTCAAATCTCGATCTCTAATCGAAAAAAATATTACAAACTCATATGTTGCTTGTAATTTTTTAGTGTACTATTTTTAATAATTTTCAAACATAGGTATTAATTTAAATTTCCTTATTATATTGTATCTGTGCCATTTTAATGTCATTCCTAAATACATTTTTTTTACCAACTGTTAATATTGTTTTTGAGTTTAGAACCGTGTCTCTGCTTCTACCAGTACAGTGATGTTAATTATCCTACATGTAATTATCCTATTGAACAACTTACATTGTGGTTTTAACAATTCATCAACTGAATTTCACATTTCACAAACCGAAATATTATATAATAATAAATCTTTCGAACAGTTAAACACCACGATTCCATTTGTAAACCATTATGTTGATATTTTTTCACACACGCTCAGCCAGTTTCCTCATGCTTATCAGATTTCAGCTACTATCACAGAAAATATATTTTTAAAATACTACGAAGGGCTTAAGTTTAAGTGACAATGACAGAAGAGATCATGCAAGGGCTTAATTTTATGTTACAATGATAGAAGAAATCAATGAGTTGCGTTATTAATCACTTCTACATCTCATTCAGTCACCAGATCTGGCCGGTCAGGTGATGAAGCAATAAGTATAGTTAACAGCTATTTTAGTTCTTGAAGATATCTATTACCGAGATCCAAAAGTTCGGAAGCATGAATGAATCTAGTGCGTTGACGTCGAAAGTAGTACAGAAAAATACATAGGTACTTATGCTAATTGGTTTTTATATTTTTATTTTATAATTTGAAAGTAATTTAAATCAAAATTAGTGTCAAAACAAAGTTTCACCATTAACTTGATGGCAAATAGGAAAAATGATAAAATAAGTTGTGGTGGACATGAAATCAACAAACAAATAATTAAAAGGATTTAAATTACGATATTTTAAGTACAGGCGGAAAAAGCTTAATGAAATAGACCAGGAAGGTAATGAGAAAAGGCTTATAGAATTTGAATTTAAGCACAAAAACATATAATGGTCAACGAAAATGTTTTTTCAAAAAGGAAAAAGAGATTTTCTAGAACGATATTATTTTTAATCCTTGAACGTTACAATGAAATGAACTCGCGTTATCAAGGTGATCTCATAAATAGGTCCACACATAGTCAACAACTTTCTGTATTTTGCTAAGCTTCTCCGAAAGTCAATAGAAATTTTACAGGCGACAAATAATGTACTCGAAAAATTTTCTTTTTAATTTTTATTTACGTTGCATGTATCATTGACCTGAAGGAGAGTTATGAAGAATTAAATATTATTGTGTTGTGGAATTTTACATAAAATGGTTCTAAATATATTCTTTAATACGATATTTTCCTTAGAAAACGTTTGACACAGAAATGTTAAATTTTTTATAAAGATAAATTTTGTTAGCTCGCGTCTCTTTCGATATGGGGTACTTATGATCTCAGTATTCAAATGAAAATATTTGAAGGGGCAAACATACAACTGAATAACTATTTTTATTATTAATTTCATGCATCGAATGCGATATCAATTGAAGTAGAATTATAGATATTCCAAAACCGTTTTCTTTAGATTTGAACCGATACTACAATAGAAACAAACTACACAGCTTATTACATAGACACTTATAAAGAAAATCCTTGGGTAATTCTACCGCAAAACTCGAAAGAGTCTTAAAGTTACATTGGAATATTTTGTCAAGCATACATGAACTCAGTTCGCCACTGTAACATAAATTATTAGGCCATACCAATGGCTGAGGTAAAAAATTAACGAATTTATGAAGTAAGACTATGATTTCCTTTTATCGTAGAAATCAGTTTAAATTAAAGAAAGAATAGTTTGAATTAAACTTTTTTTTATCTTCTTAATTGATTCATTTATATAAGCCTTTAAACAGGTGATTTTAGAAAAAAAATGCATTTATTTATTTGGTCATTTAAATGGAAAATATTATACATTTCAAACATTATATTTAATTCCCAGTATTCGTAAAAATTATAAAGTTGAAAAGTAGATAGTAAAAAAATATAAAGTAGACATCAAATATTTCGCGAAGAAGTTTACTCCGGCTTTTTTATTTATTTCTTCTCTATCAAAACTGTTTGCAACTGTTTGCACAATTAATATTTATTCGGAAACTCCATATGGTAAACATGAGTTACCATATTTAAACTTAGATTATAAACTCTCGTCGTGTGGATAAAAAATAGGCGTTTTGCCTCTCCGCAAATCGTAGGTTCATAGATAGTTATACTAAATGATCCAAATTTGTTTACCTAGAGAACAAAGTAGAAGTTTATCTTAATAGTATTATTTGGTAAAATATAATGAAATTTTATGTTTTAGTTTTCAAATTTGTTACTTTTTTGATAAATTTAGGTTTGCTTTCAAGGTTTGTGTTTTTATTTTCTTTTTATTTTAATTAATTTACCCATTTTTAAAGTAAGGATAAGATGTTTATAATAGATATCAATGTGATTAGGTTGACATTTTTGTTTCAAAATAAATAAGATATTTTCAAGCCTTTAAATGTTCATGTCCCCCTCCATGCGGCTGAGTAATTTAAAAATATATTATGATTTTTTTCCTTGAAATCTGAATCATTCTTTTCAACTTGACTAACACGTTAACACGTGTAACAGGAAAAGTGTTAAGCAAATTCTACGCTTTAAATTACGTTAAAATTATGAGGCTGACGACCTGTGAATATTGTCCGAAATAATTTTTAGAATTTAATTTTTTAGATATTATGTAAGTGATATTTTAATGTGGAAAACTTTAAAAATGTTAATATAACGAGAAGGACAATCCACAAAACGATTGGGATTCATTAGTCTCGTTATTTTGTTTTCCAAAATCATATTTTTTAATATTAATTATAACAATTAGCGAATTGATTGGAAATATCACTCAAATACACTCATATATATGTATCTATTACTGAAAGTACCTAACCTCTCATGTATTCATTTGTTACGTATTTCATGATATTTGTATCGTTTTTTATTTTTTCGTAAATAATTATTTAAGCGACGCGAGTTGATTACTTTGCTCACTTGTATTAAATTAGCCGCTTTATCTCTTTAATACACATATTTAAACTCGACAAAATATAAAAGAATGTGAAATGATAAAATAGGACTTAAGAGTTATATTTTGATTCATGGAAACAAATTTATGTTTTTTTTGGAAAAATATACCGCAATGAATTTATTAAACGTTATTAACTGACATTGATTAAACATACTGAATTACGTACTCAGCGGCTAAAATTTTACAAGGTCAACATAACAACATTTCTATCGTTAAAGTTGGGGTAAAATACGAAATATACAATAATTTTCATCTCAATATTTAAAAGCATTACGCTTGATGGTATTCATAAGGATTACAGCAGCAAAGTACGTTTAAGTCAGAGTGTCTATAAGTCTTCAAAAACATATTTATGGAAAGTAAGGAAAGACAGGCGAATAGGAGGATGACAAAAGGGTTTCTCGCTAAACGAGATATATGATTACATTCTACATTTTCAACGTGAGTGTAAAGCCATTTTAATGCAAAATTAGAGATACAATTCACTATTTATTCATCTCTACTCATATTAACCATTCAATGAAAATAATGTATCAAAAGTTTACTGAATAGGATTTTTATAGTATCTCTCTCTATATAGTATCTCTCTTTATATTCTACTAGAATACACAGCGTCACTCTAGGTATTAGGCGCATTATTGCACGTTTCACAGTATAATGTAAAAGTTAATATTTATAAATTGATAGTCCCTTTGATTTTAAAATATAGACACCGTATTGTGTACATATTTATATCGCCCCTTCCGGTATAAAGGCGTTTAGCCTATGTTAGCTTTTCGAACTATCCGGGATTCTCATCATGAAATATACATCATACATAAATACCATCACAACATTTAATATAATTTAACAAGTTATGAGACCAGTAACTCCAACTCTCAAATAGTTTGATAATTGAAATTACGTAGTTACAAGACTGCAAAAAATAGATTTCAAAATCATAGATACTAAAATACCTACAGCCAAGAGGAAAAAAGAATATAAGTTGACTTAAATTATGTCTCTAATATTGATTGAAAATTTTTAAAAGTTAGAAGGAATTATATAATTCTTTTGAAATTGCCAACAACGCAAATGCCAAAGAAGAGTTAAAGGCGAGATCGGAAATTATTTTATGAATAGATCCGACTAACTACTTATTGTGGAAAAATGTCAGAATGCAAGGAAGAAGTTCAAAATATTGAACAACTTGACATATAGTTTTCATGACTTCGGATTGGGGGGTTTACTTTGCTTATTTACCTAAAACTCTTGCTGAAGGTGAAAATGTATATTCTTAGCAGGATAGCGATCACAGCACATAACATTTGGAAAGATCTGATTGTAAGTGAACGACAAGTAACTTGAAATAACGCTTCTCTCCATTCTACTCGATACATATAATTAAAACTAATAATTATAACAATTGAAAGTTTCGATATGAAGAAAAGCGCTGACTTAGTCAATGCGTAGATTTTGTTAGACATCAAAACAAATCATAGTGACACAAAAGCTTTCGCAAATAATTGACATTTAAAAAAAAATATGAAACAGTTTTCAGAAAAGACCATTATTTTAATGAATATTAAATAAAAAACAGAAGAAAGACTCAAATAAAGAAAATGTTTTGAATTTCACTTAGGTTCTCTCGACAAGTAACATTGATAGGTGGTACACAAACTCCGGGTCTTTCATGCAGATACGTAAATATTGAAAACCCAGCACTCTCATGTATAATTTATTAAGACCAAGAAACAAACAAATTTGTTTCAAAAGAACTGAAGAAAAATGTTAATTAAACTACATAGTTTAGTCTTGCTTCATAACTTGGAACTATCAAAAAACAAAGTCGGCTTATTCCGAATCGTACAAAAAGTCAAATAGTATTAGAATCCCCTCATTTAAATAAAACAAAGATTTTGATTTAATAAGATAATCAAAAAATGTGGTGTCACAAATTTTGTTATCACGGCATACAAATTGAATATTTATTCGTATAAAAATCGTGTCGTATACAAGTTGAAAGTACTAGATCAAATATATTTAACAAAGTATTAGGTAAAGTCAATAGGACTGACGCTAATGTTAACCGTGAGAAACGACCGCAATTGTGAGCAGACATAACTTCATGCTTTTTTTAAGTTCAATGAATAGATTTTCATGCTCTTGCGAGTCTCACTAGAATTCATTAAATAAATACTAAGACATCTAAATGAAAATAAGTAGCCCGGATTACACTTTCCGCATAACGCAAAAATCACTGACTTAATAGTGTTCGATTCTCAGTAACTGAATACACATTCCTCAAGTCGACACCTGGTCCAGCTTATACCATAAAAATTGGCCCTGTCTACCATCGAACAGGAATTCGGGAGAGAACTGGTCAAGAAAACGATACGATCTGGAGTTACCGAATTATTAAAGTGATAGTAAATATAATCATACGACTGACTGTATAAATATTAAAAATCAAAGTAATATAATAATCAAGACCGGTGAATTTTCTGAACGATTCAAATATTATCGAGATTTTAATTATACAATGTTTAAAGAGGAATTTCGTGCAAACTATCTACGTACAATTATATATATATATATACATATATATATATATATATATATATATATATATATATATTCATTTAACTAAAACTATACTATTGTTCAAATTTAGATTACACTTTTTGATGTATTAATTATTAACTTTAAAATAACAATTTACTAATCTACTAATATGTCTAAATTTAATTAACATTGTCTAGTGCATTGTTGGCCAATAATTCTCATTCAATTAATATACGTCTTATGTGTTTTAAGTCTTACCCAGAATACTAATTTAGCAGGTTAAATTAACTAAAAATATAATTTCGAACCTTTCAATTTTGTGTTCGTGTATCCGTAAAATTTTAAATTGGTCAGATCTTTCCATTAGTGCCTTTTCCTATAAAGAATTGATACTCTTCTGGAAGGTCCTAATTGGGATGAAGTGTAAAGTAGTGACACCAGGCTACGCTTAAGATAAGGTAGAACCTTTCTGTAAAATATTTACATTTTATAGTAGAGGGAGTGAAAACCATGACGCTGTAATAGTAGTTACTCTCTCTGCTCAATACACTGAAAAGTGCCTGACTATTTTTGTGGGATTTTCATCTTTAAATATATCAAAGATCAGGCAATTACCTTTAAAGAATTATACATGATTTAATATTTAAATCTGCTCTACCCTCAAAACTGTCTATCCAGCTGTATATCTAGCTGTATCCTTTCGGTCATTATGGTTCGATATAATGAATTTATGAAATATAAAAAAATCGCTTTTTATAGTACACCTTCACTTGCAAAGGTGGTTTACATTATATACGAAATAAAAAAGTTAAGAAAATATTTTAAAGGTATCACGTGACAAGAAAAACAAAAAATTTGTAAAGTGTTCACGATACATCATATAATAAGTATAGAATTAGAATAGATAATTATATGGGTATAGGTTTTAATTACGTATTTATTGAAGATTCTACATATTATGTCGTTTTATATTCGCTTATAAGTTATAAATAATGATGACGTTTTAGCACTGTTCGTTTACAAGTTATGAACTATTTACTAAGTTTTAGGTTATTCGTTCTTAAAATATTTTTCTAAATTGAGTGTATTCTCTGTGAGATTCTAGTTTAGTTCTTCTCAATATAGTCTTTGTTTTGTTATATTTTATTTGTTTCACTTTGCTTTTCTCAATATTCAAAAAATATTTTTTTTTAAGAAATGTAGGGTTATAAAAAATTAACAGTGCTCATTACTTTTTGTTGCATTACAATATAATATCATTTATTTTTTCCTGCATATCCTGGTATTGTCTGATTCTTTCTTAATAGTTATTGATCCAAAATGTATGGTGTGAAAAGACATCGCCTGTATCATTACGGCGCCAAAGTTAGGAAGTTAGTACATAAACAAAGTATAACACCAGAAAATTTTTTTTCTGTAGATATTCTTTATTCCTTTCTAGCATAAACTTGATTTTTCAGTGCGTACAATGTTTTGTCATCTGATAATGACCCTTTGTGTGCATCCTTTAAAAGTGTTACGCTGAATATTTTATTCAAATAGACAAAAGTCGCAAAAAACAATATTTTGACAGAATTTTTAAAAAAAAATTGTAAAGTTTTGTGGAGAAACTAATTCTTTCTATTAATATTTCGCAAATATGTTCACTAAAAATTATTTCTTGAAAAACACTGTCATAGATCCGTCGTGACATTTGCAAACAAAAACAAGTAGTAAAAGACCTATGCTCGTATGTTCGAAAGTTAGTAATCAATATTTTTTTTTTAATTTTGAATATATTTTTTGCCTTTAAATAAATTTAAATTTTGTAATTTCATTTTCAATGGCTGGATGCATTATAGAAGAAATGAACTGTGTTATCAGAGATTCAGCTAATATAATTGATCTAGTTTTGTTTGTGATAGACTAATATCACCATCAGAAAGTTCCATTATTTTAACTTCAATTCACGATGACACTTCAATTCACGATGACACACTATAAATACTAAGCTACAAATGGAACAAATACATCCGAATATGTAAAGGAGTAAGACAAAACATCACGTACCCAATGAAAGTGAACTACCACTACCAGTACGTAATACTGGAAAATAGACAAAAGATGGTAAGTAGTATATTTTTTTTGAAAATACTATCCGGACACTTGAATATAAATTATAGTAATTGCTTATATTACTCAACCACGTCAAACACTCGCATTATTGGGGTTATATTAATGGAGAAGGGCATTTTATAAAAATACTGTAAACATTATGTCACCGCTTATTGTGCAATTAACATCAATTAACATCGCATCGAATAATGTCAACAAAAAAATATCAGTTTTTTATAAAATGTTTGAATCATATAACATTAATATTTGTTTAGGGTCACATGAGCTTAAATGAACAGCGAGATTGATGTACTCAGAAAAGCTAGAGAGAGGTTGATGTACTCCGACTAAACGCCTTAGACTCGTTCACCTAACGAGATTGGGCCTTGGAGTCGAGAGTACATCAGGGAAATACCCAGGATGATCAGATAATTTATGAAAAGATACCGAAGGTACAGAAAGAACGCAAACAAACGAATATCGCGGGTAAGAAATGTTTCAGCTTTACAAATTAATATGGTTTACGTCGACATAAATGTACATTTCCATGTAATTTGTAATGAATAGCTAAAATGTCGAGTAGTAGTTTAAATAAAACTATTATTTACAGACGTGAGCCTTCAAAATTATTTACAAGATGCCCCTGCTTCTTGCACTTTCAACTGCACATTTTGAAAATTAAAAAAAATCCGGCATAAATTCTAATAACACTTCAATTGAAAATTATTTTAGTTTAGCTGTATTAAAAAAATTGTAAGTTCTGTCCGTTTGACGTTCAAACTTTTAATTGATAATATGGCATAAATATTAAATGAACTAGCCGCATATATTTCGCTAGTTAAAACCCAAAAAAAATTGATATCGAAATTTCAGAGCAGGTAAATAAAGTACTCCATTTTTTAATTGCTTGTACCGTGCGTGTGAGACAACATAAGAATTCCAAAACATTTATTTCAGGATTTTAAGTAAGATGCTTCTAGTCTCAGAAATTTGAAAATTAGCATGCTTGTAAATCATTCTAACTCATCTTTATCTCACTAATTAAAACTGAAAATATAAGAGAAGAAAAATAATATACTTGGTTGCTTTTTATATAAGAGGTATTATTAAAAAAAAATTGGTGTAAACATTTGAAAAGTTATTTTTTTTAAATTCCATAAAAGACAGTTCTAGAACAATTGTTAAAAATATCATAAAAAGTTTATTAACATAGTTTTGCTATCAGCATATACAAAAGTTCAATGAGTTGTATTCATTGGGCAGCTCACCTATGATCTAATTCGTTTATTTTCATATAAAAGCATAATAAATTATCTTTCCATGGTATTTTAAATAATCATTACATAAAAATATTTTCAACAAAGTTTCTTGAAAGTTTACCAACAATTTCCCAACCAGTCTCTAAACTCGGGGAACCAATAAATACTGCATTATCGAATATTGTAATGCCTCTGAGTCTTATACCGACATACTAGCGTTTTCCCAAGAATTTATAACTTCACATGAGAATCATGGTATTGCAGGTGAACGGATTGGAATATTATAACGTAATGAAGGAAACTCAACAACTTTTACATTTGGGTGACGCTTAAACTGAATCTACATAAACAAATACGGATACTTAAAATTTTTAACGGAAATATTTCCCTTCTAGCTATTTTTTTTGTTTTTAAGTAGTTTTTGTTGTCAGTATATTATTAGAAATTTCAGTACAGGATTTTAGGATAATATAATACAAGTCAATACTTTTTTTATGAAAATTATTCATATTAGACATTCAATGTCCCTAGGCTTACTGTCAGTTGTTAGTGTTATTTTTTTTGTTTCAAAATAGACGAAAATGGTTGTAAGGTGATACAGTTTTCTTATAGATTTATAGCACGTTTAAAAACACAATTTTCACATTTTTTCCTATAAAATACCGCTTAGGTTTTCGTAAAAATACATAATTATTTATTGCATAGTGGTATATAAAGTTAGCACCGCCATTTTTCTTTTGGTTTCAAAATTTATGCTACAATGTACTATCAAGTGTTTTATTTATATTTAAAAAAAGAAAAATATCCAAAGGATCCAAATTTTATTTTATTTTATCGTGAGGAATGCCATTAAAATGCCAAAATCTATTTATTTTAGATTTTAAAGTAAGATAGTCCTCGACACAGTCCATTAATAAAATAACACAAAATTTTAATTTTTATTACAATAACAGTTACCGAAAATAACTAGCCTAAATATTGTCATTATTTGAAAAATAAAAATGTACTGCGACGTGCCTCGTCACATGATTTCATGTCCCTTAAAGAACAAAAAATATTATGACAAAATCTATTTCAGTAAAATTATATTAATTTTTTTGGTACAAATTAACCACGCCACTGGAAAAAAAATGGTTGTGCATATAATTAGGAGTCAAAATTTGCACATCCACTCCACTTTTTTTGTTATCTTTTCTCCTGTAATTGCTCATACATTTTACTGTTATTTGTGGACATATTCACACTTTCACTAAATTTTGTTTCCAAATTATATTACAATACACAGACTTTTTTTAGACATACCATTCTTTATCGTATTCCGTCACACTTTTAATGAAAGCGTTAATTACTATTAGAACTCGCAGTGTGATTATTCCCTATGCACTCACTTTTGTACGAAAATCCAAATAATTTCATAATAAACATTTCTATTTTAGTTACATTACGAACCTCACTTTAAGCATATATCTGTGATGAGTCCATTCACATTTTACAAGTTTTATATATCTACAGAAGATCTTCTAACATAATTGAATTATCACACAAAAATATGCAACCAGCTTTACACAAACAGTTTATATCCACAACCACGCGCAAAGCTATTCAAGTGGCCTCATTTAAGTTAATACTTTAAACATACATTTAACATTTCACGTTTGCAACTGCGCATAGTGTCATAAAACTAACTTTCCTCAAGTTTAACCTTTACACGTATACTTGATATTTCACATTTATAACCGCGCACAGTACAACTAACATTTCTTGAGTTCAACTTTTACAAATACATTCAACTTTTCATATCTACAGCTGTGCACAAGGACAACCAGCCAACTTTGCAAACTTTAAGCTTTTCAGTTAGCACTTTACATTTACAATTACAAATAAAATAACTTTTCGTAAATTTAGACTTCACATGTATGTTTCACATTTCGTCTTTACGACTATGTACAAGGATATACAGCTAACTTTACCAAGTTTAAGCTTTTCATTTGCAGTTTATTTGCAAGTAATTTTATTAACACTTTGCATTTACAATTACACAGAAGAATATGCCACTAATTTTCTTAAGTTAAGGTTTTACATGTATTTTTGAGATTTCACATTTAGAAACGTGAACTAAGACATTCAGATAACTTTTATTAAATTTGGGCTGTACACATGCATTTTACATTTTTATCCTACTTTAACTTGAGCTTTACACTTAGGGTTTTACAGTTAACATTTCTCATTTTACGTCCTACATAATACCCCTTACATTAACTATTGATTTAGAATTACATGGAGAATTTTATATTCTACATTTCTCAGTATACGTATTAGGTTTTACAACTTTTACTTTACGTATGTTTTTAATTCTACACCTAAAATTTTACATTTATATTTTACATTTCACACTCTGTGCTTCGCAAATTTTGCTTTACCTGAGCTTTCAGTTTTACACTTACGGTTTCATTATTTATATTTCCTATTTCACATTTTATATTTTCACCTTTTTGCTTTATCTAAGCTTTTAGTTTTACAATTAAGATTTTACTCTTTACATTTCACCTTTTATCTTTCACCCTTCACATTTGCTAATGCTTTAGCCTTACATCTTTAAATACAGTATAATTATACGGGACACAGACTTTTAATACTTTAGAATCTTGCTCATTAAAATTAAATATACACCGATCTGTATACTTTCCACCAAATCTTATTATGGATCAGTTTTCCTATCCACTCATATATCTATTTTCCATGTATTAATATAAGTAATATAAGTATTTCCAAGTATTATATCTACAACGCTTCGTCAATCAACTACTTTACCATACTAGACTATACAGGATAGGCAATATATATTATCCACAGGTTTAAAATCCTATAAATGAAAACTACTCACCACGCTTGGTTGCTTACAGTCAACATTCATGAAAACAAAATTGGTCAGTAATATAAATGCTGAGATCCCTTTTTCATAAATAATTTATAAGGAAAAGTATACCATTTGTAAACTTTACAAGCATTCACAAATATTTAAAAAAAAATAATTGCAGTTTAGCAGAAAATAAGTTTATTGGCAACAATATTTACTTATTTTTTTAATATAACAATCACAGCGATAATTGTCCTAAATGTTATTAAAAAACATTCAATGTAGCGTAAAATTCAAACACATAGCTAGGGTAAAAAGAGCTTTCGTAGTACCGTCTATTTCATTTTATATCCTACCTTCATTAAAATGCTCACACTAACGAAATATGTCTTAATAAAATGGCAACCATTAGATATTTCGGTTTAAATTCCACTGTGTCTATTTTTAATACAACTAGCATTAAATTAATTTTGTCATAAAAGTGCATGTGATAATTTGTCATGAGTTGCGGTGGCTATAATTTTTTTTTTTGAGAAATACAGATATGCTTTGTCATCCGCGTGGAAGCTCCCGAGTTCAAGTATCGTGCCTCGGCATCACTAGTCAAGGCGATAAAGTTGGTAGTGCGACCCGTACTCCCATGAAAAGAGCTCTCTTTCCCTTTCCTGAATCTATCTTCGGCTCTTCTGTGGTCGAATTTGTTGCAGTTAATCATTGAATTCTCTTTCAAGGATTGTGTCTGTATTTTGTCTCTTTAATACTTTTATTTATTGCGAATGGCTTGCTATCGGCTTTGTTTGTTTTGACATCTTGTATGGTTTTCATATTGACTGAATACGTACTTATTTCCATACCCGAGTTCTCGATCTCTATGTCATCATTGGCTTATACGATTTTAGTAAACCCGAGAGTAGTAGTATTGGGAATAATCTTTCATCTACCGTAATATGTATATTTAGAAATTTGTGCGCTTTACTCATTATTCCATTAACATAATATTTTGATATTTCGCAAGAATTATCGTACAAAGAACTCTCAGCAATCCACATGTTGCATGACGCCAGAGTTGTCGAAAGAACATGCCAGATTCTTTCAAACTTATTTTAAAGTCTAAGCGTTTTGAATATGAATACAGCGATTTTTCAATCAGCAAAACAGTTTAATTTTCGCCTTTAAATCAACTTTTTAATTTAAGTGAACTGTTTTTTGCAGTCAACCCAATCACATAATTCGCCATGTTGAAGCCAAATTTTTTATAGCAAACTTCCACATGGAATAATTACCACAGCCCTATAATTTCTCAATTAATAATAATAAAAGTTTCAAAACATTTTACCCTGCATTTTAACGCTGACAATTTGACAGTCCATGTGTTTGCAGGTTATGATATTCTGACAGCTTACTTCCATTTTTAACCATTACACTGTTTCGATACTAAGGCTTGTAGGCCTATAATCTTTTTTAAATTATAGTTGCCCTGGTGAAACTACGTGTGTGGTTGTTGAGATATTTCTGGATAAGGAATCAGTACAAATATCCAAGGCAACTCTCAATGTTAATAACCGAAAAAAAAGGAGGTGAATAACAGAGTTACGGTTTAATTATCCTCTATCATAGACTATACAAGTGGAGCGATATTAACATTACATAAAATATATTCAGCACATATGATATTTATCGCACGTGTTATAATGACAGATTACAAACACCGTGATATATTATGGATTTGGATCACCTGATAGCAAGGTTGTTTTATTTCTAGTGGTTAATATTCGTTAAACTATTTTTCATATTTTAAATTTTATGCTTTTTTGGCAAGGATTTTACGCCATTAGTAGTTTCAAAGTTACTATCTAAATTTTTAAGTTCGCATATATTTTATTTTAACTCGTTAACAGATTTGAAATTTCTTAAAATATTTTAAATTTATTTTTACTAGTCATCCTAGATTTTTACATTTCTCAAAACATTTCATTCTTAAGTTTAAATCAATTTCATTTTGCACTAATAGTCAATTTGTAACCACTAGTTAAGACAACTGCATACCATAAAAGGTACATCTTAACAATTAAATATTATCCAATTGAAATACTGACTTTTGTTTTAAATATTAACCAAGCAGTGAAGCATTAATATTTTCTTAAACTTACTAACTAACCACGTTTATTAAAGAACAACAAATAACAATTTTGTGAATTTAAAATAAAGCTTTATGTGTTTAGAAAGATTGAAATACTCTTTGCGAAAGATTGAGATTAAGTTGGGCATTGGTTTGTAATTTCTCAGTTTAAATCACCCGTATTGAATCATGTGGTATTGACTGGAAGATAAAATACGTAATTTCCTTAATAGGACCTATATTTTTTGCATATTTCTTAGTACATATCTGGTACATGATATATTTTATTATTGAAAAAATATTTTTGAGGCCCTTCTTTTTAAACCATTCAAATACTGAACTAAAATAAATAGAGATATTGAATATATTTGGCCTTAATTTTGTAGAAATTCATTATTCACAATTAAATGAGACTACGTTATGTATCATTATTCGTACTCTCTTTAAGTTCTTTAGCACGACCTAGGTTTCGTTGTATTACAACATCTTCAGGTGAGCTATTAGCAAAGATTTTTGCTAATAGCCCACCTGAAGATGTTAATAAAACGAAACCTAGGTCGTGGTAAAGAACTTAAAGAAAGTAGAAATAATACTACATCACGTAGTTTCATTTAATTGTGTGTAAAATAAATACAGAATCAAAAAAAAAAGAAAATCGATTATTTAAAGTGGTTCCCCTCTCACCTTCAAATATCCGTAAAAATGTTTCAAATGCTAATTATTGAAATATATGCGGGTGAAGATATTTTATTTTTATTCCAAATTTCAAGTTTATACGTCAAGCGCTTTCTGAGAAAAATGGCTGTGACAGACAGACGGACCGATCCGTGGGTGTTTCGTGCTGTGTTCCGAGTGTTACGTTTTTCTTTTGAGTTTCGAAACCCTAAAAACATGCCAACTTATGAATAAGCGCATAATTTCTATATATTACTTCCGTTCGAGTAATAATCGAATAAATTTTACAAGTATTTCTTCAATCTACTCAAACTCTAAATTAAATTGTCTTTATTCGTGTATTTCTGTAGAGCGGGACATATATTTAAACTGAACAATCTGCTACGATTCGGAACTGTAAATGAGATATTTTTATACGATTATAATACTGCCAATGTCAATTCTTGAATAAATTGCAAACGTAAAGATGTGAATAACGCAAAGCTAGTCCGTAATAAGTTAGGTTTGCTTGTTGTTCTAGCGTATAAACAAAAGTTAATATGAAAGAGAAAACACCTGAGCGTAATCTGAATTGTTTTATTATTGCTTTTTATAAATTTTATTCGTTAATAGTATTTATGTAAGCATAGTTCATATTAAGGTATCGCAGATATAACTAGTATTTAAGTAATAGAATTTGTTACATTTTTTCTCAGTATGTAAACATTTTTTTTTATAATTTAATATTTCTTAAGTAGATTAGCTCAAAATATAAATAAGTAAAGAATTAAATAGGAAAGTTTGTAATCCCCATCTAAAAATTATTACTTTGTGGAAGCATTTTTTATGTACTCCCATAAATATTTCGCACTCTTATCACTTATTTTCGGGGGGGTTGCGACTTAACTTTGAAGGACAACATCTTAGTAGTTCGACAGATTAATTATATTTATAATAGGAATATTTAGAAAAAATCGTAATAGTATATTTATGAACGTACTTAGCTAGTAAATACTTTCAAATAATACATGACCAAAAAATGGAAAAAAATTATTATAAAGCACATATTGTACATAGCAACAAAAAATGATTTTAAATTAAAATATTACCTATCTTTTTAATTATAATGGAAAAAATGTTTCTAGAGGTTATCGGGGAAAACTTAATTTTTTACTTCCCAGTTATTACTGACTAACTGCTTAGCAATCATTGTTTGTTAACCAATGTAAATTAACCTCCTAGTAGCGTCCGACAATGTCACTAGTTGGGCATTTCAGAGTCTTGGAAGTATGAAGATAGTCACCGTCCATTGGCGCACAATCATATAGTAGGCATATCTCATCATCGGCCAAGCTGATTCTCCGAAGATCCTGTCGTGACCCGTAGTCAATCTAAAACGAGCATCAGCCTCTGCCCTCTCTAGGTGTCTTGAAATTGGTCCCTTACCGGAAAGGGTCTCCCACTTTTTGTATCGCTGCAACCTTGCTTACTGGAGGACGAACAGCACATTCAGTGTTCAAATTGCCTTTGAACTTAACTACTGAGCAGGTTCCAACGTGTAACATCAGCAAGACTAGCGGACGTGGCGCTCTCTTGCAGCAGTGCAAGTTGATCGTTTGGGATGAATGCACTGTGTCCCATAAGCACACAGTAGAAGCGGTAAATCGCAGCTTACAAGATATTCGCGGCAACCAGGCTGTGATGGGTGGAGTTGTTGTTTTACTGGCTGGTGATTTCAGACAAACGCTGCCAGTTATTGAAAGAGGCACACCGGCTGACGAAATCAATGCCTGTCTGAAATCATCAACGCTATGGACCCGAGTTGAAAAGTTTCATTTGACATGTAACATGCGAGTTCATCCTTATAATGACCAGGAATCTGGTGCTTATGCAAGTAAGCTGCTGGAAATTGGAGAAAGTCGAGTTGTACCTGATAGAGATGGACAAATTGAATTCAATGAAGAATTTTGCCATCCAGTTACCACGGAAGCAGAGTTGATTGCGAACGTTTTCCCGAATTTGGAGAGCAACATAAATGTTCAGGAGTGGTTATGTGAGAGAGCAGTTTTGTCTCCAAAAAATGACTCCGTTAACAAAATTAACTTGAACATATTGCAGGCGGTAGCAGGTGAATCAAAAATTTATGAATCCTTAGACACTGTCATGAGCAGTGATGACAGCACTGTTTATCCCGTTGAATTCTTAAACTCTTTAGAATTAACAAGAGTACCCTCGCACAAATTAGAATTGAAGGTTGGAGTTCCAGTTCTACTGATGCGTAATCTTGACGCGCCAAGATTATGTAATGGCACAAGACTACTCGTTACAGATCTGGGTAGATTTATTGTAAAAGCCACGATCCTCACAGGAACAGCGAGAGGAGAAAGTGTGTTAATACCGCGTATACCAATAATACCCAATAATTTGCCGTTTCAATTTAAAAGACTGCAATTCCCATTGAGGCTGGTTTTTGCAATGACAATCAATAAATCCCAAGGCCAAACACTGAAAGTGGCAGGAATACATCTCGGCACACCACGCTTCTCACATGAGCAATTATACGTCGGCTGCTCTCGTGTTTCAAATCCGCAAACTTTACATGTACTGGCTGTAAATAATAGATCTTACAACATTGTCTACAGATCTTTGTTACAGTAATGTGCAAAACTTTTAAGTCAACATCATCATCATTTCAGTGAAAGCGAAAATAAAAATGTATAGTATTAAACAGCGAAATATAAACTCATATAATTATAAAAACTTTTAACATGAATTACATTCAATGTTTAATTTTAGTTTCCTTCATTCCTTGGTTATGCTAATTACACATTTTAACTCTAAAATTAGTGATTTTTGGTTTTGACACCTGAAATTCGCGAATGAAATATTATGTTATATGAAATATAGATGAAAATGATAAGTGATGTCAATTACAATAATTTTGAACATGAATTCAATTCATTATTTAAATGTAACTTTCTTCAACGTTTAGTTATTTTGGCCACAGCTTTAAATTTAAAAGAAGTATTTTTTCAACTTAGATAATTGAAATTAGTGATCAAAACATTCTGTTATATATAATATAGATAAAATTGCTAAAAATATCTAACTCCTTTTTTATTGCACTTTTCATCTGAACATTTTTATTGCTAACCTCTTCATCCTTAAAATTAATCTTTAGATATTTAAATCATTTTGACGGCATTAATTGTGGGTACACTTTAGTGTTACTTATCGCGTATTGGTTACATTTTGTGTCATTAAGGTTGTTTAATACTCATTACTGTCTTCATATTTATAATTTGGGTTGTGTTTTTTCTCTCTATCTCTATTTTTGCTTATTTCATCCTTTTCTTATTCATGACACACAAATAAAAAAATGAGGCTTACTATTAGTTTACTTATTCGCCCGGAAATTTTTTTACTTACCCAAGATATTTCTTGTTTTCTGCAACATCTTAATTTTATTTAAAAATCAGTGTGTGTAAATTGTATTTATACATTCTACTCATTTCTTTATTAAAGTTTAAAAAAAAATGTCTTAAACCTAATCTATCTTTAAGTTTTCCTTCATTAATTTCCTCACTTTTATGACATTCGAAATCGTTTTACACATTTGTTATTGGCACAAGTTCTTTCCCGTTCCTTTTAGATTTCCATCAAAAAGTAATTTTTTGTTCAACATAATGTCTTTGTCAAATTCATTCTCTAATACATGTCTATTACATTTCTTACTCTAATACATATCAGCATAATACACAACTATATCAAGTGTCATTGTTACTTGATGACCAACCGTAAACTTGAAGAGGTATTCAGTTTGACTGTGGCTGACACGGCGATAAATAAACAGCGCAGGTGAATTTGAGCAGACGACTGTTTTTTGCTTTTATTTTTGTTAGTGCATTTAATAAAAATATTAATTTAAAAACAAGATTCAAATCTCACAATTTAGATATATTAATATACAAAAATGTCACCAATTCTATCAGAACTCCTTAGTTAGAAGCCGAAATTAACTTATATCAATACAAGGGCAGTACACTACACCGTCAAGGCTGGTGAGTCGTAACCTGGATCTTAATGGCAGAGTCTCTATTTGAGATGCACAGTACTAATTCAAAAATAACAGGGCCTCGAGCCTAACGGTTTATGCAAGCCGGAGTTTATTGACAGAGTCTTTGCTCAAGCACATTACTTTATTTTAAAACAACATAAGTCTCATAATTTAAGCAGACAGTACCCCCCGCAGATTAGGACCAAGGAATGGAACCCAGAATTCACTAACAGAGTCTACGTTTGAAGCACTTAAACAGCGGATTCGCATGTCTCACGATTTAAGTAAAGGATAGATCTACAGTGTCAAATCAGATGACTTGGAAACCAAAGTTTAATGGCAGAATTTCTATTTAAGATACAAAATATCAATTTGAATACAGTAGATCCTCAAATATTATACGGACAGTACCGCAGTAATACCAGTACTAAGGTTTTGGAACCCAGAGTTTTACGATAGAGTCGCTTCTAGCTATACCTATAGAACCTGAAGTTTTATGGTTCGAGCTGGTAATATTCCTGCAACATTAATATTTATGGATCAAAGGTTAAAGTTAGTATAATATGTTATTGTCGTAGGAACTCAATACGTTTCTAAAGTTTTATGTGGATCCTTTAAGTAAAATTAGTTGAAAAATTGATAGCAAGCTTTAAATTAGCAACAAATGGAACATAAACATAAATAAAATCGTTTAAAAAACTTCAAGCCTTTGTGAGTCAAATCCATACTCGATGAATCCACTCCTAAATACGAATAATTTCTTTCACCATATTTCCGTTCCATCATTGTAACCTGATTTTACTAAAGAACAAATCTATGTCGCTCTCAGTAGTGTCTTATTATATTTTCATTATACCTGTATCATTCACACTCGGTAACTATGCATGTACCATTCAGTATTGAAGAATTCTGTGGTGTATCTACAATTTTCATGGTCAGATTGCGACGGAACTTTATTAGGAGTACAACTTTCCAAATATGAAAAGAAAAATCATTTAAATTATTTGATATATTCCTAGGTTATGAGGTAGCATATACAAAAAAATACGGTCGAATTGAGAACTTGCCACTTTTATGAAGTGGGTTAAAAACATAATCGACAATCGCGACTTTGGTCATATATCTTATATAAATAAAGGTAAAAACAAATTAAAAACCAGAGGGAGTTGAAAGAAAGTGTAAACAATTTCGTTCTCCGTTTTTTTTTAATATTTTGTGGAAAATTATTTAAATAAATTAAACAATTTGAAAAACCATTGCGAAAATGAATCTCATATTTAACTTATTTATTCTCATATTTAACCAATCGACAAAATAAAAGTATCATCAAAAATCTACCAGGAATCTTGACCGGCAATGTGCCTTTGTATGTACATAAGTACATTCTGATGGATGGAGCGCACATCAATTATAAAAATGATACTATTTAACAAACCGTTATGAAACTCAATCTCATACTTAATCAATTTATCCTCATATTTTACCAGGCGCCAAAAAAATAAGCATCAAAAATCTGTCAGGAATCTTGACCCGCAGTGTGCCCTTATACGTGCATTAGTACAATCTAATAGACGAAGACGCATGTCAGTTATAAAAATGAAACTGTTTGACAAACCATTATGAAAATCAATCTCATACTTAACTAATTTATTCTCATATTTCACCAATGGACAAAAAAAGAATCATCTAAAATGTACAAAAAATTTTGACCCGTACAGTATCCTTGTACATACATACTTACAGTCTAATAGACGCAGACGTATTTCTGAAAAAATTAAAATTTTTTGATAAACCATTGGAAAAATCGTGCTCATAATTAATCAATTTATTCTCATATTTAACCAATCGACAAAAAAGAGCAAAAAAATCTGTCAGAAATCTTGATATGTAATATGCCCTTGTATTTACATACGCAGGATCTAATAGACGGAGACGCATTTGAAATATATAAATGAATCTATTTGATACACCATTGCGAAAAACAATCTCATACTTAACAAGAAGAAATGTCATCAAAAATCTGCTAGGAATCTTGACCCATAGTGCACTCTTGTATGTATAGATGTACGTGCAATTTAATGGACGGAGACTCAAGTCAATTATTAACACGAAACTAATTGATAAACCGTTGGGGAAATTAAAATCATATTAAAATATTTATTATGATAATTAATCAATCGACAAAAAATCATTAAAAATCTGTCAAAGATCTTGACTCGGGATGTGCCCTTGTACATACATACACATGTGTATATATATATATATATATATATATATATATATATATATATATATATATATATATATATATATATATGTATATATATACAGTTTAATAGACGGAGACGCATGTCAATTTTCAAAGTTAAATTTACATCATAATAAATATTTTAAAATATTTTACAAAGTATTTATCATTATTTGGGGAAAAAATCTACTCTTCCCAAAGAGTTCGTTGTTGGAAAATTACCTTAATACTACCGGTTTGCGCCATTATCGCCTTCCCAAATCAGTACTTCTTTTTCCAAAAATATTACACCCACGTATTCATTCGTATAGTTTCATCATATATCATTTTTGACCTTTACCATTTTTGGCACCGAAAAAATATATTAACAGTTTTGTACTCTTCATTTAGATAAATAATACTTAACTTGATAAACTTGATTAACTTGAAAAAGATAACTTTGAATAACTAGATAACGAATATCTTTTCTAATTAACATCGTCTAACAATTTAAATAATTAAAGCGAATTTACTTTATTAAGAGAGATTCTTCTTGGCGTATTAATCAATTATAATTATGTGCTACTTAAGGTGTTCAAACATGCAGATAAGCTGCCCAGGCCCAGCTGACTGCTCTGTGAGAATAATATCTTAATTATCATTTCACTAATTGGTACAGGAAGAGCTTTAGCATGTCGAGCATGTTACATAAGGGTGTCGGCAGAAAGTTTTGCGTTATACGAATTCGTATAAAGGTTTAAAAGTTTAGTTTAGTAATATTTGTTTAAGTGCGATGTCAAAATTAATATATATATATATATATATATATATATATATATATATATGTATATATATATGTAAGTTAATAATTAATACTTCGTTAATTATTATTGAAAAAAATACAAATATATTTATAGTAAAAGTGATCAACTCTCGTGTACGTAATATTTTATATAAAAATTTTACATGTTTTTAAATTAACCCAGATTCAAAAATGGTTCATTTTTATTCACTCTACCATCAGACATGAACACTTTGGCTGATAGCGAGTGACTGGAACTTGTCTAATCGATTTCTTTTCCTTGTCTTCTGTTTAATACCAATCCATACAAATACCTCTAAATGCGTAAATAGTTGAACATAACATTTAATTGAGAACTTCTTGGTCCAACCTGGGAAGTTGCATCGGTCAGAGTTTACAATTTTTGAAACCAGTAACATATATAAATAGCTTGAAACATTTACAAATTTATATGATACGTCATTGGCTATTTTTTATTATTTGATTATATTATATACAGATCAAAATGAAGATATCATTTTTGAAAAATACAACCATTTCTCTTTTTGAATTTAAAACCCAAAAACTCGAAATTTGGTATGACCGTTATTTTTTCATGTAATTTGGAAAATATTATCGTAATTTATTTGAAATATATTATTTCAAAACGTACGGAGCATTTAATTTATAAAAGTAAGCATGGGTGCAGAGTTCAATATTTTTCTCAAAATTTTATACTAATATACAATATTAGAAATGTAATACTACTGAAGCGGCACTTCAATTTTAATGTGATATGATGCAAGTTACTTAACCAATTCGTGCGTTATTTATGTAGTAAGAGTTTGTCATCTGTTTAACAACTTTTATAGTTCTTAGGATGAATGTGCCTACAAAACCGCGTTTTGAGGATAAAATTAAAAAAAAACAACCCATACGAGTCGGACTCGCGTAAAAAAAGTTCTGTAGTATCAAACAACATTAAACTTAAAAGTTTGTATTTCTCAAAGATATTTTAAAAAACAAAGTAACGACTGCGGTCGGTCGGGTAAATATCTCATACCTCAGATGCTACAAAACATATCTTAGTAAAACCAAGTACTACCTTAATGTTTCTCTTAATTTTACACACGTTAGTTAAAAAGTTAAAGGAGGAGATACACACAGCAGATTTTAGAAGCATATATTTCACCAACTATTGACTTAAAAAAGAAGTTATTTTGGAATCTACATAATTTTTTAAAACCTATTTATATAGGCTCCTATTATATAGGTATATCGTTATCGGTACACTACACGTCTATGTGTGTTTAGATAATATCCACTCAAACGTAAACATTTCGTCATGGTTTTATTTTGGTTGGCTTAATATTGGGAAAAATCTCTTATTAAAGGGCGACAAATGAGTACGATGAATTTTTTTGTGTTTGAAAAGAAACATATAATTTAGTTTTTATTGACACAAAAGGTGCGAATATCGTAATACAAACAAACGGTTTATTTTGTGAATTATAAACGAAAATGTATTACAGGAAGAAAATGTCAGTGGTCTGAACTAATTAAATAGTAAATTTCATGTGGATTTTTAGTGCTACAAGGGTGATTTGAGAAATTAAATTTGAGGTTACGCGCTCGGAAGATTATACTTGAAGAGAGACCATTCTACCATTATTCACTTTTTACCATTCTACTTACATAAATATCTTATTTATATTTTTTGGCCTGGTACTTAGTTATACACGCATAGAAACAAAGATCTGAATGAAAAATATATATCTCAGATATGTAATTTTTTGTGAGACATTTCACTATTAATTTAAGTACACAAAATGCAATTTGAAAAAATACTCATTAAAATATAATGTCCTCTTAATAAATAAAAAATAAATTTTGGAAAATATTATTGTTTTACGGGTGTACACGTGTGCACTCATATGCACACGGGTACACGCAATAGCTCGTGTGTGTTAACGTATGTGAGTATACGTGGGTGCGTGTGTGTATGGGTACGTGTGCTTGTAGCTCTTGTACTTGTAGGTGTAAGTATGTAAGTGCACGCACATGTGTACGTATATTGGTGTGGGTGTATGCAGGTGTACCTATGAGGAATGTGTACGTGTGTGTGTGTGCGTGTTCCAGTGTCCAGGTGCGCATGAGCGTATGTGTAAGTGTGCCAGTATACAAGTATGTGCGCATGCGCCTACGAGTGCTGTGCTAGTATGAACACTGGTAATTTTTTCTTCGTATCATATCCGTTTCATCCCCGCAAATTCCTTGTAATGCATTATATATATATAAATATATGTATTATATATATATAAATATAAAAGAATACGGATGAACTTTCGTTCTTATTATTCAAGTGAGGATATAATAATTCAGCAATAACTTAAAAATTGTCTTGATTAAATTTCAAATCTATAGAAATGAATAAAGATATGAAATAATTCTCAGAAAACCACTTGAGCTAAAAAAAATTTATTTCGAAAATTAAAGCATGAATTTAATGAAGTTATATTAAATTTCCTTGAGAGTATTATAACAATTTTTATTTAATAACCATATTTCTAATCCATCATAATGCCAAACCACCATGCATTTTGTTTTAAAAAGTGGACATAAATTCTTTCCTTTTTATAAGAGTTATGTACAGGTATACTTATTTATTAGTTCTTTAATATTGATTTTATTATATACGACGACATTTTACTGTTTTTTTTATAAATTAATCGAACGTTTTTTAAAATAAAGATATGCAAATTTTAAACGATCATCTATATTTTATGTGTGTTTAATATTCAGCTCAAAACAAAATAAATTTAAATAATTCAGTAATCTGCTTTTTTACCCGTTACCATTTTTGTTATCACGTTTTTCCATTTTATCCCAAATAGTTTTTTTTTAAATTTGGGAAGATAGAGTTTTAAAATGTTGATTTATAGCAGAATTACTTGTTCGATTATAAAGTTTGCAAAGAAATTGATTGAATGCAATCAAGGGAAGATATTTATTCCTATACTTGCCAAAACCTTGAGAAGTAAAATTTGTTATAAATTCAAATTTTTCATTGTACAAATTTCACGATGAAGCACTGAATTTTTCTCATTATACAGTTTATTTCGTTCATTATTAATGAAATGTTATTTTTTACAGCTGAGACGTTTTAATTTTAAAATTTTTCAAGATGCTCATGCAATTTTTCCTTCTTGCGCTAATTTTTTTCCAATATGGAAAAAATAAATAATTAATAAAGTAAGTGAAAACAGATAATAGGAGTTGAATTCTTTTTTCAAGACTACATGTTTATATCCCTTTCGCATTTTTGCCTCGCGAATGGATAATGAGAAAAAATTCCACAGGGATTGTGTGAAGTTTAAAGAGTTCATGTCTTTTTAGTTCGAATATTAAAAGAATCATATTTCAGCTACTAATAAATTGGTAGTTTAAGATAAACAATATTAATATACTTTACTTTCTCTTCCTAGAAGTGATCATTGTTTCATTTGATTTGTTGAGAGAATTCAAAAGGTTATAAATTGATAATTGGTATTAAGTAAAGAAAAACAAAATATACTCTAATAATTAAAAATAAATATAACTTAATATACAACAGGTTATATCAGCTGAAATGGATCAAAAATAAACTGAACACCCAAAGATACTTATAGTTATCATATTTGCCATATTAATCAATGTGTTTATTTATTCACAATGTAATACTGTGGCAAAAATAAAATGAGTCGATTAAATTTTACAGCAGATCTTCAAATAATTAACTAGTTTATACCTTTTAAGTGGAAATAAAATTATATCATAATTCTGAACTTCGAATCTAGACGAAACATTCAGTTTAAATGGTATTTAGTAAGATTTCGTTAAATTACAGATTATTTTGTAATGAGGTTAAATATTGATATAATTATATAGATATTTAATTTTTATATATATTTTATATAAGATTGTTAATTTTTGTTATTAATTTGATGGTAAAACAAAATATGTTATACATTTACTTTTATTAATGCTTAAGATTAACTTATCATAAATTAAACATTGCTATATACCTATTTGTCACTACAGGTCATAAATAAATTTTCTTAACGATATTAATATTGATCTGTAAAAATTTTTTTATTTTTTTTAAGGAAAATTTCGTCCTTCGAAAATTTTGATTAAATATTTAAAATAAACAACTAAGCATGAGAATATACTAGTTATATTAATAGATAATGATTTTATCTCTTAGTACCCATAATGTTTAATTAACAATAGTAAATATTACCTTTAAAAATTGCATTTTTGCTGGTTATATATGGCATCGGGTGGCATTATGATACGATTTTTTTAATATTTTTCCTGCTTATTGAAAAATAAAAAACTATCAAATATAAAAATCAAATCAGCGAAATTACAAGAATTTCATACTGTAAGAGTTTATTGCATTCTATTTCACTACAAATATATTTGTCACATGTAGACGGATTCGCAAGGGGACAATTATTTACAAAAATGCAGAGGTGCCACGACGTTGTCCGAAGCGGGGCAAACCGTTTACGTTCAAGGACTTTATAATATATAGACATGCCCCTACGCCATAAAAGTGACCCACCGAAAGACAAAAATATTTATATTTTCTAGTTTCTCTAGTTTGTCTATTTTTATTTTTCTAGTTTGTATTCATAAATAAGCTTTTATTAATTAAAGTTTTACCGTGAATAGTTCAATGGGAAGATCGTTGAGCATTTTGTTCATACTTTATTCTAATCTATGGTCTTTATTTATTTGTAACTTTGTTTATCAGCATTTCACAGAATGGGATATTTTTGTCCATTTCGCTGATATTTTCAATTTTTTTCTGTCTTCCACTTATTTTATTCGTTAAAGCCTTTTCTTTTATTTCTATACCTTTTTCAGTAATTCTTTTATTTGGCCTTGGAGCATAGACATTGTCAGGACCAAGCGTCAGTTTATCTCTTCTAACTTCGCTTTCTTCCTCTAACACTAAAATTTTGAGGGGTAGAGTCAATGAACAAGATCTACGAAAATTCAAAATAAATGAAATTCCATAGTTATCTAGAGTATCTTGGTCTGACCTTTTTATATTTTCCTCAAAAATATTGACTAATATTAGTTTTTAACGATAAAGCACAAAAATCGTTAATTTACTTATATTTATTAAACCCAATCGCCACTCTGGTAGAATAAATGTGTGGCATTAGAGGGAAAACAATTGTAACCTAAGAAAATTCAGGATTTAAACAAAATATTTCATTGAAAGATATCACTACCATATGTTAAAATTAAAATCTATAGACACTATCCCGCGATCAAATTATTTATTTCCATCTACAGGAAATCCTTCGACCAAAGTTGTAGCTATAAAAAAAAAATTGCGTCAATATTTTCAACAGATAATTTTTGTTTTTTTAAGGTCTAGCGAATGTTGGAAAATCACCACTATTGCATATAAAAAGATATGAATATAATTATATATATATATATATATATATATATATATATATATATATATATATATATATATAAATCTCTGCATGTTCAATTATTAGACAGGCCACATAATGATTTTTTAGGTAGTGTTAGTATTCCATTAATATGGTATCCATTTTTAATAGGATTTATTTAAGATAAAGTATAAGGAGAAATACTCAAATAATTTTGTTTTATGCTGATAAAACGGTTTAATGGCCAGCTACTTATTTGGTGAGCTGATATCTTCGAGGATTGCTGCAGCCCCAGCATTCTCTCGCACTTAATAAACGTGAACGATGTGACCGCGACCTTTTTTCCTCCTTATTAGTTAACATAAATTATATTATTATTCGTTTCCATAATAGGAAATCCTTTTCATTAGTACATTAAATGTATTTTTTCTAAATAATATTTTTTCCGCGTACGGGCTTACACGTCTTACATGTTTAATTCGTGTAATATATTTATAAAAAATCTATGTAGAAACGACGACAAACGTATATAATTTCTCTAACGACTGTGAGTTAACAACTCTTCTTTAACATTACAAGTTTACAAGTGTGCAAGGAGCCGAGGAAGTTTAATGTTTCAGTTTGTTTAGCAAATTATCTGAGAGAAAACATTTTCATTACAAGGAATTTGCGGGGAAGTTTTGTTTCGTCTTTAGTGAAATAATATATATATATATATTTATATATATATATATATATGTATATATATATATATATATATATGTATATATATATATATATATATATATGTATATATATATATATATATACATATATTTATATATATATATATATATATCTATAATGCAGGCTATATATTTTGAAGGCTTTTGTAGTTATTTTAAAAGAGCATGATATTTTCTATTGATAATTATCCTATTAGTCAACAAATTTCCGGGAGAAGAAAATTGTAATTTCTACTAATTTCAATTTCTTTTTTTTCCGTTAATTCTTAATTTTACCACAAAATAAATTTCTGCGTTTAAACATGAATAAATATTTCTCAGTAATTTAACAAGTGTTTAATATGTTTTTTAAATTACTGAGATTTGAATTATTCAGACGGGGTTTAAAGATTTAACCATTAATATAAATTAATAAAACATACCCCGTGAGCAATGATTTTGATAACTTTGTGGCCCCGAAATGAAGAAAAAAAGACGATAATAATTTTACTGCCCATAATTTAATCATTTAAATTTTACATCTTTTATAAGGACGATTAAAATGATAATATCATATTAGTTACAGAAAACTTATGTTCCAGCTTTAAATTTAAAATCAAAGCATGAAATATTAATGTAAGTGAGTTTTCTCAAATTGAACTTGGTATTTATTTACAACAGTTGATTGAAAATTAGTATTAGAATACACTTCTCCAACGCTTTATCCCGAAGATTCCATGTAAAGGGAAATTCATTTGAAAAGTTTCCTTGTTAATAAGACTGCGACTACTTTAATTAAATTAGTTTCCAAGTAACGTATCGTATCTATTATTACATATAGCCACTACTTTATAGCTTTATTTCATGTTTTTTTAATCAATAGATACTGAAGACATGGCTGTTATTTTATTATAAAGGCATTAACCATTACATAAGATATTCTTAAAATCAATTATTTGATTTAAGTGCTTTTTGAGAATATTACCTCATATTGCAAACTTGCCTTTTTATACAATATTAGGGCAAAATTATATTTACTTCTTGTCAACTTTTTGTATTACTTTTCAAAATATTCTTAAAAGAATGAATGAAATATTCATTCACTTCCTACGCTTTTAATTTCGAAACAAAATCGGTAAATCTGTAGGTAATTATTTGCATAATAAATAAAAAAAAGGATTTCGAACTTAGACGTATTACGGAACGGGACTATTGGCATATTAAGCGTAAATTGGTAGGTCTCACTTTTTATTATATACATATACATGTGTGTATATATATGTATATATATATATATACATATATATACATATGTATATATATATATATATATATATATATATATATATATATATATATATATATATATATGCTCACATGTGTGTGTGTAAACTTTTCGGTATACCAAATTATTGTCATTTGTGTTATAACTATCATACATTGGCAAAAAAAAAAATGGTATGTTCAGTTCCCTATGGCCTTTAACCGATGAAGTGGGGTTTATATATATATTTGCAACTATCAATAATATGGTAAAAATAGTCATCAAAAGTGGATACTCAAAAAAGAAAACAAAAACAATAAGAGTCACAAAACTATTGGAAATCGGTTAATTGCAAAGAAATAGGGTAATTTACATTTTGAAGTACTTTGAAACATTTTGAACGTATGAAACGACTCAGAATAAACGGCAATTTTTTGCAGTTTTAGAAATATTTCCAACAGCGCCAAAAATGGTGTCTCTTGCCGTAGCAGATGAAATTGTAAAGTAATACGGAAATATTGGCCTCTGTCATTAATGTAATTAGTTACACTATATCTAACTTTTTTGAATTGATAGATTTTTCGTGATAAGTTAATGAAATTACATATATTTAATGTAATGAATATTTTGTTAGTTACAAGCAAACCCGTGTACGAGTAAGACTCTATCATGATGCCATTCATTATTTTACTGTTATAAATGAAACGATTTACTTCGTTCGTATTGTAAATGACAATAAAAGTTTTTAATTAATTTTATGTTATACGCCAGTTAACTTATTCTTAATTTTTTTTTTTTATTTCGTTATATTTCATATTTTAATAGACTTCAGCCGTTTATTATGAATACATTCTATCATAAACAATTGGTAACATGTTATAAAATGTCTCATGAAACACTTTTCATTTAAATGAATTGATTTTAATTAAATATTTAAAATAAGTTCATCCTAGAATGAATTCTCCATCTTATTCTTAATAAAATGGGACACTTTTTTTTGTAATGCAGAATATATAAAATTAAAAACAGATATATCTTTATAAAAGTATTTACGCAATTACAGCTATTATAATTTTTAAACTATAATACTATCCTCGTATACAAACACTTCCGCAGCCGACGACTATTCGCTTTGCATGCTTTAAATATCCGATGTCTTATTTCGGTATAATTTTGAAATTTCTTCTGACATACCAAGTAATTCACCCAGCCCCAAAAATCAAGAGATGTTATATCGTGCAAACACGGAAGTGACTATGTGGGACTAAACCCACCAATCCCATTGCCCACAAAACCTCTGATCTGTGACGCTGGGTGGGGTGTTCCGTTATCATGAACAAATCGTACATCGCGTACTCTAGTTAGCGAGATACCGTCGAAGTATCGACTCAGTGGAACTCTTGATTTATGAGATAACTGGAGCGTGATATGTCTTTATATTCTGCGACAAATCGTAATAAACACGGATATTCCATATTGCGTTCTGCGTTAATAAATTTTCATCAGACCAAAAAATATTTTTCATTTTTCCTCTTTACAAACATAGGCTTCACAGTTCGTGTTTTTTAGGTGGCGCAGTGATATTTTTATCCCTTTTTAAAACGTTGTGTATTGATATTTATTAATTTGTTTATTAACACACACATTTATGGTTACATTATAGGTAATCCATTCATGGTTTAACAAAAATTTAACTTTTAGATTAAACACGAATACAAATTACATGATAATTATAAAAGATAACAACGACACAATTCGACAAACTTATTTTCACTCATCCTAAATAAATCACATTCTGGTGCGACCGCGATCAGGTCATTGAGCAGTTGAACATCACGGGAAACTAGAGATTTCCGATATAGTTCGATTCTAGATGGAGGTATAACAAACAGGTGATGATTGCGTGAACGCAGAAAATTGTCAGCTACGAAGAATATAAATTTGGTCAATAATATAAGGCCCAGAATTTTACTTTTTAATAACTGCAAAGTAAATTTTATTACTGCAACATTTCTTCTGGATTGCAAAGAATGGAAACCTAGCATGCCCAAGAGAAAATTGTTAGGAAATAGAAAAGGGAAGTAAACATACTGTCTCATATATGTATATCGAAGGAACGTCTTTTGGACATGTTCAATCATCCAGCTATACCTAGTTTTGTGTGGGCTTCAAATATTGAAACCTGATTCAAATTGGCTCTGCACCAATTAAGTATACAGCAGATAAATTGATGACTAGATTTAAAATCTTCCGAATTATTTTACACGAATGCAAGGTTCTAAAATTAAATTTTTGCTTTATCCGCTATGTGCCAACGAAACGTCAATCGAGAATATAATCTTTCTCCCAAATCTACGACCTCTTACAGACGATGCAGTGGGATTCCGCTGACCGTGTATTCGTATTTGATAGGAACGTATGCTCGACTGTAGCTCACTATTGAACATTTATTTGTGTTAAGCTCTAAGCCGCTTCCTACACTCCACTCAACGACAGTGCTGATGTCACGCTGCAACCATTCGCCATCTGCTGCATCCTTGACGAGAGTAAAAAGTTTCATATCATCCGCGATTAACAAACAACGCACAGTTTTCACCGCGCGACCAATAGCATTTACCAGAATCGTGAAAGTAGAGACCCGAGGCAACAACTACTTGAGATCCGAGTTCAATATGATAAGCAATATAATCAAGGAAGCATAAAAGGTTCATGACCACCGAATATCCGACTCGAAACCTATGCTGTTTATCACAGATATGACATCCGCACCTGAAGTATATGTTGCGATGTAGAACCAATTAAAATAATTTAGCAGGTGCGGAGACGGTAGCGATCGGTTTGAAATTATTTACATTTCACCCCGTACCACCTTTAGGTATATGTGTTACCCGAGTCACTTTCCAACGCAAAGAATAAGTGCCAATTTTTAGCGAAACTTTAAATATATATTTTTAATGTTTCATAAAAATGCAAACGTAAGTTTTAAGTATTTACTCGGGTATACCGTCGGGGCCGATTTATCTCTTAAGCTCGGGGAAAGCAAGTCACGACACGTGTCACATCAACGTCGGCTCCGGTAAGGTAGCAGTAAGCAACCACTGAAACGTGTAGTCGAGGATATGAGCGCAAACGAATAGTCTTTTTTTATGTACTTGGCCAGCGATTTAGGCGTCGAGTCAGATGTAAGATGAAATACATGAATATATTTCATGTACTCGACGACTGACAATTCATTGTCAACTTCGTCATTATATTATATTATCGCTTTACGGCAACGCGCTCCTTGTTGAACCACTTCACTCCACGGCTGTTCCGCAGTGAAGGAACGAACCGCGTATAAATTCGGTGGCATTCGGGTATATAAGATGCGAGGTACAAAAAAAGCGAAATATGTAATGGAATGGAAATCGGTAAATAGGTACTTTTTATAATATCCAATACTCTTGACATGAGTTTTTAATTCTATTTAATAATAGCGTATTTTTTTATAAATTATAAGTTCTATTTTTAAATTTGTGTGTTTTAAATATTTTATTTTCTAACTGCTTTTACTTTGGGGCGCTAAATTTTTTGGTATTTAATTTCAAGTCTGCTTAATAGTAATGTCACTGTAGACTGTTAATTTTAATTATATCCACAATAAGTTATATAATCTATTTTTTATAGAATGGACACGTTTATATGATTTAAATTTTTTTGGAATCGAATTTGCCTAATTTAAGAAAAGACAAACTTTACGCATTTGTATACTTTTCGTTTTATAAATGTAATTAAAGTATTATGAAATTTCACAAACTGGTTCAATTAGTAATTTATATAAAATATCTATATTGATAAGGTGTACTTATATTAAAAAATTAAATATTAATCGAATTTTTTTGTGAACTTGATCTGGAAAGTGACCACTTATTACTTTATGCCTTTTTTATGTAATTATTATGTACCTTTACGTATTACTACGCAAATACTCTTGTTTTATAATGACTATATCTCAATAGTTAACGATCAAATATATTCCTAAAGAAAAATTAGAGGAGGTGAAAAAAATAAAGAACTAGAACTTTTGAATGAGCAAATGATAAGGGAATTAAACTATTTTCTGCAGAATTCTAGGAATGGGTAATAAAATAATTACAAAGTCTTTAATATACAAGTATACCTACATATAGAAATAAAAGTCTAATCACATCGGCAATTCTTACTGAAGTTGACCCCTAAACTCAAGAGTCTAGACTTTAAATTACATTGAATATTTTAGATAACTTATAAGAACTTTTATTGAGTATAGGGATTCAAAATATTAAACGATACATGTGTTATAGCAAGCATATACACGAATATACGAAATAAGATTAAGATTTCCATTTTTAAATGCACGTTCATTTTTTTTCATCGGTATTAATATCAAGAAGATCGTTTCTCCAAAATAAAAAATGCAGGTATTATATTTACATCTTCATTTTCGTCATGCCTACCATAATGATAAATATTACATTTTAAATATAAGGTTTAATACTACGCAATTTCATATTATTATATTATATTATCCGTAAAAAAGCCTATAATCTATTGACGATACCAGATATTCGGTGGAAAAGTCCCTTTTTATTTAGCTCTTCTATATCTGATCTGCTTACACGGCCTACACACAATTAATATTTATACATAATGCAAACAACAGATGGTATGCTATAGCTCTACCATATTTAATCCTAAATTACAAAGTTTTGTCGTACCGACTACAATATGTGCCTTTTGTTCCTTCGTAAAGCGTAGCAGGCCGAACATTTATTGTAGTAAATGCCATAAATCTTCGCGTAAAGAGCACAAAGCAGAAGTGTGTCACTAGTATTATTTTCAAAATAGGTAAAAATTGCATATTATACTTTCCTAAATTATTTCCTTTTCTGATAAATTTAGGTTTGTTTCTTACGTGGATTTTTATTTTTTATTTATTTAGTAGATTTAAGAATTAACTTTTTTAATTTAGCACGACCACTTTGATCTTCATTACTAGATTAATAAGTTCTCTAGTTTTAAACTTTGTTTAATTTAAAAAAAATTGAAAGAAATCATAGAAATTAAATATTTATTTTTAATTTGAATAAATTTAACCGTCTAAAAAGCGCGATCAACTCGACTGCAATTTTCAATAAACTTTGATTTAATATTTTTGGCTTTCAAAATCTGTATTATATTCTTAATTTTCTTCCGTAATTTACCAATAATTTTTTGAGTTTTTTTCACTTGATTCTAATTGACTAGCGACATATTAATACGTGTTACAGAAAAAATGTCGAGATAAACCTATGCCAAACTTTTCAATTAGTTACGAATTTTAAGGTAGAAAAATAATCTAAATAAAATTCTAAAATATTTTGGGCCTTTAATTTTTCGACGTTATATAAGTCATTGCTTTCTTTTTTAATTTAAAATAAACTAAAATCTATAAGATGAGAATTTTTTAAGGCCAAAATGTCTGAAATTCGCTGTCCTGGATTTTTACATTTCAAGAACATATTTTCTAATCTTAAGAGATTCTCACCTCCTATTGAGTTCATTGGGATTGTATTTAAATATATGCTTATCTATTAATAAGACTGAGCAATGTCAGTTGATTACTTTACTCACTTGACTATAATTAATTAGGCGCTTTATTGATTCAACACACGTATTAAAATTCAGTTATACTTTTAATCTCAAAATTGTATTTTTGATCCATTAAAAATCCTTATTATTCTAGATAATTGAAGTGTTCACACGTAATTGAAAGAAATTAAAGACTAATGAATATACCAAATACTAAAATTATATTAATAATCTTATTAATTAAAACTAAGTATAATATTCTCAACTGATTACTCACATTAAGTGCGAAACGTTTTAATGAAGAATGCCGCTTGGGATTTTCCATGTTTATTGTTGTGAGAAAGCATTAAACTTTTGTAATTTCTGTGAATTCAATTAAAAATACGACAATTATCTCAATGTCTTAAGAACATTAAGTCTCGCGATATCAACACAAATAATAGCCAGTAATACATTAAGATTAGAGTGATTATATGCTTTTAAATATATACGCATATATTTACTTTCTACATTTGAACATCTGAGTGAAGCGAAAATTGGTTTAGAGCTATTTTTTGTACGTTTTGTACATTTCGTAGAAGAATATGAAAGTCATGCTTATAAATTGCTCATATCATTAAACCTGTCTCCATTAAAATATTGAATATAGTTGTACTTTTTCGGGCCATTATAAGGGCTCTTTAAGTTTGCGGAATTGGTAATCAGGTTATCAGCGGGGATACTTTAATGAACCGTGACGAGTTCATTGTTAGTGTAAATAGTTTTATCGTCGACCAAGCCACTCAACCGGGAAGAAAGTAAGAAATATGTAGAAATGGAGCACCGCGCTGTCACAAAGTTCCTTACTAAGCAAGGAAAGGCGATTCAAACCATACTGGAAGAGATGGCATCCATTGACGAAGATTCTTGTCCAGATAAAATCATGATTTATAAGTAGCACAGTAGCACAGTATCCTTAAACGAAACAAGGACAAATTTGAAATTGACCAACGGCCCAGACGGCCCATCGAAGTGACTACTCCGGAAATCATCTAAAAAGTCGACACATTAATGTTAGAAGATACAAGACTAAAATATACATTTAAAAGCATATAACAGCTCGAAAAAAATGTTTGGAGTGTTGGATACAAATTCAAAAATAACACCGCGTACAATGTTCTCGCGCATTTTTGGATTTCAGTAACGAAGAAAAAGATGAACGATTGAGTCGATTTTTTGCTGAGGAAGAAACGGGGATTCATTTTTAGGAACCTAAGTTCAAACAGGAATTTATGCAGTAGCAAAAAGGCACACCATCATTTAAGAAATTTAAGATGTCACAGACAGCTGGAAAAAAGATGGCGACAGACTTTAGGGACTCAGAAGGCCTCCTATTGAAGACAAATGGAGAGGCATTTATCTTCAATAGGATTGACGTATTCTTCTTCCATATCGAAGAAGAATACGTCAATCCTAAAGTAGTTGAAAGAATCAACCTTCTGCACGACAACGCGCCTGTTACAAGAGTCATGTTGCGTTGTCTGCCCTGCATAAAGTGAGCTTCGATATTTTGGATCTCCAACCCTACAGTCCTGACTTGGCTTGCAACGATTATTACCTATATCTAAAAGTGCTAATGTTTTCTTGTTCTGACTATAACTTGTAATTTTGTTAATTTTATTTTCAATTGCAGAATAGGGTTTAAAAAAATATTTTTTTATCAGAGATTCACGTTAAACATACTTTGCACGGAAAAAAATTGAGTGTTTTGACCGTCTTTATATCCCGATAAATTTATAATTTATGCAGGGTAGACAATCATTACTGAACAGTATGTCTTTTGTTTGATTTTCGAATTACGATACATTTCTCTCACTGTCAGAAGGCTGAAATGTTTCAATAATTTTTACTTTCATGACACAAACCTAACGACTCTCCATAAATAACAAGAATAATAGCAACCACAACACCACCTTATGAAGAGATCACTTTTCGTAACTGTCTATGATATTAAAGTACATCTCATATGCATGTGATTTTGTTTGGGTCGGTGGAATAGGACGTAGGTAACAGTAGCTTATGTCGAAAAACTTGCCATAAAAACAAGCAAAAAAAAAATAAAACAACGCTTATTGTGCAATAAATATATGTTCGTAACTAGTAAAATCAACAAAGCTAGTGTTTTTTTTTTAATTTTAGAGCATGCAATAATAAATATTGAGGCCCATAGCTTAACAGTGCTGTAAATTTCAAGGTTCACCCAAGAAAACGATACAACCCTTCGGATAGTTTTTTTTTTAATCGTAAAATAGTTTTACTCACGGTCATCGAAATATGTGGGGTAATTCTGGTCGATCGGTATAATGGGAGGTATTATGACACATGTAAAGGGAAAAATCCAGAAATCAATGATTTTTAATTCTATGTGGAATGATACATTTTTGTAATTAGTTTGTGTTTACGCCAGCAAAAGACGTGATAGGCATTATCTTAACGTTGTGAAAAATTAATGTTCGTAAATAATTTAATCAGAAATACTATGTACAATTAAATGTTTATTAGTGCCTAATTATGTACCGAATCCTCGTAGTGCCAATTCTATTCGTGCTTTAAAAGTCTTTTTTTAGTATAAATTGTTTTTCTAGATATCGATCGCAAAATTACTTATTAAATACGATTAAGTTAGAAAAGTAGTTACAAAAGTTCAAACATTTAAGACTACCAAAATTATCTATTAAATAATATATAATTGGATATTTTAAAATGTCTAATGCAATTTTTGTAATTTAAGAATATGAGCTAAGATGTACAGCTGTCATATTTGTAAAAATTGTTTTTTTTTCATTTGTAGTTATATGCATGAGACATAAAGTTTTTGAGATTATTTGACCAAACATTTAGAAAAAATATTATACGGAAAAGGAAAAATTTAGACGAAAAAGAAAAACCAACAACAAAGCCAAATACATGCCTTACTTTTTAACCATTAATATAGCAGCATAATAACCGAACAAAGGCATCGGTTAAAACACTTTTAGTTGTCGTCACGTGCGTCAGGCAGAAAATGAACAATGATGAAATTTTCGGCTTATTCGTTACTAGTTGCACCCCGTGGGGCCATCTGCGTAAAATTAAATTATTTATATTGCCCTCCACCAACGTCACTAAACGCCTCCACCCAGTTCACGAAATGACACCGGTCTTCAGGATAGCAATTATATTGCAGGGAATACTCGGAATGATCAATGAAAAAACCGGTCTCTATCTACATATTTTTGTTTAAGTAGCATTCTCCGACTTCTGCTATATTTTTTTATCACGAACATATACAGAGTAATAGATAAGCATGAATAATCAATAGAACAAAGCAACCAATAATTCGTTCCGATTTATATGTTTACGTGCTACTTTTTTGATTATGGTGCAATATGTCAAGATAAATATATATCTCATAGGTAAATTGCAACGAATCCTCATCTTATTGTCTATACATTAATTTTCACAAATCCACACAGAAATTGAAAATTAAAATTTGGTTATTTATCTAAAATAAAGGGGTAAACAAGAATAACATTAATTCATTTAGTTTTTATCTAATAGAATGTAAACTCTGAAGACCTTTTTAAGTTCAAAATGTAATCGAAAAAATATGTTTTTGCTTATAAAATGTTGAAATGATATTTTTTTCGTGTACCTTGTCATTAAATGAAGAGATTTTTTTTAAATGTAATTAAAAGCGTTATGAAATATTTTTTAATTGAGAACGCTATATACTAAACATGAGCAACGTGTCTCCGCCTCTCTCATTTGCATTTGAATTCACCGTGCATTTGAAAAATATGAAAAAATCAATAATAAATCCTAATAACACTTGAATTAAAAACGATTTGTTTCGTGCAAATACTTCATCTTAACGTGACGCATTAAATAAATATACATAGAGAAAACATAGATGGAAATATTGTGAAATTAATCGAAAATATTTACCGGCTAGCTGTTTCTTTTCTTTCATCTAGTTTTTTTGTCAATGTGTGCTTTTTGAAATTCCGTATCAATTTTATTTTGATTATTAAATCAGCTTCCCAGGTCTATGATGATTGCCAATCTATCAATATTCCATATTAATCCCAAAAGTCTAGGAATGTTACGCAAGTAATGCTTAAAATAAACTTCTTAAAAAAAACTTTTGAGGTTTAATAGACCTTAGATGTTAAAATGCTTAATATGAGTTTTTACTTTAAATTTTTGCTTAAAAATGGATGAAAATTCCTGTATATTGACGAAATTTATTATATAGGAGTGGTATATTTCCTAAAAAAAACGGTATTAACATAATTCTTAGAAAAAATATAGTTTTGCTTTTTGTAGAAATATATAATTGGCTATTGTGTACACGTTCGCAAAGTTAGCCTCCCCATTTTCTTCTAAAAATTGTAGTACAATTTTTAATACAATATTTTCAATGTGCGTTATTACGTGCTCTTATTTGTAGTACTAGTAGTAATATTTATAAGAAAAAAACGAAAAAGTACTGGGTTTAAAATAACGAATTGGTGGGGCTCCAAACCATGTATACTTGTTGTCTGTCCTGTCTCGACTCAAACTATTTTGTTGAAAATATCAAATGGAATAAAATGATCAAAAGTGCGAAATGCGATAGTAGATTTCAGATATTTGTCATATCAGGAAAATAATCGAATGTCATTAAATCTCTATTTAAATATCAGTATATTTTTAGCATCAAAATTAAGCTGGCAACTTGGAAATAAAAACTTTATTACGCACATAAAGAGAGAGAGAGAGAAATATAATTTTGTAGAACATTACTTTATTTTGGAAAAATAATCCTAAATATCCGCAACTACATAATTAATACACTTTATATTACTACTAGTTTTTCGCCATTTTCCTGAAATCTTCAACCATAAATTATCTTTTCACTTATAATTTTAAATTAAAATATATAGAATTTGGTCCACTAAGTAATTAAATGTACTCATAATATTTTGTCGTGCGTTTTGTGGTTATAACTCATCAATAAAACATTTAATAATTTATGTTTAGCTAAAATTCTTTCAATACTCAGACACATCATGACAGCATGACGTTAATAAAAACAATTTAAACTTTACCGTAGGATATTTCGTGACCCAATTGAAGCAAGTGGTAATTAATATTCACAACTGCGCTCTCTGCGTTGACGGCGCGAAAATGTCAATGTGCCACATTCGAAGTATTTTATTTAAGAATCGTAGCCAACATCTCAAACTTTTGTAATCTTGTTACAATAATATTGAGCAAAATGTTTCGCTCCTTCTAATGCAATTATAGTTACGAAAATTTTATTTTCAGGTTGTCGGAGTATTTCACATCTATCGCTATTCACGATAGCAATAATGGAGTCACTTTTTAATCGTACGCTTATAGCAATTGCTTCTGAGATTAAATGCTTGAAATATGTGAAACTTATTTATATTCGCAAGGAATAGTAAATAGAGACCATTTTACTCCATACAAATTGAGTGAATGTATGATGCTTATTAATGTACGATAAGTAACTGTTAGAAATTATATATTTATGCCTATGCTTATGGCTATAGAAAGTTCCAGGATTCAAGTAACTGCCGATTCAATTAAAGTAAATTTACTTGAAATAGAATCAAAAGACACAAATGAAATGGAACATAGTAGTCAGCATTATTGGCTAAAAGTGAGCAGAAAAATAACACCAGGAAAGTTGGTAGCAAATGAATGTACCGCCTTTGTGTTCAGGTGACGTAAAAATAACAAATTACAATTATAATGTAACTGTAAAGAACGTGTGGTGTGTTCCAATTGTCACGAGAAGCCTATTATCAATGAGTGAATAAATAGGGAATAGATTGCAACAAATTGCATAAATAATGTGGCGTAGATTGCAACAAATTGCGTAAATTCGTAGTATGAAAGTATGTAATGTGAATTAGTCCATAGGTATAATAGGAAAAACATTTTCACAAGTAAATGCAAAAAACTAAAATTAGAAACCAGAGAATGGTGTAATAGAGAGTTTTTCACATGATGAACTGTATAACAAAATATGCAAGGAGTATTTAAAAATATACTATTTGAAATATATGAATGTTTTCTATTTAAAAAAAAGTATAGCATGTACTTCTTTTTTTACCGATACCGATTTCTCTTTTACAGAAGGAATTCTCATTCTGTAAAAGAGTAATTAAAGTAGATATATTTTTGCAAATATTTTATTTTTTTAAATAAACTATATTCTTGATATACGTGAATAAAACGCGAAACTAATTAATTTTTAACTTTCATAAAATCAATACAAGTTAATTCATCTGTTACTGATATACAAAATTGTAATTGAAAACAAATACATTTTTATGTCATTTTGTTGTAGCGTACCGCGCATTGTGAATATTACGTAGAAGTAATGGATCTTGTTTCTCTTGTATATATGAGGGGATATTTTTTTTCTATGCTTCACATTATGCTGATTGCTGTCAATATTTTGAAAATATAATATGTTTTGTGAATGTGGAAAAATGCAAAGATTGTCAGCCTTAAACAGCAAAATTAACCGATTAACCGATTAAAAAAAAATTAACCTATTAAAAAAATACCGTAAAATAACTTTAACATATTTGAAACTTTAAATATTACTATTCTGGGAAAATAAAATTTCAGCATGTTTAGAGTTATAAAAAAATTAACGCCTTACACAAAAAAAGATAAAAAATAACAGAATTTTTTAATTATATTTTCACCCACTTCCAGACGTCCGAATTATTTAAAATTTTGCACACCTATCAAGAATTGATGAAAATATGACAATTTTATAACAAAAGTCAAGACTAAAATAAGAATATAATACGAAATAAAATTGAAGATAAGCTAATAAATAAAAAAAACTAAAAATAAACTACTTTTTAATAAACTGCACATAAAACCAAAAAAATATTATCGAAGATGTTTTCTCTATCTACTTAGCTTAAGAAATTATAGAAAATATTGAAGAAAGGTTATTTACGACTAATGTAAGAAGAGAACCAATAAGAAATTCTAACATTAATTGAATTCACAGATTTCAAGGTGTTTCGAAAAGGAAAATGATTTTAATTAGAACGGAAACCTTTAATATAAATTCCAAATGTCACATATGAAAATTGTGTAAGAGTAAAATAGATAGACAGTATCGATAAATAAGCCATTCTGATAGCAACGGCGGCAAAAGAATATAAATGAAACCTTAACATTGAAATAAACTCAGTTTTTAATTGGATAGAAAATACCTTTTCTATAACTTCATATCTGTCACAATTAAATGAAACGACGTGATGTAGTATTATTTCTACTTTCTTTAATTTCTTTACCACGACCTAGGTTTCGTTGTATTACAACATCTTCAGGTGGGATATTATCAAAGAGATCTTTGCTAATATCCCACCTGAAGATGTTGCAATGGTGTCATTTTTTGTTGGTGTCATTTTTTAAGTTGGTGTCATTTTTTGCTTCTTTTATACCTTTTCAGGTAAATTTCTCTTTAAAACTTTTAATAAATTTTAGGTCAAAAAGTTGTGAATAAATATTACTTGATTTTCTTTAAGAATTTGCTTTTTGGCAATTATTGTTATTTCCCTTGAACTGTTTGTTATATTGAATTAAAATTCACTTTATTTTGACCTATTATTACAACATTATCATTATATTATGAACTTATAAAATTTAAACTCGATTCGAAGTTTACTTTTTATATTTATGAATGATTGTATTTTAACATTACTGTTTTATTGCACACTTTAAAAATTTTTTCAATCACATATAAAACCGTAAAAACATAGCATTAGCTTTCTTCTTATCAGTTCTACAGAATACTGTTTTAATTTTTGACGATTACGTTAATTGTTTTTTTTTAATTATTGGTCTTAAAAATAAATATGGTTTTTACAATTATATCAAAATATCACCATTGTGAATTCAACAATTAACGTATTGTACGATATGGCGCTCGCGAAAGTTGTTTAGCGCACGGTAGGGGAGGTCGCTCGCACGAATCGCTAATTTTTTATCTTTCTACGTGTTATATACATTTTAAATTATAATATCATTAGTAAATACAATATAAAAAGGATCCAAGAAAAGAACAATTTTTAAATACGAAAATAATTCGAGTGAAAATTATTGTTTTTCAAGTTATGAAGAAATTAATAGTGGGAGTGACATTATGGTGCGTTTACAATTTTGGCGTACTGCAAATTTTGAGTGATAGTGATAATAGTGACGATAACAATTATTTAGCTGATGCGGAGGATGTACCGGACTGCCAAAATACGATGTGATCTTGATTTTAGTTTTTGTTATAATTTTTGTTCAAAATATGTATTTCCATAATTTTCTTTGTATTTTATTATCCTTGTATAAGTTTTTATTAAGAAAACACCGAAAAAATTATTAAAATTGGATAATTTTTGGAAGCGACACATTTTTTTCGAGAGAAGGGTAAATGACATCAAAAACAAAAGACTCTTTGGCTCAACATGTCTGCCGAAATTCGTGGAAATTTACCATTTTCTATGAAACTATACGGCTGGACTCTAGTGATCTCAAAGGCTGCTTCTTACTTCAGGGTCATTTCAATATAACAAAAATATGAAACTTTTTTGCATTTTTTTTTATTTACCTCAACATTTTTTCTGAGAAGTTCGTAAATGTATCTTTAATATGAATCAGTCTTTTTTTATAACAAGTATATAAATTAAGTGAAATATAATCTCGTACTATATTTAATGCAAAAATGCCAAACCTTATAAATATTGTAACGTATTTTACTACATTACCTGATTAGATACTTCTATACAAAAATACCGCTTAATAACAAATCGCCTCGCAATATATTTTATGTTTTATAGGTTTAATCTAAATAATAGCTATATTTTCAGGAATCTTTCAAATAATAAAATCACTATAATAATAAAATCACTTTGGTCACGCCAAACAAATTTTCAATCAAGAAAATAATTCAATTTTCGTATATTATAAAGAAATGAGATGCAAAATAATATGAAAAAATATTTCAATTAGTTTTAAATCAGATCCATTTTTATTTCAATTTACATATGTAGACATAATAAAAATACATAAAACAATGTTCAAACATAAGTGGATAGTTCCTTCAACGCAGTTTCAACCAAAATTCAATTACAATATTTTTTTTGACAATTTCAAATTTACAAATTAACGAAATGCTAGGCAAGGAAAAACTAAAATTGAAATATCTGCTTTCTATTTAATAAGAGGTCAGGTGACGAGCAAGTTTCCTCGTCTATTACATATGATTAAAACGTGTCTGAGTTGAGTTAAAATGCTACGGTGCGCTTTTACTATTTTTGTTATCTGCGTAAACTAATCAAACACGATTAAATTTACGCACTGAGAGTATCGTTGACGAAATACTAAACGTTTAAATATCTGTTTATATTTAAGGAAGACACTCCTTATGTAAAAATAAAAATTGATTTGAAACGTTTTGTGCAATTGTAAGACATTTCATTAAGTTATATTTGCGCTGTGAACTTTGCTTAAAATATTTTGTTCGTGACTTAAAATTGTTCTTTTAGTAAATTAATTTCGCCCGTCTAGAAATAAAAATTAAATAACCATCTTCGTCACTACAAATATATATTTACTGTTGAAATATAAAAATGTATTTCAATTCAAGCAATTAAAACTGACCACGAAAAATATTTATAAACATTTATTGAAATGATTATCTATAAATAAAAGAAAGAGAAGAATAAATCGTAATAAAATTATAAAAATGAAACAGGATTTTTAAATTTGTTTTTTTCAGTACAGTAAAATGCATCATAGTAATAGTTTAATATATTTGGTTACTTGTATTATCAAAAATCAGTTGATAATTATGCACTGTATCTATGAAAAACATATTCTTTTTTTGTTACCTCGAATAGCAATGAATATTTATTTTACATAGAATAAAATGACCTATTTTAGTTATACCATATTTCTGGCTAGAATTATAGAAACCTAACAAATTAAATTTTACTATATTATTAAATTTACTCCTTTACACAATATAACGTTATAATAATAAAGTCACTGTAAATAATCCCTGTAAAAATCAAAATAATTGTTTTATCTAAAATAAATTTTAACATATTCCCGAGAAATTATTCGAGAATTAATAATAATTTCTCGAGAAAACTATGACATTAAGTAATAAAATAAAAGTTTTCTATATGTAAATCTCATGCAATGGACCCATTATAAGGAAACCGTTTCATATCTTGATGTGTATGTTTTTTCTATTTAAGAATCTGTTTTTGACTAATAATATTCATCTGATCCAAACACTGTAGCTTCTTTAACTGGAATAGTTGTACATGACGACAATTTTGATGTAAAGCAGATAAACTGATAATACTAATTTTTTTTATTGCAGGGCTACATAATAATCACGAATATTTTACTAAAAGCTTTTAAAGTAATGGTATTCGAAATAACTATATATTTTGACAGATTTTATTACCCTAAAGAACCAAATGATGCAAAATGATACTCGTTTATATTCAATCCGAGCAGGCATATAATAAAAACTTTATTTCTAGGTAATATTCTAAGTAACATATTTTTTATTTCATCACTGCATGCAAAATGAAAAATTAATCACAGTCACACTTCAAATTATTATCAATACTACGATTTCTACAATGCGAGTATATAAATTCTGCGTTAAAATAATCCGAAGACTCGGGAAAGCTTAAAATAACTCAATCCTACTAAAAAATTATTAATTATATTCTTGTACAGAACAAATCAATAATTTGCCTAAAAACCCAAATATATGTATCACATATAGCTAGTTTCACTACTGAAAGAAAACAATTTGCCTCTTGATCAATTAAACATGAACAGGAAAATATAAATAAAATTACTGTCCCACCATTACTTAAACTAAATACTTTTAGAAACAATATAATTAACATATTCAGTCCTAACGGATAATTCGATTATGTATTTTTAATTCTCACTATACACATTTTCCAATAAACAGTGATAATACTGATATAAATTAATAACATCTGGACGAAATCATCAGCTATCTTTCAGAAAGAGGTTTGTTTAAATTATATATGATGTTTTAAGATGAGCAATAAGAAAAGTAATTTATCAAAAAAAACATATATCAGACGACAAAACCTTTAGATTTCTTCTATTAAAAATCTCTTTAAAATTTTTATTATATATGAGAGCTCTTTTTATTTCGGTTGTTATTTTGGTGTCATCATGTATTTCAGTTTTAGTCAATGTTTTTTAAAGTATTATTCGAAATTACTAAATTCTGATGTTAATTTTCCCTAAAAATCTAATAAAACCTTGTTTTTAATATTGGCAAAACCAGGAAATATTATATTCTTTCTGTACGTTTCAATTTCAAATTAAAGGAAGTAAATAATTAATAACCTTTAAGCATAAATAGAAGAATTTTCTAGCTACTATTATTAATTCTATATTTTGAAAACTTACTAGCTTTAACATTAGCCTCGTATTTCCTATTACAGAACCAGAAATTTATCTACATATCAAATGTATTGCAAACTAAAATTCCCGCATGGCGAGCATAATTACATGCATCGATTGCGTTTTAAATATAATGAAAATGAATTAGACCGCAGTGGATCAATATGTGCTTGAAGCTAATTGTTAACAATAGGAAATATTGAAAGGGAATGTTAGGAGAAGCATGTTAGAGGATATGTGTAAAAGGCGTGGGGTTTTTTATTTTAATCGCAGATATGGTTTCGTTATTTTTTTAAATACGGAAAAAAGATAAAGAAACAATACAAAAAAAATAACAGCCCAAAGATACGGTATGTATCAATCGTTTGACAAATAAATAGAAATGTTTTTTTCAACCTTCGTGGATTTCTTGGAAATGAGCAATTACTAAATTTTCTAAATAGGTTCAATATCTATGTCAGCAATTAAAATAATAATGAGAAATATTTTTGTCAACAAACATTACGAGCATTTAAATTCGAATTATGGAGGCAAAACTTAATTTGGCAAAAAAAACAATAGAATATTGCAAATGAAGTAGCGATACGCCGTAACTAGATTCAGTTTTACTGTCATAAATGGGTCTATTTTATCTTAATGAAATAGTAAAGTTTTAACATGGGCTGTCTTATTTGCAGGCCGTTAAAATTTTCATTTTCTTCGCTACTTTCCACTTTCTTCTTTCTTGTAAATTTATATATAAAGGAGAGGTTAAAAGTAAGCGGGCCAATTGACAAATTTAACTAATAATAATTTGTAAAAAGGAACAATAAACATTTCTCGAGTATTTTTAACAAGAAAGAGGTTATCCTGAACTTTAACGTGATAATGTTTTATAAAGCATCCCAAAAACTGGCCAGTAACAAAAATCCGCCACTGGTCTGTGGCTTTAGCGACACGATTAAAAACTCCGCTTTAATCTTGCTTGAATTTAAATTGCATTAATTTATATAACAACATTTAAAAATATTCACGTCTTATTTTAGGATACCATTTTTTCATTAACTTAAAGGAAATGAGCGAATATATTTATTATCATTTTGACATTTGTTAATCAGCTTCGTATATTTATTGATATTTATACATGTTCGAATGTGAAAATATTATAAAAATATTTATTATTAGATTGCAATAAAGCATCGTTGTTGAATATTTTAAGTTATAAATACATGTGTGAGTGATGAGTTCATTTCAGAACTAGCAAAACGGAAATGAGTCGAACGCACCTAGATGTGGACGAACATTGTTTTTATATGAGTTTCGGTTCACAAATACATCAATTATTATGTATTTGCGCACTAAAACTCATATTACATCTATATTGCCAATTGTGCTATTTTATGGCAAGTATTTAAATTAGTGAAGTACATGAAACATTTGGAAAAAAAAGTTGTGTAGGCTGCTATATCCAAAAATCGCACACCATCATAAAAGTGGTATGAAATTTGTAATGTTTTTTTGTTACTTTTGTATTAAAAATAGCTATTAAGTTTAAGTTCGATCGAGTATCAGAATTGCTATATTAGGTTTATTGTTTGTTATTTTAAAATAGCTATTGTTTACAATACGTCCATTTTTCTTATTGTTTTATTCAGAATAGGTTCTTGTAGAAACTATTTATTTGATTGATTTTATTAAACATTCTTCGAATTTTTAGTAAAAAAGGATATTTTTTAACTTTAGTATGCTATTATAACTAGTAAAATACTTCCAACTTTGGAAAAAACAGAGAGTAAAAGTTACGGTAAAAGTTACGATGAACTTGTGGAACAATGCGTCATATTAATTTAAATCAAAACCAATGCGACGAATATCGTCTCCAATGACAAAGTCCAAATTGCCAGACAAAACTTAAAAATCCGTTAAATGTAAGAAAAGCCAATAATAATAGCAGATAGAAAAGGGTCCATTAATCTCATATCAGAACAGAAAAGCACATAAAACTATGAATGTACAAATACATAATAAGTGTGCACACCCATACGTACACACATATATATGTACGCACGCACGTATACAGGCACGCACATAAACACGCACACCCACACACAGGCACGTACGTACACACACACATCCACTCACGCCCACTCATACATTCACGCCCACTCACACACGCATACGCGCGCACACATACATACATACAGCCACAAATTTTCTTATTTTAATCCCGCCTTTAATGTCCATACGTCAAACTAACTTTAGAAGAGTTTGGACATTATATTATTATGTACTTTGATATGAAAAAAAACTTTCTTTAAATGAATGTTGTATCTTTTATAAGTTGCAATATAAACTCGAATGTATATATATATATATATATATATATATATATATATATATATATATATATATATATATATATATATATATATATATATATATATATATCTTTTTTTATGCCGAAAAGTAAAATTTGAGCTGTACCTAATATTAACACGTTCAATAAAACACTGGTCATTAGGTATTGTATTATAAAAGTCAGTACTCGAAAAAATTATTATTACAAACATAAAGGAATATTATATTTTAATTTGTTATGTTTCATTAGGCCGAGCGGGAAATTCGGTTTTATGTGATACTCTGTATTTAATATCAATCACTAGATGTTACGTCCATAAGCACAATATACATTTATATTCCCTAATAAAATGTGTATTTTTTTTATGTTTAATGTAAATATTGACGTTTATTTATTAATTTATATTTTATGCACGACGAAACGGAGGAGGTATATGCGTTTAAAGTGATCCCATTTATCTCCAAAACGGTTAGACCCATTTAGATACTGTCTACTGAAAAATATTTGTTACTAATCGTTGATGGTTCTTAGATAGGCGTTATGGTGATTACTCACAAAGAAGCGCCCCAATAAACAGTTTATTGCAAACGAATGTTCCCATTTACCTCCAAAATTGTTTTACCGATTTAGACACGGGTTTCTACAAAATATTTGGAATTAATCAGCAGTGGTTCTCAAATAGATGTTATGGTATCAGCTTAGCAGGGAACGCTACAACATTTTGTGGCAAAGAAATATTTTCACTTATTTCCAAAATAGTTTCACTGATTTAAACACGGTTTTTCGCAAAATATTGGGGACTAGTCGGCGATGAACGTTCCATTTTTCTCCAAAACCATTTGACTGATTTAGATACGGTTTTCGGAAATAGTTTGGGATTTAACGGCGAAGGCTGTTAGTCAGTTGTTAACTCTTCAGGGGCACTGCAATTAACACTTTTTTATTGATCTAGATCAGTGATTCCCAAATTGGTCCAGGTTGTCCCCCAGGGGTCAAAGGGAGACTCGACGGGGGTCAACGTTGCGTGAAAAAGTTTGGGTTTGGGAATATGGCAGAAATGTAGCGGCAGGGGGTCCACCAAACCAGTAAAAGTTTGAAAGTAGTCTACGAGAAAAAAAAGTTTGAGAACATCTAATCTAGATTAATTTATTTGTAGCCTTTCTTCGGCTTCGTCGATGTGTGATCTACGTAACATGTTTCTCAAGCGCTCTAATTTTTCAAATGCAAAATTTAATGGATTGTGGAAGAGTTTTCTTGAGTTTTCTTTTTTTTCGATTATTACTACGCCGTCTAAATATCGTACTATACGAAGAACCACATAAGCTTACCCTGTGGCTAATATATTTCAGAAGCTTGGCTATTAAGGCTAATAACAAAGAGTAAAATTAAAATTTTAATTAAGTCGATGATAGATGTAATTATTATGATAAAAAAATTACCAAACAAAAAGCAAAATTAAAAATCTTGAAAAATTTCACGTGGAATGTAGTAATTGAAAAACCATTCAATAATTTTTCCAAATTACAATTTGTAAAAACTTTATAATTACAATTTATAAAAACAAATAAGCAGACCATATTGTAATCCTGAAAGGTTTAATTCTTCAGGAATTAAATACCGACGTTTTGCATATTAAACAGTCTTCTTAAAAACTTGTCTGGTATGGTAGTAATATTAAGCATTGAAATATTAGAGCGATCGTATTAGGTACTGTATGATAAATAGTAAATCCTATTTTGTATATTCCATTCAATTACATAAATTTCTTTAATACACACTCATAAATAGAACATAGTAAATTGATTTGCTTTAATCATTTCGTCCCAAAGATATAAAATAGAAAATAATATCATTGACTGGTTCACACAAAACTTGAATTTAATTTTTATAAATCGGTTACAATAATATTTCTATATCTATAATACCGTATTTTGTTTTCATTGATGGAAATTTAATTGCTTAATTTTCATAAAAAATATGTGTCACAAGCCGTTAAGGTTTTTATTTATTTTCATTTTTACTTACTTACGTTCTTAAAATATCGCTTGAAAATCAATGGCAGTATTTTATAAACATATTTCAATACATCATTTTTATTATCGTTTTATATCAAATTTTGTTTCTATTTAGGATGTTGTGAATTGTTTACACTAATTTAAAATTTACGTGTTAACCTGAAATAACTAAAGTTAAAATATATTGAAATTTTAATACAGAATTCCACTAATATTAGCTTGATGAACTGATTTTAAACCAAACTGATTTTGGTTTTTGAAAAGAAGTTATAATTAAATATATTAAAAAAGAAAAATTCGCAACCAAATATCATTAGTTTTCTTTAAGCACAATACCACAATAACCATGCATCATAGATTACATTAAAAAGGATATAACCTGTATGTAAAGTAGTTGCAGGTAATTGCGCCTTTAAATGGTTGGAAACTAAATGAGTCAATTATTAATCTATCCATATAGCAACCTTAATATTTTAATATGATTTTTTGGAAGTGTATATAGGAGATTACATTGAAAATGGCAGGAAGGAAGTAGGTTCATAATTTTTTATTTCAAAAATATATAACATCTGAATTTCTTATTTGAGGGTATATGAAAAGATGTCAAATAAACTTTGAAATGTGTTCTCTTTCCATCTAGATTAACTGTTAAGAATTATTTTGTTATGTTTTCAAAGTGACTCTCATGGCTATTTTCTTATTATCAAGTTAATTCATTTGTACAGTGACTATATAAACATCCTAATATCCGTTATGAAAGTTAAGGTATTTGTTTTGAAAATTGAAATATATTTATGTACTGAGAGTTTAATGTGAAAGTAACATTTTAATTGACTACATGCATCAAGTTAGTTTTACATCCTGTATCCATTTCAGCAGTAAAAACAAGCATAAATTTATTTTTATGAGGGCGGTATTAAACAAACAGATAACGAGCGATTCGAGATTTTTTTTCGTTTACCATAAATATATAATATGATATACTCACTCTGGTATAACACAATAATATTACATGCTTGACCTATTGAATGTTGGGGAAAATCAATAAATTTTGCCTGCGTGCCTGCCTATACATATACATGCGCACATGTAGATAATGACGGAAGACTATAGTTGCTATCAAACGTGTAAGGTAAAATTTTAACCAATTAATCTCCTTTGGATTGGGAATTAACTTTTAATCGCTTGTAATTTGACATCGTAATCAGATGAGGTCACTGGCCTACAAAGGTAAGGTCTTACTTTAATTTGTATTCATAAATATGGTTGATTTAGTCGCTATGTGGACGGTTCATTTATTTTCCACGTTGCATCTAGTTAGATCGTACATACATATGTGAGCATGTGTGTATGTAGAATATTTATGCCACAAACATGCCCGCATTATCCCAGTCTTTATATTAACTCGATATTGCGAACGGTTTACAGCGCGAGGCGCTTCATGGGTAGCAGCTGGCATGAGTTTGCAGGACATGATAGATTTAATTTCAAAATGCTTTTAAAGTTGAAACAGTTAACGATATATATATTGGTCATATCCTATTTCATCATTCGTTAGTGCAATTTTTTATTTTTAAATTACAGTTAATCTGTAAAGTTTTATTAGTTATATTTGTGTTTCTTATAGTTAGAGCATATAACGGTAATGTTATCTGTAATCCTTTCATCATTTTTTTGTTATTTTATTCAGAAATCTAAATTACATCATTTTACATTTATATTATTTAACATTATGGTTGTAATTGCCCATGATTTTAGAGTACCTCCAACAAACTAGCCCTCGAGTGTGTTCTTGAATGACTTGCGTCAAGGTGCGTGCATCTACGCTAATTATTCTACAAATCAAATTTAATTGTATTGTTGCATCCAATAATACAATTAAATTTGATACAATTAAATTTGAATACGAAATATGCACGCAGATAAATACAATCTACATAATGTCATATATACTAATATTTATTCATGTGATAATACATATTGAAATAAAAAACAGCGTGAAATCCACGCATACACCAACATAGTTCATTATTTTCCAAGTTTAGATCTGACGTGTTTAAATTCATTCGGTGATTAAAGACTCGGTTTTAGTCCTACTCTCTTCTTCATTTAGCAGCATCTAATTCGTAACCATGCCTTAAAAACGTCCAGTATGTCGTGACGTATCTTCCGTATGTCTTTGGTAAGTTTATTGCATAATTTTGGATTGTAAAATCTTTATGTCTTGGTCCGAATTTACTTTCAGCTGTAATTATATTGCAGATGAATTCAATATTATAAAATTTATATATAAAATAATAATAAAACGTATTTGAATTCAGTATGGTGAAACTTATTCATTTTAATCTATATATTTGTTGAGATAAATCCAATTAAATACTACTTGAATATAAGCAAAATATTAAATCCAATTCGACAATTTCCTTTCTCGTATTCAATACCTAAAAAAAGCGATGCAAGTTAATCAAGGATTTTTTTTCGCAAGAAAAAATTGATTCAGTTTTGCCAAAGTAATCTTCTATGATTATCCGCCTTCGTACCGCTTATCCCATATGGTCACAAATGGCTTCCGCTCTGTTCTCTAAACAACATAGTTAGTCAGAGTCGTGGTATATCAGCTGGAACATTTAAGATAATCAGCCAAGATATAAATCGGTCTCTTTCTCTATTTTGCACCACTTAAGCCGTATTCCCCGACTTCTGTTATATTTTTGTCAATGGTCTCTCCCTATAAATAAGCGAATAATTTTCACGAACTACGAATGTTTTAACACAAACAGAATTTTTTTAAAATTAAAAGTGCATTTCCTAGTGCAAACAAACAGACGAAAAACTTTCACCCACATTGAGTACTTATATTACTTAAATCCATGTTTTTGTCTTAAATATCTATTATACCGTTACACGCTACCTCCATTTTGATCATTTTATTTAAGTCTCACAGTTTTGTAATAGTACTTGGACATTTATATAATAGTTATTTATATTATGACAGTAATATTTTAAAACACCTCAACATTTAAGGAAACTCACTGAAGAAATATACGTTGCGTTAATAATTAAAACGATAAATCAATTGCTTTTCTTTCATTTTTAAACTAACCTATTTGAAACAGTACATAATTTAGTACATGATGTAAAATAAACTTTGATTTGATGATGGGAGTCAACTGTCATTCTGATGGTATTTTATTTGCAAATATAATATAAAGAAAAATTTCACATGCATTTTCGAATCTAATTGATGGAATTTTATAAACCTACACAGATTTTCGTGTATTATGTTGGAAGCCAAATTTCAGATACAATGAGTAAAGCATCTTCCTTAATCCAGTTACCATTTATGAGAGTAGTTTCGTGGAAAATGGACTGATGTAGGTGTTGGCATTTTCGTACCTCAAATTAATATTTCGTACACAAGTCAACCTCGCTTCCATTTCTGATCTCTTTTGCTTCACACCAAGAAATTTCCAATGATTTTTGTTGAAAATATGAACATATAATTTTCAATTTATGTGTATATTGAAATAAAAATAGCACCGTATACACGGAAATTAAACTATTTCCAGTCTACTCAAATTCATAGAATCACTCATATTTATAATTTAGTTCATAATTCTTTTCAGAAATTATTTTCTATTTGGAACTTACTATATTTCTGTGGTAAAAAATTAATTACATTTTAATTGGGGTATTCCCGTATAACGCAGGAAATAAAGTGGATAGCATTTATTAATTTTTTGAACAATTTTATATAATAACATTTACAAAGATTCAATCTTTGCTAATATCCCACCTGAAGATGTTGTAATACAACGAAACCTAGGTCGTGGTAAAGAAATTAAAGAAAGTAGAAATAATACTACATCACGTAGTTTCATTTAATTGTGAATAATGAATTTCTACAAAATTAAAGCCAAATATATTCAACATTTTTAGTATAATTTTTTTTATGAAGACATAATTGTATGCTTCTAAAATAAATTAAACAAACCGGTTTCTACTTAACTGTATTCTTGTGAATTTTTCCGTATTAAAACAACCTCTGCTATATCGCTAATTTTTGTTCCGACGATACACATATTTACCGTTAATTCGATGTCTTCGTATATGTAGCAAGTTTTTCACTATAGTACAGTCGTCATGCAACACGTAAACTTTGATTACATAGTATATAGACACGTTCTATTTCATGATATTTGCCATCAGTATCCTTTCCACTTAATGCCATTTCATACTTTTCGGTCACAATGGCGTCTAAGAGAGACAAAACGCTGCACATATTAATATGAAGGGGTTAGTGTGAGAGGCTTATATAATGGGGAGTGAGGTGCGATGTTAACAATGCCATCCAATTATACAGAGAGTCAAATGAACCACCGCCGAGAAACCCACAACCATCCTACCAGCCACTATGCCTGAGAAGATAATAATTAAAGAGAAGTATATGATTATATGATACCCGACGTGCCTTTAACGACAGTAATGAATAAAGTACATGCAAACGACCTTTATACTTTTTAAATTGTTTTTATAACTGATAACACCAAAATAAACTATATACTTCTAATACATAGAGCTTAGTATTGACATCGATAAGTCGAATACAATATCTTAGTTCCCACTATTAACTGAGGCTTTAAAGGTTTTTGGTATTAATTACTAAATAAAACACACTGTTTAAGTAATAGTAGAACATATATTTAAACTAATTTGGCTTTTACCCTAAACTTGAGGTAAATTTCTAGTAACGCTATTTTTTATAACTTCCCCAAAATTTCGATAATTCCGACAATGGGGATGCGGAGGAAGGCACATACTTTTGTGGATATTTTCACTAATATCTATAGAATTATCTCTAGAATTATTCACCAATATCTGAAAAAAAAAATATTTATGTTTTCTTATAAACTGCTAATTCAATTGATATACCACCTATACAAAAAAACATAAATCAGGTAATTTATTTTCTGTTTCGGAATTGCCATGTGATCATTTCTTCTTTCACTACTGATATGTTGCGGATTGGTATGTCTTACGATTTTAGCAAATTTCAATTATCTACTCTTAATAGTTTCTGAAGACATTTTTAACATTATTTTTCTATATTACATAATCGTCTAGAACAAGTCATGTTTAAATTCTTATATATATTTATGATTGATTTAATAAACGGTAAAATTAAATAAATTGTTTTAAAATTCTTATAAGTCACTAGTTATATCTCATATTATAAGGAGAGAAGGAAAAATGTTTCGAATAAATCAGTTGCTCTGTTTAAAACTATCCTATACATTTTTTTGAGTATTGCTATTGATACACATTAGTGTGCTTTAATAATTTATTATATTTCAAGTATTTATTTGAATATATTCTGATAAAAATGACTTTTGAGAACAAATAGATGAACTAAGTGGTTTTATATGTGCCTCGTTTTTTGTGAGGTACAAAAAAATATCACCATTTTGAGGAAATAAATGGAGAATTTTTGTTCATTATGGAATACACACAGAGTACTGGAACACAGATTCGATAAAAAGAAAACTAACAATTCAAGTGTTTTTAAGTAACATACTGAAAAGTACAACATTTTTCATCACCCAATCCTTTAATGAAAATTTTGGCGAATGATTTTTCATATTTTCTAATTCAACTGGAATTTTTTAAATCTTAGTCAAATTAGGAGAACATCGAAGAAAATAATTTTCTGGTTTTTTATAAAATTTAGAATATTCGGTTTTATTCATGCAGCAGCTATATTGAGTTATAAAGTGATAGAGATATATAAAAACCCTATGTATACTTTAATAATAGTAACTGAAATCATAAATACGGAAAAATATCTTGAATATAATAACTCATAAATGAATTTCATCTAGTAACATTCTGACTATTATAGACTATTTTGCTCTTTCTAACTTGCGATTCTCAAAATAATGGAAAGAAACGAGGCGACAGAATAGAGTATAAAAAAAAGATATCACTGCAATTTCTTCAAAATAAACTTAGACGGTACTACATTGAAAAATTATTGAAAATATTTGTAATAATTTCCGCATTTGCGAAAACACAAAATAAAATGAAAAGCAACAAAAATAATATATTCCTAAGAATGTATCCCCACTGTAAATATTATCAGAACAACAAATTATTTTCTCAAATATTTTTGAAAAAATAGTACTCAAACATATATATACGTCTATTCTCAAAATAACAGTCAATCTAACCAATTTATAAAAAATAAAAGAGGCGCGAGCATCTATCAACTGCAGATGGTCAAAGTTTGTGCGAAACAAATAATTGAATCATGGAGAAAGCTTGGAGCCTAAATTATTAATCGGCGCCCACAAGAATAATTTAGCTTGAAAGTGTAATCCATTTTATTTAGAAAATATTTTAAGAAAATTTTACGGTACCAACTTAGACTGGATGAAATTATATTATGATTATTTCAATAGATATGTATGCGATAGTCTTGTATCGAGATATTTTCACAGATAAGTTATAAAAGAAATTATCCTGGTATAATATATACATATATACATATATATATATATATATATATATATATGTATATATATATATATATATATTTGCGTGCGCGCGTGCGTGCGTGTGTGTGTGCTTGTAAGTGTGCGTATGCATTTGCGTGTTTGTTTGTGTAAAGGAAACAGTAATACATTTATTACAAACTAATTTCGTTTATTGATTAAGATATACCGAAATAATAGATGCAGAGTATAAAATTATCGAAATGTTGAGGTTATGACAGATGGATTGACGGACATAACGAAATTATAAGGGTTAGTTTATTTCCTACATAATCTTAAAAAGATTCATCCACGTTCGTCTATAGATGTAGAGGTTACTTTTGGTAAAGCCTAAGCCTTTTGGTAGAGCCTAGATAATTTGATTAATTTTAATAACTACAATGGTTATGGGTTTACTTAAGCCCAGAAAACAATATTTATGTTAAATATGGTATATACCAAATGCGGTCTAATTTTCCAGTTGACAAATTCTGACAAAAATGCATATGAAATAGAATACAACGTTGAACACATAATGAATGACAGCAGGAGGCTTTTTAAAATGGAAGGCATCATGCAATCTTGTTTGCTTAATTTTTTGACACTTTTTGTCGATATCATCTAACTGAATTCTATTTTGGAAAAAAATAATAAAAGTTAAATAAGTGCTACTGGAATTTAATATTGGCAAGAAAATTAAAAAAATATATAATATGTTTATATATATGTGTGTGTGGCTGTGTGTATATTTATTACCTTATTATTTTAAAGTTTCCATTAGGAGAATAAATATAAAAAGAGCATATTTATATAGAAGTATCCCAAAGTTATTACACATTTTTAGGAAATCACTCTTAAATGTTTGTAATATATTTTGATAAAAATAAATTTAAACTGTTTTTATTAATACTGGAAAGACTTTATTATTTTATTCACATTTAGTACCTATATACGAATAATTTCTAATGACTAATTTTCTTCATTTCATGTGAAGTATGCGTTCTTTAAATTATAAGCGACTCATAAGTGGGGCATAAATTAAATTTTCCAAAATCAAAATTTAATTAATCACTACCAAATATCACTATATTTGTCTGAAATAGGAATAAGTTACTCTTTTCAAAAGTACGTTTCTTCATTATTCCAAAACTGAGCGTATGTTGATTACTTTAACTTTCCGAAATTCAAAAAGTCAACTCTTAAATCTTCAAGAGTGCAATAAAAATGCTTTCCACTTAAAGCTTTCTTCAAATTTGGCAACAGATAGTGTTCATTGGGAACAAAATCAGGACTTGGTGGCGAGGGGTAATTCATTTTAAACTCTTAATAAGTTTTCTCCTCATTTTGTCTCTAATTTCTTCTTTAAAAATGCAATGTCTTCAATTTTTTCTTTTAAAATTTGTCACCAATTTCTTCTTTTAAAATGCATGTAATTTTCCATCGTCGATATCATCTGTAGTTTTTCTTTCGACTGGCAAAATCTATTTAAAATTCCAATAAATGGTGGCCTGCTTTCAGCTGATTGATGTATTTTTGATTATTTTGGAGCTCCTTATTTTATATCAAAACATGGCTTTTTGTTTACTATCCAAATTATAATTTTGGATATACATTTTATCAGTAAACTCCAAAATCATTTTATCATGGTAAACTGATACAATTTTAACGTCGTCCATAACTTATTTTTAAATAACTGTATGTTTCCTTGTGAACCATTTTGTACTAACTGTTCAAAATTAAAATGATTATTGGATACAAATACATATGGTATGGTGCAGATATAGACGGCATGTTAACATCGACACTTTCTTTGCCTTATTCAAGACAACCTATTAAATATATAATCACTTTTTAATTTAATATTAGAAAGATAATTAAAGAACTATTTTTATTTTAATCACAGCAAAAATTAAAAAAAATGCCAACTATAAAAAGTTAGTTAAAATAAAAAAGGCAATTAAGAAGAAAGTTTTCTAGTAGTTATACCAGATATAAAGGTATTGAAATAAAAAAAGTCGAGTTATTTTTTTGTCACTATGATTCTAAAATTTACGACAGATTAAAAGTATTCGAGGCAGATAATTTCAGGTTGATGTATTTAAATCAGTTGGTCCGTTTACATATTGTTTCGTTACTTTTGCAGACGACGCCATTTATTTAGTTTTAAAATTTAAAGAAGGAAATTTGGAATCAACTTCAATCAACTTAATAATATATGTAACAATTTATATGAAAACTAAGATTTAAATTGAACTGAAAAAATAAGAAATCAACGTTTCTCAGTTCCATAGTACAAAAATGATTTCAGAATATGGAATATCATTGCCCAGAAAGAAACAAGTATACCCCGGAACGGATTAAATTTGTAATAACTAGATCAAAGTAATACAAGAAACTCATAGGAGGTTATATATACTTTCTTGTTTCATTAAACCAGATATCTTATTGAAATTAATTACAATTATTTAGGTCAAATAAACAAGAGTTATGATAAGAATAGTCGGTAACTACTCTTTTACGTACGTTATATTTGTACGTAAACGAGTAGTCAAATATTTACATAAAATGTAATCACATATTTTAATATGTTATTTGATGCATATAAAAGACATTGTTTAGCTGGAAAGTTTTAGATATAGATTTAACTTCTAGCTTGATATACATAATTATTTTATTTTAATATGTAGGTGCTTATAGTTTTAAAGGTTGTAAAAAACGAAGGATGTTGGTTTCGACCAGAAGATGAGCTTAAAACGACCGTTACTAAAATAAAAACGTAAAAGGGTTATTTATTTGAAAAAAAAATATTATCCACCTGTCTAGTGTTTTATAATGTAGAATATACGAGTCGACTAAAATCTTGCTTAGTTTTTAAGGCGAATGAATTTGTTTATAAATGTAAAACGTGATTTTCGAAAATATAAATGTAAAACGTGATTACGTTTTAGAAGAAATACAGATATAATTATTTTAAAATTTTAGATTCTTTAAATTATAAAGCATTACGCCAAAGAGAGAGCAATTTTAAGAATCTCGTGCAATTTCCTGATTACTTTAAATAAAGTAGCATTTAGTGAAATATGTATCTTAAAAATTACGGATAACAAAGAATAAATACAAACCGATATATTGCAAGAAGATATAGTTTTAACGGACACTTTGCTTAAATAACAGAGTAGATATTTATTCAAACATATTGACAATAGGTTAGTTTCAACTAACAAGCAAATTGCAATAAGAAATCAGCCACGTTTTATGAAAAAAAGAATTGATTTTTATGTAACTTTTCTTAGTGTTTTTAAGAAACAATCGTATGAATTATATTTTAGATATACTAAATCCCATGAAATAGGAATATTCGATATATATGACAACCGTAGTTATTTTGGTCCCGATAATAGTCCTAGAAACACATTATAACATAAAATATCAACGTAATATTTTATATGTAAAATCTGTACATACCTACCATTTCATTATTTTATCAATTTATAGAAGTATATATTTTCGTCAAGGTGTAATTATTATATATAATATTATCACAGAAACCAAACACATTAATTTTAATACCATCAGGCTTTAATTAATCTTTTTTTTAAATAAGGGTTGTCGTAAAAGAATCAAATCACGCCTTTAATTAAATATATTTTGTAATTAAATATATGATTAAAAGTTTAATAATCAAAATAATAATATTGGAGCAAATATCGCCATGATAAATAACATTAACTATTTGAAATTACGGTTCGTATCTATTAAATATTCTATAATATCGCATTAATAGAATTAGGAATAATTTAAGAAAATATTGTTTTAACATGATATACCCGTTTCAACAATTTTTTTTTGTGATAATAATTGCTGAAAATATATTAAAAACTGCATGTTAATAAATATATTGGAAATAAGTGAAATGTTTGGTAAACGATATAATAAGAATGTACTATTCCCACTGTTCCACCCGGGTTGTCTCAGGGTCCCTCCGGAACACGTAATGACCCACCTCATACAAAAGACCATCGAAAGTCCCCTAATAGCGTCCAGTATTTAGAGTCTCAGCGCTTCCACCCAACAAGGTTAGAGTCTGTATCTTCTCAATGAGTCACCTAGCATCTCCATTTTGTTTGAGAACACATTTAGCGAATGCTGTAAAGCATGACTCAGTCCCGGTGACTAGACATATTACGTTCTTAAGTTCCGCGTGTTCCTAGGTTATTATTTAGACGCATATTTTCTAACAAAACTCTACGCGCATTATCGTGCTCACTGTAGTGGAACAAAATGTGACTCATGTCCTGCGTCTCAAATACATATGCCGGGCTAACTCTGAGAGCCAATCTATGCAAGCTGGCACGAAATGCGTCATGTCCCGTTAAAATTACGAGGTATAATAATAAAAAACGAGCCAGCTTTTACTTAACCGCTCGGACATGTCGAGAAAGAACAACCTGGTCATTTCTCCTATAAAATAAGGGGAGGACCACATAGATTGCCAATGAGTAAAGATGATCTCTAAAATACGTCTCTTTCTGTCAACTTGGGATTCATCAGCCAAAAACTCAGCAAAAAGTGCAACGGACCCGCATCGAAACTCTTAGCTCATGCCAAGATGAAATTAGCTGCGCGCTCCACGATCGTGAGGCCAGCAAGCAAAAGACCCGCCAAAACTGGCAGCACATTCATTTAGCATGTTCTATAGGTTTTAGACATAGCCTGTAGCAGCGCAGGCTGCGACCTCAGTACCACCCGTCCAAGCTGCTGGACCCCGACGCACTACTGAGCCCAAACCGACGGCGCACAAGCCAATATACCTAGGTATATGGCCATATACATCAGTTTGAGGGTAAAGTTATTCACACTGATGCTAGCACCGGGCATCAACACAGACAGTTCTCTCGTCAGCCCGCCCTTAAATAGGACAGATTTATACTTTTGTGGGGCAAAACTGAGTTTGTTTTTAATGCCCCTGTCATGTAACCTGGCGAGGGAGTCCGCTCTCCGGTTTTCCTTCGACCAACAGCAGAGTATCATCCACATAGGCGATAATATCTCATACCTGAAAGGGTATCGCGAGTATATCATCGAACATGACGTTCCACAGAGTCGGTCCAATGACCAAGCCTTACGGGTAGCCCCTGGTAAATGATTTCTAAATTTTTGTGTCTGTATCCTGCTAAAAGACAACTCGATCACGGAAATAGTTCTTAAGAATGTACTATCACAATGAAACCAAATTACGAAATTTTACATATTACAAAAAAGATTCGGTTCTTTATGGTAAATCAAACAGAACTTAGTTACCGCCAACCATTTGACTAAGTTAAAGGGATTTTTAAGAGCTATAAGGTTTATTTAGTTATTTTAACGCTGCTTAGCAGCAAGGAACTTTACAAAATTAAATGAAACTACGTGATGTAGTATTATTTCTACTTTCTCTAAGTTCTTGTATTTCAACATCTTCAAGTGGGCTATTAGCAAAGACTTCTTGCAAAGAATCTTTGCTAATAGCCCACCTGAAGATGTTGTAATACAACGAAACCTAGGTCGTGGTAAAGAACTTAAAGAAAGTAGAAATAATATTACATCATGTAGTTTAATTTAATTGTGAATAATGAATTTCTACAAAATTAACGCCAAATATATTCAATCAAGGAACTTTATATTAATGCGAATATTACAATATTAATCACTTATTAATCCAGTAACTAACAGAAGTATTTTCAGTACAAAAGATCCTTAAATAGATATTTTTTATTTATTTCCATTATAATTCTCCTTTTATTAAAACTAAAAGGAAAATTGCTTCAATTCGATAAAAATACAGATTTCTCAGTATTGATATGATGCAAATAAGAATGTAAAGTAATAAAGTGAGAATAAATAGTGCAATTTTATATATTCCTAAGATAAAATGAAAATAATGATTTCGAAAGTGAATACAAAAAAATGTAGTTGAGAAAACGTAAAGGAGAAAAACCTGTCATCTTAATATTTTCTTAAGATAAATAGATAAACTTCATTAATTTAATATAATCAGGTATTTACACGGAACGAATAACGGGCGATAAATATTTTCAATCTGATATTACTAGTAGAATGATCTTTGTTATTAATTAGAAAAAAACTTAACACCAAAAGAGAAAGCATTGCAAAATGTAAATGAGAAGTGTGCTAGCTTTCTTAGGAATGGGAGCCGATAGAGTACCTTGATCTACATATACCACGGCTTGCCTTACCTTCCGAAAGAAAACGTGATAATATTAATTAACGAAAATTAAATAAGGACGAGCTAATTTAGACATTATCAAGTAATAATGACCTTTTATCATTGTGTAAATTGTGATTAAACTACAATATTTTTAACCGCAATTTGCTTTAATAATAATAATTTACGACTCCTACGTGATTTAAATTTATCAGAACCTAATAAATAGTATAGGATTCAGCGAACATAGTATTGACCAACAAATTTAAATGGCATTTAAATAAAACTATTCGATAATTCAAAGTTTTTGTATTAGACAATTATCTTGCCCTAGAATATTACATATGTTAATTCTCTAAAAAATAAATTCATAAATGTAGTCTGAATGTACAAGATTGCTTATAGAAATGCCATAATAAATAATACAGATAAAAGTAGACTTACTAAGTGGAAATAACTTTTGAACATACTGTAAATATTGAACGTCACAAAACCTCGCGAAAAAGATTAACACTGATAGATTATGCAAACAATTTCATATTAATCCTACACAAAAACGATACGAAATCGTTCTGGCAAGTTGGTAAAATTAAATGAAATGGAAACGTTTGGTTATCTTATCTATGTATACGTTTATTATGTACGAAGAACTATTTTAGAAGCATCCAACCGTAAAGATATCGGTTCAACTGACAAGTATTGAAACAATAAACTCATTGACGTGTGGTGGAAGTTGACTTAACTTTCATATATGATATCTCCGCTTTGGGCTCGTACTCAATAACTGTATTTTTATATTTCAGTCTCCTGTAATCATAAATCCATTATTCTGAAAAAAATTATTGAAAATCCCTGGTCCGAACTTTTTATGTTCTTGAATTTGACGTATTGACATTAAATTTAATTGAATTTAAATATATTTTTATTTGTAGAAAGGCTTATGATATTTGCAATAAAATTGAAATCGGTATAATTATTGGAAACTATTAAAATTAAAAACTAACTTTTCCTTTGTAAATTGGAAATTTATTCCCATGAGTTTAATCTGCGAAACTAAATATTTTATTGAATTCAAGAAAATTTTTCGGATATTTTAAATATTTCTTGTAGTTAAGATATAGTACAATATGCTTGTGTAATCTCTAATTGTATATCACATTCATTTCAAAGACTGAGTGTTCATTTTCATGATGACTGATATTTTTTTTAGGTTGTTATTATCAAAGTAATTGAAATTGAGATTTATAAAATATTTCAATGCTTGTACCTTGGTAGTATTTTATTTCTTTGCATTATGGGGTTGAGAGTATAATAACAGTAGAAGTAATGTAGCATAAGGTTATATAATGATAAAAAGGAAAGGATTTGAAATAATTTTAGTAAAAAATTAACATCAGAAAACTTTTCATATCTTTAATAAGTTAGACATAGATGACACTATTTTGAAATCAGTTAAAATCAGAGTATTAATTTGATGCGGACGTATTATCACCTTCATTCAATACATCTACGTTATCTATATCTGCATATAATAACAGATTGAAAGATATATTAGCACTAACTTCCAAAGAAATAGGTCTAAAGTAATAAACAAGAATAATAATAAGGAAAAATAATTACTAGTATTGCTCTTTCATACTTATTTCAATATTTGAAACAAATATTTCTGGCAATAATCATATAGTTAATTTTTTAATATATACATATAGAACATCATTTGTTACATTTTTGTTTACCTGAACGTGGAATGCGTAAAAATTAACTCGTATAATCATAAACATCATTTAAGGTTCTGTAGTCAAAGGATAGAATTAATTTTCAAAACGTTTATACACAGAACAAATAAGATTTTAAAACATTGTGTATCTTACAAACTCGAATTTAATTGAATTTTTATAAAATTGCAAATATTTTTTTTTAAGTAACCTTAATCAAATTATATAAAAGTAATAATATTTTATGCAAATTACTAATGAAAAAATAAATAAAACGTGGTAAAATTGTGTTAAACACGCACAATGAATAAACAATCCATGAACTTCAGTACATTTAAACATTCAATGACAAACTGTGTTTCCATGAAATTATTTCAAAATTCCAATGTTATTTTTTACCATGCAAGATATATTAGACATACCTGTAACGGTGTAAAAATAGCACCAATTTCTGTTAAGTTATGAACTTTATAAACATAGTTAACTATTTCCAGTATATTCTAGATGAATCACATGTTATGTTTTTTTTCATAATTTTGACTTAATTTTACAATATTGAACATTAATTGGCTTGTATTTGGCTAATATTTTTAGTAACATTTGTAAAGCTATTTTGCATAAATTCTTACATTTTAAAAGCAAATTTGGCTGATTTTATCTGATAAACACGAAACTGATCTTACAAATGTTTCGATTTTTCTTTACGAGATTGGAAATCGAATGACGACAGCTGAGTCAGTATTTACATTTTTTTGTTTATTTTTGTAAATAATGTGTTACTATGCTTCATTTTAAACAAAACAAATCATTTCTTTACTAGAGTAAGCTAATTTATATTCGGAAAATATTGATTAAAACGAGGAAATACTTTGAGATAACGTTTAATATACTATATTTAATAATCACTGTTATTTTTGTTTGTTTTCGGGATATCATTTAAACTTAAACTGAATTAATATTATAAACGCAAAAATATATATTTCATTCACATACATCAACTGATCAAAAATCTATCATTATTAATGGCAAATAAATTTTGCGTTTGATTTCAATGAAATGCAAAAAATTAGCCATATATCTGAAAAAGGAAAACGTAACATTTAAAATTCTACCATTATAAATAATGTACTCCTTTTTATTTTCACACAAATTGTTACTCAAGACATTTCTCAATACACACTTAGATTTTATATCAATATAAACTCTCTTTGAACATTCCCGTTTCAACATTCATTATGTTTAATAACTAAATCTCCCTAAATTTCAACTAGACATGTGTATATAACGTTGAAACTTACTTGTAAGAGAATGTTGTTACTCTAGTAAACTTAATAAAAATTCTTCATATTGCGTTAGTATAATATTTATAATATAGCGGTATAATATTTGTTTTCATAATATTTAAGGAAAAATGCCCGTAAAAAGGGTAACGAGTACTTTTAAGGGGTATAATACATAAAAAAGAAATTGAAAGAATTGAATCATTACTTTTAAAATAATTTATGTAATTAGCAAATTAGGCAAACTTTTACAAAAGTTTTAAGATAAAATAAATATTTATAATTGCTCCTTCCAAACTTTAGCATTTTAAGTATGAATGTAAAGACAGCGTTTACACAATGTTGTCGTTTATCAAAACAAAGCTCGGGGTAATGTGAATATATTTGGAAAGCTTGCATTTATAGGATAAGGACTTCTAACCTTTCTATCACGTATTAGCCGTAAAGAGTCGAAGTGATAGATTATATCTTTTAAATTTACTCATCTTTTTAAATGATTAATAACATACTTGCGATCATAATCCCACTTAAAATTGATATATTTCCTTTCTCTCAAAAAAATTAATAAACAATATGTTTTACGTTCCTAATATACGTCAGCAAAGTGATAAGTATCATAGAAATCAGTGTCTATAAGTGATTTTTCACACTTGTTATTGTACAAAAAATTAAGAGACGCTAATAATACTTTTATTACAACTGAGATAAGCATAGTCACCTTAAACATATACTAATTTTCGGTGCCTTTAAGTAACTTCCACTTATATTTTATTTTATCTTTCTTTAAAATAATTGAAAATAAATTAATAGATGTCTAATTGTCGCAGTAATTAAAAAAATATGATAAGTAAACTCATTCAAAAAACTAAAACAAATTGGGAAAATAATTGTAGTTATTATTAATTATATATTTGAACGAATGCGTAGAAAACCGTATTTAAAAACATCTGTGACGTACACATACATTAAAATTACTTATGCTATACTAAACGCTAATATATAGACCAGAATTTAAATAGTGGAGAATAATACCATCAAGCCTAGTAATAGGTGTAAATTAAATAATTTTATTTGAGCTCAATCACTAAAATTCTCTATGATTGCCGTAAATTATACATCAAAATAAATAGAATCTAGTAATGCACCTATCCTTATCAAATTCGCACCACCAAATTAGTTTCAAGACAAGTCTTTTGCTTGTATTAATTAGAATTTGAACCAAAGACATCGTAAAATGTTACACCGCACATCACGGGCACTTTTCCGTATTCAACCACTTAATGGATAGCATTATAAGATTTGAGATACTCTCTAAGTCAAATGTAATTATTTGAATAGCATAAATAACATTACGAGAGAAGTTAATATTGCTATCTTGTTAGTGAATATAAGAAAATATTTTGTTTTTTCTATAAGTTTATCCACCAAGTATTTTTACAAGTTTAATGTATTGTTTCCAAGGACTTGTTAAGTAATTTGATATATTTTATTACTAACTAATTATTAATTTAAAAACGTATTTTGCATTTCCTACATTTGGACGATAAACAAATTTATAAATTTGAAACTCATCTCTTATTATTAGCAAAATGTATTAATTAATAGACAAAATATGTGTACATGTAGAAAATTTCCATAATATGACAATATGCAACTACTTATTCTTTAGTGAAAATTTTAGAATGATTTTTTTTTAATATATTTGTACACTAGTCAAACAACAATTTAAAGATTCACTCAACACCTAGAAAACAATTTTTTTTATATTTCCTCCCTTTTTGTCCTTCCTACATACGCCTTATGTAACCGAAAAAAGGTGTTCACCACGTTGCTTCAATAATGCCGTGTGATGCTTGGTGTATGTGCATTGCAGGATACTTAACCCTTGGGTTAAATTTAAAAAAGTATATTGTGAAAGGTTGCTAGGGTAAGGAAAACCATATTTTTTACGTTTGTCCTATGTTTTTCTCAAGAATCAATGGGCATAGGTTCACTATACAAATTTAAAAACGACTGTACAAATATTTTATATCTGGAAATTATAAGGTCATGTAGCAAAAATGTATATTAATCATATTAGAAGTTTGTGTAAAGTTTCAAAAACATCAGCGGAAATTAGCAAACCTGTCTCCTTTACTATATATGGAGGATTTAATGAAAGAGAAACCTAAGAATATTTCAATCTAATAGTTCAGTTTCAGTTTCACTTCGTATTCTCATTAGAATTTATTGTCATTAGAATTTTATCACATCCTCTGTCCCAGGTATGAGCCCATTGTTTTGAATGTTTATCAATATAAAGTTACTGATTTTACCCTTACTGGCACTGCCAGTTAGTTCTTAAATAAGTAATATCAAGATATTACGTATAAACTTATTGGATTGTTTTAAAATAAACATTTAGGAAAAGAACCCTTTTTTAATATTCAATTTAGCAATTGTCAAATCTTACTACAAACAAATTAGTGAAATCAAGTTTTCCGCATTAATTTGTGTGGGTTATTTTATTCTCTTCGATAATACTAATTAAAATTTAAGCCCCGATGTAGAAGTGTAGGCGGTATTCTCGAATGATAATTCTAACATACAGATATAGATGTAACGTTTGGTTACTTACCAAGAGTTTTGTAGGTAGATACCAAGAGTTTTGAAGCCTTTCTCCTTTGATTTTATTAGCTATTTCATAAATTTATAACAAATGAAATGCAAGCAACAATTTAAAATTCTTTTATACAAAACGATATGGTGCGTTTTTACAATGAAATTATTTATTCTGGTACAATGAAATCATGATTTCATCGTGGTAATATGTGAAAAATGCAAATAAAGTGCGTATTCAGTTCTAGAGCTCGGCCTCCAATGTGAATCTAACATTTTTAGTATTTATTTATTATTAATAATTTTATTTATTACAAATCAGTTAAAATTTATAAAATTTGATATTTCATTGACTATGAAATATGTTTCATTATTAGACGTAGGATTTGCAAATTTTGTTTTATAAAATGCATACCACAATCATGTCCATTTTGAAAAGTATTACTATATTTCCCACATTCATTAGCAGTGTCCTGGATTTTTGAAAACATTAGAAAAGGAAGTGCATGATTTGTGTTTTAAAAATATTTGCTTTTAAATGTAGACTATAAAAAAAGGTACTGAAGTGTTTTCTTTATTGGGCTCATAAAAGTAATTATTAGCAACTAAATAAAATATTTTATAATGCCAAAATCTGATTTGTCCTAAAATAGGCAATTATTTAAAATGGTATGTATATTGTTTTCATTCCACTAGTTTAAGAAAATAAATAAATCAAAAAGTATATTAATTGAAGATTACATGTTTATATTAAATTATATATCACTAGGTATCGCACAGAGGCAAATTTCTAACCATTGCATATAAAAAAGTATGTAATGAAATTACTAAACCTCCGAACCGAAATTACGAAAAAGTATATAATTTAAATAATAATATGTATTTAACTGCTCATTTTGTTGAAAACACTAATAGGTAGGCGAGAGTAAGTCAATTCCGTTTGCTGCTGCAAAATTTTCCTTTTGCAACAAGTGCTTAATATACATCAGTTGCAAAAGGAAAAATCTTCCAGCAAACTAACAGATTTTTCATTAAATAAACGTTTTTTGCCTCGACATACGCTCCAAAGACTATTGAAAAGAAACATTTGAATTCACACTGGAAATTCATTAATTCAATATGACATTCTATGTATCTTTGGCAATTAATAGCTAATAGTCTTTGGTCAAGCAGTCACACAGAGTACCGAGACCAAAGACTATTAGCTATTTAACATTGACAGAATGAAAGTAAACATTGAATCTTTTAATATGTTTGTAATACTTTAACGTATTTTTAACATATATTTTATATAAATTTTAGCTTTCTGCATTCTTTCTCCATAAAAACTTTAATTATACCAAATCTCATACTTCTACGTACCAGAACTATGCTTGAAAAGGGTACAACATATTCTCCTTACGTATTAATATATAGATTCTTTTTAAGGAAATTTGTATTCATAAAATAGTTGACGTGAGTGACGTAAGTATGAAAATCTTTGCTTGCATTAGTCGCGTATGTTTCTTCACGGCGTTTTAGCCAAAAGTGTATGGCTGAATCTTTCGTTCAAATAAAAAAACTTTCTTATATGAATTGACAAAAAACACAATGAGTACTCTGTGATGTTAAAACGCTATAGCATCCCATAAGACGTTGTAAGTTTTACCGCGGTAACATGATAAAGTGAAAAGCCCCCTGAGGAATGTCACTCAGGAGGCTTTTCCATCTTTGCTAAGATCAGCAAAGATCTATCTTTGCTTACAGCCACCTTATGATGTTGAAATACAAGAAAACCTAGGTCGTGGTAAAAAACTTAAAGAAAGTAGGAATAATACTACATCATGTAGTTTCATTTAATTGTGGATTTTTATGGAATTATGATAAAATTTTATTAGAAGACTTAAAAAACAACACAAGCATTTTCTAACAATATGCTTGAATTATTCTTGAGAAGGTTAATTTTTAAAAGGAATGCTCGTATAAACTATCGAAGCAAAACATATATGTAATGTTTTTTTGTTAAAGTATACTTAAAATAACATTTTTTGTGATTTATATATGAATATATATGTATATATATATATATATATACATACATATATATGTATATATATATATACATACACATATATATGTATATATATATATATATATATATATATATATATATATATAATTAAACGGAAGTGGGTATAACATTAAAAAAAATAAAAACTAAAATATGTACTTTGCCCCCATTACTATTATTATCACTCGAGTTGGGAATTCTCTCACACGGCTCACGATGTTCAATCCCTTTCTTTTGTGGTCATTCCTGTCTCTGGACATATTTATTCCTTTACTCGAGATAATAAAACTGTCAAAGTACCAAATAACTGTCAAAAGTTTTCAATGTTCATAATTGTTGAAATTATGGGAGGCGACACGTGGTTTATTTAAAGTTATATATAATAACCAGCGAGACAATAATAAAACAAGTCTAGTGTTCATTTTCATAGATGTATAACAATATGTTGCATCGAACTATTAGTACCTATGCTTCCTTTGTACATGTACATGTTTAAAGTACGCTACACCGGTGTTCAGTTCTGTATAAAATTGACGTTTAATTGTATTTGACAGTTGATATTTAAGTTGACATTTAATTGTATTTGATGGTTCAGCCATGAAATTATATAAATATTGTGAGAAAGTATAATGTAAAAAATATTAAAAAGAAGAATGTATTTTGTAATATATTTGTATTGATAAAGTAATAACAACCAAACGACATCATAACCCGTGTCCCGAAAGTGTGTGTTATCTTCGAAATATATTTAACTACGAAATATATTTAAATAATATCTCTCGGGAGACATTTCATTATGCTTTTCACACCGGAACTTTTGTTCGTAGGAATATTCACAGAAAGTAAGCTAAACATTTCATAACATATTAGTAATATTTTATTCAATTAAGTTTGGATTTAAATTCATTTTAGTTCTTTCAATTTGGTACTTTTTTATCTTTCCTTAATTCAGGGAAATTTAATAAAGTTAATATGCCCTTTATTAACTTTGCACAAGGTACATATTTACATTCAGTGGTCAGGGTTATTTTTCCATCTAAGAATTTTAATTGCATTCACACGTGTGTGTGTGTGTGTGCGTGTGTGTGTGTACCCGCGTATGTGTGTGTGTGTGTGTATAGTATTTTAAAGCATAGAAGTACATATAAAAAGCGAAATAAACTTAGTTAAATTTAAGAAATTCAAAACATTTTGAAGGTTTCTGAAATAATGCACAAAAGGGTCAAGCTTAAATCGTCGCTGAAAAATTTGGTATCCGCGTTTTTTGGAAAAAACTTAGATTTAAAATACCCACATTCTTCTGAATAAACTTTTCTGTTCTTTTCTCTTATTTTCCCGTATAATTTTATTTGCCAAATAGCATTCTCTATCAGTTATTGAAACCACCATCGTATTTATTACAAAATAAGAGAAAGCACAGTAGACGCTCAATAATTTTCCAGGCCGAAGGTTTTTGGCAGAAAACAAACACACAATTATCTGTACTAGTATATTACTTATCTAGCAGGTTTATATTTCCTCACCCTTTTTTCTTTTATGTTAAGATTCTAGATATGTTTGCGTATAAAGGTATAATAAATGACATAATAGATATTAAGGTTGCGATAGAAAAATAACAATTTTGCTTATAGCAGAAACAAGGAAAGTTTATGTGAGTATCAGTACGCCGATTCTAATCGTTTGGCCCAATAATTTTACTTGTATAATATATAAAAAATTAATATTAAAGTATTAGATGGCTGCATACTTGCATTTAATTTTATAAATTTCTAATTAAACTGCGGGTATACAAAATTTAAATGTTATACAAAAGGGAAATGTCTCATTAGTTTAAATTTAAAAGATTCTAAATCAATAATTTTACATGTAAATATATAAAAAATTAATACTAAAGTATTAGATGGCCGCACACTTACATTTAATTTTGTAAATTTCTAATTAAACTGTCGGTATACAAAATCTAAATTTTATACAAAAGGGAAATATTGCGTTTCTTTAAATTCAAAAGATTCTAAATCAATGATTTTACTTTCTATAAGAAACAGAGATTGAGTATTTTTAAATTCCCACGTGAACGATACTATATGAATACAATTTTATTTCGTGTCTTATATTTTTAATGGGCTCTGTTAGTTTCTATGGATTGTGTCTTATATTTTTAATGAATTTATATTTTTAATCTCGTATTTTATATTTTTAATGAGCACTGTTAATCTCTGTGAATTTCTATCCTACTATTTCAAAAATATAGAAAAATATGATGAGCGTTAGCGTAAAGAGCGTTTTCTCTATGTTACTACAACCGAAATTCTCGAGCTAATACTAAAGATTGAAAGGTTTATTTATCGCCATTTTCCCCATAGGTCATTGGTAGTAGATAAGTGGGTCGCTCATATAAATCATCATAAAATAATTGTTTATACGAGCGACCCACTTAAGGAATGTTGTAAGTTTTCGTATGTTATAAGTTTGTTCACAACTTTCAAATAAAAGTATGGTTTTGAATAATAAATGACAATTTGTGACTACACCCTAACATAATTTTTATAAAATTGCTATTTAATATTTCAGAATATACTCCGAGTTTCCATAGCAAAAGTCAAAAGACCGGAAAGGTAAATCGGTACTATCTCGGCGTTGCTTACTTTTCTTCGATAAGCGATATAAAATTAAAAAACATCCATTATCCATTTATAATATACCAACCATCCAAATATCCATTTATAATATACCTATGTATAATGCTTTAGTTTTTCTACCATAAATTTTTATGGTTTTATAAAAGAACGATTGGAATGAAACTCTATCGTAGTGATTATGCTGGCCATATCTTTTTGCGCCAGTCTGAACCTTTAGTTCCTAAAATAAATGAGGTACAGGATCAATAATTACCCATAAAAAATAAAATATCGTAATATATAATATGATTTAGAGGGAAGGGGTTAGTTTTGAATTTACGTAAGGAAATCGACATGTATTTCTTCTTAGTAGTCATGCGAATATATCTTTAAAACAAACTTTGAATAAAGTGTAAATGTATTTTTAAATATTTTTCAAAAATATCGGTGTGAAAATATACAAAAATATTGATTTTAAAACTCTTTTTAAGAAAACATTGATTATAGACCACTTGACATATATTCGGTACGTGAAAAATAAATACGAGGAATTGTATAAAAATAACCAAAAATAACAAGTAATGCATAATAGAATCAAAACATTTTTTTCTTGCGGCTATGAAAGATTTACTTAAATAATAAAAAAAATTAATATTTTCAAATAGTTTAACCGAAGTACTATGTACTCTAACTTTTTAAACTTTTCTTCCTACCTAAGTATATATATATATATATATATATATATATATATGTGTGTGTATATATATATATATATATATATATATATATATATATATATATATATATGTATATAACTTTCACAAATTTCTCCTCCTAATTAACAGATTTTTCCTAAATATTAAATTAATCTTTTGCCGTACAATTATCAATAAATTAACTAATTGTTTTAGAACTGTTCTTGGTATTACTGTCAGCAGGATTCACTGTGAGCAAGATTTACCGTTAGCAAAATTTTGATGTGAACGGGAACTCATAAAACTAGTATTACCGATGGTACGCTTCAGGGAGAGTTGCAATGCAAAATAAAGTAAAAAGCGTTCAAAAGAAAGTTATGATACGGCTCAGTGTAAGTGTGGAACTTTAAAGATATATTTTCTTTGTAGTCCATTTTCTTTTCTTTATGGTAACTTTAGGAAAAAAGGAACAAATTGTTATAATTTTCTTAAATCTTAAGAATTAATATTTTTGAATAATTTAACATAAGTACTATATACTTTGACCTTTTAAACTTCCTTCGTACCTAATTGTGTACATAACTTTCATAGATTTCTAATCTTAATGAACAGATTTTTCCTAAATATTAAATAACTTTCTTGCAGTATAATTATCAATAAATGAAATATTTTAAAAAGCATATTGAATTATTTTTTGATATCACTTTCAATGGGATTCAGTGTAAGCAAGATTTAATTTTAGTAAAATTTTGCTGTGAATAGGAACTCGTAAAGCAAGTATTACTGACTGTATGCTTCAATTATATTGCGAAATGAAGTAAAAGTATTCAAAGGAAAATAATGACACGCCTCAGTGTTAATGTGGAAGATTAAAGATACATTTTCTTTGTAGTCCATTTTTGTTCTGCTTTAGGAAAGTTACCGTGTGGAAATAAATACTTTCTCTGCTAATAATATAGTGTTTTTTTTATTATATTGCTATTTTTTTGAATCTGCTACTTATGATATCAATAAAAAATATCAAAATTTTTTTTAATACAGACTGCATAATTTATATTTATCAAGTTAGACGTTTATTTATTTGATCTTAGAATTATCTCGATCTTTTAATAAATATGATATCAACGAACATCAAGCAAATTAAAACATGGTTTTATTAACTTAAGTTAGGAGTAAAGTGATAAAGATGAAAATAATTATTATTTAACTGCATTGCGCATACTAAATGTTATTTGCAAAATTTAATACGGCATTAAGTTGATTTTTTGCTGGAAATATTTTTTTTATAAACTGCCATTAATTCCGTTATTGTAATTACTAAATAAAATATTTAAAGTTTTGACATTCGCAAGTATAATTATAATATAAAAAAATGTTTGCTTAAATTACAAAAAAGTGACATTTGTTTAAAAGTTTATGACAGCAGACATTAGAATACTATCGCTGTAATATTATGTAGTCCGAATGGATTTCATTATCTTTAAATAATATTCCTTTAAAGTTAGTACGAAAGTATCTTGACTTTTATATCCTATAATATATAAAATTAGTTACGGTACTGTAAAGTAATGTTATGCCATAACTAAGTATTAATATAAAGTTAATGGAATATTACTTAGACCCTAAAATAATATACTGCACTACTACAATAAACAAGACAATTTTACGATGACATATTATTATATTAATTCAGCCTTCCAAAAGCCTTTTAGTGCATTTTTTAAACGAATCAACTTTCACCTGCGTATAAAATATTCTTTTGTCTATAATATAAAGACCAGTCTCATGAGACTTACCTCTTTGTTTCTTTGTAATGTTTGAAGAAAAATGTTATCGTACACCAAATTTATGTTCTTGAGTGATCAATTTGCATTTGTTTGTTGACCTTTTTTCAGATAGTTAATAATACGCACATCGACCTTAGGCTTTTGTAGAATGACATTTTTTGCAATATCAATATTCATTTAATATAATATTTAAGATTTATTAGATGAAAAAGTAACACGATTTCAAAAAGAAAAGAAATAACTTTGAACAATTTTAATAAAGATATTTTAGATGTACCCATTTTTTGGTTGATTAAGTTACTTTAAGGTCTTATTTAGGATATTTAACTAATAAATAATTGATTTTGGAATAAAAAGTGTTTTCTTCGCAAACTTCAATTTTAAATAGCTCTATTTCTATCTTCATATAAATACTTATTGAAATATACAAATAGTTATGGTGAACCGAATGCAGTAGTATCCTCAGAAGGCAATGTAAATTTTATAACACACAATTGAAAATAAAAAAAGAAAATGTTATGCAACAAAAGATCAAAATTGGAAAAAATTTACCAAAAAAAAAAGAAATGTTATATCAAAGCTGAAACAATACGCAAAATGCATGTAATCCGATATTATTTAAGTAAAAAATATTTTAATCTGTTTCATCTGCATCACATTTAAATTAAAGATAACGAAAAATTTTCGAGATATTCAAAACCGGTCACCCCACCATCCTACATGAAGATGATTAACGTCCTTGGTACGTTGTTGAAGTAATTCTCAAGTATTTCAACTATGTAAACGCAAAGTAATCATACACATCTGATCTATGACGATTGGATA